>CM072533.1:17510000-18710000 GCA_036898165.1 Silybum marianum | reverse complement strand
TAAAACTGTAAAACTGTCATTTAGTTAATCAAAAAGTACAATAATTACACATTTTAAAAACTGTCTTTGTATTGTGGACACTTATTTTGGGACGGAAAGGGTAAAAGGTACAGCAAATTATGGATGACAGTCATAACAATTCTCACGTCAAATATCATTATTTTCAAAGTTCAAGGTAAGCATCGGAAGCAGTGAACTAACCTCATCCATCATCTTGGGAAGCCCCATCTTAAGCATCTCCCTGTGGTTCTTGTTCCTGCTGTTGTGGCCAAAGTGGCTGAGCCATATATGGATTAGGCTGCTGTCCATAAAGAGCTTGAGGATCCACAGGCTTACCCATATACATCCCTGAACCACCAACTTGTGGAGGAGGCGGCATATAATAGTAAGGTAGACCCTCAGTTGGAGGTCCAACCGGAAGGGGCCCACCCCTAGGGATAGTTGATGCAAGTACCTCATCTTTTAAATCCTCCCTTGGTACAATATCAACCAAAAAGTCGAAAATATCTGTCCTTGTGATAGCAGCCGCAATATCATTTTTTTGAAGTGTCCTTCTCTTATTCTCTTCAGTGTGATTCCAAGACCTTAAAGTTAACTCAAGGATAAACATTTCACAGGCACGTGCAAATATGACTGGGGCTTCAGCTGATATCATCCTCACATCCTCATCTGCTTTCATGATTTTCTTAATCCTAGCCAATGGTAAGCTATGGTTTTTAAAGTCAGTTGTTTGTTCGATCTCTTGGTACTGATTGGCCCAGAAATTCTGGAGTTGTTGATGCAATTGCTGTTGTTGTTGCTGGTGGATGTGCTGATAAGCAAGTTGCTGTTGTGCAAGCTGTGTTGGAGGTGAAGGAAGACCGACAGATTGTGGAGTTTGAATTTGATTTGGTGGATATGGGCCTACACCATATGGCATCTGACCTGAGCTACCTTGCCCGTGCTCTTGCTGATCCATATTCAGAGGCTATGTGAACACCAAAACAATCAGATTAGAATATAATGAAATACAAGACTGAAAGCATCATACATGTAATAGACACAAGGATGCAGAGAATGAATGGTCAATCCATTTACTACATACAGGAGCGGATTTAGGTATACCCTTGGCGTAAGGGTAGCAACTGTGTCGTGTTCGGGTTGGCGGGTCAGGAAGGCTCAACCCGGACACGACCAGTTTAACTAATCGTGTCGAAATGTTTAACCTTAACCCGTACACGCTCGGGTTGGCGGGTCATAAACGAGTTGGCAGGTCACGTAATAATACAACCAAGTTCAAACGTCCAAATTCAAATACTAGTACCACAACCAAATTCAAATACTAATACAAATATTATTTCAGAAAACTTGGAAAAAAAATTACTTTTAAAAAAAATATTCTTTTTGGCGAGTCAACCCGCGACCCATCTGTGTCAACCCGAACACGACCCGTTTAATAAACGAGTTGGCGGGTCAGAAAGTTCAACCCAAACCCGTTTGTTTTCATGTCGTGTTGAGAATTGCCACCCCTCAATTTGTCATGACGCAGTGGGAAAAAATTATGGATCTAAAGGTGCTAAATGCATCAAATAGTGGAAGATAATTGTGCTATTTTTTTCCCTGGTCTCTTTTTTGTTTTTGTTTTTGGACTATTTTGAGTGGCTTTTTGTTTGAGACTCAAGTTGCTTTTATGTGACCCAAAGTTTAAGACTTTTATTACGTTAAACTTAAAACAACTTGATAAATTCCAAATTCAGACCAATATTGTATATAAGCAATGCCACTAGGATCACTCGTCTCCAAAGTCTACTTCAATCTACGATTCTACCCCTCAATCAAACTCCCCTCCACTCTCCAAACTTACCAGCAACGCAGCAACATTACTGTTTTGTTTTCACCCATTCTCCTATTTATTGTTTTGTTTTCTCTGTATATAAATATAATTGTATAGCTATTGTTTTCAGTTTATAAAGATAATTGTATAGCTCTCTTTTGTTTGATTTTTGTTTTCAATGTCAGACATCTTTATTAATTTTATTTTCATAGGGCAGTAATTACTAAGTATTTTAGCATGTGGATTGCAATTAGCCCGTGTAGTTATTTATGAGCTTTATAAACTCTATTACTATGTTGCCTGTGTGGTTTGAATTGTTTGACTTGATATGTAGTAGGCATACGTTATATGAAGGTATATACATATATGTTCATATTTATTTTATGAACGTAATTTTTTACCACTATACCATTCCGATAACCACGATTTCAAATCACGGTCCCGACTGCATTAACTGCTTAGACTATAGCATATCAAAATTTAACTTGAGTATGACGGTTAACAATGGTGGAACGCAAAAATCCTGACTGTAAATGGTTGAAATTGGATCTGATTTCTAAGTGTTTTGTACTGTTTTTGTAACTGTAAGTGACTTTTATTTATTTAATTACAGGAATTATTCTGTGCCACTATTGGAAAAAGCTTCTGGATCCGCCTAATAACATTAATGATATAAAATATGGATGGCAACAGGAAGAAACCTATATAAGACCTCGCGCACAATTAACACCAACATGAATAATACTACAATCGAAAAGTACATGCATTAAGTTTCTCAGTAATTTCGCAGGATATGAAGACGGTGAAGTTAAATCATCTGACATCAGTTTCCGCAAGGGACAGTGAATTTCTAACATTTGTGTTCGAGAGAAGTATTCAAAGTCATGAACTTTTGAGATTGAAAATCTTTGTTAGAAGATGTTATACTCCAGATACAAATTACAAACGGATGGCAGTTCAAATGTTTCATGTGGTATAGTATAAGCAGCAAGTTTCCCATGTTGTGGTATTGACCTAACAACATGGCCACAGATCAAAGGATCATCAAGGGAAATCATCATCACATAATCAGTCAGAAGCATCCTGTCCTAAGGCCATTAAGAGGACTGTCCTATTCAAAGGATCCTCTTTCCAGAAGAAATGCCAGCAAGGGGTCTCCTAACAATTCCCACAGCCGACACCAAACAGAGGCACGAATACGCCAGAGACAACCCAACTGAATGGTTTAACCCTGTGGCTCAACTTTTGAATTTCAAAGCACAAAACAAAAGGTCTCTCTAGCCGCTTTTCATTTTGAAGGAGAATCTAATTGTAGATCCCAGATTAATTCAAGAAATCAAACAACAATGAGGAATTGAGAGTGAATTCATGATTCTCATATTATATATTTCAAGAAAGCTCCATACAACTTCTCTCAATTCTCCCTCACACTAACACACACAAACACCTTACATCTTGTCTAGACTTGTATGAAAATAATACATGGAAAGCTATTTATACCAAGTTAACATGATGACTTCACAATGCATTCAAATGTATAGGACATTTCTGGTCCTAAGTCCTAACAGTAATCAACAGCGGCAGCTGCTGCGTCTTGCAATTGCGCTTACCAGGAGGAAGATTGCGTGATAATTTTAGAGTTATCTGAGGAGAAATTATGGGCTCGTTTTGACCCACAAAGTGTGAAGATTTCCATGGGGTGTATCTAAGGTTAGACAGGTTGGAGTTGCCCAAGCAGTTTCCAAACTTGAACCTTGAGGACAAGGTCCTTGTTAAAGTGGGGGGTATAGCCTTAGCAGTTGAAGTATTAACAGTTCGTGTCGGTTATTTTACTTCCTTAATCTAGCTGTGTGTGTTGGTTATTTATCCTTTCATGATCTAGCTTTTGATTATGCATTGTAGTTCGTGAATACAGGAGAATGGTCACAAAGTCTATGTATTTAATCTCTTCCGAGGAATGAAAAGGGGAGTATAAAATTATACCAAACTTCATGGTTTGTTATCACTCGAAGAGTTCATTTAATCATTATTGCAACAGCATTGGTTAAGACCTGTCAGTCTTGCTCAAGCTAGCTTGCTCAACCACACCGAAACCTACAAACATCTAAGTCTCCAATAGATCACATGATTATTTTACTTCCTTAAAATGGCAGTGAACAAGATGATTGTCCTCTGGCTAAAATGTTCTTGCATGACCTGCCTGGGTGTTAAGGCTTTCTTCTGTACCAGAAGTAATTACCACATGAGCTTCAAGTGAATAACTGAATATCACCTTTGAAGCAAAAGTGGCTTTGGGTAGAACAAACAAACAATCACAAAGAGGTGTTTAGCAAGAATTCAAGAACAACAAAATGAACTACGAGGATTAATGTTAAGATCCAAAAATTAATTAAGGCCAACAAGGAAGTCAAAATTAACTACGACCAAGAAGGATGAAGGAAGTCAAAATGAAGATTAGAAACTCTTTGATTTTCACTATTTCTTGTGCGGTAACTAGCAAAATAGACACACATGCCCTTTAACTGGACATCTTAAATTGACAAAGCACCATAGCCATAAGGCATTGCAACCATATTTCTGGGGTGGATTTTTTGAACGGAATGAAGAAAATATGGACGGGTATTTGTCTTTTTGTTCCGCAAACCAAACTAACCTAGGATATCCCACTCAGAGCTGATGGAATTGCCTTCTACCGCAAAGGGTAGATTGTTCCTCATATCTACTAATTACACTAACAGCCTTAATAAAACTACTTGCGCACAATTTTTAATGTAAGAATTAATAGTTAGTAACAGTAACGGGTGTCAAAACTAATTGGGTTTATAAGATGAAGGAACCCCCTCAAAATACCCTCCTAAGAGAATGCATGATCATAAATTCAAGAGTAAAAATCTGGGAACAGACAATGCATGCCAACCACCTCTTTTCTGACCACATGATCAGTGTAGGTAATCTGCCACTAGATGGAAACTCTAGAATTTCATGATATTTCTCGGGAAGAACAATTAATAGCCCCATTTCAAAAAGAATTCTTTTTATTGTGGTAAGATCATGCCGACTTGGTGAATATCCCAACTCCTCTTGTCATGAAGATGAAATTGATCATGAAAAATGAAATTCCATGTCCATTGCTGTCAATTTCTTAAATGATTTGGCCACCAAGCACTACCGTAATAGAGTTCAAAAAACCTTACAAGACATCCACTACTTGCTTCGGTTTCCACATTTTACACAACTAACATCCACCAGTTTTAGCAGTATTACGTTGGGAAGATATAAAACTTTGGTTACTGTAACAAGGAAAAAAAAGTACCAAAAGATGAAAAATCACAAAACTGATACTATTTTCTCTTTTTTCTCTCTTATAATCGGGAATGAATGAAAAATTCTTTCTCAAATCGCCTCATATAAAATCTGAAAGTTGTTCACTTTCCAGAGTTTGAATTCTCATGGCAGCTGGTACCATGCTAGTCTAACTCTTGTTTCTATCTCCATTTTGGCATCCCAAAAATTTCAAAATCAATTCAGTACGACATATATTATTGCAAAGAAAATATTGTGAATTAAAGGTTTGATTTAAAAACTTCACAAACAAACAAACTGCCAGTAGAAAATACATCTCAAGATATTCCATGAATATGAAACCTCAGCTTATTCTAATATATCATACACACACTTACCACAAAATAGAAAGTTTTATCGATACTCTTTTAAGGATTACCTAATTATGTAAGGAGAACAAAATGTAACCTTAAAATTATTTCTGAAAGCAGGAACATGTATCAACACAGCTACAATCATGCTTATTTATGATGTAGCAAAATTGCGATGTGCATTTAAATTTCATGTTACAATGGCAAAAAAATGCCATTTCCTTCAATGCCATTAAGAAGCAGAGCAACAAAAAAAGGGGTGGGGGCTAGAAATGGAAAAAAGTAAAAACCAGACAAGAACTACTAAACACAACTGAGGAAATATTAAACACAACCGAAGAAAATTCCTACATGAACACAAGAAAAAGAAGGGAACTCATAATTAGAATTATGATATACATCACATGGAATACGAGGTCAATATCCGTAAGAAGTATCGTAGATAGAAAATAGAAATACTTCTATTTCTCCTTTTAAGTATTAGCAACCCTGGAATAAGGAATAGTGTCTTAAGAACCTCCTTTGCACTCATATACAGGAAGAAGGACATAAGCTACACCATCTGTGAACTGTATACTACACAACTTCAACAGATCCATTTGCACTCGATTAAGTTCGTTTCAACTATGAAAAAGACTAGATTAGAGAAAAGGAAACGGGTAGAGATGGAAGTAGCTGAAGCTATCCATTCCTAGCTTTGTCTAGTTACTAAATCTGAAACATACACATACCCATCAATCTTCTCTTAATTTTTGAGGCTACAACCAATTAGCATGAGTGGCTGCGAAATCATTACAATACAAAAAGCATACACCCGATAAAAGCATTAATAAGAACACAAACTATATCAAATATCTCTCGAACATGCATATGACAAAGACATGAAAAACTCCATAATTGGAAGCAGATATACCTTGATAAGTTATTATATACCTCGTAATAGTCTTTAGTAGCTCCAAATTACTTCGATCAAACCAAGAAAGAGTACAGCAGATATCTGAAAAACATAAAAATTGACGGAATTAAATTAGAGAAGTCGAGCTTCGATAGAATCAGTAATAAATCGAGTATAGAGTAGAACCGTTGGTAAATTGGTTGATTCAAAACAGTCATACAGAGAGATCAGTTAGGGTTTGCGAGAGAGAGAGAGAGAGAGAGAGAGAGAGAGAGAGAGTCTGTGTGAGATTAAGGAAAGCATGATGATGAATATCTAGTAGTGTAGCTATTTATATAGACGCGGGTTTCGGTTCAGAAAAGGGGTTTACAATGTGTAGTTGAATTTGGAAAGAAATAATAAAAAATACAAAAAACTAAGAGAAAAACAAAAAAAAAAAAAGGAAAAGAGAGTTGTTTATTTATTTTTTCATTTTTATTCTTTTTAAATAAGTTTGTTCATTCAATTTATGTTTTTAAAGAAGAGAAATAAATGCAATAAAATGACCAAAAAAAATACATTTGAAAAATATTGATAGTTTTATATATATATCTATACTATTATATAAAACGTGTACTGTATTATGATTAATTGGTTATTGTTTAGAAAAATTAAGACTTATAAGTTTTTTTTGTTTTAGTTACAATCATTTGATGCATGCCCACCTCACGTTCAATGTTTAGAATTATAATGTAATTAATTTTGATTTTTAAATTACACTTTATACCTTTAAACTTTGTTCTTTAATTTAGTTTATATCTCTTTATTTTTTAGTTTTCATTTCATAATTTTTCCATTTTAACAAATACAATCTTAAATTAGCTAAAATGTTTCTTTTGTTTCAAATTATACCATTACAATCGTTTCGTCAATACCTTCAAAATGAGCCAATATTGAATATTTTTCGATTTAATCATATTATTATATACATGAAGAAATACGTAACGAGTTGTTTTTAAAAAAATTACGTTTTATACCTTATAGTTATTTATTTAATTTCTAAACATTTTCATTTATACCCTTACCTATACTATAATTAGTTTTTAAATTTCATTCACATCCCTAACTATTTTATTTTTTATTTTACACCCTATCACATAAACATAAATAATTGTATATGAATCAAATTACATTAAAAATATATTTCTTTTTTTACAAATTATATTATTATAATCGTATTGTCAATATCTTCGAAAGGAGTCCAATATTAGATATTTTTGGACATACTCATATTATTAAATAACATAAATATGTAGTGAATTATTTTTAAATATTACAGTTAATACATTATAGTTATTTAATTAACTTTTATGTCTTTTACTTTTTTAATTTTCATTTATCACCATTTTCATTTAAGAGGTACAAATGTTGATGTATTATGTGCAATTTTTGAAGTTTTACAACTTCCACGATTTAGCATCATAATTAAAAAAAAATTAATTATATTTTACACCGTTATAATTTGTTATAGTTACTTTTTAGCTCTTCAATTTTCATTTAACACATTTTTTATAATAACATATAAAATCGTATATTAACTAAAATATATTAAAAAAAACACTTTCTTTTTTATAAATTATACGATTATAGTCTTCTTCAATACCTTCAAAATAGTCTAATATCGATATTTTTTGATTTAATAATAACATTAAATATTATAAATACGTACCGAGTTATTTTTAAAACTTAATTTAACATCTTAATTTTTCTTTTTTAGTTTTTCATTTTACACCATTATGGCTTTATCTATCTATATTTATCCTATATTATAAAGAGTGATTAGTGTTTAGATTTTTAATAGTTACAAATGTTTAAATACTTGTTTTATAAAAATCGATTAATAATGAAATTCAATTTTATTTTAAACCCTACAAACCAAACACACCAAACATTCCAAATTTTTCCACAAAATCCAAATTATTAAAAAATACATTTCATCAAATCAAATGAGTCTTAAATGTCCTACTTTGTTCTTTTTAAATTAAGATTATATTTGAGTTTTATAAAAATAATGGATGCCGGTTTATAAGTTCATAATGATAGACAACTTGATATCTTAAAAGGGTTCGAGAATTATAAAATTATTGTTGATAAAATATTGAAATTCTGTTGCATTGCAGCGGGTATGTCTTCTACTTATAGTTAAATGGTGTAACTACTTGAAAAATGTCTTAGGTTTGGCTTTAGATTCCCTTTAAACAATATCCCAACTATTAGATTCAAAAGTTGTAGAAACCATGGTATTAAAAGGTTATAAATGAAAGGAAAGAAAGAATATGAACGAAACTTGCTTCAACATAACATCAATTATATATGATTGATATGTCATCAATTATTAACTTGAAAGATGACAGAGGTGATATAACATATTTTCACCAAGTTATTTTCCCAACCACATATAAAATATACACCAAAACTTTATTAAAACATATGCATAATATGTCTTATGTACTAATGTTTATATGTTTGAGCAATCATAACAAATTAGAGCATATTGCTCGAATGCATTAAGAAATGGGACGACCATTGAAATGAAATGCAGTGAAACATAAGTTGGAATATGTCTAAGTCAATATCAAAATATTCTAGTAAACAATCCATTATTCAAATGTCAATCCATACAATTTTCCTCCAATGACATCAAAAAATGTCTCACCAAAATATGGATTTCATGTGATTGATTTTAATCAGACAAGAATTACTCCAAAGCTACAAACATCACTTTTTCTTTGTAAGCTGGTTTGATTGTTTTACCCCATTATTCTTATATGTAAATCTTAGAAAAAATTCAAGTGTTGGAAGACCAGAAGATACTCACTGAATAACCAGAAGTCGTAAACAGAAGATCAACACGGCGAACCAGAGGGTCTGCCTTGCTTCTGGTCACACCTTTGGTCTTGCCAAACTTTGCGAGTGGAAAAGTATGAAGCTCATACGCTCAACAAATTCCGCTCAAAGTTTGTTAGAGCTACTTTACACGTGGAGACCATTCGGTGGCTTGGGCTTTGACTTTCCATTTGTAGCTTATAAATAGGAGCTCATACTTTGTTCACTAGTATGATTAAGAGTAAGAGTTGAGTAACCAACTTATCATATTAGAATATCTTTTGTACTTCATGATCATTGATGTGTGTATACTCATACCCACTTTTGGTCCACTTTAAGTGCATTTTTAGGATTTTATTTTATCTTATTTTTATCATCCCAATCACAGATTGAGTCTTTTTATTCTTATGCTACTTTTACTGAGTCTGGAGCTAGGTTGTAGAAATTGGTTCTATTCATACTTATTATGGATAAAACGTTTGCAATGTTGTTGCAGCAGGTTGCTATAGCAGGTGTTGTTACATCAACTGTGACCAGCCGGATTAGTTGTTCGGTTGGGTTACAAGTGTTTGTTAAGGAGATTCTTTGTTTTAGTTGAAGATTAAAGATATGCTTATCTAATGTAAAAGAAAGATGCCTTGCAAAGATCTCTGGCTTTTGTACTTAAGCATCTTTTAATTGGTTATTAACCAATGTTAATACCCATATGTACCTTTAAGATTCTCTAAAGCTCTCCCTTGGACTATAAATAGGAAGCTCATGTTGTTTATTTTATGATCCCGTTTGGACCACAACTTATCACAAGATTTGGGTCCTTAGTTTTTTAATATTATTTAAAAGCTTTTAGTATTTTGCAATTGTTCTTCATTGCTGCCAGTTTCACGTCATTTACATTCATGTCATTCACGATTATGTCATTTACTTTTAAAAATATACATTCAGTCATGCTAGGCTAAACACCTTAGTGTGGGTGTAAGTGACGATTGTGAGATTAAACCACATGTTAGTGGATATTTGCTTCGCTAATAGAAATTACTTCACTATTCACAAATGGTACAAATATTTCATCAGGTAATTCTTGACAAAGTGACGCATGTTGTTTCACGTTGATGAGTTGGACTTAAAATTATGACAACACAAACGTTTTTACTACATGTGTTATAAAGGTTACAGAGAGTTGCATCAATCTTAGGGGTTGCAAAACTATATGGAGAGAAAGGCAAGATCTGTACTAGTTTGGGATTGATGCATCACCAAGTGCAATTCCAACATATGATCGAATTTGGACTTCTTCGGAAGGCTGTTCAATCCAGTAGTGTTGTAAAGAGCTATTACTGCAACACCCTTGCGATGTTGTAGCATTGTTCACTACACCCTGTTTGTTGAAATCCAACCTGATCTTGCACCCATATTATCTTTTAGTTTCTGTTATATTTCAGTATTTGGTTACCAACTCTCTCAAAGATACTTTCCTTCTGAAATTTCATTGCTTCCACAAAATCTCTTGAAATCTTACTTTAAGTTTGAGTTGTTGAAAATCCTTACTTTCTTGTCCATATGGATTGATATATGGTATTCTTACCATTATTACTTGTTTTAAGACGATATTAGGAGAACATATATATACTTGCGTGGTTTCCCAATTATTGTAGCCTTATGGGGTTGCATATATCTTGCCAACAATCATTCTCTCATTTGTTACTCATATCTATCAATACACATGATGATAATGGTGATTCAAGCAGATTTATAATCTTCTACTATTGTTCGTCTTATTGTTGATACGTTGTTTAGATCTATTATTACTTCCACTTATATCTTTGATTATATACAATAAATTGAGAAATCTGGAACCAACAGTTGGTATCAAAGCTAATAGATTTCTTCAAATCAGACGATCGATAATCAAAAGAAAAAAGGGGGAATAAAGATGGAGTACAGCCTGTAGAGCACATGTAACGCACAGTCGGGTTGCTCACGCAGCGGATCTCTCTCTTTTTCTCGAATCTATTTTCTCACTCTATTGGTATTTTCTTCAAAACTGAATTTCTTGAGTTTTTAAACCCGTTTTTACAGTTTTTTGTTTCAGATCTAAAATCATGTGATTATAGTTGGTTAATTTCTTTTTGAAGAGCAATTTTGTATTGATTTTAAGAATATTATGGTTAATTCAAACTGGAATTCTACATATTATGTGGGATCTCTCACAAAACCCCAACTCTTCAACGAGAAGAGTATCCTTAATGGAAGATCTGTATGATAAGTTTTCTGGTAGGAATGGATAGTAATTTGTACAAATCTGTCTTATCTGGGCCATGTATTCCTCAATCTCTCATTCTAAGGATTCTTTTTGTTGGAAATGTTCCTGAAATACCATCGTATTACCTCTTAAAGGAAGAAGGAATATGGAATGATGATGAAAAAGTTAAATTCGAGGTTGGTCCAAAGCCAAATGACTACTCATCATGACTATTCCAACTAATATCTTCCAATCACTTGACTCATGTAATTCCACTAAGGAAATCTGGGATGATTGGCCAGTCAGCTTGAACGAGGTGCAAAAACTAAGAAGAACAGACGAGCCTGATACATTAATGAGTACACCAGCTTCAAGGCTTTTCCTGATGAGCCAATCCTACTGAAAAAAGGAGGAAAACAATGTGTTGTTTCTCAAAAGCTTAAATGATGAATGGACTCAACTATCCATGTCTCTAGAAGCAAACCAGGATCTGGATAAATGGATGTTGCATGATGTGTACGGGACTCTGGATGCATATGAACCATATATTTACAAGAAAAAGGCTACTATGGCTGGTCCTCTGGCTCGGGTCTCAGAGAATAAAGAGAAATCTAAAAGTACATCCAGAGATAGGATAGAAGAGTTAAATGAAAGAGCAAATCTGTAAGTTTGCATACAGTTTCAAAGTTTTTAAAAATTTAGGATTTGTAGACTCAAATATTATATCATCAACATATATTTGTATCTAAATTAAATCCCCACCTTGTTTCTTGGAAATAAAGTTGTATCTACTGTACCTTTCTTAAATCCAGATCTGCGAAGGAAGTCAGTAAGAGTTTGATACCATGTTCTAGGAGCTATATATGGTTGGGTAATTATATTTAGTTAGCTAACAAGTATGCATTATTGTAATTAGTTATACTATTTGAAGTATTGCCCATATACGTGGGATGGTGATGTATAATTAGGGGTGAGCGAAACCCGACCGACCTGAAAAACCCGAAAATGTCTGAACCCAAAAACCCCGAACACGAGTTACCCGATTTAAAATGTAGGATCGGGTTGGGTGGGGAAATCCGGCCACAGACCCGCCCGAAAACCCGAATCTATATAAAACCATTTTCCACCTAAAAATCCTAGCCCTAAAATCCTAAATCGTTGCCATCGTTACCTCTAGTGCAGTTCCACGCCTCCATTCCAATTTCTTCCTCTCTCTCTCTCTCTCTCTATCTCTCGACTCATTACAGAACCAAAACTGAAACCTCAAACCTCTCTGCCTCTATGTTCTGTCTCTCTCTCGATCTCTCAAGTCTCGACGACTTCACCTTTCACCATCGTTCCTCTTCATCGATCTCTCGACGACTTCACTGACTTGCTTTGCTGAGTTCACCGTTCGTTGGTTTTTCAAGTTTGGTAGATTTTTCAGTTCTCACAACTTGAGATTGTTCACCGTTCGATTTCTTTGTTGAGTTCACCATTCGATTTCTCAGTTCACCACCTTGAGGTTGTTCGATTTCAAGTTTTCTTGCTTTGCTGAGTTCACCGTTCGATTTCAAGTTTTCTTGATTGCAGAACCAAAACTGAAACCGACTTCACCATTCACCACCAAAAATGACTTCACTGATTTTTCAAGTTTTCTTGATTTTTCACAAGACTCACAAATTAAGGTTTACCTCTTTCTAGTTTTCATGATTTTTCAAGTTTTCTTGATTTCTCAGTTCTCACAACTTGAGGTTGTTAGTTCTTAGTTTACCTCTTGCTTACTGTTTTGAATCAAAACTGGAAAATGGTCATCCCCGAAACCCGATCCGATAATACCCGTAACCCGATCTACCCGAAACCCGAAATACCCGGAAAAAACTCGGTCGGATTCGGGGGTCCATTTCTTCACTCGATACCCGATCGGGTTTTGGGTTTTGAGCCCGACCCGTCCGAACCCGACCAATGCTCACCCCTATGTATAATTAGAAAAATATTTGAAGTGTGGTTGGATAATTATCGATTGGTAAATGACATATATGTATTATTGTAATTAGTTATATTCTTTGAAGTATTATGTACAATTGGAAAAAAAAACTTGAAGTGTTTTAAAATTAATTTTTAAAAGAACACCTTTAATACTTACTAGACATATATGCATTATTATAATCAATTATATTTAGTTAACTATTATCACATTATGTAGAAGTAATCAACCTATATGTGGTTGGGTAATTATATTTAGTTAACTGACAAATATGCATTATTGAAATTAGTTATATTATTTGAAGTATTATCGATATCACACTGGATGGTGATGCATGTATAATTGGAAAAATACTTGAAGTGTGGTTGGATGATTATCGATTGGTAAATGACATATATGCATTATTGTAATTAGTTATATTATTTGAAGTATTATGTATAATTGGAGAAATATTTGAAGTGTTTTAAAATTATTTTTTTAAAAGAACACCTTTAATACTTACCGGACAAATATGCATAATTATAATTAGTTATATTTAGTTAAACATTATCACATTAATCAACCTATATAAATTTGAAGTTTGATGATCGATGTATAATTAGAAGTGTTTTTAATTTTTAAAAGAACACCTTTAATACTTAATTAGTTACACTGATGCATAATTTGTTAGTTATATTTAGTTCACATTAATTATTCTAAATAAACTAGACCATACAAGATCGTATTCTGCCATCTCTACTTCTCTAGTCTTGTCCCTGAAACATTGACGATGCCACCTCTTGTTGGAACCCAGATCCCCATTTATACTCAAATGATGTTGATTATGAATGTAAAATAAATAGTAAGCGAAAGCAAGTATAATCAACAATCAAACTAGAAAGCAACCAGTAATGGAAGAGAATAACAAGATGAATCACAATCGATAATCTGTATTTCACTCAAGATGCCAATGTATACAATACTGGAAATACAGATTAAGCTCTCAAGTTCTCTCCAAGATGATCGACACCTAATACAGTGACGGCACTCTCTATTTATACTATTACATATGTAAAAGTCAATCAACTAACCAATCACGTATTGACACATACGCAAGTCTCCTAACAGATTCAGTTACGCATGGAAGGCATGACTTGCCACGTCATTTAGGCACACGCGTAGTTCCTTAAGTAATATCCAGAAGATGCTCAGTCTTCTGGATCGTCATGGCAGCTTCTGAACTACATTTCTGAAGTGGCTGTCTTCTGGAGAGTTTACTTTGTTCTTCAAGATAAGTTCTGAACCATACTTTTACATACAAAATTAAGTCTAACAATCTCCCCTAAGTATGAATTCAGAACAGTGACAGTCATAATAGAAAGAACAAAGTTGAAATTGGCATTACATTACAAAAGAAATTAGACAAGTACAAATACACAAACTAACTAGAATGGGGAACCTGGATACCCACTAATAACTCTAAAGAACTGTCTAGTGATCTCTCTTAGTTTGAATACTCCTTCAATGAACTTCTCCATATCAAACGCAACTCTCTTGATGATTATGTTCACATCATCTTTCATCACAGGAATTAGTCCTTTGATCAGATTCAACATGTCTTCAGAGTATTTGAAAGCTTCTCTTAATCTGAAGAACCTTTTGCCTAGAGGTCTTCTGAAAACAACACCTCTTTCAGTTCATATTCCAGAATTAGATCACCAACCTTTTTCGTTTCAATTCCTTCTAACCCTTCGGTTGGCATAGTTATGTATAAGCGATCCTCGAGTCTTTCAAAGCCAATTTGAAAATCCACCTTGGATCTGAAATCAACAAAAGCTTCCATGCAGGACAAAATCCTTAGATAGGCAATATTATCATCTCGACTTCTGTTTCTTATACTTTTCATGTATCTCCCAAGGGGTATTAAGTTAGAGGGATTTAGAGATAAGAGATCATTGTCACAGAAGTTGCATATTTAACCATTTGCTCTTTCAACTCTGTATACTGTGTACATAATATCAGTATCTTCAAAATACTTGGTTCTCAACTCAAGTATCCTTCTGATAGGAGAAGAAGCAAACACATTTCTTCTAGGTTGTCTAAATCTTGCAAATCTAACTCTGGTTTGTTCATCTGTGCCTTCAGCAAAAATAGGTTCCAAGATTAATGTTCTTTCTTCTCTCTCTGCATATAAGTGGCTAAAATGTATCTCTCTGCTTGCTGAGAATTGAACCCAGTCCAATCGTTCACGTTGTTTGGATCCATAGCGTTCCTTTGCAGATCATCCCTACTTTGGTTGGTTTGTACAATAATGGTTTGATCATCAGATTGAGCAACCATAGGAGACTTCATCTTTTGACCAGTAACAGGTTGACATGTGGAGGCTTCAGCACCAGATGTAGAGATAAGAACATCAGCAATAGGATCTTCTGATCTGTTAGGGATTGTAGAAGTTAGGACTCCAGATAAAGGAACATCCGATATATTTGTTTCAGGATTTGTGGTTGTTGGAATTGTAGAGGTTGGGGTAGAAGTAGATGCCTGACCATGAGTTCTTGGTCATTTGGTTGTATTCCTTGGTCTTCTAGGAATAGGAATTATTGGTTGTCTTCTGGATCTTTCTTGACCAAGGATAAAATTGGCAACTTCTGGATCTGATGGGAGAGGGCGCATGGCAAGTGGAGTTGCATTTATTGGAGTAGAAAGGTTTTCTTGCATTGGAGCAGAGGTGGATGGAGTAGAAGGATTCTCTTGTTGTTGCTCTTCCTCTGTGGGTTGTGGTGGTTGAGAGGATAAAGTCTGAGCTTCAGAAGGTTGTGCTTGAGCTTGTTCAGAAGAAGAGCCCACCTTTTGGCTTTCTCCCCCTTCTGAGGATCAGAAACATCTGGATCCTGGTCCTTAGATCGTTTTCTTTTGAGCTCAGCCTTTTTACACGCTCTTTCTTCCTTTGCCTTTTGTCTTGACACGTGATGCTCAGATATGTATTGCACAACCATTGTTAGTGTATCTACAAAAGTATCCAAGGCAGATACCTTTTGGGTAAGTTTAGTTGATGGTGTAGAGTTGATCTTTGAGACAAACTTGGCATTAAAATCATTAAACTTTTCGAGCATTGCTTTTTGAAAGCTTGCCAAGTCTGCCTTAGTTATCATACCAAAAAAGGTAGAACCTTCTTAAGGGACAACGACATCCAACAACTTCTTCATGTCTGCAACAAAAATACCGAATTCTTCTGTAGTGGTAGTAGCTGGTGGAGTTGGTAGTTCGGAAGGGAGATTGGAGATGGCTTCTGTGTTGGCTTTGAGATCACTTTCGAACTTCTGAAATTGAGAGATTGCCAAATCTCTGTGGGCATCGTGTGCAGAGATCAAAAAGTTCTGAAACTGAGCTACTTTCCTGGTATGCTCCTTCTGTGTGGTTTGAATGTTGCATAAGGAGAAATTAACTTGTGTGAGTTCGCCCTGCAAATTGGATTCAAAAGTCTGGATGGCTTGTTTTAGATCTGCCATGGATCCCTTCATTTGATCAACGAATGCTTGAAACGCAACATTCGTGACAATTCAGGAGTGGGGGTAACCGTTTCATCCACAACACATGTGGCAGCTTCACCCTTGTGTTCAGGAGGGCCCTCATTTACACCTGTTTTTGCTTTGAGTGTTGAGGGACTTCCATCCTGACATTAATGGCTCTGAGGAGCTTCCTCTTCGGATGTTCTGGCCGTATTGACTTGATCTCCAATGTCAGAGATTTGAGAGTCAATTATGGTGTGTGTACCTCTAAAGAAATTGAATAAAGAAGTACGTGGTGGTTCCTGTTGCCAAAACCTCTCTGACGTGATTTCATTGGCTTTTGGAATGGGAGCTGCCATGGACGTGGCAACCTCCATCCAGTCTATATTATCAGTCACGGAGACATTGATGTTGTGATGGGAAGGAGGCGATTTCTGGGGCAATTTAACTCTTATACTTGCATCTTCATCCTGTTGAGAGGAAGAAGATGAGCTGGTTTCCCTGGAAGTGCTTGATACAGAAGCATTAGAGATAGCTTCTGATTGGTTGGTTTCTGGGTTAGGGTTTGGATTGAGATGACGTCCTTTTTCAATGGGTGTTGATGTGTTGACATCAACTCTAGCAGATGTGGATGCTCTGGGTGGACTCAGCTGAAATCTCTCATTTGTGTCCATTTGGACATCTTCTGTACTCTCTCTTAAATGTCTCTCAGCATGGGTAGCAGCGCTCTAGTTATCACTCTTATTATTTTCAACCTCATGCTCACTAGACTCCTCACTTTCTAACCTGGATTCGAAATACTCTAGGGTAGGTAACCTCTGTTCTGAGATTACCATAGAGTCCCTATAGTTTTTGTTGGGTTTTAAATACACTTTGTAACCTTAAGTGCAGCGGAAAAATAAATTATTTGGTTATAATTATTTAGAAAGCTTTTCTGAAACGTAAAACCCATAGCTGGATCCGATGAGACATTTAATTAAAATGACACACCATAGGGTGTTTAGAATTCGTACCCTTCAGATCAGACGGAGACTTGACGGAGCACCAAGAATCCAAAGCAGGATTCCTCTATCAGTAATCCACACACGAACACGCTTAGATCTCCCACCGGGTGCTAGCCCAAGAACCCTAGATCTATATGTGTTTCACATAAAAGAAAAGGTTTCTTTTCTGTGTTTTACTGATAGCCAAATCTAAAGAATGAATTAATCCGAATTGATTTGGCCTATCAACCTATTTATATGGACTGGTATCATAGTCAACCCATAACTCAAATAAGGTTGAATGTTTATCTGTAATTAATTATAAAATTATCTAATCATTAAATAATTATATTGTTTTATTTAAAACATTAAATAATTATATGATTATCTAAAACATTAAATAATCATAATCATTTATAGATAATATCACGTAATTATCATAACTACATTTTAATACATATTTCATAATTATTCTTCAAGATTAATTATTTAACTGTCATTCATGACTTTCGGGTTACCTTCAAATGGAAGCAAACATATTCTTTGCATGTGACCCTATAGGTTTACATACTCCCCAGCAGTATCACTATGTGACACGTGTCGTGGGCATATAATAACTTACATCCTCCCACATGCAAACGATACACATTAACACAGACAGTGGTAAGCGCCTAGCAACACGTCACCGCCCCAAGGCTATGTAAATGTGCTTTTCCTTCGAGCATTGTGATTGATCCAATCAATCATATGGTAGTATCATTTATTATCCTTTTGCTTCACGATATTTTGTTTTGAACTAAAGACATAGATCTATCTCACCCTTCATGGTTCAAAGATTATGTTTCTCGATCCCAACATATTTGATTCAGACATGTGCTATTAGTTCAACTAATCCACTTGTCTATGGCCACGTGAATCAAACTAAGTCATTGAGGGGCTAATAAATATCTATCTCATCTTGAGAGGAGAAAATCTCATATTGCATGTACATGACTTATACACAATTTATGTCATACCCATCATTTCCCTTATGATTACCCGGTTAAGGGCAACGTTAGACTACATAAAAGTATAACAGTCCTTCTGCATTAGGTCCCAAAGCACATCTCAGGTGTGAGGATAAAAGTGTCCACCATTTCAAGACTCACCTTATGACGTCGATCTATGAGGTGATCCTGACTATGGGTCTTGTCCAACACCTGTCCTTGGGACAAGTGCATGTGACTCTGGTTGCACCCAGTGCACTTCCAACTTAGACTATGACCAGACTTCACAATGATCTTTATTTATTACTAGTCCCCTAGTAATAAGCGATTAATGAAAATTTTAAATAATGCGATCATCACATTTGTTTAAGGATACTTAAACATGCTAATATTGAACACAGAGATGTTTAATGTAAATACTCATATCCAATATGCCAAAACATATGAAAACATAACTGTTTTATTGTTCAGACAAAGTTTACTAAAATAACAGATCAGATCAATGTTTTTACAAAAACTTCAAGCTTATAAGAGATGACTAGAGTAAGCAACATGCTTGTTCTGACTCATGGGTTGTAAAAGATGATCTGTCAATTTTGTAGCGAATTATGTTGTCGTGTCTGTGGCTCTTATAGCTCACAGTCTTATGGTTTTAAAAATGTGTATCCCTTACTCCGATTAAAGTCATTATAATCGGTTTAGAAACTAGCATCTGCATATCCTCGGATACACGGATCTCTTTCATGGCCGCCCTACAGTAGTAAGAACATATCCTTAGGTCTTTTCAGATACTTTAGGATATTCTTTACTACTACCCAATAAACATCACTTGGGTCTGCTCATCATGCTTGTGGCATACAAAACGTTCGGTCTAATACATAACATGGCTTACACGATGGCCGAAGCGTAGGGAACACCCTTCATACGGTCTGTGTCCTCTCTTGAAACCCTTCATCTTGAAGTGTTTCAAGATCTTGTCAATGTATGTAAATTGGGTTAATCCAATTAAGTGTTTAGATCTATCTCGATAGGTCCTTATGCCAAGGATATATATTCTTTTTTAACAAAAATACTATTATGCTCCCACTGACCTTCTTGCGTACACAAGATTTCAACTACGAGATATTTTCATTAGTCTATAAATAGATTTATGCAACTTGCATACCTTTATCATAATATTTTGGATACTTAAAACCATGTTCACATCCTCGCCTAAAGTTCCATTTAAGGAATGTGGTTTTAACATCCAGAAGAATCCTGATGGTTCCTACCCGATCTTCGGATTGTTTGTATCTCGTTATTCAACATCTTGTTGATGGTCAGTTCAACCGTAGTCTCATCTTGTGGTTTATAGAATTCTTTCTACTTTGACCCCATAGTGGTTTTTGTTTAGAAAATCATTTTATTTTCCCCAAGATAAAAGAAAATATGACAATCTGTCTTAAAAATCCACTACATCGCAACAAATACTTTGTTCTCGCTGGGTCCATAGAAATAATATCCAATTATCTCTTTTGGATATTCCACAAAGATGCACTTTTGAGACCTTGAACCTTGCTTCTCAAAATCTTTCTGCTTAACATAAGCGTCACAACCCCTTATAGGATAATTTTGAGATCTTCCCAATCTATAATTTCAAATGGAGTTTAATCGGTCTCTAGGTTGGTGCATTATTCAGTATCTAGGCAGTTGTTTCTAGGTCATAACCCTAGAAACTCTTAGCCAGAGTTGTATGATTCATCATAGAGTGAACCATGTGCAACAAGATTTTCTTTCTCCTTTCAGACACACCATTGTGGTGTTCTTGGAGGAGTTTTAGTTGGGATACCATCCATAAGCTCTTAGATGATCAATAAACTCTTGGCTTACAACCTCGATTCAACCTAAGCGCTTTTGCCTAGTTGATTCTCTACTTCATTATGAAACTCTTTGAATAACTAAAGATTTTCAGACTTATTTCGCATTAGGTAAACATACCCATCCATATTTATTGAAGTCATCAGTGCAGGTGATGAAGTAGCGATAACCATTCCTTGTGACTGAACTGAAATGCCTATATACATCAGTACGATTTACTCCTAACAGTTCTCAGTTCTTTTGAGTTTGTGTTTTAAAGTTTTTTGTCGTCTTTAAATAAAACTTACATATATCATATGAATCATCATATGATTCCAACACTCCATTCGCCTGGAGTTTGGCTATGCATTTCTTGTTTATGTCACAAGTAGGTCTGATTTAATCCTAGTTTAATGTATTTGATTCGTAATTACAACTACTAATTTCATAAATATCATGAAGTGGTTTTGGCCACAAAATACCAAACATTGTTAAGGTAAACTAAAATTTTATTAATACTTAAATAATCATAAATTCAGTTTGTTGTAATTGAGAAAATGAAACAATATTCCTAGCAATTCTAGGTATATAAAAACACTTGCTAAGCGTTATTGTAAGACCATTTGAAAGTTCCATATCATATGTCTCTTGAGCAACATCAACTAGCTAGCTTAGCTCCATTTGGTCTGGTTTCATCTTCTCTTCACTTCTTACTCCCTGAAAAATAGTATGAATATGAGTATCATACCCAACATCATATACTCATTAAACATGATCAAAAGTGAACAAATCAATGGTAAACATACCTGAAGCTCCGGCTCTGTCAGCCTTCTACTTCTTAATCTCTACCAATCGGGCTGGATAAGTTTTCTCTCGGTGTCCATCGTGAAAACAACTTTACCAAACTGGATTTTCAGGAGTTTTTCCTTTGCCCTTATCTTTGTTGGAACTTCCAACCTTTTCCTTTCCTTTGGCAACAACCCTCCTAATCTTAACTATCCCACCTTTAGGTTTGATCATCAGAACTTGTTTTGTTTTGGTTAAATCCAACTTGGATTTTATGTTCTTCTCAACAATTTTAAATAAGCCGTAAAGCTCTGTGAGACTTTTATCCAAACCTTTCATATTGTAGTTCATAATGAACTTACCATATGATTTAGGTAGAGAATTGAAAACCAAATCGGTTGCGAATTCTCTTTTAATTGGGAAGCCAATACATGCTAGTCGGTCAATATACCCTTTCATTTTCAAAATGTGGGCGCTGACAGACGAGCCCTCAGTAATTTTATAGGCAACCATTGCCCTAACTATATCAAGCCTTTTCTGCCTAATCTGTAACTCAAACATTGACTTTAGTGAAGATATCATATCCCATGCAGTCATGTGTCCATGATCCCGTGATAACTCGTGAGTCATAGATGCTAACATGAAACAACCAACTTCTAGTGAGTCATTGATATACTTATCATAAGCATCCCAGACTTCAACAAGCAGTTTTAGCAGGAGTGTTTGGAGGAAACAGTTTCAACTGAAGTAGTTCTCTAGAACGTAGAACTTCTTTTCATGCCTAAGATTGAGCCTTAGGAAACGAAACCATTCGATAAAGTTCGTCCCGTTCAATTTATCGATATTAAAGATCGATCGCATCGTAAGTTGAGATAAGCTGGAAAAATTAGCAGTCATCTACAAAATTAAGTTCAATTTTAGTAACCTAGAAATCTCAAATTAAATAATTAACCCTTCAAAATAATTTAATTTGAGCTAAGATCCATATGTCACCAGTTTCCATAAATGGTTAATGCGCTACCTATGGAAATAGATTATTTAGGTAGGCATCATCCAATAATGTTCAACGTAACTCTTAGGTCATCGTGATATTCTATACAATATATATCAAAATAGGCACGTTTAATCCCACTTCAATAAGTACCTTAAATGGGTGGCGTTTAGTTTACATTTGTAAAGGTTTGATTGTAGAAAACATTTCAATCTTTTAAAACATTTATCCAAAAATCGGTTTGATTTTGATAAACATACCAAATTCAAAATATTATATTTTATTACTGATTTAAAACTTTATTTTGTGTTTCATTTTAAAAACGTTTGCAATCATTATAACAATAATAAAAGCAATAAATAAATGTTACAAAATAAATAACTACACACAATAATATATGGATTTGCCCCTAATGCGGTGTCGTGAGCCAACACAACAACCACAGTCAATTCTAAGGACGTCTTCAGGCTCCCACTGGCCTCGCCACCTTGGTGAACTCCAGAGACTCCATCTTATCTTCTCGTAACGCCGTTTTTGGATGATTACAAGTTTTAAAATAGAAAAGATAACATATCCTAATCTATTTTACAAATGTCCCTATCTAGGAAAATAAAATAAAATTTCAAGGTTTTGCAATTATACATTTTAATTTTCCAAATAAAATAAAACAACCAAATCATACCATGGGTCTATTCAGGGCAAATCACATATTATACAATTTTATATTAACATAAAATAAATATTGGCCAAAGTAATTAACATAATTAAAAGGCCAAATTGGAACAAATTATTATATGGCAAATCTTTAAATCAAATTAATCTAATTCTTATATATACAACCTTGACCTAAATCGAATGTGTGGCTTACTAACCCGTGACCGGTAAACCAATATGGGCTAAAAACAGTCCATAAACCAGTTTTGAAAACAAAGTACAAAACTAAACTGATCAGGAAACATCCTAACGATAGCCGGATCACCATGAACCGACTCTAAGAAAACAGTTTTAGAATAAAAACAACACGATAACAGTCGCACCGTGGTGAAACCAACCATTCAGAATAGTCTAACGACAACATAAACAATAACAAATTTTGGTTGAAGGACGAAAGCAATACGACGTTTAGAAAACCCACATCACAAATATTGCTTGCAGCGGTCGCAAAGGTTGATTGGAAAAGATTGACGCCAGAGGCACTAGCGACCACTAGGCCATAAACGACTGGCGATGTCCACCACGGCATGAATGCCAGCGACCTTTGATCAAAACACTGCCAAAGATTTCTCGGCATAAGGCCGGCAGCGATGCTCTATCGAACAAAAGCAAATACCAACCGCTTGGGGCTGTGGCGTGGTAAATCCAAACCTAGAAGCAGCGAACCAGCCAAAGCCGGAAGGTGCCCATAATCAAAATCAACCACGGTCAAAAAAGTGGTCTAGTATAAGCAAAAAGCAGCCCTGCAGCGGCCGGAGAAATCGATAGCAACTAGCGATGGTAGTCGCACAACACCCTATCGTCTTCTGCTCTAAGCAGCGGCACAACCGGTCAACAGACGACAGCAGCCGGAGGAAGCTGACAATAGCTGATGGCGACCGGCGGTAATGGTCGAAGAAACCAACGACGACCGGTGGAGAAGATTTAGTGGCGGCAACCGCCGCCTATCGATGGCGACACAACCAAACTAACACCACCACCCTTAAATGGCGGCGATCTGGAACATTGGCGGTCGGCGACATAGCCTCATGAGGGTTTTGATTTCAAAGGGGAGCACACGAGGATACGATCATAAGGTTAGGGTTAAGAAACCCTTGTCAACTGGTGATGGCAATTGAGCACCAGTGGTGGTCTACGGCGATGAACAAAAGCAAAACCGGTGAAGGGAAGCTGCATACGACTTCTACTTGGAGAAGGAGGCGATGTATAATAAAATAAGGTTTAAAACCCTTTATTGGTACCCTGTCAAGAGGACCTTTCAACATGAAGGCCCAACAAAATAAAATTTGGACTAGTAGGATTCAAATCCAATTAAATTTTATGGTATAATAAAAATGATTAGAATTCAATTTAATCTAATTTGCCATAATTGTTCCTTTTTAATTAAATGTTAAAAGTGACTCTGATACCACTGTTGGGTTTTAAATACACTTTGTAAATAAATTATTTGGTTACAATTATTTAGAAAGCTTTTTCTAAAACGTAAAACCCATAGCCGGATCCAATGAGACATTTAATTAAAATGACACACCATAGGGTGTTTAGAATTCGTACCTTTCAGTTCAGACGGAGACTTGACGGAGCACCAAGAATCCAAAGCAGGATTCCTCTATCAGTAATCCATACACAAACATGTTTAGATCTCCCACTGGGTGCTAGCCCAAGAACCCTAGATCTATATGTGTTTCACAGAAAAGAAAGGGTTTCTTCTCTGTGTTTTACTGATAGCCAAATCTAAAGAATGAATTAATCCGAATTGATTTGGCCTATCAACCTATTTATATGGACTGGTGTCATAGTCAGCCCAAAACTCAAATAAGGTTTAATGTTTATCTGTAAATAATTATATAATTATCTAACCATTAAATAATTATATTGTTTTATTTAAAACATTAAATAATTATATGATTATCTAAAACATTAAATAATCATAATCATTTATAGATAATATCCAATGATTATCATAATTACGTTTTAACACATATTTCATTATTATTCTTCAAGGTTAGATAATCACATATTTCATAATTATTTTTCAAGATTAATTATTTAACTGTCAATCATTACTTTCGGGTTACTTTCAAATGGAAGCAAACATATTCTTTGCGTGCGACCTATAGCTTTACATACTTCTCAGCAGTATCCCCGTGTGACACGTATCGTGGGCATATAATAACTTACAGTTTTGAAGAGTGGGAGAGGTAGCAGAGATTAGGTTGAGCATATACCTTGATAGTTCTCGAGCTGTCCTGTAGCCATCCTTGTGGATTGTTGGACGATGGGTTCTGTAAAACCTTGGAGGAAAGAGTTAGTTCAGAAGTTCTGAGTGACTATGATACTTTTAAAAGGTTTTTTCTGAAGCAGTTTTTTCAGTTGAGATTATTCCAGAAGATTTTGGAACTCATGAAAACTTTAAAATCAATCAATTGGTCAGGTGAAAACGTTTTTGGACCAAGAGAAAGTTTGAACAAATTTAAATGACTTTACAGAGAAAGTTATAGACATGTCAGAAGCTTTTGTATATCTTGACGGAAAGAGCTAGTACGCAAGAGAGTGCCATGTATAATTTTCAGAGAAAGATTCATTCAGCAGGTTTCCAAGACAATCCAGAGGCTTCTGTATAACTTAAAGTGCAATAGGTAGTACAGAAGTTCTGAATGGAAATTCGACTTGCAAAATTTGTAAACCAGAAATGTCGATAACCTTGACGGGAAGAGTTAGATCAGAGGTTCTGGATGTTCTTTTTGAAATAATCCTTTTATAAGAACATAATTTTCTCCCCCTTAAAGTATGCATTAATGTTCGCTCCCCCTTTTCATGTTCATCTTTGCTCTGCTCCCCCTCAAATTGTGATTGGATCAGAAAATCATGAAAAGTATACATTTTGAGGTGCAGAGATATCGTTAGTGTATCCAGAAGTTTCTAATATGCTTGCGATGATAAAGTGAGTTCAGAAGATGATAGATAAAAGGTTTTGAGTAGAGACATGCTTAAAGAAACGATACAGAAGAACTATTTTAACAATAGATTCTGGTCTTCTATCACATGTTAAGCATGCCCAACTTGCTGATCAGAAAATTGAATCTGTTTTCATCTAAAGTTTTTGTAAAGATATCAGCAAGTTGGTAATCAGTAGAGACAAAGTACATTTTATATGTACATTTTTCCACGTGATCCTTTATGAAATGGTACCTGACATCAATGTGCTTGGTTTTTGAGTGCTGCACCAGATTCTCTGTGATAGCTATTGCACTCTCTAAATCTCACAGGATGAGAATTTTATCATATACAAGGCCATAATCTCTGAGTTGTGTCTTCATCCATATAACTTGTGAACAACAGCTTGCAGCAGGAACATATTATGCTTCTGCTGTTGAAGTTAACACAAAGTTTTGCTTCTTGGATGTCCAACTTATTAGCATTTTCCTTAGAAGTTGATAGCTTCCAGAGGTGCTTTTCCTGTCTAATTTGCATTTTGCATGATTCAAATTCATTTTCCATTATGCTCATTTCAAATTCATTTTCCATTAATTTTGAAAACAACTCAACTTCTGCTTGATTTGTAGACCCAAATATAATGGCATCCACATAGATTTGAACCATGGTTAACTCACCTTTGCACCTTTTGATGAACAGAGTGGTATCAATTTTAGATTTTTCGTATTTATTTTCGATCCGAAACTTTGATAAACGTTCATACCAGGCTCTTAGAGCTTGTTTTAGTCCATACAGAGCTTTGTCTAAGAGATAGACATAGTCTGGATGACTTGCACTTTCAAAACCAGGGAGTTGCTGGACATAGACTTCTTCTTTCAATTTGCCATTCAGAAAAGCACATTTGACATCCATTTGATAGACTTTGAAATCTTTGTAAGCAGAGAAAGCTAGAAACAATCGAATTGCTTCAAGCCTTGCTACTGGAGCAAAGGTTTCATCATAATCAATGCCGTCTTCTTGACAATATCCTTTAGCAACTAATCTGGCTATGTTTCTTACAACTATTCCATCTTCATATTTCTTTTCTGAATACCCACTTTGTACCAATAGCTGTCTTGTCTTTAGGTAAAGGTACAAGCTTCCGTATCTTGTTTCTGTCAAATTGCAGAAGTTCTTCTTGCATTGCATCAATCCAGCTGGGGTCTTGTAAGGCTTCATGTACTCTTTTTGGTTCCACCATGCTTAAGAAATTTACAAAGAAATCTTCATTTGCAATGGCGGATCTAGTTTTGAAACCTTTAGAAGGGTCACCATTTATTTGATCAGTCGTGTGAGCTTTTGTCCATCTTTTCATGCGAGTCTGGGAGACTTGTGGAGGTTTAATTTCAACTTCTGATGCTTGTATAACTTATTCTAGAATTTCAACTTCTGATGCTTGTATAGCTTCTTCTTGAATTTCAACTTCTGGAGAGGAAATTGGATTATGAGTTGAGCTCTCTGTGTCTGGAGGAGACAGAGATTCCTCTGAACTTTCATTTGTACTTGTGGAGATAGAGGGACCTGAAATAGTTATTCCAGAAGCTCGAAGTACATCTTATGGATTGACTGGTAGACTTCTGTCTATTTCTTCAGAGGGAATTTCTTCTCCAAGGAATTCTTCGAATATATCATTGATTTCAGATTCTCTTGAACCAGATAGATAATCAAAGGTAAGATTGTTGAGCTTAAGTTCTAAATCAGATAATCAGAAGTCAGTTATGCTTGATCATTAAAGTCTACGCTGATGCTCTCCATGACTGTCTTGGTTATGAGATTATATACTCTGAAAGCTTTTGAGGTCAGAGAGTATCCCAATAATTTAGCTTCATCAGATTTCTAGTCGAATTTTCCAAGTTTGTCTCGATCGTTTAGAATAAAGCACCTGCATCCAAAGATGTGTAAGTATTTAACAGTAGGTTTTCTATTATTTATAAGAGGTTTTGAGATGTCGCTTGACAATTATAGATCTATTCTGTGTGAAACATGCAGTGGAGACATCCTCAGCCCAGAAGTGTGTGGGTAGTCCAGAAACTGCAAGCATTGTTCTTACTGCTTCAACTAATGTGCGATTTCTTCATTCCACCACACCATTTTGTTGAGAAGTGTGTGCAGCTGTGAAGTTTTGTAAGATTCCTTCGTTGGTCAAATACTCATCAAGTTTGGCATACTTGAATTCGATACCATTGTCACTTCTCAACTTCAGTATTTTGCTTTGCAGAAGCACCTGAATCCTCTTCATCATGTTAATCAAAACAACTGGGACTTATGACTTTTGTCTAACAAAAGCAAGCCAAGTATATATGGAAAATTCATTAATTAGCACAAGAATATACTTTTTACCAGAGAGACTCTGCACTGCAATGGGACCACAGAGGTCAACATGTAACATATGCAGAGGTCTTGGACAACAATGATCACTCTTTGTTTTATGGGAGGCTCTTTTTATTTCTCCCATTTCACAAGCAGGGCAGAGATGATCCTTCTGGAAGTGAACCTCTTGGAGGCCCTCAACCAGGTTATGTTTCACAAGTAATTCAAGAGTTTGAAAGTTAAGATGAGAAAGCTTATGATGCTAGAGCCAAGCTACATCACTCTTCTTCGTGATGAGAGAGAGTGTTTCTGTACCATCCTTAGAAGTGAAGTTCATCATGTACAAATTATCTTTTCTGTTGGCTCGCCATAACTCTTTACCTGCCTTAGATAGTAAGTGACAATCTTTTTCATCAAATAGAACCAACATTTAGCATCACATAGCTGACTTACACTTAGAAAATTATGTTTTAATCCAGAAACGTGAGCAACCTTTGATAAGGTGACGTTTCCTTCTTGTAAGGTACCATAACCTTTTATTTGACCCTTTCTATTATCTCCAAATGTTACTGCTCCACCGGTTTTGTCTTTGAATATGGAGAGTAAGTTTGTGGTTCCAGTCATGTGCCTCGAGCATCCAGAGTCAAGATACAAGATATGCACACGCTGTTTATGCAATATAGAATTAAAGGGATATAGGTACCTATTTCATAATGGGTCCTTTATAGTTAGACTTGATATTTTTGGTTGATTTTTCTTTAAGTTCAGAAGAATTTGCATGTTTTCCAGAGGTTTGCCTGATTTAGTGTGAAAGTTCTTTTTCTTCTGGTTTTTGAAATTTGAGCGTGTATAGAAATCAATAGAGAAACAATGTGGACTCAAGAATAATTATTTTAGTTTAAGGAATAGGGAGAAGCATTCAGAGTTTTGAGACATAAAAGAATTCATTGAATTTTCATTTCTAGAATGATAATTACAAGATTTCTTATTGATGTCTATTCTAGCATCAGTTGTTCGATAGAACTTCTTATCTATCCTAGACTTATGCTTCGGAACAGGTGAATTCTTCTCTAAAGGCTACCTCTTGGGAGTCCACTTTTGTTGAACTTTTGGCGGAGTTACTGAAATATAAGAAACATGATCATTAATTTTCCATTTAGCTTTTTGTTCTCTAGTGAGCTTGGTGTTCTTCTGAGGCTGTGGCATTTGAGATTTTTGCACAAGTTCAGCTTTCTTCTTGATTGCTGCTTCTTTTTCAAGATCAATACAAGTCTTAGCTTGAATGCACATACCAAAGAAATCTAGATGAATGGGAATCGCTTTGCTCTGTTCCTTTGGAGGGACAGAGTTCAGAGGTATACCATTCAGAAGTTTTTCAACTTCTGGTTCAGCAGCCCTTACTTCTGGTGTCTCATTTATATATAGAAAAACAACAGAGTTGTTGTTTATACAAATTTTGACATGAACATAAGTAGAAGGTATACGATTTTCAAACTTAGTGAGTAATTTATCTGACATGTCAAAGAAATCATCATAATTTTGATCCTCGTTTTCCCAGGGATAAACATCAAACTCATCATTATCCTTTTCTTGAGAAAGATTTAGATCTATAAAAGAACAAGAAGTGATTTCTGGATGGTTTTCAAAAGGTAGAGATTTTTCTTGTTTTTCCTCTTGAATAAATAAAGTTTGAAGTTCTGTACCGTTTTTAATAGTACACTCATCCAGAGTTTTAAGAAGATCTTTTTCAAACTAAAGTCTCAGGTCTTCTTCTATTTTTGGGAATGAACACATCTGCTTCTGGATTCAATGTGATATGAGTGAATGAGCCAAAGTTGAGGAACTTACTCTTCTTATGAATTTGTTTTAGATCAACTTGGTTTGGTTTGCAAATCTTTCCTTCAGAAGAGTATTTTAAATTTTTATATTTAAGTTTTCTTACTCGATGGCCGTTCTCATATTTAGATCTCTTGAAAACAGATTGTTCATATAAGATAGGAAAATTTTGTTTTTGTTCTTTTCCCATACAGAAGACAGAATCTAAGGTAGACCTCTTTTTAGAAGTGTAAGGATCCAGATCATCAAATCCGAGACCTATTTTTCCAACTTGTATATTATTTGTTCATGCACCTTCTGAGCATCTTGATATTTTTTTAATCAAGAGCTCATTCTTTTGAAGATCAATATGCAGAAACTCCCTTTCCTTTTGAAAATATTTTTTGAGTGCTACAGAGTTTAATCTGTCACTTTCTTTTGCCTCAAGCTCTTTATCCTTAGCTTCAGAAGATTATTAAGCTCATCGATTTTATCTTTTAATAAACTTTCTGCAGATGTTTTGAGTTTGGAAATTTTCTGATTTTCCACAAAAAGTTCTTGCTTTTCTTCTGTGAGAATTTCCATTTCTCTTTTAAAAATGTTTCTTTCTTTTTCAATAAGAGTAAATGATATTTCAAGATCTTTCCTTATTTTCTTTTCCTTTTGAAGCTTCTGTTTCAGATTTTCAAAATCAAATAGTAGGTTTAAAATGGTTTGTTCAAGTTCAGAAGGTTCAGAGGTGGTATAAACCGGGGTTTCAGAAGGTTGTTCTTCTACATCAATTGACGTAGCCATTCCACAAAACATGGCTTCTGCATCGATTGATTGATCTGAAACCCAGCTTTCATGCTCTGCATATTTAACTCTCTCGTCAACATTGTACTTGTATTTGTTCTTGTAGTACATCTGATCTTTGACTAGAGTTCCTTTGCATTCTTTTGAGTAATGGCCAGGTTTGCCACATCGATAGCATACATCCTTCTTCTTCTTCAACTTCTCTTCCTTCTTCTAAGTCTCTATCTTTTCAACCCTTGGTGCTTTTTGTCTGGGTACATAAGTTTGAGTTGGCGTTCACTTCTGTTATCATACCTTCCTTTGCCCTGAAATGAACGATTACCAAACTTTCTAGTGAATTGTTTGGTAATAAGAGCCAGAGACTCAGCAAAAGCACTGATCTCATCATCTTCTGATCCAGAAAGACCAGCTTATGTATCAGCTTCTGAAATTAAAGGTTTGCTCTTCCCTTTCTTCTCAGCTTCTCTATTCCGTCTCCCTGACCCTCTGGTTTCAGAAATAAGGGCCAAGGGACCACCAACACTTACTTTCTTTAATAGCACCTCCTTCTCATGGGTCTGAAGAGTTCCAAACACATCATGCAGAGACCACTGCTCCAGATCTTGATTTGCTTGTAGTGAAATTGATAGATTTGACCATTCAGGATTCAGATGTTTGAGGAATAAAACAATATTATCTTCCTTTGATATGATGATGTCACATCTCTTACATTGATTTATTAATGTATTGGATCTGTGATAAGTCTGCTCAAGAGTTTCTTCTAGAAGGACCTGGAAATTGTTGTACTCATTTAGTGCTTGAGCTCTTCTATTTTTCTTCATCTTGGATCCTCCTTCAAGTTGATTAGCTAACTGATCCCATAGATCTTTAGCAGAATCACATTGATCCAGAGATTGGAAGATTTCATTGGGAAGTGTCATGATGAGAATCTTTTTGCTTTTGATCAACTTCATTTTTCCTTTTATCTTCTTCATTCCAGTCCTTTCTATCCTTTGGAATCTGCCTTGCTGGGATTTCTTCAGTAGTAGCAGTGGCAGGTATACGGGGAATAGTAGTAACCGGAATATAGGGACCATTTAGCACAGAATAGTATAGATCAAGATCTAGACCTTCGAAGAAATTGATCATTCGAATTTTCCACTGGGATATTCATCCCTGAGTAGAGTGGGAGGTTTAGTCAGTGAAACTAAACTGTACATGGCATTTAAATTTGGATTTACCATTTTGTTATAAACAGAGTATGAGAATTTCGAGAAGAAATTTGAAATGGGATGTGATTTAACTCACTGAACTTGAAACAATTGATTGATGTATAATAAAACTCAGATTTAAACTAGAAATACCACTGTTTTTTAAGAAAAATTGTATGAAGACAATAAAAACTCATAGAACAGGGTAGAATGAAGAACAATAGTTTAAAAACGAGAAAAATTCTAGTTTTGGTGAGGATTTCTCCATACTGGATTAGATCGAATAATCAATAGATTGATTATATATCTCTGATACCAATTGTTGGAACCCAGAATTGACAATTTGTATTTCAGTAATGGAAGAGAATAACAAGATGAATCACAATTGACAATCTGTATTTCACTCAAGATGCCAATTTATACAATACTGGAAATACAGATTAATCTCTCAAGTTCTCTCCAAGATGATCGATACCTAATACAATGATGACACTCTCTATTTATACTATTACATACGTAAAAGTCAATTAACTATCCAATCACGTATGACATATACGTAAGTCTACTAACAGATTCCGTTACGCATGGAAGTCATGACTTGCCACCTCATTTAAGCACACGCGTAGTTCCTTAACTAATATCCAGAAGATGCTCAATCTTCTGGATCATCATGGCAGCTTCTAAACTACACTTCTGAAGTGGCTGTCTTCTGGAGAGACTTGCTTATGGAGAGTTTACTTTGTTCTTCAAGATAAGTTCTAAACCATACTTTTACATACAAAATTAAGTCTAACACCTCTCGTCCGTTAACATATATAAAAACTCATAGTCCGCCAAGGATTCTTCATCATGGAGTGTTTCTTCTTCTTACTCTCACTCTGGAAAAGACTTCAACCTTTCCAGGTGGGTCGATTTCTTACGAAAAAACCATAGAGAATTAAGATGAAAAAACCATAAATACCAATGTTTGTATCTTCACAGTACCAAAAATCTTACGCGACACCGCCCTAATTCCTACACCCACCAAAAATCAGTAATGAAAAAACCATAGATACCAAGTGTTTCACCAATGCATACCTAGAAGCCCGAGAGGAAGGCCGAAAAAAATGGCTCATCAAACAATGAAGGTTAAGTTTGGAGAAATCGTGAAGGTGATGAAGGCAATAGATGATGCCAGAATCCGAGCTTGCTACGATGATTATTTGAATATGAATAAAGGGGAGCTGTCGTGGATCATGGTGATATATATGGCGTTTTTGCTCGAGTTTCTTCAGGTACACTACACACTTTGCTTTATACACTAAAAAATAAAGTATATATTAGATTTTTTAAAGAGTTAAATCGAAAAACCTAAGACATTAAAATAATTTTGATGTTTTATAAACCCAATTATGTTGTACTGATATGTTTACTACACAAGGGAAGAAGGCCGCAACCAAAGTATGGATATTGACTCAAGGTTATCGAATGTGGATGTTCTCAGGCACACGACGATTCTCAGGGACGTGATAAAACTAGAGAATCAAATCCCATCTTCATTATAGAAAAGATGATGGAACATGCTTCAGATAAGCTGGAGGTCGTAGAGACTCTCAAACTTATCTTGATGGGGGGTTATATCGATAGGTTTCTCCATTTCAATACCAACATGACTACCCGTGTGTTGATATTGGTGATTGTCATAACCTACAAGACTTTCTGTACCACATGGATGTCCCTAATGATAAGGATTTAGGTATTTATGAGGACCTCCATGATATAACAATCGATATTGATGCCACCAGAGAAGGGGAAGAAGAAAGAGACGGAGATGCCAAACCAAATGATTTAAAAAAGTTTCTTGATTACCTTTGAAAGGTTTTCAAGAACACATATTTTAGTGTCTTAAGATTACTCAGAAAGGTGATGAACTCGAGAATGACAAATCTCATATTGAAACTATTATGAAAAAGGTATCTAGCATTCCCTTTTCCAGGTTCTTCAAAGAACCTGTAGAAAGCATCCTGGAAGGTGAAACATGCAACGAGAAAAGAGATGAAAACAACGAATCGAACTCATCATCTTTAAACGAAGAAATCACGATCCCTTCGGTAACGAAAATGGATAAAGTTGGGATTTGGTTCTCACCCGTTAATGGAACCATCTACGATATTCGTTTTAACAAGAAAACGAACGTCCTTTACCTCCCTGTGGTGAGTACTATTCATATTTTACTAAAGGCACACAGTTTTTAAAATGCGTAAATATTGCAACTTTTAAAAAGTGACGATTTTACCCTTAATAACGGAGACAATAATGAATTTCTCCCTCTTAAATAATGGGTAAAATTGGATAATGCACTTATTTTGAGAAAAACTAAAAGGGTCACATCATTTTACACGTTTTTGGAACCATGTAAAAGCCCACCATCTGAAAAAATGGCCTACCTATTTACAAACACGGATGTTGTTTGGCAAAACTGTGTAAAAATGTTACATCTTTCTTACTCTGAGCATTTGTTTGTAAAAATAGGTTTGTGTTGATCCAAGCTCCTTCAGTGATTTAATTATGATACCTCCATACTTAGTGAAATTCTTAGTTTTAGATACTGTTTAAGTTCAGCGAATGCAAATACTGATTGCACTCAGTGATCGTTGAAACCTATTAGGGATCATATTTGAACTAGAAGACCTGAAGACAAAATTCACACAAAGGAATCTTCAGCGAATGTCGAAGACTGAGTTGAAGATAGAGACAACCAGCTCGTGATCTGAAGCAATTTAGTGATAGTAAAGAGTGTCTACATAAAGTGTGAGATCTTGTGTATGCTTCAGTGATACTGTGAGCCCAATACAAGTGCAATAAACAATAGCAGTAATCAAATACGAACAATAATCAGTGGAGTGAATCACGTAGTCAACTTTATTAACTTGAATGATAATGTGCAATTATAGAGAGTTTGGCGTACGACTAGGTATTCTAAATATCAGAACTAGGGTTAAATGAAACTAAGCTAAACAATATATAACTTTCGACTTTTTACACATTTAGCTCAAATTTTAATACAATTAAACTAAACACCCTAACAACCTCCCCCTTTTTATTAAAGTGCAATGTAGGTCGTATCACCTGACCTTGCGCAAATCGAAGATGGCATCATGTCTTCTCAGAAATTGTCAGTATAGCAGGTTTCATCAATCATCTCCATAGCTTTGACACAATTAAGCTTGTCGTTGACAGTCATCATCACTTCATTTCAAAGTCATGTCGAAATGAGTTCATTTACAACTCGTTGTCGTATATACAATGAAGTAAATTTCAAAAAACATATGGAATATACTACAAAACAATAGGGTACAAAAGGCTTTAAGATACCTAATTGTTGAGCATAAAGTTTACAATTCTCTTCTCAAATACAATATATAAGGACATTTAAATAGCAATTGTACGTCTTGATAGACGTATTTTCTTATAATAGAGGCCGTTCAGTCTGGCTCATCGAGCTTTGAAAGATATTGAAACACACTAGAGTACCTGTAAAACGAGCAACTAGTTTGAACCATACACAAGAACAAAAGAAACAAACCAACCAAAAATGCTATGAACTTCCAAAATCTAAAAACATGTTTTCTCATAAACCTGTCAATCTTCACTCTCCATGCTTTATTTTACGTGATGTTAACTTCTTCTATTGTTTTATCCAAAAACGGAACCTTGGTCATCCTCATAGACCTACTCATGTCGTTCCATAAATCGGCGACATCTTGTTTACTTTCTAAATGGTTCGAAATTATTTTTTATTGAATTTTTTTTAAAACAAAGTATGCGAAGGTTGAATGTGCAAATCTCGCAAGGTCTCGCGTAAAACATTTCTTATTCTTGCTTATCGACAACTTCTTTTCGATAATTCGGATTGCCATTTCTTATTTTTTCCTATGTTTTAGACTTTTTACAATGAGTTGCAATTGTATTGGGTTTATGTTTTGTCTTTATTTAACGGAATTGGCTTCACTTAATATAACACAATTAATATCAATTTTGTTTTTTTATTAGTGTTCTTATTTTTCGACAAAATGAGAAAGAAACCGTCTCGATTCTTGGTAGGTATTTATTTCGAAGTCATGTCAAAATTAGTTCATTTCCATCTCGTTGTCGTACATACAATGAATTTTTTTCAAAAACATGTGGAATACACTACAAAACAATAAGGTACAAAAGGGTTTAAAACACATAATTGTTGAACATAAAATTTAGAATTCTCATTTCAAGTACAATATATAAGGATACTAAAATTGAAATTGTACGTCCTAATATATGTGTTTTCTTATAGTAGAGGTCGTTCAATCTGGCTCATCGAGTTTTGAAAGATGTTGAAACACATTAGAGCACCTATAAAACGAGCAAGAGGTTTGAACCGTCCACAAGAACAAAAGAAACTAACCAGCAAAAAATGCTAAGAACTTCCAAATCTAAAAACATGTTTTTTCATAAACCTGTCAATCTTCACACTCCATGCTTTATTATACGCGATATTAACTTCTTCGATTGTTTTATCGAAAAACGGAACCTTGATCATCCTCACAGACCTACCCGTGTCGTTCCATAAATCGGCCGCATCTTGTTTACTTTTTAAATGGTTCAAAATTATTATTTTTTATTATTAGTATTTCTAAAACAAAGTATGCGAAGGTTGAATGTGCGAATCTCGCAAGGTCTCGCGTAAGACGTTTCTTATTCATTCTAATCGACAATTTCTTATCAACAATTCGGATTGCCATTCTTATTCTTTATAACTTTTTAGACTTTTTTCAATGAGTTGCAATTGTACTGGGTTTATGCTTTTAGATTTCAGTGGAATAATTTGTCTTTATTTAATGGAATTGGCTTCATTTCATAGAACACAATTGATATCAATTTTGTTTGTTTTATTAGTCTTCTTATTTTTCGACAAAATGAGAAAGAAACCTTCTCGATTCTTGGTAGGTATTCATTTCGAAGTCATGTCGAAATGAGTTCATTTACAACTCGTTGTGGTATATACAATGAAATAAATTTCAAAAACTTGTGGACTACACCACAAAACAATAGGGTACAAAAGGGTTTAAGACACATAATTGTTGAACATAAAATTTACAATTCTCATTTCAAGTACAATATATAAGGACATTTAAATAGCAATTGTACGTCCTAAAGGACGTATTTTCTTATAGTAGAGGTCGTTCAATCTGGCTCATCGCGCTTTGAAAGATTTTGAAACACATTAGGGCATATATAAACGAGCAAGGGGTTTTGTCCACAAGAACAAAAGAAACAATCCATCCAAAAATGCTAAGAACTTCCAAAATCTAAAAACATGTTTTCTCATAAAACTGTCAATCTTCACACTCCATGCATTATTATACGTGATATTAACTTTTTCGATTGCTATATCCAAAAACGTAACCTTTATTATCCTCACAGATCTACTCATGTTGCTTCATAAATCGGCGACATCTTGTTTACTTTTTAAACGGTTCAAATATACTTTTTATTTCTGTGGATCCAAGTATATATTAAGTACTAATGAACAAATTAAGAAAATAATAAAGAACACAATGAATATGAAAGAACACATGTCATATATCTCACTTGTTGTAATTGAGTTACAAAGAATGTTGCATAATACTAATGATCGATTACAAGATGGTATTCTCTCTCTCTTTTCTATAGACCCTTAACCCTCTATATATAATTGCTAGGAAATCTTTGTTACACATTTGAAAGTATGAACCACAAGATGAAGAATATGACGTGGCACATACATCCAGCATGTCTACCTTTTGCAACTGATTAGTTTGTTACACGCTCCCATCTCTCACACGTGTCAGTTTGTAATAGGTTAAGATGTTGACTTTTACTTTATTCTATTTGTATAAATAGATCTTTTCTATACTGTAAAAGTTGTCGATCAAATCGTTATATTGAAGAACTCACTGTGCGTCATTCCATGTATCTATAATCATCATTCAGGTTATAATACATAGTTAACCTGTTCCTCAATCTTTGATCGATTCTTAATACTGTTGATTAATTGATATTAATTGCTTCCTCTTATACTCTGTTTTATGAATCAATCGATTAATCTGTGAAGAAGAGAATCTGGAACCAACAATTGGTATCAGAGCCTGATAATCAATCTATTGATTATTAGATCTCCTCAATTTGGAAATTTCTCACTTCATTCCTTCAGTAATCTCCTGTTTTAACTATTGTTCATAATTCCACCCTGTTTTACGAAGATTTACAGCAATTCTGTCTAAAACAGTGGTAATTGTAGTTAAATTTTGAAGAATTAGTAGAATTTTGTTGTTCAATTCAATTGAAATTTACTTATTCTAGATTTCAACTCAAATCTGTCATTACATTCTTCTTGATTTTAAAAAAAAATGGCAAATTCAAATTTGAATGCTGTTTACACCCCTGGTTCTCTAACCAAACCTCCAACTCTTATTCGTGGTGAATATCCACAATGGAAGATTCGAATGATAAATTTCTATGAAGGATTGGACATTGAACTCTATCCTATTGTTCAAAATGGTCCCTTCGTACCAATGACTACCGTTCCAAGAGTTCCTGCCACTACCAATATTGCTGAAATACCTGCCCGAAAAGTTCCAAAGCTAAGGGAAAATTGGAATGATGAGGAAAAGGCCAAAGTTGAACTTGCTAAAAAGGCAAAAACTCTTCTTATCATGGCTATTCCGAATGAGATTTTTCAATCTCTGGATTCTTGTGATACTACTAAGGAATTATGGGATCAGTTAGAAAATCTTCTGGAAGGTGGTGCTAAAATGAAGAAAAATCGAAGAGCTCAAGCTCTGAACGAATACAACAGCTTCCAGGCCATTGCGGATGAATCTCTGGAATAGACTTTTCATATGTTTAATAATTTGATAAATCTATGCAAACGATGTGATATTGTTCGATCAAAGGAAGACAATAATGTCTTATTCTTAAAGAGATTAAATCCAGAATGGTCAAATCTATCCATGTCATTACAAGCTAATCAAGATCTTGAGCAATGGTCTCTACACGATGTATTTGGAACTCTTCAAGCTCATGAAAAGGAGGTTGTGCAAAAGAAAACAACTATAAGTGGACCTCTGGCCTTGATTTCTGAAACAAAGGGAGCTACCAGAAGAAAAAGTGAAGATAGAAGAGTGAAAAACAAGGCATTCATGTCAGAAACTGTTCCAGAAGAAGATTTTGATTCTGATGATGAAATAAAGGCATTTGCTGATTCCTTGGCTCTTATTACCAAACAGTTTACAAACCGTTTGGTAATAAGACATTACTCGAAAAAATATTGAGAAAACTGTTTCCATTATACAAAGGGAAAGAGATATTTACAAAAGAGAGATGGATATCTTAGCAGAAGAATAACTGGAACTTGACATGGAAAAAGAAAAAATTTCTAAAACCTTGAAAGACACAGAAGTTTTGGTAAAAAAGGAGCACTTGAGTTGTAAGAAACTTCTGGAAGAAAAGGATAAGGAAATTCAAGTTAAGGAAAATGACAGATTAAATTCTGTAGCACTTAAAAACTATTTTAAAAAAGAAAGAGAATTTATGTACATTGAACTTCAAAACAAAACGCACCAGATCAAAACATATCTGGATGCTCAAAAAGTTCAAGAGAAAATTAGTACACAAGTAGGAAGATCTGGAATCGGCTTTGAAGATTTAGATCCCTATACGTGTGAAAAGAAGTCTGGTTTAAACTCAGTTTTTTGTATAGGACAACAACAGAAGCCTGTGTTTCCAATTATTTTTGAACAATCATGTTTTAAACGATCTAAAACTGAAAATGGTCATCATCAACGGAAACTCAAGTTTAAAAACATTACATATTCTTCTGAAAAGACCAATATTAATCTAAATCAGATTCAGAAGAAGGATGATATTTTCAAGTTTGGTTCAAGTGTTCTTACAAAATTGAATCCAGAGGCTGATGCGTTTATTCCTATTTAAGCAGAGGAGGAATTAAGACTTAGTTTTGAAAAAGATCTTCTCTTGACTCTGGATAATTGTTTTAAACTTGAGAATGACAAACAAAAGTTAGAAAATAATCCAGAGATATTTCCTTGTTCATTTATTGATTTAAATCTTTCTGAAACTCAAGAGGATTTAGAAGAAATCACATATCCATGGGAAAATGATGATCAAAGTGAGGATTTCTTTGACAATTCAGACACATATCTCTCTCATCTTGAACATCAATCTCCTATTTATGCTAAAACTCCAGAGATCATAAAAAACAAAGACGCCCCTTTTCTCTTTACAAATGAATCTCTGGAGATAAGAGCTTCTGGAATGGATGCTAAAAAAAATTCAAGTAAAATTCCGATTTTCTCTGTTCCCTCTGAACAACGAAAACCTGTTTTTATACATCCAGATTTTTTAGGAATGTGTCTGAAAGCTAAATCTTGTCTTGATCTTGAAAAGGAAGAAAAACTTAAAAAGAAAATCCCTATCCAACTTCGTAACTCTTATCCTCCAAAACTTTCTTATGTCCAGAAAGGTAAATGGAAATCTAATCTTTCTGTTCCTGATTCAGTAAATACAAAAGCTTCTGAGAAGGTAAATCCGAGGAAATCTCCGCTGAAGAATACTTCAGATTCTAAACATACGTCTAGTCTAGGTAGGAAGTTCTTTAGAACAACTGATACTAGAAAAGACAGATCTAAGAATAATTGTAATTATCATTGTCGCAATGAAAATTCAATAAAATCTTCTATGTTTCAGAATTCTGAATGTTTTTCTCTATTCTTAAAATTACAGAAATTTTTCTCACAAACTTCAAATTCCTTCACTGCAAACCATTCGTACTTCAATAAAAATAAAACAAAGAAAAATAGAAAAACAAAAAATCCAAAGAATTTGTCTTTACCTTCTGTCAAATCAAATCAACAGCAAATACAAAAGGCTGATAAGACAAAAACTAACGTTAAAGGACCCATAATGGTATGGGTACCTAAGAAACTCTGACCTTGATTGCAGAAACAGCGTGTGCATATCTGGTATCTTGACTCTGGATGCTCGAGGCACATGACTGGTTCACGAAACTTACTCTCCCAATTTAAAGACAAAAGTGGTGGAGCTGTAACGTTTGGTGATAATTGTAAGGGTCAAATTAAGGGCTATGGTACTTTACAGGAAGGTAACATTACCTTATCTAAAGTAGCTCATGTTTCTGGTTTGAAACATAACCTCCTAAGTGTAAGTCAACTATGTGATTCTAAGATACTTGTCGTCTTTGATGAAAAACATTGTTACTTATTTTCTAAGGCAGGTGAGGAACTTTGGAGAGCAGACAAAAAAGGTAATCTCTACATGATGAATTTTACCTCCAAGGATGGTAAGGAAACCTTATGTCTTATTTCCAAAAAGAGTAAAGTTGCATGGCTCTGGCATCATAAAATGTCTCACTTAAACTTTGCTAATCTTGAGATGCTTGTAAAACATAATTTGGTATCTGGACTTCCAGAAGTTCATTTTCAAAAAGATCATCTCTGACCTGCATGTGAAATGGGAAAGATAAAACGAGCATCTCATAAAACAAAAAGTGATCACTCTTGCATAAGACCTCTGCAATTGCTACACTTCGATCTCTGTGGTCCCATTGCAATTCAGAGTCTTTCTGGTAAAAAGTATATTCTGGTACTTATCGATGAATTTTCCAGGTATACTTGGCTTGCTTTTGTTCGACAAAAGTCAGAAGTTCCTATTGTACATCAAAATATGTTGACCAGAATCCAAGTTCTTTTACACCAAAAGATTCAACAGCTGAGAAGCGACAATGGTACTGAATTCAAGAATGCCAAACTTGAAGCATACTTTGTTGCAAATGGAATTTCTCAGACCTTCTCTGCTGTACGCACTCCCCAACAGAATGGTGTCGTTGAACGTCGCAACAGAACCTTGGTCGAAGCAGCCCGAACAATGCTTGCAGCTTCTGGACTCCCAATTCACTTCTGGGCGGAAGTTGTAGCCACTGCTTGTTTTACTCAGAATCGTTCCATTATTGTCAAAAGGCATCTCAAAACATCATATGAGCTTATTAACAAAAGAAAACCATCTGTCAAATTCTTTCATATCTTTGGTTGCAGGTGTTTCATCTTAAATGACAGGGACAAACTTGGCAAGTTTGATCCAAAATCAGATGAAGCAAAATTCTTAGGCTATTCTTTAAATTCCAGAGCTCTTCGCGTTTTTAATCTAAGAACTAAAACAGTTATGGAGAGCATTAACGTTGATTTTGATGACCAAACTCAATTGACTTCTGAATATTCTTCTTCTGAACTCCAACTTAATACTGTTACTTCTGACTTTCTTTCAGGATCCAGAGAATCCGAGATTGATGCTATTTTTCAAGACTTTCTGGGCGAAGAAATACTGTCAGAACCTGTTGTATCTAACTCCTCTTTTAGTATACCTGAAGTTCTTCATGCCTCTGGCATAACTTTATCTGGTCCTATCTCTTCTGAATCTAGCTCTTCAATACCTTATGTTCCTATTTCATCTGATTGTCCATAAGATTCTTCTGTTCCATCATCTGAGGGGGAGACTTTAGAATCAAGAGGTTCAGAATCAATATTTCCGGATGAAGTTATCTCATCTTCTGACACCGAAGTTCAAGCTCAACCAATATCACAAACAAGGATGACGAAATGGACTAAATCACATACTCCACATCTCATAATTGGTAATCCTTCTGAGGGTGTCCAAACACGATCCGCCACAGCAAATGAAGCTTTCTATGTTAACTTTCTAAGTCTAATTGAACCCAAGAAAGTTCATGAAGCCTTAGCTGAACCTAGTTGGGTAGAAGCAATGCAGGAAGAATTACTTCAATTTGAACGTAACAAAGTTTGGAACTTAGTACCATTACCAAAAGGCAAAGTTTCCATTGGTACTAAGTGGGTTTTCAGAAATAAAAAGGATGAGGACGGAATTGTGATCAGAAACAAGGCTCGTCTGGTGGAAAAAAGGATATTGTCAAGAAGAAGGTATTGATTATGATGAAACCTTTGCTCCTGTTGCGAGACTGGAGGCGATAAGACTTTTTCTGGCATTCTCCGCTTACAAAAACTTTGAAGTCTATCAAATGGATGTTAAATGTGCATTTCTAAATGGAAATCTCAAAGAGGAAGTGTATGTTGAACAACCAGCTGGCTTTAAAGATTCAAGACATCCAGAATATGTTTTTCTTCTTGACAGAGCTCTGTATGGCTTAAAGCAAGCACCCAAAGCCTGGTATGAACGTTTATCCAAATTTCTGATCAGCAAAGGATATGAGAAAGGTAAAATTGATACCACACTTTTCATCAAAAGAGGCAAAGGTATGTTAACTATTGTTCAAATTCATTTGGACGACATAATTTTTGGCTCTACTCATCAAACAAAAGTTGATTTGTTTTCTAAGTTGATGGAAACTGAATTTGAAATGAGTATGATGGGAGAATTAACTTTCTTTCTCGGACTCCAGGTTAAACAGAGTACCTCTGGTATTTTTATTAATCAAGCAAAATATGTCTCTGACATGTTAAAGAAATTCCATTTTCAGAACTCATCAACTATGAAAACACCTATCTCTCCTAGCATGAAACTAGGTCCTGATCCCTCTGGAAAACCTGTCGATATCACGGGCTACAGAGGTATGATAGGTTCTCTTCTATATTTGACAGCAAGTAGGTCTGATATTATGTTTGCCACTTGTCTTTGTGCTCGTTATCAAGCTAATCCTAAAGAATCTCATTTGACTGTTGTCAAAAGAATTTTTAGATACTTAAAGGGAACTCCTTCATTGGGTCTCTGGTACCCTAAAAATTCTGGGTTTGATTTAATGACATATACAGATTCTGATCATGCAGGATGTAAGTTGGACAGAAAAAGCACCTCTAGTAGCTATCAACTTCTGGGTAATCGACTTATCAGCTGGACATCCAAGAAACAAAATTGTGTTTCAACATCTACTGCAGAAGCTGAGTATGTTGCTGCTGGTAGCTGTTGTTCCCAAGTTATTTGGATGAAAACCCAAATCAGAGACTACGGTCTGATCTATGATAAGATTCCCATACTCTATGATTCTGAAAGTGCATTTGCCATTACGGAAAACCCAGTTCAGCACTAAAAAACGAAGCATATTGATGTCAGGTATCACTTTTATCAAAGATCATGTAGAAAAGGGTACCATAGAAATGTATATTGTCTCTACTGATTACCAACTAGCTGATATTTTTACAAAAGCTCTGGATGAGAAGCGTTTTAATTTTTTAATCAGCAAGTTGGGAATGCAAAACATGTAAATTTTATTCTTAGAAGTTATCAGAGATTTCTGATCGCCTTCTGAACTTCATCCAGAAGCACTCAGAGACCTCTGATCGCCTCTGGTATAAGTTTTATTTTGTTGCGTTTTATTCCTTTTCATCCAAGTTATATCAGAAAGGCGCCAATTCCTGAAGCGAAAGGGAAGCTTATCATTCAAGGGGGAGCTTATCATTCAAGGGGGAGTTTATCATTCAGAGGGGAGTTTATCATTCAGAGGGGAGTTTATCACTTAAGCAGTTCAAAGTCTAACACTAGGTTAGCTGTCTTATGAATTTTTCCATCCACCTGAGTTTCTTCTGAATCTTCTTATTCTGTGTTTCTCTTGCCGTCAAGGTCTCTCAGAATGCCTATGATTCATTTTAAACTTATCCTAGATGTTGATTCAAAATTGACATGTGTTTCAAAATATTTTTTTTCTATGAATCAAAATATTCCAAAATTTTTATTGAATATATACATTTTATTAACTCTTGCCGTCAAGGTTATTTAAAATTTCTATATTCAATTTTAATTTTTCTTATTATTTTATTTTCATGAAAAATCAAACTTTCATTTGGTTCAAATTTTTTTTCACCAAATGACTGATTTTAAATCTAAATAAACAGATTTATATAATTCAATTTGTTATTTAATTAATTTTCTTTAATTACTCAACAATTTGTTTTATATTTTCTTTTTATTTACTTTTGGGATAATTAACCGATTTTAGGCCGATAACCCTTCAGTTTTCTTTTAAAAAATCGTGTCTTACTCATCACTCCTACTTTCCACGTGTCATTCATTGTGTGACTGCATGTATCCACGCCTGCGTGCTTACATCATCTTTCCTGAACCGTTTTCTCCTACTCCCAATATATAAACCTCTTCAAATTCCAAATTGGTCTCATATAAAATCCCCAAATTTCAGAAACCCATCTTCTTCCTCCTTACTGTTACTGCTCACACTCTCTTACTCACGAACTTGCTTGCAATTCTCACCAACTCTCATCAATGGCTTCTCATCTTGCAAATCCAGCTCTTAACGATGACGAAGGACGTCTCGTCGATTCCACTGCCGATAGTGCTCTGTTCGTTAAGCTGCCATTGAAAGCAAACAATATGCAGGTTCTTCTTGATCCTAATACCTACCAGTCCGAATTCAGAATCATGGTTGAATTTCTCCTACAACATGAACTTAACCGAGCCCTAACTCTGACAAACCCAAATGTTCCTGAAATTTATGTTCAAGAAGTGTGGCAATCGATGTATATTCGTGATGACGAGACTTTGCTTGGAAATTTCAGTCACCCTGATCAACCTGATACTGCTGTGAAAATTCCCATTACCAAAAAAAAATTAGCCAGGTATTTTCATTTATCCCCTTCACAGGTACTAATTGATGGTGAACTTGTGCCAAATCCAGCCCTAGAATCGAACCCATCTGCTGAAGCATTGTTATCCTTTATCCTTTTTCTTGGTTACAATGAACCCCTAAGCAAACTATCTGAATTCAAGAGAAAACAGTTACCCCCAATGTGGAATCTCTTCGTTTCTATCCTGAACAAGAGTCTCACTTGTAAAATTGGGTCTCTCGATCAAGAAAGCAGGAACATTCTGACCATCATGTATGGCATGTTTTTTAATCGCCCCTTGGACTACGCAAGCCTTCTTTTTCAAGAAATTAAAGCTGCTGTGCACACTAAGGTAACCCATCAAACCCAAGGAAAATCTCTTCCAGCTTTGATGTTTCCAAGATTTATATCCCTGGTTACCTATCCTGCAATTGGTGCACTCAAGGCTCCATTAGTTCAACCATTTTGCAAAATTGCTTCTATGAGCACTCATCATCCAACCATCGACCGCAACGGCTATCCCTCTCCCAGAGAGCTTTCAAGGTACATGCTAAACCTAATTCCATCTAGCTCTTCTTATCTTCAATCTTATAGGAGCTCTATGATTTTCTCAGAACAAAGAATTTCTACCCCAGAGCACTTAGAGCCAGTTCTAGAAAGTGAGGGGTCAAGTGAGAATGAGGCTGAAAATAATTTGAGTGATCATCCGAGTGGTTCTACCCATGCTGACCTCTTGTTAAAAGAAGGTACTGAAGATGTCCATCATGACACAATTGAGCGAATCTCACCTACATCCCAAAGGGTAACTTCATTAACTGAGGTAGATGTCATCCCATCTACTTTCATTGACCAAGGACAACCCAGTCCAAACCACCCAGAAACCATCCGATCAGAGGATACTTCTTCATCCTCTACATCAAGCACAACCGGGGAAACCTCTTCATCATTCTCTCAACAGAATGATGATGAACATATAAGCATTCATTTGCCCCAGAACTCGCCACTTTCCCCACACAATGTTGATGTCTCTGTGACCAACAAAGATTTAGGAATCTCAGAAGATAAGTCCATATCTTCTGATAGTTTAGAGGCTAATGAAATTCCATCAGAGGGGTTACAGCCACATGATGCACCACTTACCGGAGTGTTTACACTTCATCAAGGTAAGCACATTGTCTTCAACACCTCATCCTCTGATGATGAGGATTCTGTTGAGACAATCAGAACAACCGAAGAGGTGCCTGTTAATAATAGCCCTCGAAGACAAGGTTGGAAGTCCCTCCACACTCAACGTCAAAACAGGTGTGAATGAGGGCCTCTCTGCACGCGAGAGTAAAGGGGCTCCATGTGTTGGAGATACACCGGTTACCCATTCTGAATATGTCAACAATGCAGCGTTGCAGGCATTTGGTGATAAAATTCAGAGATCCGTGGAGGATCTAAAATTTTCTCTGGACTCTCAAAATGCCATTCTTCTGGCTATTCAGAACGAACAAAAACAACAGTCACAAACTTTGGAGGCCCTCAGAGAACTCATTTCTACAACTACTGCAACACACCAGAGCCAAGCTTCTGATCATTACTCTTCTCTGCATAAAGGAATCCAGGCTAATTCTGAGGCTATTTTCTGCATCCCTGAGGCAATTCCAACTCCAGAAGTCACAATCTCAGTTGATGAATATAGTTCCTTAGTGGCCGATCTTCACAAAATTATCAAGGCTATTCATCCCTCTGCAAACATTTCTGAGTCTTCTCTAGTAAAGAAATATGACATGGCTGTCTTCCAGAAGGCAATGCTTGAACGCATTATTTCTCTTTCCTCCAAGTATGTCTCCAAAACAACTGCATGCACTTCAAATGTGGATTTAAAGCTATCATCTGTGGAACCCTCTCTGTCTCAGCTTACAGGTCTGGTAAGTTCTCTTTCTGATTCTTTTAATGAAAGGAAAAACGCCAAGGAGGAGCGTGCTTGCAGAAAAGCAGAATTTAAACGCAAAAGGTCTGAGGATCAGGACCCTGATTCTCAGAAGGGGGAGAAAGCTCCAGCATCCAACAAAGTCAAACCCACTACCAATACTGAAAGCTCAAATCCAATGCCATCTCCATCTACTTCTGACAAACACCAATCATCTTCCAAGCAGCAAACTCCTGCTCAAACTTCACACACACAAACCCCTCTGACTCCAACTCCATTAGCCACTCACTCTGGGCCTCTTCCAAAAGATCCAGAAATAGCTAAATTCATTCTTAAGGTAGTCGGCAACACAGGACAAACACCATACTCCTCATCAACTCAAGCTGCAATAGCCAAAGAAAAGGAAGCCAGAGCCAGAGCTGAGGCATCAAAGACTAAAGTTGAAGCCCTGAACAAACGAAGAGAAGAAGAACGAATTGAAGCAGAAATAAGAGCAAAAGCTGAAGCAGAAAAAGCCTTTGCAGAAGCATCAAGAGCCCAAGCAGAAATGGAAAGAGAAAAAGCTGCAAAAGTAAATGCTGAAGGATCATCAAGTCGAGCAGCAGAGAATAGAGAAAAACTGTAGAGACTTGGAAGAATTGATCTTCCAATTCTGGAAACCACAAAAAGGTACATGTATGCTCCTATAGACCAGAAGATCTATCTCATGTTGCCCAACTTCTCAAACGCCTACAATGTAAGTGATGCTATTAAAGACAAATTCATGGCACACAGACAAGAGAGAAAGGACGTTCATACCTCTGTACCTATCAAACGAATCTCTGCAATAAAACATTCACTATTTGAAAATACAGAAATATGGTACACAATTTATGAGGTTATCAGAGAAGACAATAAGACTTATTACTTCTATGATAATGATCTATTGTCCATCTTTCCCTCTGATCTTATCTTTCTGGAGAAATTCATGAAGGCTCAAATGTCTAAAAGAAGTGAAGATCAAGATCAAATTGCTTATTCTCGAATCATTCAATGTATGAAGTCCTACATCCAGTACAAGAGACAGGTAGATTTTTAAATAGGAATCAATTACAATGTTGTACTAGAAGTGTTGTCGTTGTGGTCGTGGTGGTAGATGTCGTACTTGATCTGAATGTTTTCCTGCGCTTCTCCCCCTCATGCCGATTAGGATCTTCCTGATAGTCATGATCATTGCGAGTCCGTTTGGTGGAAAAGCGGGGTTTGCAGCTTTGATAGATTTCCTCACGAAGAAAATTGATTGCACTTAGAATGTTGGTCTCGGAGTTGTTGATGTTGTAACACCCCTAAAAATGGGAGTTAATTTATACCAAAAACATAATGTGGAATAAGATTTAATGAGTAAGTATCACCCAAAAGACGGGGAGAGAGTAATAGAGTTTATAATAATAAATAAATAGTAAATCACAACCAAGTAATCTATACAACTTCGGGATATATATTAAATTCGGGTGTCACTAATATCCTCAAAAGACTGTTTCTAGTAACTCCACTTTGTACACTCGAAGATGTACTCCCAAAAAGGATTCCTCTACCGGCACCTAGCTCCACTCAACTCTTTGGAACCCCACTATGACGATCACCTGATATACATGTCATTTTAAGAAAAAATGTTAGGCTTAAAGCCTAGTGAGAACAAACAGTTTAATAAAGAAAGCCATTAAATCTGGAAAAAAGTAAAACTTTCTTGTTTACTCTTTTCTTTAACTCACACTTGTTCTTGAGAAAACATAACTTGAGGGAAATGCGGGGGAGACCCCCTAATGCAAGACATCAACCCCAAACTAGGATCTTTAGTCTATGCCCTAATAAGCTTGACCGGAAAAGGTCTTTCGCTCACGGATAACGAGTTCAACCCCGAACTAGCATGTGTTACTCGAAACCTAAAATCTGACCAAGCTCAACCCCAAACTAGGATCTTTCACTTGGACCATCCCCAAATGTGACTGACTAATTGTGCCTATGGATCCATTACACCAGTCTTATAAATTTTAACACGTCATTATCAAATGTATTAACCATTTATCCACACAAAACCTTTGTATGATAAATATTTTCTCATCCGAACTTTCCCAAAATTAGGCCAAAATAGCATCTAGTTCCAAATATTATATTTCTTGAAAATAAACCAACTCAAAGGGGTTTTAGAATCGTTCCTCATACTTATTTCAACTTTTCAAAGAGAAGTTCTAGATGACTCAAGTTGACCTAGTTTATCAAAATCCACCAAATGTAAAATACTTGATTAACCATTTTGTAGGAAGTAAAATACAACTCTTTTACATGTATAAAAGTTTATAAAAGTTAAGAATGAACTCACAATACTAGAGTTTGAAGAAACCCTATAAAGCTTCCAACACAACTTGAAGCTAGAAGAGAAGATGAAGAACACCTAAGGTTTGAACCCTAGATCTTGACTCCTAAGCTTGAGGTTAAATGCTTGATCTTGTGTGGTTGTTGAAGAGGAGTTAAAACTCCTGAAAATCGTCTCTTAGGGTTTGGTCTAGAGAGTAAATGATGAGAGAAGAATATCTGATTTTTGTAATAAATGATAACTCAACTTAAAGTCTTACTTTTATACTCCAGCCACGAACTGCTACGATGCCACTGCTACCATGCATGGCCAGGTCGCACTCTAGGTCGCAGTTTGCATCTGATGGTCCCAAAAGACTCCAACACCCAACCTATTGAAATTCGAAACTTGTATTTATTAAAAGAGGGTCGAGAGATGTGAAATTCAGGGTGTTTCCTCCCAACCTTGGAATTGATTTCATCCTCGAAATCTAAAACTTAACAAAACATTTGCGGGTATCTTTTCTTCATATCTTCTTCCGCTTCCCACATCACGTTTGATACTCTATGATGCTTCCATTGAACCTTAACCATGAAGATTTCTTTGTGGCGTAACTTCTTAGACTTTCTTTATAAGATCGCTTCCGGTTCTTCAACACATCGGTTGTTGTTATCAACCCGAATTTTTGTGAGAGGAATCGCACTCTCTTCTTCCGTCAAACACTTTCTTAAATAACAAATATGGAACGTGTTGTGAATCCCGGCCATCTCGGATGGCAATTCCAACTTATAGGCTTGTCATCCCACTCAGTCAAGAATTTTAAATGGTCCAAGGAAACGTGGACTAAGCTTTCCGCGTTTTCCGAACCGAATGATACCTTTCCGAGGAGATACCTTGAGGATAACTCGCTCACCCACATGGAATTCCATTGGTCTTCTCCTCTTGTCGGCATAACTCTTCTCGCGATCTTGTGCCGCTCTTAGTCGTTCTCGGATAATCTTCAACTTTTCTGCCGTTTCTTGCACAATCTCGGGGCCAACAAATTGTTTCTTGCCCCTTTTAACCAACATACCGAAGTCCTACATTTCCGTCCATAAAGTGCCTCGAACGGGGCCTTTCCAATACTAGAATGGTAGATGTTGTTGTAGGAAACTTCACAAGTGGTAGATGCGAATCCCAATTCCCGCCGAAATCTGTCACACACGATCTAAGCATGTCTTCAAGGGTCTGAATAGTTCTTTCACTTTGACCGTCGGTATGGGGGTGAAATGCCTTAATTAAATATCTTGGTGCCAAGTCCCTTTTGTAACCCATCCCAAAAGTGAGAGGTGATTCGGCTATCATGATCCGACACGATAGTCAAAGGCACACCATGCCTTGAAACGATCTCATCCACATACAACTTAGCCAACTTGTCTACTGGGCCGGCTTCTTGCATTGCTAAGAAGTGAGCACTCTTCGTTAGTCTATCCATTACTACCCATATAGTATCATGACCCTTCAAGGTCTTTGGTAGTTTTGTCACGAAGTCCACAGTGAGGTGCGCCTATTTCAATTCCGGGATTCCAACGATTGAAGACTTCCATAGAGCCGCTGGTGCTCCGCTTGACTTGTAAACAAGTTACACATCTCTCCATGTATCTAGCCACATCCTACTTTATGACGGGCCACCAATAAGTTAACTTTAGATCCCTATACATATTTGTTCTACCCGGATGTATGGAGTACTTAGACTTATGAGCATCCTCCAATAGTAGTTCTCGGTTGCCCCCAATCTTGGGCACCCAAACTCGACCTCGGAACAGCTTCAATCCACGACTATCCTCCATTAACAACAAGTGTTGTTTCACCATGACTTCACCCTTCAAGTTTTCCTCAAGTAGTGCCTCTGCTTAAGAAGTCTTGATTCAGTCGATCAAACTTGACGCTATGTCAATCCTTGTGAGTATGACCCGCGTTCCGCTACCGTAATCCTTCCTACTCAAAGCATCCGCTACCACATTCGCTTTACCCGGGTGATATAGCAATTCACAATCATAATTCTTAAGCAACTCTAGCCAACGTCGTTGCCTCATGTTTAGTTTTTTTGATCGAAAACATACTTTAAGCTCTTATGATCGGTGTAGAGTGTAGACTTAGTTCCATAAAGATAATGTCGCCATAACTTCAAAAGGAAAACCACCGCTGCTAGTTCCAAATCATGGGTTGGATATTTCTTCTCATGTTCCTTGAGTTGTCTTGATGCATACGCAATCATTTTGCCTATTTGCATTAATACACAACCCAAACCCATTTTTGATGCGTCGCTATACACCATAAAATCCTCGAATCCTTCCGGTAAGGGAGAATCAAGGCCTCACACAATTTCTTTTGAAGAGTCTGGAAAGCCTCCTCTTGTTTGTCGGTCCATATGAACTTCACGTTATTCCTTGTCAAAGCCGTCAAGGAAGACGCTATCATTGAGAAGTCTTGAATAAATCTTCGGTAATAACCCGCCAATCCTAAGAAGCTTCGAATCTCGGACGGACTCCTAGGCGGTTCCCAATTCATCATTCCTTCTATCTTGGATGGATCCACCTTCACTCCGTCTTGTGTGACAGCATGACCTAAGAATTAAACTTCCTTTAACCAAAACTCGCATTTAGAGAATTTGGTGTATAGCTTCTCCTTCCTTAACACTTCGAGGACTTCTCGAAGGTGTTGCTCATGGTCTAACTCGTTCCTTAGGGTAGACAAGAATATCATCAATGAATACTATACCGATTGATCTTGAAATGGGTGCCACACGCGATTCATCAAATCCATAAACACCGCCGGTGCGTTCGTCAACCCAAACGACATTACCAAGAATTCCTAATGTCCGTACCGTGTCCTAAACGCCGTCTTTGCTACGTCATCCTCCTTCACCTTCACTTGATGATAACCCAAACGTAATTCGATCTTTGATAAATAACCTACTCCTTGTAGTTGATCAAAGAGGTCATTAATTCTTGGGAGTGGATACTGGTTCTTCATGGTTTCCTTATTTAATTCCCTATAATCGATACACATCCTCATCGTGCCATATTTCTTCTTCACAAATAAGTCCAGAGCTCCCTAAGGCGACGAGCTTGGTCTCACGAAACGCTTCTCTAGAATGTCTTAGAGTTGCTCATCATCTCTTGCATCTCTAATGGTGTCAATCGGTAGGGCGCTCTTGCAATCGGAGTGGCCCCCGGTACAAGGTCTATTCGAAACTTTACTTGCCTATCGGGTGGCAATCCGGGCAGGTCTTCCGGAAACACTTCGGTAAACTCACTAACGACCCGAACGTCTTCAATCTTTTTCTTCTCCAACTTTGCATCTAAAACATAAGCTAAAAACGAACGACATCATTTGGTTAGGAATTTGCGTGCCTTTTGCCAATTTCAAAAATGCTATCTCGCCTTTTCTCCTCTCTCCATAGACTACCACTACACCGCCATTCGATAACGGAATCCGAATCAATTTCTTAGAGCATATAATTTCGACTTGGTTCCCGGCCAACCAATCCATTCCAATCACCATATCAAATCCTCCTATTTCCATAGGCATGAGGTTTACTCAAAAATTATTCCCTTCAATCTCTAAAGTGCAATCCTTAAGAATTTCCCGCACAAAAACTTGCTTACCATCGGCTATTTCAACAATATAAGCATCCTCTAAAGTACTAGTAGGCACAAGAAAACTTGGGTAAAAAGAACTGGGCACAAAAGAAAAAGTAGCACCAGAATGAAAAAGAACACGAGCGGGTACGGAGTTAACAAGGAATGTACCCGACACCACGTCCGCTGATGCTTTTGCCTCATCCGCCGTCATTTTGAAGGCTCTTCCCACTGCCTTGGAGCAACACTAGCTTTTGCCAGAGAACCCGTGGATTTCAACTTCGGACACTCATTTCGGAAATGGCCCATTTCTTTGCACTCGTAACATACGGGTCCTTTGATTAGGCACTCACGACTGAGGTGCCCATCTTTCCCACACTTACTGCAACCACCAGAGGATCAGTTGCATGCTCCGAAGTGTTTGATCTGACATTTGGAACACCAACTAATTTCCCTTCTAGGTTCGGTGCTCCGATTGTTGTTGTTGGTGTTGTTGTACTTGTAGTTCGACTTCATGGAAGGCGCTGCATGCCCTTCCCACTTTCTCTTTTCTCCGACTGCCATCCTCTCTTCTATGCGCAAGTTATGAGAATCCTCATTTTGTTGGGATTCTTCGATTGCATCCCTGAAAGTAGAGGGTTTTGAAACTCGAACCATCTCCATCATGGTTGCTGGCAACCGTTTGATGTACGCTTTCACCTTCTCCTTCTCAGTCAGGGCCACATGCCCCACGAAACTCAGCTTCTCAACAAATAGACGATTGTACTCCCTCACCGTCTTGCTCCCCTTCTTGAGATCCCGAAACTCATCAACAATTCGGTCGATTGCTCTTTCATTACAATATTCCTCCATGATTTTTGCCTTAAACATCTCCCATGTAAGCATGGAGACGATGACGGACCCAAGGGTAGCCGTGGTGACGTCCCACCAAGTTAGGGCCTCGCCCTATAGCATTTGTGAAGAAAACTTCACCTTTGGCCCCTCTTCACAATCACTCGAGCCAAAAGCTTGCTCGATCTCTCGCAACCACCTAATGCCCTTTACCGGGTCATCCGAACCGAAAACTAAGGTGGTTTAGTACACATGAAGGTCTTGTATGAGCAACCCCTTTCCACCCTCCTTGCTTCGCCCACGGGTGTCGCTTCAGTGATAGGGCCAGTCCCGTTTCCTCCAGAACCCCCCACTTGGTTCTCAGCGGTTGCTTAATGCTTTCAATAACTGGCATCCCTTTCCTCGAACATCTTGAGGAATGTTTCATGTTGTTGAGCTATGACGGAATTAACCGCCTGCATATGACCGAGTCGAAGCTCATCTTGAGAACCCGCTTCCATCATCAGAGGACCTCCCACATTAAGGTTAATGGGCAGTATACGATCTATTCTGGGCGCAACTCTTGATGGGATAGTAGAGGTCAGAGGTGGCTGAGTGACATCAACTGTACTATGATTTGAGCCGTCGGCTTCATTCCGCGACCTAGTGCACGTGTTAACCATCTTAGTCTGCCAAAAGCGTAGAGTAGGAGTAAGACAAGGCTAACATAAATACGTATAACACATTCACCAATCATCGCAACAATAGTAAAATTAGCATACTCACAATACAGTATACCCAAAATAGCATTAGCTACGTGATATCTTGGATATATCATACACATAAGAATTCCTATTACCAAACTCATATTTCATGATTAGTACATTTCCATCGACTTTAAAGCTCTCCAATCTCAAGATTGTCTACCCATAACTCAGAATTCATCACTTAAAGTCTTAGCTTAAGTCTAGGCATCTTAAGTTCATACCTAGTTCGCTTAAACTAGAGCTCTGATACCAAGTTGTAACACTCCTAAAAATGGGACTTAGTTTAAACCAAAAACATAATACCGAATAAGACTTAATGAAGAAGTATCACCCAAAAGATGGGGAGAGAGTAATAGAGTTTACAATAATAAATGGTTACTAAATAACAATCTACTAATCTATACAACTTCGGGATATAGATTAAATTTGGGTGTCACTAATATCCTCAAAAGACTGTTTCTAGTAACTCCACTTTGTACACTCGATAATGTACTCCCAAAAATGATGCCTCTACCGGCACCTAGCTCCACTCAACTCTTTGGAGCCAACTATGATGATCACCTGATATACATGTCATTTTAAGAAAAAGTGTTAGGCTTAAAGCCTAGTGAGAACAAACAGTTTAATAAAGAAAGCCATTAAATCTAGAAAAGCGGTAAATGAACATTTCACCGTAAAACTTTCTTGTTTACTCTTTTCTTTAACTCACGCTTGTTCTTGGGAAAACACAACCTGAGGGAAATGCGGGGGAGACTCGCTAATGCATGACATCAACCCCAAACTAGGATCTTTAGTCTATGCCAAAGTAAGCTTGACCGGAAAAGGTTTTTCGCTCACGGATAACGAGTTCAACCCCAAACTAGGATGTGTTTCTCGAAACCTAAAATCTGACCAAGCTCAACCCCAAATTAGGATCTTTCACTTGGTCCATCGCCAAATGTGACTGACTAATTATGCTTACGGATCCATTAAACTAGTCTTGTAAATTTTTTAACACGTCATTATCAAATGTATTAACCATTTATCCACACAAAACTTTTGTATGATAAATATTTTCTCATCCGAACTTTCCTAAAATTAGGTCAAAATATCATCTAGTTCCAAATATTATATTTCTTGAAAATAAACCAACTCAAAGGGTTTTTAGAATCGTTCCTCATACTTATTTCAACTTTTCAAAGAGAAGTTCTAGATGACTCAAGTTGATCTAGTTTATCAAAATCCACCAAATGTAAAATACTTGATTAATCATTTTGTAGGAAGTAAAATACAACTCTTTGACATGTATAAAAGTTTATAAAAGGTAAGAATGAACTCACAATACTAGAGTTTGAAGAAACCGTAGAAAGCTTCCAACACAACTTGAAGAAAAGATGAAGAGCACCTAAGGTTTGAACCCTAGATATTGACTCCTAAGCTTGAGGTTAAATGCTTGATCTTGTGTGGTTGTTGAAGAGGAGTTAAAGCTCCTGAAAATCACCTCTTAGGGTTTGGTCTAGATAATAAATGATGAGAGAAGAATATTTAATTTTTGTAATAAATGATAACTCAGCTTAAAGTCTCACTTTTATACTCCAGCCACGAACTGCTACGATGCCACTGCTACCATGGCATGGCCAAGTCGCAGTTCTAGGTAGCACATTGCATCTCAACATACGATACACGAACTGCTACGATGCCACTGCTACCATGGCATGGCCAGGTCGCACTTCTAGGTCGTAGTTTGCATCTGATGGTCCCAAAAGACTCCAACACCCAACCTATTGAAATACCAAACTTGTATTTATTAAAAGAGGGTCGAAAGATGTGAAATTCAGGGTGTTACAGATGTGGTTCTGCATATCATCGGGATTTTTGTTGACGTCGGCTTTAAAGCAGTCAAACTCATGGCGAGTGACTGTAGGAATCTGAAGGTTGCGATGGAGAAGACCGGTGAGATCATCTTCAGGTTGACCCGTGGCTTCGACTTCAAGGAGCCGCGTGTAGAGCATCGACATAAGCTCATCAGTGTTGAACTGGGATTGCAGTGGGGGAGGTGTCGGAGGAGTTGGAGGAGTTGGTGGAGAGGACCGGCTACCACTTGCAGATGAAGGTCGGGCACGAGTTGATCAGCCATGGCGTCATTAAGGGATTTGCCTTTAAGAAGGCTTCAAATTTCGTTGACGTGCGTATGAAGAGAAGCCTGAGCGTCTTGAAAGGCAGTGTTAACGAATTCCCGTATTTTGGGAGGAATGGTGAACGTCGATGGAGCAGAGCTAGATGAGGTAATACCAGGGTCACGTAGAGCACATGTTATCACCACAGTTGATTCAACTGTGGGACCTACGGTCAGCGTTGGCATTGGGATACCGCTGGTAGGATTTCCTTCCAATCCTCGCGAAGCGTCGATAGACGACATCACTATGGATGTTCCGACCGTGACACGACGGCTATCGGTAGATGTGATAACCTTTATCCTAGTAGTTGTGGGTCTAGACTCGATGTGCTCTCAAAGGAAGTCGAAGACTACAGGTAACGTCTTCTGTCACACCCCGCTAAAGCGGAAACACGAGGTACGACAATTCATAGTTTCACAGCAATAGGAATATAAACACCAACCATACATATATGATTAAAACGTAAACATTTATAGTTTAAAAGTTTACAGTTCGACTATTTTCACGTTAACAAACAAATTACAACAAAATAAACGCAAAAAGTTCTTGGTTGGTGTTCCACATGAGTAAAGCTAGACTTGATCGGTTACCTTCTTAATTCTTGTAAAGCACGTTAAAAACAAAAGCGTCAACTACAAAGAGTTGGTGAGTTCACAGGTTTTCAAATGCACAAAACATTTTGTATGCAAGGTAAAATATTGGTGAATCGGATATTCGCATCAGCTTTAATACTTTAATCTTTATGAGCAAATATGCAAATAATTATTACACATGATAATTAAACATTGAGCCACTACTAAGCCTAAACGATATTCTACGTCCCACGAACTACATCAGCGGTGGAACTAAATTCCACATGTGTAGAGCATTCTTAATTGATAAAGTGCACCCCTACTTACCAGTTAGGTCGGTATGTCAACCAAATAGCGCTATCCACAAATATCATCGGTTGAAGAATTTACGAAGTTAATAGTAGTGTACCACGAGGACTTTACATAACTCAATATATCAATTTGTGTAACATCAATTTGCTCATCTTAATGATTTATATGCTTTTCATTTAACAATATAAATCAATTCAACTTTCTTAATACAAGCTTTAGACCCCAAAACGTATAAAACATTCTAAAAGAGAGGGGCTGTGAATACTCACCTGGTAGCAAAAGATTCAATCGAATATTCGAAGTAGTTCCCTTGACCGGCCTAGTGTCCCCCTATTACAATAAGATACTCAATTGGTCACTAAATTGTCTTAGGGTTATAACCATAAGGATGAATGTGTTATAGGTCCTTAAATGTCCGTATTTGTCCACTTGATTAACTATTAGTCCCATCATATATAATGCACTTATGCTTTTGATTATTAGATTAATGTGACAGATCAAACCAAAAATGTATATGTATATGTACCATTATAGGCCTTAAAGTGATTAGGTTTCATGAAATCAAAGATTTCAGATTCTCACTTTCTGGCAGAAACTTTATGTTCAAAAAATGATCAAATTAAAGTACTTTCCAAAACGACAAATTTCCTCATCTTTTTATATGTGATACAAAAGACTGAGTTAAGGTCATTTTCACCAATTTTCATGATTTTTGGAGATGGAAAAAGGTTCTAACAATTTTTACAAAATAAAGTGTCACAGCTTGTGAAGCAGATTACACACTCCTAATAAAACAGCCATTTGAGGAGTTCTACTCAGTGTTTTTCAGAAACTCAAATTGGATTAGCAACTTAACTCATATAAGAATCCTTTAAAAGAAGAATCACTTGTTTTTGATGAGTTATGAGGGAGTTATGGTATTTTGAAGTTGCCTGTACAAATCTGTCATGAATTGGCAGATTGCACACTTAACTTATTTAAATTGGCTAACACCCATAACTTCATATTTTTGAGTGAGACCCAATTCATATGAACCCTAACTCACAAAAGAAAACTCCAGAAGAAGAATCATGCATTTTGGATAAATAATCAAGGAGATGTAGTCATGCAAAGTAGGGTTTACCTACTGGTGGATTCACTGTTTGCACACATAGAATGTTTAGGGTGTTTGGAGGGTCAAAACCTCATATTTTTGAGTGATTCCACTTGCATGAAAAATATATCTCATAAGATTAACTCTCAAAGAAGAATCATCCTTTTTCATTGAGGTTTGAAGGAGTTATAACATTTCCAACATACATGTGACAATCTGTCCAAATTTTACTTTCTGCACAACAAATGTGTTTCAAGATTTCGAATTGTCAAATCCTCATCTTTTTGAGTGAGATCAGATGAATTTGAAAGCTAACTCAATTAAATTCCAGAAGAAAAAGCAAGAATTTTGGATGAATAATCAAAGAGTTATGGTCGTTCAAAGTAGGGTTTATCCACTGTTGAACTCACAGTTGCACACTTAAATTGATATGACTGTTTGGGGGGTCAAAACTCCATTTTCTTTAGTGAGACCACTTGGATTAGAACCCCAACTCATAGAATAATCTTTTAGAAAACGATTCATGCTATTTGGACAAATATTTAGCAAGATATGGGCGAAAGAAGTACAAGGAAGTAATCTGTCAGCACCAAAAATGCTGATTTTAAGGGTTTTTTCACTTTATTCTTGTGTTCATGATGAAAGTTCATGGATTTTTACCATTTGATGAACATTTATCATGTTCTTGGTATTCAATCTCACTTCTAGAACAACAAGAAAGTTAACTTTCATTTAGAGTACATTTGATGCAAGAACATGAAGAAAATGGCACCAAAAGTACACAAAAGATGCAAAAACACAAGTTGGTGTTCATACCTTGATTAGATGATGAATAAGGATTCTAATCCTTTGATAATTCTTGGTTTTGATGGTGAAATTGTATAGAATTCACCTGATTTGAGGAAGAGTTGAGGGGAGAGTTCTAGAAATGTCTCTTGAGTGCTAGAGAGAAAACGGAGAGTGAAGAGGCATGTAAAAATGAATTGAAATGGAAAGAAATGGTTTTTATATGTGGGAAAAGGGGAGGGGGGGGGGGGGGCTCATCATGGGCTCCCAATTTTATTTTTTTAAAAAAATACTAAGCCTAATTTGTTATAGAAAAATTCTATAACAAAATGCAAGCCCATTTTTGGTTAAATTCTATAAAAATTAAAGTTTTATACTTGAAACATTAAAACTTTATATTCTATATTATTTGGATAACAATTAAAGCATAATTGGCATTATATAAGATGTTTCATATAGTTATGGGTCGGAACCGGGCCTTCTAAGCAACTACCGGACATTCTATTGAATTTTGGCCAATCTATACTAAATAGTTCATATTCAAATATTATTTCTAAAAGATCACTAATAAAAGCTTAATAAATGCTAATCTGGAAACCAAGATTTGTCGGATGTCACATCTTCCACGTTCAATAGCGGCATGTCCCGAATGGATATCCGATAGAAATGGAGCTAAGCCTGCCAGCATATGTGAAACCTGCATCTTTTGCGAGATGCCGGAGTAGCTACGTAGGGCGTGCAATTGCGCTGCTGGGTCCGCCACGTCTTTTTAAATATCGACACCCAACGAATGAGTATCGATAGATGTTGTGGCTACCTGGCTAGTATCGGTTCAGATGTGCTCACTCTCAGTCATGTTTTGCGTCCCTTTGCTCTCGCTCAAAATTACATTTTCTACTTGTTCTCCCTTATGTCTTCTTATTTCTTCATGTATGGGCTCAAATTGGGTTTCAGAATGGGTAACTGAATCAACCTCAGTGCTCTCGGATGATGAGTCAGAGATTGATGGTTGTCCGCCAATATGATCCAGAGCAGATGCTTCAGTGGATCGGTGTTGTCGTCGGGCTCCGGGTGTTTCTTCAGATGAGTCATGTAGATCAAGGTCAGCAGTGCCTTTGGTTTCAGAATCTGATGAGGAAACAGCAGTCTGGTGGGAGGCATGACAGTGGACAAGAATTTTTAGGCGTGAAATTCGAGCCGTGGGTAGGAATGTAGTGGCAATCAAGTCGTCGATGGGTGGAATAGGAGTGGTGGTTTCGGTTATGGTTGGGATCGGCTGATCAGATGCACCACCCACTTCTATTCCCCTCACGGCATTTTCTTGTTCAACACCCTGTTCAGGACCCCCAAGATTCTGAACCTACTCATCTATGTTCCTAGGACCCTCACCCAACTCTAGATTATCCTCACAGAACAGCCCTTGGGGAGGCCCTTCGGTGCTGGAGGGGCCGTTAAGCCATTCTCTTCCCTATAAGCTATCACACTCGGTGCAGTCTGACCAACATAGGCTAATAGGGCTTCCGGTGTAGGAATCTGATATGCAAAACGGGTCGTTGGTACGTTAAGGCAGAGTTGAACATAATAAGGACCAAGAGGTGTACCGTCACGGCGAGGGATTTCCTGTCGGGAACCCATCATGCTTCAGATGATCAGTTGTAAGAATCGTTGGAAGGGCACGAATTTGAGAGCACGGCCATGACGTTTGTCCATCGGTATTTCTACTAAGTTTGTCCAGATCAGTGTGTCGTGATAATAATGTCAGTTGTATGCAAAGCCGTGGAAAATACGGAGGACGGAGAGATTAGCACGATTAACACCTGTGTGTTTGGAAGTTAAACAGCAGTTTAATAGGGAAATTAGGGTATACCAGATTGGCGGTATGTGCATGCGTTTAAACTAGTCTATGGCGGTGAGTTTCCCGTTGTACCCGAGTGCCAGGAAGTCACGACACAGTTCTTCTTTAGTAGCAAACTCGTCATACTCGTTTCTTCCAAGGAACGAGTTCATGGCGGGTTGGGGGAGGACTCGGCGGAGACGGGAAGTTGTCAAGCGGGTGGAGTACTCGTCTATTTATGCGGTGAAATGGTAGTCTCCTTCAATCGAATGGTATTCAAGGGTGTGCTAGAAATGTTGTAGATAAAATGACGGGAACTGGGTGGTCATGTTGAAGGCATGGCGGAGCGGATGGCCTTTGACAATCTCCATGATGACTGGGTGAGATAATCGCATTTCGAAAGAGAGCTGGGGGTTGTTGGCCTCGAAGTCTAGCATATCATTCTTGAGCATAAACCAATCATCCGGATTTCCCGTCGTGACACTCGGGGCCGACGAACAAACGAATGGCATTGGGTTTTCATCATCTGAGTCATTTTGGTCGCGTATAACATCCATATTTTATCTGTGTAAGTATGTCAGACAAATAACCACATAGGGACATTAGTACATTAGGGTAGTGTGACAGAGGAAAAAAATATTGAATTCAAAAAAATTCCCTAAGGCAAGAACTAGCATCACACCGTGCTCAATGTGATGCGACAACGTTGAAGCTTAGTATGGTCCGATAACATGGACGATTTGAAGACCAGTAGGATCCGACAAACTTGATGTTCATGATCTCAGATTCCAAAATGTTAAACCATGCGTTGCGGGGTTGGATCTTTATTCAATAGGGCTCGAAAACTAAGTTGTCGATTCTTTGATATTCGAGAAAGGTGTTTGTCGGATTGGTATCATTCGAGAAGTGTATAGTGTGGTCCGATAAAAACACTTAGAAAAATGATTTGAACCTAATTGCTCGCCCTAAACTGATGCAATATGTGTAAGAAAACTTAACTCCCCCTACGAATGTGCAAAGTTAAGAAAAACTTACTTGTACGCTCCCCCTTAAAAGCTGAAAGGTTAGATAAAAACAAGTATCGAGACAGAAAAAATAAAGACAAACACATGACTAAAGTAATACATAGAATTAAAAGTTTGAAAATACAGAAAAATAAAATGCTTGAAGAGAACAGAACGAGAATTCAAGAGTAGTGAAAAATTAAAATAATTAAATTTTGAGTTTGCATTGAACGCGAATGGGCGTTTTGTGATCTTCGAGAATACTGATCGGGATCAGGTTTTGGGATTGAGCATTCCCAATTTCGACACTAGGAAATGGAATCGTTTTTATCCAAATCCTTGTGAACAAGTCGGAAAGCTGAAATTCTGTGTTAACAAAATATAATTTTATCATACCGGACATCGATATGCTTCGTTTTGGCATGTTGAACCGGATTGCTGGATATGGCAATGGTGCTTTTCGAGTCGTAGTAGAGTGGGATTCTGTTGAACCTGAAGCCGTAATCATTAAGCTGGGTGCGCATCCAAATGACTTGACTGATGTAATCATTAAGCGCCAGCGATGTACTCGACTTCCGAAGTGGATTAAACACTCATTTCTTCATTTATAGATAGACCATTTTCCTTTTTACATCCCAATCTTGAGTCATTTAGTCATCTTTTCTTCCATTTATTTGTTTTATGGAGCTAGCGTTGTGGTTACTTGTTTTTACTTTTTGGAAGGTTAATTTGACTCTTTTGGCAAGTTGTTTGTGTTGTGTCGCATGCTGCAGCATTGCCAGAGCACTGAGCTGGACGAGAAAACCATGTGGATTAAAAGCAAAAGGGTTAAAAGACAAACTTGGTAGCTTGTTGAAGACACTAGGAAGTTTCCTTGAAGATAACATGGCTGGAAATTATTTTAATATATTTAGTTAATTAATTTATGTATTTAGTTAAGTAAACTTTATGCTTTTGTCTTAGTATTTGATTTTGTATGTACTTTAAACTTAGTGACCAAGTATTGTAATTTTTTACCTTTATACCCTCACCTCTATCCATGTATAAATAAAGGGGTTAGGTTCATATTTTGGGACACACCACACCATCTAGAGAGGTGACACACTCTAGAGAAAATCTCTCATCTACTTTACCATCTATTTTCCTCCATTAATGAAATCTTTAAGTTTGAAGTAATTTCTTGTTTTTCATCTAATTTTCTTGCTCTTAAATTCTTGTTCATCTTAATTTCTTTACTTACTTGCTCTTTATTTCTTGTCTCTTACTTTCTTGCTTTTAAATATAGTCATTTACATTCTTGTTCTTTAAATTATTGCAAATTACTTTATTGTCATTTAATTTCTTGTTTTTAAATTCTCGTACTTTACTTTCTTGTTCTTCATTTCTTGCATTTTCCTTTTATACAATTTACATTATCGTATTTTATTTACTTCTTTAATTTATGCATTTTACATTTCATGTTTTTTACTTTCTGTTATGAGTAGCTAAATCCGTCAGCTCGGGTATAAGATGGAAATGGTGAGTTTTGCAAACTAAACAAAAGTAAATTCTTTTATGCAACAATAATTTTTCATCATTTCTTTTGAAGTTTTATAAACTCAACAACATCTCTTGATGGGTTGATTACTTCGAAAGTATTAAAGTCCCATGGTTCCAAGCGGAGACATTGATTGCACGTCAACTTGAATGATATGGGAGGTAGACTTGAGAAAATTACTGACAAAGAGATTTGTCATCCGTGTTTTCAACTTGGTTAATCCTTGATGGGTTGATCACATTAAGGTGTTAAAGTGGAATGGACTTAGAGATAACCCATTTAGCTCACGTCAACTTGAATGATATGGGAATCCGCTCGAGAGAGTGATTTTTAATAGAATACCATTTTTGTTTGTCCATATATTTTGAAGAAACTATTTGTACGATCACTGGTCCGGATACCACATAGAGATATGGGTAAAAATCTATAATATTTGTACATTAGTGAAGTCCGAGAGGAACAACACAAAGAATATTCAGCGAAAGTCGAAGACCAAGCTGAAGATAAAGATAATCAGCTTATGATCTAAAGCGGTTCAGTGATAACAAAGGATTGTCTAGATAGAAGTGCGATGTCTTGCAAGACCTCAACAATATCTGAAAGTTCATCTTTGAAGTTTCAAGAGCGATCAAGTGAAGTGCAAAGCAAGATCAATGTTGATCTTATCCTTGATGCACAAAAGTCAAACCTTATACTATGTTAGAAGAGGACGTATGGATTGTCTCTTATGTCCCTATCATATCTGATTTGGTACTGTTCACACGCGGCCAAAAGCATGGTTGCTTTTGAACAAAGGACAAACTTCCTATGAAAGCTTGACACGTGGCATATACCTTTTGTTTTGCAAAAAATGCAAACGGGTATAAATAAGATGAAGATATCTTCTTCATCTTCATGCATGCTACTTTCTATTTCTCAAACCTCTATTTTTTTTCTTTCTCATTTCCTTTTGCATCAAACTGTGTGTTTTCTTAAGTTACAATATAATAGGTTTATTTACTTGTTCTAATTCCGCTTGTAACTATAAATTTTTTTATCCAATATAAACTAATTTAAAATCTAAAAATATGTGTGTTTGTATTCAACCCCCCCTTCTACAAACTGTTTTTATATCTTTGAACTCTTGTAGACTCCTTTAGGACCAACAAGTGGTATCAGAGCAGTGTTTCTTGCTTATCTTTAAAATACTTGTTTTCAAAGCTATTTTAAAATGACTAATACTAATACAAACTACATTGATAATGGATCTTTAGCTAAACCTCCAAGGTTTAGCCGTGATAACTTTCCATTATGGAAGGAAAGAATGACTCTATTCCTAGAAGGGTCAGATCCTAAGATCCCCTACTATATAGAGAATGGATCATTCATTCCTACAGCCCTGATAGCTAGTGTTCCTGCCACTACTACCACGCTAGCCATCGCTGAAAGGAGAATTGTCAAAACTCCAGATCGATGTACTGAAGAAGAGAAAAAGGAAGTAGCTATAGATTCTAAAGCTAGATCCATAATAGCAATGTCTTTACCAGATGAAGTCTATCATTCTGTAATGAAGATGAGAATATCTAAAGCCGTATGGGATACTTTATGTATTCAATATGAAGGAACTGATGAAGTTCAAATCACTAGATGTATTAATCTGGTAAGACAATATGAAAGCTCTATGCACTTAAATGGTGAAACTCTTTTTCAAATTCCCCTAAGGTTTAACTGTCTCTTGATTGATATGAAAACTGTCAACAGAGAATATTCTAATACTGAAATACTGACAAAATTCATAGAGGCACTACCTAAACAATTGGGAGTGTGCACTACATGTCTAAAATTGTCAAAGAATATTGAAACTCTTTCTCTTAGTGCTTTATATGGAATGCTCCTAAATGAGGAACAATCTCAGGTCTTAAGGAAAAACCTCATAAATGATAGCAAGGGTGCCAAAAGTACTTCTTTGGCACTAGTGACTTCAGAGGTAAATCTATTACCTCTATCACTGAATTAAATCAAATTGATTCAGAAAAACTCACTGACGCTGACATCTCTGAGTTTGAAAACTCTCTAGCTCTCCTAACTAACAACTTTAGAAGATTTTCTAGAAAGAGCAATTTTCGAAAAACTCCTGCTATCACTGACTCTGATAAGTCAAAGACTCTGCCCGGTGAAAAAGCAACTGCAATATGCTATAACTGTCATCGAAAGGGCGACTTTGCAAGTGAGTATAGATCTAAGAAAGTAGCTACACCCACCACCTCTCAGAAATCTGATAAAAAGGAAAAATATTCTATATTGAAGAATCAGTATAGAGATCTGAAAAAGAACCAGCAAAAAGGCTAAGGTTTAATTGCTGAAGAAGTTGATTGGGATCAAGAAGACGATTGGGTTAAAACCTCTGATAAATCAGGCTCTGATGAAGGAGATCTTGCCATCCTCTGCCTAATGGCCAGAATCGAGGAAGCTGAAGAAGTGTCTGAAATAACATCCACAGAGTCTCCTTCAATCCAGGTAAACATTCTTTCAAACTCCTCTATACTTGAAAGTGATAACCTGTCAGTTTTCGATGTTATGACTGTTGATTTTTACAATGCTCTAAATGGAAAGATCAAAGCTGAACAAATCAATATTGATCTTTCTGAACAACTGAAAACTTGTCATTTAAAAATCAAAGAACTAACAAATATTGAAGAATCTCTAAAAGATCAAGTCTTTGTAAATCAAACCATAAACATTAAGAGACAACAAGCTATCACTGAAAGGGGAAAAGGCTATCGTTGATCTCAAGGCTGAAAAAGCTACCAACAAAGGATGGCGCAAGGCTTCTCATAAAGTCAGCGAGATCATCAATGCTCAAATCCCTATGAAAGTCAAAAGTGGGTTAGGATATAACCCTGACAAAGAAGAATCAGAGAATGATCGTTCCATGTTAAAGTTCAGAATGTATGTTTCCTCAATCCCTGATCCTTCCTCTCAAAAACCTCATTTGAATGAGAAGCTGCCTATCTCTAAATCTAATGATTCTAATAAAATGATCAAGAACAAGTTTCTTGACCACGTTCCTACAATCAAAAACTTTCAAAAACAGAAGCAGAATTCCTCTGTTCCTTCAATAAGTCATCCTAAAACTGGGAAGAAAATCCCTGGATCTATTCATAGATCAACACCCAGAATTAAGATCGACCTCACACCTGTCCCTAAAAACATTGTTATACCCCCAAGGACATCTGACAAAGGAATTCTTGGTTCTGCTCTTGAAAATGTTTCCATGTCTGCTTACAAATTTAGGAAATGCTGTCACTGTGGTGAAACTACCCACATTGCCAGCAAATATCCTAATGCTACTAAAGCTGAAAAATTAGCTCATGGAAAGAAAGTAGCTCAAGCTGATAAATCAGCGAGAGTAAAATCCACCAAGGTTGGTAAAACTTCCTAGGTGAAGGCATCTACTGAAGAAATTTCTTCAGCTAGTAGCTCATTCGCCACTCCATCCACTAACACAACAGGACCCATAATAATATGGGTACCTATAAAAAATTAATCTTTTTGTTGTATGGAGAGTGCTAAAGGCATCTGGTATCTCGATAGCGGATGCTCAAGGCACATGACTGGCAGAAAATATCTGCTCTCTGAAAACAAGGAAGAAGCTTGTCCCTCAGTGACCTTCGGTGGAAATGGCAAAAGATACACTAAAGGTTATGGAATTCTATCCAATGGAGCCACTTCATTCAGTCGAGTCGCTTACGTTGAAGGACTAAAGCACAATTTATTGAGCGTTAGTCAGCTGTGTGACAAAGACTTCAAGTTCTGTTCTTAAAGAACATATGTGCTGTCACTGATATTAATGACAAACTTGCCTTAACAGGAAAGAGAGTGGAAAATGTGTATGTCATTAACATGAATAGTTCTCACTCCGAGAACATGTGCTTCATCTACAGAGCCTCCTCTGACATAAACTGGTTATGGCACAAAGGACTCTCTCATCTAAACTTTAAGATGATCAATGAATTATCTCAAAAAGAACTTGTCAAGGATCTTCCTAACCATACCTTTACAAAGGAATCTGTTTGTTCAGTGCATGAAAAGGGAAAACTGACAAAAGCTTCTTTTAGATCTAATCAAGTTTCCTCAGTGAACTCACCTCTTCAGCTTCTCCATATGGATCTATTTGGACCTGTCAATGTCCAATCTCTATCTGGAAAGAAGTACACTCTTGTGATAGTTGATGAATATTCCAGATATACATGGGTATTTTTTCTTCTATCCAAAAGTGATACACCTGACATAATTACTGCTTTTATCAAAAGAATGGAAGTCCTGAACAATCTCACTGTTCGATCCATGAGAAATGATCATGGCACGGAATTCAAAAATAGTACCGTGATTAACTTCTTTGAAGAAAAAGGAATCACTCACAACTTCTCATCAGTGAGAACTCCTCAGCACAATGGTGTTGCTGAAAAAAGAAATCGAACGATCATTGAAGCAGCTCGCCTAATGCTCAATGAATCGCATCTTCCTACTCAATTCTGGGCCAAAGCAGTCAACACGTGATTCATTCAGAATCAATCCCTGATAGTGAAGCGATTCAAGAAAACTTCCTATGAATTGTTTCATGGAAGAAGACCTTCTCTGAAATATCTACACATCTTCGGATGTAGATGCTACATTCTAAATGATAGAAATCATTTAGGTAAATTTGATCCAAAAGCTGATGATGAGATATTTCTCGGATACTCTTCTGTATCCAAGTCCTTCAGAATCTTCAATAAAAGAAGACAACACGTTGAAGAATCCATGCACGTCAATTTTGATGAATCTCGTCCAACAAATTCTATTCCTATCCCGGAAGAGGATGAGGAGTTGAATGAATGGATGAAGTCTCATTATGGGGAACCTAAAACTTATTTCACTAATCGACCTAATGCTGAAAATAATGATGATGGAATCCCTGATTTTGCTACCTCAAGCAACGATCTGTCATCATCAGGGGTGAACATCACTCCTCTCAATCAGATTCATCCCTCTGATATCTCATTCGGAAATTATTCAGTGAATAACCAAACTTCATTTTTTGCTGATCAAACTTCTGAATCACCTCCAGAATTGATATTAAATAATGAAGTACCTGTTGCTGAAACAACCAACGTTATCCCTGAAAGAGAACAAGTCGTTGAATCTATTTTTGATCAGTCTCCTCAACCACCAGCTCAGCGATGGACTGCAAATCATCCGATAAATCAAATTATTGGTGATCTAAATGCAGGTATCAAGACTCGTAGAGGTACAGGTAATATCTGTCCCTATGTAAATTATATTTCTCTCTCTGAACCCAAGAAGATAGATCAAGTTATCTCTGATCTTAGTTGGGTCTACGCCATGCAAGAAAAACTAACTGAGTTTCGTAGAAGCAAAGTTTGGAATATTGTCCCTCGTCCTTCTGGTAAAATAGTGATAGGAACCAAATGGGTGTTTCAAAATAAACTAGATGAAAATGGCACTGTTATCCGTAATAAGGCTAGACTTGTTGCTTAGGGATACAGACAGAAAGATAGTATTGACTATGATGAGACCTTCGCTCCTGTTGCAAGATTAGAAGCCATAAGACTTTTCTTAGCTTATGTTACCCATAAAGACTTCAAAGTTTTTCAAATGGATGTAAAGAGTGCCTTTTTAAATGCAAACTCAGTGAGGAAGTTTATGTTGAACAACCTCCTGGTTTCGCTGACCCAAACCATCCTGGTTATGTTTTCAAACTCCAAAAGGCTCTTTACGGGTTAAAACAAGCTCCCAGAGCTTGGTATGATACTAATTCAAAATACCTTCTTAAAGAAAAATTTGTTCTTGGAAAAATCGACCAAACTCTATTTTTAAGAAAATATAAAGGTCATACAATTCTTGCTCAAATATATGTTGATGATATTATATTTGGTTCCACAAGACTCAAACTATGCACTCGTTTTGCTAAAAGAATGAAGAAATAATACAAAATGAGTATGATGGGTGAACTAACATATTTTCTAGGTTTGCAGATTAAGTAATATGGCAAAGGAATCTTTATTTGTCAAAGTAAATATGTTAAGGACATGCTGAACAAATTTGATATGAATCAATGTTCAGCGATGAAGACCCCTATGGCACCTCCTCTGACTCTGAACAAGGACCCAAATGGGAAACCTGTCAATATCACTGCCTATCGAGGAATGATCGGATCTCTGCTATATCTTACAACGAGTAGACCCGATATCATGTATTCTACCTGTCTCTGTGCTTGATATGAAGTTGAACCAAAGGAATCTCACCTAATCGCGGTAAAACGAATTTTCAGATATCTGAAGGGAACTCCTAATCCGAGTCTTTGGTATCCAAAAACTCATGGTTCGATTTAATTGGTTACTCTGGTAGTGATTTTACAGGATGCAAGATTGATAGAAAGAGCACCACTGGTGGCTGTCAGCTATTAGGTGGTAAGCTAATAAGCTAGACAAGCAAAAACCAGAAATTTGTGTCCACATCTACCGCTAAAGCTGAGTATGTAGCCGCTGGTAGCTGTTGTGCTCAAATCCTTTGGATGAGAAATCAACTACGAGACTACGATCTCAAACTTTCTAAAATCCCCATCTACTGTGATAGCACCAGTGCTATTGCAATTGCAAATAATCATGTTCTCCATTCCAAAACCAAGCACATTGAGATTCGATATCACTTTATCAGAGATCATTTGATGAATGGTGAAGTTGAACTTCATTTTGTACCAACTGAATATCAGCTCGCTGATCTTTTCACCAAGCCTCTTGATGAGACTAGATTCAATCTACTTATCAACGAACTTGGTATGTTGAACGCTGAATAATTTCTATTCAGCTATCAACAATATTTAGTGACATACAAATAAAGCCTTCAAATTTCCATTCTCGCAACTCTGATTCAACGATACTTGTTTTATCTCACTTAGGTATAAACTCCTAAATCCTTACACTCTCTGACTATTTTCATACTCAGGGAATGGATCTCAAAAGATAAAGCCAATCACTAAGAATCCTTTATTGTCTCTTGATGAAGAATTTAAGGATAATGATTAACATTTATTTTAAATAATAATCATTTATCAAGCTTTCAAATAAGAAAAGGACATGTCAGGCCATTATCTGACACACGACGGCAATGACGTTTCCATTCTGTTCTCTTTTCTAGGAACGTGCGCTAGGTCATCATTACTTTTTCAAAAACTAAAACCGTCGTTTAGCATTCTCTCTCTCTCTCCTCTTGCTATTTAAGCATCATTCCTCCTCTCTTATTTTCTTTACGCGCTCATAGCATTCAAAAAGGCAAAGAAAATGTTCGAATCTTCAAGTTTTACTGAACACCAAGAACACGCACTTGTATGTTTTTCTTCACTTTTTGACTCTTAAGGTTTGATCTAATCTTTTCTTCTCTAAGTTCTTCTCTATGGTATGTTCTATAACTTCTTGTTATAAAGATCATTTATGATTATCTATTTTTTTCTTAAATCCCAAAATTATGTTTTTCTTCAAAAACCTGTCCTAAGCTTCTTCTTAGAACAGAAGACCAGTTTTGGTATTTATAATAATCACACTTGTTTTAAAAATTTTAAATAATTTCTAAATATGTGTTTATCGACCAAATAACAAGTATTTTGACCTTGTTCATCATAATACTTGTTTTCTTTCTTCACATTTGGTATTCTTCATACCAAGAACTCTTTCTGGTTTATACATTAAGTATTAAACCATGATTTTTTAATTTGGTGTTCCTATTTTTGAAACAGCAATGGAAACTTTAAGAAAGAACACTCAAGCTGATGAATCTGCCCAGATCACTCTTCAGCGAGCACCTGCATGCGCCTTCTCTCTGGAACAAGCAACTTTCAAGCCATACAACTACTTAGCACTTGTGAACATTCCTGCTGAGAAACCACAATACCAAGAGGGTGCTACATTCATCAAATTATGTCCTTTGATGTACGCTTTTGTCCACAACCCCATAGGAATCACTGCTCATCTTCAAGCCCTATGGTACACTGCACACTGCACCACACTCACCACTGACAAGGGCAACACACTCCCTGCAATCGGGTTTCAGATTCCTACTCATGGGTTCTTCGCATTCACTGTTGGCCTCCTACGAAATGCTCTCTGCCTCCCTGCTAGAGGCAAGAATCAGAAATGGGCCCCTGAGCCCACCAAGGAACAAATTACTGAATTTCTGGACTCCATTGGTTATGCTTGGGAAGATCCAGCAGATAAGAATGTTGGCTCGAGGATGGAAAAGAAGAGACTTCCTGCCAGATGGCAATACATCTTCACCCAGGTAATTTAGTGCCTGGGTTCTAAGATGGGCTCCCAAGACCAAGCAAGCAAGCACTATCAAGATATGGGCTTCGCTCTCTGCACCAACTACCCTCTGAATTTCGTTGACTACATCTTCAACGACATGTACAACAAGGTGGGTGCTGCAAAGACGGAGAAGTTCATTCCTTATCCTCGATTCTTCGCAACCATTATGGAGTTGGCGGTCAAAGATGAGTACCCAACCGTTGCCAAGCAAACCTTCTCAATGGTAGGCAAGAAGTCAATTGATGCCGCTGAACATCCAGGAGATGCTCCGTACACCTCCTATATGTTGAAGCTTATCAGCGACGCTATTCCTGTGCCTATCTCACTGGCAAACCCATCAGTGAGTATCCAAGGCACCTCCTCCCCTCTAAAGCGAAAAGAGCCAAGTGAAGGTCACAAAAAGACTATCGCTCAAAAGCCCCATGCCAAGAAGCAAAAGAAGGGAGTCTCTCAAAAGACTTCCCTCCCTAACAAAGGCGTATTACCAACGCCATCTTCAGCCCCTGCCACGGCAACTGTCTCTACATCCGTTGTCGCTTCATCAGCTCTTCCACCATCCTCAGTGACTCAGGTCACTTAGAATGTATTAGCTAGCTACGCTGAAGCTGGAACAGGTAATACAATCACTGCCATCTCTTCTTCATCCATCATTTCTTTGGTCCGCACATCAACTCATGATTCAGATAGTTGTCACTATCTCTGATGAGGTTGAACTGCATGTTGTTCAAAAATCAGTATTGTTTCGACAATCTGAATCATGGAAGGCCATTAACAAGGACCTCAGAATGTTTCTCACAAACATTCTAAGAAACAGGCTAATGATCCTCTAGACACTACCCTAGCCTGTGGTATCCCTGAGAGTAATGCTCATGATACTCTCAAGGTTGATAACATGTCTGCTTCTCACCCCTCATCTAACCCAGAGCTCGTTTTGGCTGCCCTGTCTACGTTGTCAACAGGTATCGCACCTCCTCTCTCCACCTCAGCGACTGCTACCACAACCAAAGCTGCTACTCCTTACAGCAATATCAAGGGAACATCGCTGGAATCTCCTCAACAGCAGCCCGCTGAAGTATTACGCAAGCTGATAGAAGAGAAGTTTGCTACGAAGCTTTCTGCCTTACCTGTGGAGATACCCAAGATTGTTCTTCCCAACCCTACATTCCTTACAATTGACTTTTTAGTTAATGAATGTGCTCACATCAGGGCAAGGGTTGACAATCTTCAGATATCAGCTGAGTACATTTTCCGCACAGTCTCTGGTGCTCCTGTAGTAAAGGCCACCGTCAATAATATTCACACTGACATCCAATCCCTGAAGGCGGATAACTTGGCTCATGGGAAAGCCATTTCCAAGATAGAAAAAGCCATTGAGGCACAAGGCCAAGTGTTCGAATCAATTCAGAAGTCTCAATTAGATATGATGCAGATGTTATCAAAGATCGCTGACGCAGGGTCGTCTTTCACTACTGCTGATCGGACCTCGCTGAGTCAGGTACTCCAGAACCGGTTTGCGCACACCGATTCTATCAAAGATATTGGTTCAAATGTGCGTACGATGATGGTGCACGTTCTCCCAGCGGACAACATCGAGGGGGAGAGATGTGCAAAACAAATCGCTGATGAGATTATTGGAAAGGTGAATGAAGCAGTCCCTTGCATTCCAATATCTCCTTACATTCAGCAAGAGCTTGATCCTACCTTCATCGCTGAAGAAGAAGAAGAAGAGAACGAAGATGATGATGATGATGATGAGGAAATCCCTCACTGTGAAGGAGATAATGATGATGATGATGATGATGATGACGATGACGATATCCCTCCCGGTGTAAATCAATTTTTTGTAAATAGCAGACCAACACCTCCTTCATACATGAGATTATTTACAAGGATCCTTTGGGGGACGGACCACCTCCTTCTCAAAGACAGTCCGATCCCTCAGGAACGGGAAAGCAAGTGGTGGATATTAAATCCATCCACGCACATTCTGAGGGGGACACCGTTGTTGAGGTAACCCTTCCTCTTATACCTTTTATTCCTTCATCTGAACCCCCAACCTATCCTTCATTTCCTTCTCCTGATTTTCGCACTGATGCTCCTCTCTCTCCCTCGCCCATTTTTAGTAAGTCTAGCCCCCAAAGGACTCTACAATTTTTAGGGAACCTTCATCAGAAGAGCAGTTCGTGTACATAACTGAATCTGACTCTCAAGATGAAGAAGGCCTTATTCCCAGACGGCGCGCACAAAAACCACCAATAAACGAGCCTAAAGAAGAAGAAAGGCGAATAAATTTCCTAAAGGAACTTGAAGCCAAAAGAATAAGGATGCCCATTGCTGAACCAGAAAATCCCATACCTATCAGCGTGGTGGATGATTTTTACTTTTTATCTAAAGAGGAGAGAGCACAAGCACTTGAAGCTCAGAGAATCAGAGATGAAAAGATGAAACAAACAAAGAATGATCTTGAGCTAGCCAGAAGGATACTCAGGGAGGATGCTGCAAGAGATGAAGCGACTAGAAAGTTGAACGAGAAAAGTGAAAGAGTCGCTGAAGCTCTGGAACAAAGAGAGCTGTCTCAAGAAAATCTAAATGTGAATCCAATCCATGTTCAAGAAAGGATCCTAAGCGCGCTGACAAATGAAGATACAAGCCACAGAGAAAATGAACTACGTTGGTGCACTGAACGATTCAACTTTCGACCGTCTGAATCAAAAATCATTCGTGCAACTATTGAAGGACGTCCTTCCAAAAGAAGTGGTCTGAAGGTATTTGTACGAATGTACAGACATTCGAAATGTGAAAAAGAAGAAGCCAAGCTCTTAAAATTCTATGGATACTCTGAGTGGCTAGAAATCAGAGATGCCATTCAGGGTTCCAAGTCAAAGTTCAAAGATGTGGTGGAAAGAGTCTTTGATCAACTATTTCAAAGGATGTCACAACATGTGGAAGTTCCTCCTCTCCATGAGCCTACAAGAAAAGGAAGATCAAACGCTGAAGGAGGTTCATCTTCTAAAAACGAACATGAAACCAAATTCAATTATGAAAGCCTTCTTGGTCATCTTGAAATCCCTGACATCTCAATGTTGAACTCCTCTCTCCCTCAAGATCGAAGTTATGAAGAAAATGAAATCATCTCATTACCTTAACCTAGTATTGTTTACTTGGATAATGAAGGGTTCTTAGGACTCTTTAGAAACCGAGAAGTCAGCAAAGCTCCATCAGCTTTCATAAAAATTATGCATCATCACTGCTGGTCAAATAATCCTCTGATGAATCGACAAAAGATAATCTATGAAATTGAACTACGAAGAAGACATGAAAGACTCTTTGATTAATCTTTAGTTTTTCTTTTCTTTTATAGTACTCTTCAGCGTATTGTACTTTACCTTACAAAATTGTAATTTCATTTCCTATGTAATTCTTCAGTTTATTAATCAATGAAATTCAATTAAGTACTCTACTCAATCTGTGTACTGAAAAGATCCCTGAAAATAGTAAAAAGGGTCAATGAACATAAGAGTTCTAGTTTCTTTACAAACCTCTTCACTACTGATATTTCTCTTTGAAATTTAATCAGTAAATGTACTTAAAGCTTCAAATACTTGTAAATATTGTGTTTTCATATCCTTATAAATGAAACTCAATTATAATTGTAGTTTAGCATAAAAAGATCTCACATTTTAGTACTTCGAAATTTCACTTTGAATTTTTTTTAAGTCTCTACTAATCCTTTCAAGCAAATTTTCCATGTTGCTTAATCATAATCAAATAGCGGGAGATTGTTGATCATAACTCCTCTTAGTGATTTGAATATGATTCCTCTACATACTTAGTGAAAATTCTATTTATAAGTTTAAGTTCAAATTCAGCGATAGCACACGCTGATTGTACCCAGTGATCGCTGAATCTCAGGAACCTTAATCTTATCTCTGAAGATCTGAAGAACAACATTCACACCACAAAGAATATTCAGCAAAAGTCGAAGACCAAGTTGAAGATAAAGATAATCAGCTTATGATCTGAAGCGGTTCAGTGATAGCAAAGGATTGTCTAGATAGAAGTGTGATGTCTTGCAAGACCTCAGTGATACTCTGAAAGTTCAGCGATCAAGTGAAGTCTAAAGCAAGATCAATGTTGATCTTATCCTCGATGCACAAAAGTCAAACCTTATACTATGTTACAAGAGGAGGTACAGATTGTGTCTTATGTCTCCATCATATCTGATTTGTACTGTTCACATGCGGCCAAAAACATGGTTGCTTTTGAACAAAGGACAAGCTTCCTATGAAAGCTTGACATTTAGCATATACTTTTTGTCTTGCATTAAATGCAAATGGGTATAAATAAGATGAAGACATCTTCTTCATCTTCATGCATGCTACTTTCTATTTCTCAAACCTTTGTCTCTATTCTTTCTCATTTTCTTGTGCATCAAACTATGCGTTTTCTTGAGTTACAATAGAATAGGTTTATTTACTTGTTCTAATTCCGCTTGTAATTGTAAATTTGTTTATTCAATATAAACTAATTTAAAATCTAAAAATCTGTGTGCTTGTATTCAACCCCCATTCTACAAACTGTTTCTATATCCTTGAACTCTTGTAGACTCCTTTGGGACCAACAAAATACCTTCAAAATAAGTGATGAAAATAGTTGTTGCTAAAATGGGTGTTGTGGCATTCTACGAAATTGGTTAGTTTGACAATCTTAATTTACTTATATTTGTGTTTGTAATCTCACCTGAAGTCTTACACCCCGACTCCTTTATTAACTGTTAAACTCACCAAATCAATCACAAGAATTATAAATCTTCCAATTCGCCATCTGAAATTAGTTTTTCAACTTCAGATCTTACAACTTAAGATACCTATCCCTATGGAAAACGATAATTGGTTCTTATCATTTTATTACTTGAAAAATGATATTGGAACTATATTATATACTTGCTTTTGGTTCCAATTATCACATGTCTGTAGGTCTGTAAAATCACCTGTCATGACCCGAAGTGCTTTTCCGGTCAAGCATGAAACCAGTTAACTCAACCCCCGTATCAGTAGTACCTTTTAAATATCTAAAAATACATTTAACGACACAAAGATGAGATTTTTTGGGTGAGGGCCTGATATCTTGCACATAGGCAGGTATCAAACATTATATCTGGGCGACTAGCCGTCAAATACGTTAAAAAACCAATCATTCCCCTATAATGTTTAGAATCTACTGCTTTGCCGGAAGGATCAACATGTAGCTTGGAATCGGGAGACATTGGATTCACAATCGACATACAATTCTCCGTGTTAAATTTTTTCAACATGTCGGACATGTATTTCGATCAGTTGATGAATATTCCCGTCGATAATTGTTCGACTTGAAGACCGAGGAAAAAGTTCATCACTCCTATCATGCTCATGTTGAACTTTGCAACCATGAGAGCAGAAAAGTTCTTACAGTATTGTGCGTTTGTTAACCCAAATGTATTGTCATCTACATAAATTTGGATAAGCAAGATATTATTTTATTCCTTCTTAATAAATAGTGTAGGATCGATTTTACCTTTTGAGAAACCGTTGGTTACCAGGAAGTCAGTCAGACTATTATACCAAGCTCTTGGGGTTTGTTTGAGTCCGTAAAGGGCTTTGTCGAGGATGTAAACATGATTGGGTTTAGCATTGTTGATGAACCCATCAGGCTGAGTGACGTTAACTTCTTCTCCTAAAACACCGTTAAGAAAGGCAGTTTTGACATCTATTTGAAAGACGGTGAGGTTCTTGTGAGCCGGGTATGCCAAGAACATGCGAATTGCTTCAATGCGTGCAACGACTGCAAATGTCTCGTCATAGTCGATTCCTTCTTGTTGACGGTACCCTTTTGCGACAAGTCAAGCTTTGATGCGTATGAAAATTCCATCTTCATCTCGTTTGTTCTTGAAGATCCATTTTGTGCCAATGATTGTCTTGTTGCAAGGTCGTGGAACGATTCGCCAAACTTTAAAGCTTTCATACTGAATAAAGCTCTTCTTGCATAGCCGCAATCCAATCTCAATCAGTCATGGTTTCCGCAACAGTTGTTGGTTCGACTTTGCTGAGAAAAGAAGTGAAGAGGTAACCGTTAGCGGATACGGATCTCGTTGTGACCGGTTTGGAAGGATCACCAAGAATTTGATTGACGGGATGTGCCCGACTCCATTTTGTGGTGCGGGTATGCGGCTGTTGCGGGGTCAGAGCAGGATTTTCATCAACATACGTGCCGAACGGTTGATCCAGAACGGTTTCAAGGGCCAGAGCCACTTCCGAGCGGTGAGTCGAACTGGTGACATCCTTGAGGGTTGGAGAACAATGAGGGGGAGAGGATTCCAATGTTAGACTTGCGATTGAAGAAGGAATGGTATCGAGAAGTGGATCCGGTTGATTTGGAATTAGGTCGGGAATTATCTCTTCGACAATAATCTCATCGGCAGTCGGGGTTGATGATTTTTAGGATCGGAGGGGAGTGGTTTCGGAGGCTGCCTATTTTCAGAACTAGGTTGAGAGGGACTTGGTTCTATTATAGTTGCGGGTATGGATGTAGGATTTTAAGTCGCGTTTGTGGAAATTGTTTAGGATGATGGTTGTGGTCCGGAAATATTAGTGGTATCGGCGACTTCCAACGTTGGTGGGACCATCAGATTGGTCTTTTGAGCATAAGGTCCGATGTATTCCGAGTAAAAGTACTCGAATAGGTCGTCCAAATCCGAAGTTGTGGTTTTCGATGTGGATGCTTGATTCAGACTAATCGGGTTAGGAACAGGTTCCAAATGGAGGTGTTCGGAATCTAAGACACCCGTAAGCGCGGTTCCAGAACTGATTTGTTCGGGAGCCAACTCGGCCTTGTCATCAAAATGGACACTAACAGTTTCCATGACACTTCTAGAGTGTTTGAGGTAGACTCGATAGGTGGCAGTATTTGGAGAATAGCCGAGGAAGTATCCTTCGTCGGCTTTGGAATGAAGTTTTCCACGGTCCTCTTTATCATTTAGAATGAAATAACGACACCCGAATGTATTAAGGAAATGGATAGTGGGGATGCGCTTGTCAATCAACTCATATGGGGTCTTGTTGAATCGCTTGTTGATTATGGAACGGTTTTGAGTGAAACACGGCGTATTGATGGCTTCCGCCTTTAAAGAATGCGGGAGCTTGGAATGAATGAGCATGGTGCGGGCGACTTCGACCAACATACGGTTACGTTGTTCGACCACCCCATTTTGTTGTGGAGTTCATGCGACTGAAAAGGTTTGAGTGATGCCGACATATATGAGGTAATTGCTGATACTACGGTTCTTGAATTCTGTCCTATTGTCCGTTCGAATGGTTTGAACGGTAAGCTCCAATCGGACTTGTATGCTTTTGATGAAGGCTATTATGAGCTCGGGGGCCTCTTCTTTGTGCGAAGAAATATGACCCATGTGTATCGAGAAAAATCATCAACCATGACAAGAATGTACTTCTTGCCATGGATGCTTTGAATCCGCATTGGGTGTAGAGATCCATGTGGATGAGTTGAAGAGGACGAGTCGTGCCATGTTCCACTTTGGGTTTTCTGTGATGCTTTCTTCATTTTACCCATTCCATAAGCGCCATAAAGATGGATCTTCTCAAACTTGATGTTGGGTATTCCCACAACTAACCCTTCATAAGCAAGTTTGCTTATATTTTTGAAGTTTAAGTGGGAGAGACGGCGATGCCAAAGCCAATTTTGCTCATTCGAGGTTTTGGATAGAAGAGACACGTTGGTTGTCACTTTAACATTTGAAAGATCAATGTTTTATAAGTTGGATCTTCGTGAGCCGGCCAATAGCTCTTGTCCTTCATATGTTCAAACGCAACATCGTTTTAATCGAAAGCTTACCTCTAGTTCTTTGTCACAAAATTGGCCAATTGTTAACAGATTGTGCCGAGTCCGCGGACATATGATACTTTGGAGATGGTCATATTGTCGCGGATAATATCTCTATATCTGATTATTAGTGCAAAATGATTGTTCCCAAAACGTACTTTCCCGCCAAATTTAGCAGTGTAATTGACGAGCAACTCCTTTTGTCCAGTCATGTGTTTAGAGTATCCGGAATCTAAGTACCACACATGACTAGCCTGCAAAAATCAGACAGATTTAGGTACCCATTTAAAAATGGATCCTTCGGGGTTAGTTGGTTTTGCGAACTTTGGCACTGTTAACCAAGACGTGTACTGAGTTCATCTCCTAGATGGCCCTTGTGTATCTTAGACGAAGACGAGGAAGAACTTCTAATCTTCTAACACCATTTCTGTAATCAAGCCACTTTTCAATTGCTTTCGAAGAATCATTGATTAACACTTTATCTTTGATCTATTTTCTTCGTTGCTCGATCACTAACTTTAGCATTTGTTCTAAGTATAGCTTGATGGTCTTTAGAGTTCCATCACAGTAGCAAGCTATTTAACTAAAACGCATGAAAAGCTTTATGCGATTCAAACCTTCATAAACCACCCCAAAATCTGGTTGTTCAACAATGTACCATGAAGGCAAATTTTCAATTCCTGTAAAACATTGATCATGCTTCTTCAGATTGAGCTTCGGTTGATTGCTTTCAACACCTATCTGAAAATCATACACGTATGCCTGATAGATATGATAATATTTGATGAAGCTCAACAGCTTATCATATGCCTTTAGATAATCTCAAGTTCGGTTTGTCATTCCTCTGAAATAATTCACCAAACCTATCAAATCATCAATTGATAGATTAACAAATTCAGCTTCTGTAACTCCCACTGATTAAAGTCTCGCCGATAGATAGCAAAATAAGAATAATCAAATACGGAGAACTTCTTTGTAGTAATGAATGAAATATTCATGTAAACCTGATCGATGTTGACACGTTTTCTATCCATCTTAGTATGTCTGATTTCAAATATATTTCTTTGTTCAATTTCACCCTTCAACTGAACACACCCAAAACTTTAGCTTCATCTAACGGAACTAAATGCCTGATGAAGAAATATCTTTCTGTACTTTCAAGAAATGGTGTATAAATTCTTTGAATCTGCCACTAGGATCGTATGTTTTCTGTAGTTCTAGGAAGATTCTCTGGATGTATTCTTTCAGGTACACGAATATCCTCTTGAAATAATTCAGGAACTGCAACTAGATCATTAGACCCTCTGAATATCTCATCATCCTCCCTAATTTCATCATAATCTCCTTCTTGTACTATATCATCATCATCATTAGGAAACAAGTCTCTTATCTCATGTCTCATCATCTCTTGAGATAGATGTTCTTTATTAGTATATGGAGGAGTATTCAACAGGGAATCAGCCAACCTTCTTCCTCAGTTCTTTTGTCGGCAACCTTAGGCTTTTCAACCGTTGGTTCGCATCAACAAGAACTGGAATAATTGCACCTGCAACATTCATCGGTTCCTCACCTATCCCTGATGCTATAACAGAATGTACCATCTCGGATTCAACCATCTCTTGAACACCATCAACCGAACGATTCTCAATATGCTCTGCTTCTTGTGCTTATTCACTGACCCCTTGAACATTTAACTGTTCTTGTTCAACTCGGTGCCTTTTCTCCCTCTCATGGGGATCTTCATCATCATGATCCTCATGTCTTCGTTTACTGGCGCCGACCTGAGATTTGCAGGTCTTCTAACATAGAAACCCGATCAGATAACTTTGAAAGCCCAGTTGAAACAAGATTGGAAAGATTAGAGAAACCTTTCTGCATATCTTCTCGGAGCCTTTCAATATCTGAAGTTGAAGAACTTTGGGCAAAACTCGAGTTGGACTGTGCAACAGGTGCAATCTGTAGCTGGAGCAGATGAGTAAGATCAAGATCTTGCCATTCTGGAGCTGCCTGTGAAGGCAATCTAGAATAAAGCGTTGACTTCAATTCGTCCAATTAAAGATCAGATGGTGGCGGTGGCGGTGGAGTTGTTACAGGAACAGTACCAACGTATGTGGGAGGTGGTGCTGAAGAAGGACCGACGACATTCGGATCAAATACAACTCTCAGCCATCTTGCAACAAACCCTGGCCTTGGTTCAGATGATTCAACAACTTTTGCTCTACCTGACATGACTTCTAAACCCTGCACATATAATCTTTCAACTGTTTGGGGCATAATCTCATAATCTCCATTCCATTACGTAAATCTGAAGCATATATCGGTCTCATGTGTAACGAACCTGGTCCATGTAGGATACCGGTTCAAACAACAGGCGGAAACGTTGTGCCTGTGTTCAGCGCTGGCATGATGTTAACACTGATAGGAATTCAACCCTGTCCTCGTGGGGTACCAACAAATGATGATCCCATTCTAGGTGTTCTGATTGCGGCACGTAGACTCCCAATAGATGTTGTTTGTAAAGCAAACTGTGTCCTAGATGGTATGAAACCAGGCTCTAGACTCGATGTGTGTACCAAAGAAGTCGACGGCCGCGACAGAGGCCTGTTTGTTTCAATACCTGCCAACCCCGAGTAGGATGCAGATAGTGTATGTGCTAAATCCCCGTGTGAAATTGAAACAGTAGTTTGTTGAGAAACTACTGAGTGGGGGGGGTGCAATTGCATTGTTGGATGAACAATGTCTTCTTCAATGCTGGATCGTAACGAATACATCACAGTAGTAGATGTGGCAGCCCGGGTGAAAGTGGTTTGGGGACGGTCTGATTTTCATTTTTCTGACCTGGTCTCACACGCATCATGTGTTTCTGCTTCTCTTGCACTCAAGTTCACACTTAGTTCTGTTTCGACTTGAACTCCCTCATCCATCCTTATACCACCAGATTCTGCAATATTAGAAAGGACATTTGAAATAACCACATTCAGGTCAGGAATTTCCAATTCCATGTTATCAACTGGTTGTTCAAACTCGTTATCTGAACTAGCTTCAAATGGTGGTTGTCTACCAATACGGTGTGGTATTCTGTTAAGCAAGAAATAATGACGATGATGATGATGATCATCATCATTATTAGCACCATGATCTATAGGACTAGCAGGATGAGAATCTGTTCTAGGAATATCCTAAGGGATCACAACTGCTTCAACATTTTCACATGCCCGATCAGATACACCCGCTCCTGTACCCCTCTCATTTTCATTTTCCCTCAACACTCCCTGATCAAGAACCCCATGTTCTTGACCCTGCTCCTGCTCCCCAAGACCTAACACGTCAATCCTCTCGTGGTGGGGGGGGGGGGATTGTGGGCAGGACCAGCAGGCTCTTGCCGGTCCATCAATGCATGCTCACTTCTATATGCTATCACACTTGCTGCATTCTGATCAGCATAAGCAATTAAAGCTACTGGATAAGGTATTGCAGTTGGACACTGTCCTTCCTGCGTAAGTACAAGAGACCTCATAAATTTTGAAGTAGCCATTGGATGATGTGCATGGCGAGAAATATTCTCATTGCCTTCCAACATGTTGGCAATGAAAATCTGCAAATAATGTTGAAATGGAATGAACTTCTTGGTCTTTCCTGAAGTTTTAGCTTAATAAGTTCCTGCCAAAAGATAGCAGCATAATCAATGTGACGGTTGAAAGCAGTTGCAACCATCGATTCCAGTAGATTTTCCCGTGATACATCGGTTGATGATGGAAAATAAAATATACCAAACTGGTGGTAAATGCTTTCTTTTGAATGTTGACGGTCTTGGCAATGTATCATTGTATCCCAATATTTTAATATCAAGACACATCTGATCTTCAGAAACATCTTCTTCAAATTGATCTATATCTGGATAATGATTTCTCTTTGGTAAGCCAGTAAGTATCGGATCTTGTTCAGTCTAAGTTTGGTTTCATAATGATCAATCATGGCAGTAAAGTGTGGATCATTCTCAATCGGATGGAAAGTTAGGGTATGCCAAAACTGCTACAGGTAAATCAAAGGAACTGATGCATCTTTTGTCAAAGTAGTGGAAATTGGGTGTCGTTTCAGAATTTCCATCACAACTGGGAATGGACACACCATATGAAAATCCAGTCGGTTGTTACAGTTTTGAAGTTCCTTTTTATCCTTTTCTACAATAAGTGCAACATCATGGTTTGCAGCATTCAGAGACGGAACAAATGATTTGTGGGATGCTATTGGTTGTTCATCATCAGAGATATTGCCTTGGTGTGCCATAATGATCCTATAGATAAAAAGTCAGTAAAAAAGATTTTGAATTTTTTAGAAAAATTCCTAAGTCTGGAAGCCTTCGGATGACACTCAAGAGAGCCTTCACATGACACTGTGCGAGAGAGGGTTCGGATGAAGCTTATTTGAAGGAACAAGGCTTCGGATAAAGCTTGTCCGAAGGCAAACACTTCGAATGAAATGCTAAGTTAGTAGCCTTTGGATGACACTATCCGAGGCTTAAGAACATTATGAAGACTAGTTTCATGCGAAGGTTATGAACTTTTGAAGACACTTGTCATCCGAAGGTGATGTACATGAATCCTACGGGTGTGTTTGGTACATGGGACAAAACAATATAGGATGGGACAGAACTCACTGTCCCACGTTTGGTGCAACATGGGACAGGACAGGAATTCACTGCCACAAGTTTGGCGCAACATGGACATGGACAGGAACTGCGATAAGGTGGGAAAAAAGGTTTTTTCTTGTTTCACCAAAATAGGTGGAACAAGATAGGACAACAATGGGATAGGAAATCAAATATCACAAATTTACCCTCATTTGATAGATAACCTTAATATAATACTTGTTTTAATGGTCAACACCACTATTCACAACCGCAGGTACCGCCAGCGACCACCGGTAGCCACAGTCGGCCACCAACCACAATTATCCATTACCACTACCACCATCACCGTTGGCCACCTCCTTCACAACCACCATCCATTGCCACTACCACTGCCACCGTTGGCCACTTCCACCTCCTCTTCTACTATACCAACCTTCTCTTCCACTTCCACAACCATCTTTGGCCACCGTCCACCACCATCCATATCCACCACCACCACTGTGGGCCACTTTATCTCTACCATAACCACTACCACCGTCGCCGGCCACCACCACTACCATCTTAAGTCTGAACGTCATCCATAATCAACATCGGCCACTGATCACCACCGCCCATCGCCGCCACCAATAATAGCATCAGAATAAAGCATAATTTCTCATTTGCATGAATCGGGTTTTTTCAAACTATCATCAATTATACCAAAATTCTCATTCAAATTTTATACAATTATATATGTATGCATACATATATACTAGTTGTGTAGCCGCACGATGTAGCGCGGGTGAGTCACAACCCTAAAGCCAATAACTCAACCCTCATTTATATATTTTGCTTCGTTATATTTTCCGTCCCTCTCGATTTTATTTTGTGGGTTTGTATAGTTTATTTACGGGTGAGCTAATAAATAAAACTAAAGTTTAGTATGGTTTATTGACAAGATACGTGGAAACAATAATTGCATGAGTGTTTAGTTTCCAAATACATATATATATAGAACTTATTAAAATTTTGAAATTTATGTCCGAACGAAAGAGAATACATGTATTTGTAAATAATGCATATCTGTAAATGCATAATTTGGTTCAATTTTAGTGAGACGTCTATAGGTAAACAAGTTTTGGAAATGTGTGCAATGATTTTAATAGAAACACATTGTACAAAATGTGTGAGAACAATTAGGTGATTATACCTTATGCATCGTGTAAAACTTCTTGATAGACAACGTTTGATGTGTGGACTTTAGCGTGATTGAATTTTTTTTCCCAGGTTTCACCAATCCTTGGTATTGCCATGTGAAATAGCTTTGGACACTATCACCTAAAGTTGGTCGTGTAAGAATACTGATTCCAACAGATAAACATCTATATTATGATATAATCAACATTCTAGTCTACATGAGAGCCATGATCCAAGTGTTTCATAAGAGTCATTTAACAGTAATGTTTATGTATAATTTGCTTTGGATTCTTTCTCTTTTTCTGTTTATCATTAATAGATTTTCTAAGTATAAGTCCCAACAATTATCATTTAGCCTTATTAGGAATAACCCACTTGCATGCCAAGGAACACAAACCCTTACGGAATATGGTCCCATGGCACTACTTGTAAAAGTAACCGTACAAGTTCCTAAAGCATTCCCAATTGCCAATGTTATAGAGTATATATCACCAAGCTAGCTTTGAACCCATTTTGGCCTGTTGTGTTCCGGAAGTTTTTTTTGTTGGAATTTAGCAACGAAAGAAATTGAAATGAAAATAGGGGTTGTTTACCAAACTCTTACCCTAATAAGTGATTATGGATCAAATTCAACACTATAACTTACTTACCGGGTAAAATTTTAATCCACCCAAATAATCATATGCAACAATTAACCTAATAAACGCTAAATACATCCATTAAAAAATTGTTAACACAATTGGTTTTGTCGTAGAGATTTGTAGGGGAGGGGGTTTGGGTCGGAAGATCATGGTCCATGGATGAATATGATCTTATGAAGTTTTAAAAGATGCACGTTACGTTGACAACTATTACAAATTCTAGAATAACTAAAATGATGTTTTATAACAAACAATGCATAGCTAGTTATGTAAGAAAAGGTCCACAATCTAAATTAGAATAGTCAATAACAGTCTTTGAAGGAAAGATGGTGTCAAATAAGAAAACCTTGCCGCAGCAAGGGTTTGAACTCAAGACCACAAGAACTATATTAATGGCTCTTACAATTGAGGCAATGCCATTTTTGTTAGTTTTGTTTCCACGTTTTACCCTTACTATTTCCCTTCATAAAGATTCTTATAATACCCACAAATGTTTATCTGAAATAAAATTAATCACATTTAATAATTAATATTTATATGGATTTTTGTTTTAATAAAAACATCGATAATATTTGAAATCTTATTAATCTTCTTATATGTATGCTTTTACCAAACACTTATATAACCAATAGAGAGAGTTGTCTTTTTTTGTTGCATTTCTTTACATGCATATTCAATTTTGTTTATAGTTTTAGTATGAACATGTGTTAATATAGTAATTTTCAATTGTTTTTTTTATAATAAGGTTGCTATTTTGTATTTATATAAATTTTTAAGAATTAAGAACCATTGAACAAAGTTTTGATGTTATTATAGTAGACATTGTGTGAATTTGTTGTTTGGTAACATCATGTTCAACATTGTTGCAAATCCGAAATAGTTTAGCGTTTTTTCTGGAAAGGGGCATTTTTTAACACTTTCGCCCAGGGCACCAAAAACCATTGGACCGGCCCTGGATGGTGTCGGTACTATGGGTTTTGTTTTGCTCCTCGAAGAACTCAGTCCCAGTCATAGCTGTGGTAAAATGAGTAACCATGTTTAATTAGGAAATTCTCCTACAGTTTCTATATTTTTCTATCAAGCTTTCCTCAATGGAAGTGATACGGTACAACTGCCTAAAGCTATAAGGCCCAAACGTACAACTCAAGCTCCTACCAAACTAAAGGACTACCTTATATAAGATGCACCCCATTTTAGTGTATCAATCCTCACGTTGTCAGTTTCTAGAATATTGGTAGTTTTTCCCTTATTTAGTAGGGCCGTTGGATTTCAGTCTTTTTTATTGAATGGATAGGATGTAAAGCTAATTTCTCTTAAATGAAAGAATTAGGGTTTTTTTTGAACCCTGAACAATTATTGCAATCTTCTTCTCCAATCCTCTTGTTCTTTCTTTTTCTTACAGAGGTTCTATCAGGAAGTTTGGTTTAAAATGTTATTTTTGAAAAGCTAGTTTAAAATGGTATGTACTGCACTTTTGGTATGTGGAATGAAATTTGTTTTTCAAAAAATAAAATAACAGTCATTAAAGAGTAGAACCACGAAGAAAGTATGTGATTATAAAGATTCATCAATTTACACTACTAAATCATAAGTGACCATCTATTCATCAAAACCTATTTCTTTTACTTTCGGCAACTTCATAAAAACCCTGCAAGGTAGATGAAACACAATACCTACTCTCTCAAGTTCATCAAAAGATGATTACCTACCTTCTCAAGTTCCAGTTGGGACCGAAGTGTGATTTTAGTTCTAAATACAAGATAATAAATAAATAATCTAATGTATTACAAAACATGGAAACAAAATACTTAAATAGAAAAGTTTACCCCTTCTTGAAGAAGTTCATACATAATTTTTTTACATTTCTGTTGTATATGTGCATATAATACTCCGTCCATTCTATTGTTCATCCATTAAACTTTTAGCGTCCTTTTAATCTTTGAGGAAAATGTAAATTTTCAAAACAAAAATATTTTTATGACAAACAGAAGCATAAAAGGGATTGAGGATGCCACCCATTTATATGATTATTTCTTGTTTCAAACTCTTTTAGCAAAATACCATGTTGACAGCAGACGGTGACACGGTACTTCTTTCCTCTCATTTTGTTAAAAACAAACAAAAACTCACTCTTCATTTACATCTCAATTCATCAAATATTGATCAAATTATTAACATGATCAACAAGAAGAAGGGTTGTTGATGATTAAGGGATCGTTTACCAAATGCTTACCCTGTCATTGTTTTGCCCAAATCCGCCTCTACTTCAGAGGAACTAAATTTCATCTCAAATCCTTACTGCAAACAATCTTCATATTAATTCCACATCGAATCAACAGAATACCAGGATAATAATGCAATGAAAAAACAAAACCAAATGCCATCCATATCCTTAGCTTTGCATAGAAAAGGCCTAAAGTCTCCGGTTATTGCTGAATAAAGATGAGCATCAAAAATAAGAAACAAAAGTAGTATATCTAATTTGGTGGATTCAAAATGTTCTTTATAGAATAAAATAGTTACCTGCACATATGAAGAACAAGAAATGATAGAGGAACAAAAAAATGTTAATAACTTGGATCTCTAGAAAAGATTTTTCTGAAATCGAGAGATGGAGTGATAGTGAAGGATGACAGAAAGAACATTTAAATCAGAAAAACCGTTACCTTCTTTATGAAGACGATCTCGGTTAGTGTTGCAAATCCTACCTTCAAACAAATCAAGAACAAATAGACTTGAAGAGCACAAAAGAAGGGAAGAATCTATGAAATTACCTTGAATCACTTCTTGTGTAAGGAGCAAATTGAAGACCAAGATGACCAAATTCCCAAGATGTAGAGAGAGGGAGAGATGAAGGTTGAATCTGGAAATTAGGGAATGAATAAAAATAGATATTTAGGGGGCGTTTGGTTCGCCGAAATGGAATGGAATCTGGTGGAATTTGAATCTGATTCCATTGACCAGATTCCAATTCCTTTGTTTGGTTCACTATTTTTAAGAATTGGAATTTGTTAAATTCCAAAGAATTCCAAAAAAGGGGCATTTGAGATTCCTTGGGTTATCCATGGGATTTCTATGGAATTGATTTTGATATATTCCTAATACCCGAAAATACCCTCATCCTAAAAAAATAACTAAACCCTAATCTCTTAACATTGAAGCCGACACCCATTCAAGTTTGAATTTCAAATTCCGTATCAGAATCAAATATGAGTGGCAAATCAGAATAGTCACAAAGGGAGAAATAAATACCCTGTAGAAGAAAAAAGGGAAACATTTACATACCAAACTCAGTGAGAAAAGATGTAAATAGGGAAAACTCAGTGAGAAAAGTTGTAAATAGGGAACAAGAAAGCTGGAGGGAAGAAAAGAAAAACACAGAAGGTTACATTTTGGATGATGTTGTTGGAGGTGCATAAAGAGGCTCTACATTATGCTTTTTTGATCGTAATTCATATTTTTTTGAATTTTAGGCATTAAATGATTGTACATTATGCATTATGACTTGTGTTTAAGAGTTTTGATATGAATGTATTATAAGTTAGTATATATATATATATAGGGTTGGGATCACGTGAAACACGTCTGTTTCCGTGAGACCGTGAGACAACCTTTTTACTCTTGAAACTTCACAGCAGAAACACTGTGAAGGTAAAAAAATCTGATGGGTTCACGTGAGACCAGCCTCTTTCCGTGAGACCCGTCGGAGATCCGTGAAACCACCTTTTTACTCTTGAAACTTCACAGAAAAAACACTGTGAAGGCAAAAAAAATCTGAACCTTCACAGCAAAAACACTGTGAAAGTTACCTTCACAGCAAAATTACTATGTAGGTTACCTTCATAGCAAAAATACTGTAAAGATTCATATTTTTTTAACTTCATAGTGTTTTTGCTGTGAAGTTTCAAGTGTAAAAAGATTGTCTCACGTGTCTCACGGAAACAGGCCTGTCTCACGTGATCCCAAGTCTCTCTCTCTCTCTCTCTCTCTCTCTCTATATATATATATATATATATAAGTTGAGTAAAAATGCTTATAAATTAAATTATCTAATTTTTTGATTTTTTATGTAATTATAACTATTATATAATATACAAAATCGTCAAATAACTTATGTGACAACTTGTCTAGTCCTTTTCTGTCGAGTCCTAGTTGTACCAAACATACACTTGTTCTGTACAGTCTAGTCCAGTCCTGTTCTACCTCTTGTACTGTCCTGTCCAGTTCTGTGATATCCTGTCCAATGATATCTGCGTACCAAACACTACCCTAAGTGTTCATTTTCCAGATTTTTATGAAAAAATTTTAAACTATGAATCCAAAAACCCATTTTAACCAAGGTCGATTTAGTCCAAAATTCCAAACTATAAACTTCCAATACACAAGATCGAATGAGGATTGCTCAGATTTCCATTTGAAGTCCAATAAGGAACAAAGATATACCCAGATTACAAGACTTAGAAACAAGATCGAAGTGACACATGTACCCCAAATCAAAATCCAAAAATGAAAAACAAACCGTGAAGATAAATCAATCCATGCAAACACATAAGCCATTAATGAAGATAACACTAATCAGAGGGAAAAATTTTAGTTTGAATTTGAAAAGTAAAAATGAAAAAGAAACCGGCCAAAAATATTTATACTTAAAAGATAAGGACGAGTCAATTTCTTACAAGTACACGTGTCATGAAATGATTGGATGCGAAGGACACGGGTCATGATACTATTGGATGTGAAGGCGGTCCGAAAGATGAACAGTCGCCATCGCACAACACATATGCGAAGGTGACGTCATCCATCGGATGCAACATATGCAAAGGGTAAATGGTGCCTTCGCATAACAAATATGCAAGGCCATGTGTCACAATGATATCTGAGGCCATGCGAAGCACGGATAAGCTTATCCGAATCTAGGCTAGCCTCGGATAACAGTCATGCGAGGGTAACTGTTCACCCTTGCCTTCGGATAAGACACATGTGAAGCCAAAGACGGCTCGGATGACCTCATCCGAAGGTGCATGCCTTAGAAAATATTTATGAAAATCTGAAAATTTTGAAATTTTATGAAAAAGATTCTAAAAATTTGAAAAATTTGAAAAATATTTTGACAGTTTTAGTTAAAAAATGTATCAACTTAAAAGATGTTCAACTTTTAACTGATATAAGAGAAACAATCATTTTGTTCCCTCTTAACTGATGCCAGTGAAAAAATTTGTAAAAGAAAAACATTTTCATCAGTTAGAAAAGCACACAAAAATTTTCAAACAAAATTTCAAGAAACTTACTTGCTGTGATCTGTAGAAAAAAAAAGAACTCACAAATAATTTTGTCAGATGATAATATTTAGTTCCTCAAAAAGATATTAGATCAACTGGCTCCCCCTAAAATCAGTAATACACATCAAACATCAGATCAATTTAAAATAAATTAAAGACCCGAAAGATATCAAATTTTCATATTCAACACGCCAAGTTTGGATACTAAGAATTGGAATCGTTTTTCATCCAATGCCTTAGTAAACAAATCAGCAAGCTGAAATTCCGTACTTACAAAATACAACTCAACTGTACCTTTCTCCACATGGTCTTTAATGAAATGATACCTGATGTCCATGTGCTTTGTTTTAGTGTGTTGAACCGGATTTGCAGAAATAGCAATAGCTCTCTTCGAGTTACAGTGTATAGGGATCTAATTGTAGTAGAACCCGTAGTCCCGAAACTGTGTACACATCCATAGTACTTGAGAGCAGCAACTGACAGCAGCTACATATTCCGCCTCAGCTTTGGACATTGAAACAAAATTTTATTTCTTTGAGGCCCAACTAACTAGTTTATCGCCAAGAAACTGTACATGACCTGTAGTGCGTTTTCTTTCTAGCATGCATCCGACATGATCAACGTCTGAGTAAGGTTTTAGTCCAAATCTTGTGTCCTTAGGATACCACAGTCCAAGATCAGGTGTACCGTTTAAATATCCTAAAATGCATTTTACCGCAGAAAGATGAGATTCTTTTGGCGAAGCCTGATATCTTGCACAAACACACGTAGCAAACATTATATGAGGTCGACTTGACATTAAGTACATTAATGAACCAATTATAGAACGATAGTTCGTTTGATCTACAGCTTTTCCAGAAGGATCAGCTCCGATCTTAGAACAGTTGCCATCGGAGTACACTTATCCATATTGAATTTCTTCAATATGTCTAAAATTTGTTTCGATTGATTTATAAAAATACTTGTCGACAAGTGTTTTACGTGTAGTCCTAGGAAAAAATTCATTTCCCCCATCATACTCATGCTAAATTTGGTTGCCATTAATCCTGAAAAGTTTTTACAAAACTGAGGATTTGTCGAACCAAATATAATATCATCTACGTATATTTGTGTAAGAATAATATCTTCATCTTCATGTTTAATGAATAAAGTAGGATTGATTGTACCTCTTGAGAATTTTGATTTGATTAAGAACTTAGTAACATGATCATACCATGCACTGGGAGCTTCCTTTAAACCATAGAGGGCTTTGTCCAAAATATAGACGTGATTCGTGTGATCATGAACAACAAAGCCTTCTGGTTGAGAGACATAAACTTCTTCTTTTAGAGGTCCATATAGAAACGCAGTCTTTACATCCATTTGGAAAAATCTGAATTTCTTATGAGCTACATAGGCTAGAAACATTCTGATTGCTTCTGTCCTTGCTACTGGTGCATATGTCTCATCATAATCAATACCCTGTTGTTGGCGATAACCTTCTTCTACAAGTCACGCTTTGTTACGTACAATGACTCCCGCTTCATCTTTCGTGTTCTTGAATATCCACTTTGTAGCGATAATGGACTTTTCCTTTGGTCGTGGAACCAGACGCCAAACTTTTAAAGCTTTGAACTGATTTAGTTCCTATTACAAAGCTAAAATCCAATCTGGATCAACCAATGCTTCAGAAACTTTAGATGGCTCAACATTGCTTAAAAATAATGCAAACATGCACTCATTTGCTAAAGCAAATCTGGTTTGAATTGGCTTAGACGGATCTCTAATAATATGATGAATCGGATGTGCAATTGTCCATTTCTTCGAACGAGCTAATGGATTGTATAATAGTTGAGAATTATCCTGATCAACAAAATTGTTAGGGGAAACAAAAGGGTTATCTTCTTGTTGAACTGGTGGATTAGACACTGAAGTTGAAGCCTCATCTTGTTGAATACTAGATGCAATCACTTTTGTTGGAATGATTGGAGTAACTCTAATCGGAATAGGAGGATATCCAAGTCTAATTGTACCAGAATCTGCACTATTAACTGTTGTAGGATTAACCACGTCTGGTTGGATAGGTTTTGCAGAAAACGTACCACTAGGTGTCTGAATAGGAATTGAAACCACATCTTCCGAAGTTGGATGTATAGGTACAACTTCAGATGGAGTTATTGAAACTGAATCCGAAGATGGAGTAGAGAAATCAGACGGACTCGAAATCAAGACTGAATCTCTTGGTTGAGCAACTTCAGAGCTGTTAGACACAGAAGAAGGAACATGATTAGTACTATTTAAATAATCATAAAAATATTCAAATAACAGATCTAAATCAGTAAGATGAGAAGTCGATGATGAAACATAATTTGGATCGACATAAGTCCGTGAGGGATGAATCGTTAGATTCTCTGAAGCTCTAACACCAGTTAAAACAGGTTGTGAACCGATATGATCAGAAATCCAGTCAACCCTGAAGCTCTAACACCAGTCCACTTTCTCGTCGAATTGATCTCTTATTATAGACTCTGTATGCAGCAGAAGTGCCAGAATAACCAATGAAGACAGCGTCATCAGCTTTAGGATCAAGTTTTCCATGGTCATCCCTGTCATTCATTATAAAACAAGGACATCCAAACACATGTAGATAGTTTATGTTAGGGATACACTTATTTATCAGTTCCTATGGTGTTTTTCCAAACCGTTTGTTTATGAGGGAACGATTCTGAGTATAACAAGTAGTCTATACATCATTAGCCCACGGTAACTTGGAATGAACAAGCATTGTTCTGGCTTCTTCAACTAATGTTAGGTTACAATGTTCGACAACACCATTTTGTTGTGGAGTACGGGCTGCTGAAAAAGTCTGAATAATTCCAATTGATGATAGAAAATCCCCAGCTTCTTATTTTTGAATTATGTACCATTATCAGTTTGAAGAATTTGAACTGATAGCTGCAAGCTATTATGAATACTTTTGATAAATCCAATGATCACATCCGGAGCCTCATCCTTGGTTCGCAAAAACTTAACCCAGGTGTACCGTGAGTAGTCGTCAACAATGAGTAGAATGTACTTTCGGCCATTTATTGTTTGAACACGAATCGGCCCACACAGATCCATATGTATCAATTGCAGAGGACGATCCGTGTTGAATTCAACCTTAGACTTATGACTTGTTTTCCTCATCTTTCCTTTCTCACAAGCTACACACAGATGTTCTTTTTCATACTTAAGATCTGGTAATCCTGTGACTAACCCCCCTTTACAAGTTCATTTATGTTGTCAAAATTTAAATGGGAGAGTCGTCTATGCCAAAGCCAATTTTGATGTCTAGCTGCTTTTGCTAACAAGCAGATAGCTTCCTCAGACTTGATATCAGACAAATTGATTGTGTAAAGATTTGAATTTCGAGAGCCGGCTAGTAACTCATTGCCATCGTATTCACGGACACAACATCTCTTAGATCTGAAATTTACCTCTAGATCTTTATCGGAAAATTGACCAGTAGTGAATAAGTTGTGACCTAGCCCTTTGACATAAGAAATCTTCTTGATTGTGACATTTTCCTTGACAAAATCGGAGAAAAATGATCATTTCCAAAACGCATTTTCCCGCATTCTATTGCAGTATAGTTAGCAAGAATCTCCTTTTGTCCAATCATGTGTTTTGAGCATCCAGAATCCATTATCCACATATGACGGTCTGCAAACATAACTAAGAAGATTTAGGTATCCATATGAATACGAGTCCTTTAGGGTTAGCAGAGGATTTTGGAACCCATTTGACCTAGGTATCTAAATGAATATGGATTCCTTTGATTTCTTTAAAAATTCAGATTTTGGTATCTATTTGAAATTGGGCCCTTTGTGTTTAGAAAATTGATTTTTCAAATTCTTTGAAACAGATACAAATGAATCATTATCATAAATTAAATGAGAAGCAACAAAATCATTCATCCCACATGTAGAACAACAAATATTATCATGTGCAAATTAAAACAATTGTTGTATTGAGTAGATCAGTTTTGGAAAAACAGAACAACATTGTTAATCAGTACATTTATTCTTTACATCATGAATAATACTGTTTTTCTCAACATTTGAAACAGAAATAAATGATTTTGCTTTGTCCACTTTATCAGTAGACTGCTTCATCCTCCATTCAGTCTTTATATGCTTCTTTAAAAATGAAATTTTTACTGAAATAGGATAAAAACAAGAATTGGTAACATGAGAAGTTGGTTTTTGTTTAGATTTACTAGTTTTCCTCCGCTTTTGAGAAGAACTTTTACCTTTTGATTTAGATTTCTTAATATTCTCAACAACAGGTTCAGTATTTGAGCATTCACACGTTCAAAACAAACCGATATTTCTTTCACTGATTCTTGAACTAATAGATCCAAATGATTTGACTGAGTAGGTGCAAAATCAAACTGTTCAATTTCTTCATCTAAACAAACATCTGAATTCATGATTTTTGAAAAATCAAGTTCAGATGAACTATCATCAGATGAATAAATATCTTGTTCTTGTTCTTTCTTGATGTGTCCGGCTCGAGCGGGATATAAATGTTCATCAAATTCTTTTCTTAGTTGTTTTTCACGATCACATATAACATGATTTTGAATATCAGGATGAAAATCTGTAAAGGATCAAAAGTTTGAGAAGGCGAAAAATCAGATGTATTAGCATCAGATTCTTCATCAATTTTCGATTCATTTGAATCACTTTGATTGCTTTTGATAAAGAAATTTCCCATAAAAACCTTACAAGAAGAAATATCAGAATCAGTGCTCACGGTTTCACTCGATTCTAGTATGTCTTCTAGTTTGACAAAAACATTTTTTTCAAAATCATAAATCTTTTGCATTAAAATTTCTTTTTTTTTTTCAAAATTTTTTCTTTCTTCAGATAATAATTATTCAAGCTCAACTATTTTACTTTCCAACACTAATGGTGGAACATAAAACTTACCTTCAATCGCTTCAGCTTCAAGTTGAGTAGTATAATTTGAAAAATAATCATTTGAAAGAAAAGCTGAGTTATTATTAGAATAACTGTCATTTAATAATTCATAGTTTTTCCTATTCCAATCTTTTCGACGCACAATCTTTTTATCTGATTTAGTCCATATGGTTTTGTATTGAGGATAAGTAGCACCGAGATTGATAAAATTAAACTCATATATAGTTGGAATCTCAGACAATACTTTCTTCAGATTATGAGGATTACTATATCCTAATCCCCATCTAGCATTATAAGCCATTTCTTTCGGTTTGTTTAGATGAATAGTTTGCTCAGTTGGACCTTGTTTATAAAGTTTTTCTTCAAGAAATTTAATTTGTTAAGTCAAATCATTCTTTTCTTTTATTGTAGAATCCATCCCTCTCAATTACTAATATCTCATATTAAGCCTTTAGATCAGATAATTGAGTTATTAAAGCTTGCTTTTCATATTCAAACTGATCATTTTCAGATTTTAAAGAAGCAATTAAATCTTCAATTGCAGTACAGTCGATTTTAAGAAAATAAATTTCTTTTGATTGTTTGTCGACCTGTGATTGCAATGAAGATGCAATGGATTTTTTTAGTCAGTTTGAACTGTAAAGCTAAGAGTTGTGACTTCATGGAGTTCATTTGATTTATAAAATAATCATAAGTAAGATCAGGTACCTCAGTTCCAGGTTGAGGTTCAAGAGGTTCAGTGTCCTCCTCCTCATCACTAGCATTGCCTGAAACCATGAAGCACATGTTAGCAGCTTCTACCATTAACAGTTTTCCAACTTCTTCTTGTTCCGCCAACATCAACTTGTTACGATAATAGGCAGGATTCTTAACCACTTTCATTCTACAATCTTTAGCAAAGTGGCCAGTTTTCCACAATTATAACACTTGAATGATTCATCTTCTGGATTTTTTTATCACCATTCTGATTGTTGCCTTCAACCTTATCTCTATGTTGAACATTCTTTTGAATTGAAGAAGAATAATCTTTGACTCTTGTTTGTTGGTGGTTTGAATTTTTTTTCTGAAATACTCTTGTCAATAGTACCATCGCTTGTGGCAGCTCTTCTCCATTATCAGAATCATAACCATCTGAAGCAGTTTGTGATGCTTTAGTGAGTTGTTCTAACAACTGTTTACTTCTTGAACTTTGTTGTTTTTTTTCAGCCAGAAGTGGTAGTGGATCACTTGCTTTATTTTCCTCTTCCACTTTCTTCTTTAATTCATCTTCAACAGAACATCAGTTTTATCTTGAATGAGTTTCTCAAAAATTTCATGTAATGGAATTTCATTTAACATATTTTGTTGAGTAATGGCTTTAGCATACTTTTTTCATTCTGGCAGTAAATTGTTTACAAAATTTGGCATTGTTCTCAATTAATGTCTTCTTTATCTTGTGCTTAGCCATTTCATTTAAGAGGTTGACAAACTGCATATATACGTCTTCCAAGGATTCTTCTTCCTTTTGTTTGAACTGCTCGTAAGCTATAATGCAGTTAGTAACTTTCAATTGAGTTCCCACTTTAGTACCCACCATCATTCTTTCGAGTTGGTCCCACATCATTTGGAAATTTCTTTGTAAGAGTCCACGCTTGTATAAATTTCATTTGGTAGGCTTTGTAATAAAAATGACTTTGCCTGTTTGCCAGCTTTTACTCTTTGTTTATCTTCTGTAGTCCAAATACTTAATGGTTTGTCCACCAATTGTCCATCAGGACCATTCAACAAAGGTGTTTTTATTCCATTTTTAAGAGAATCTAAAATGTTCTGTCCATTTTCATGCATTTCCACAAAATCCAAGAATCTGTCTCGCCATTGGTCATATTCTCCATATTAGAGAATCGGAACTTTTATTGATGACCCGATTGCAAGAGCATCTCCCGTGTTCAATGTTCATTTTGTAATGCTACAAATCGAATCTTAGATTAAAAGAAGAAAATCATACGGTTAGTAAGTAACAAATAAACTTTTGAAAAGAAAATATTAAAAAAAATATTCAGAGTATTTAAGATTCGAATAACAAAAGGATATTCTTGAAAAGAAGCTTCGAATAAAGCTTTTCTGAACCTATCCGAGGGTTCAGATAAAGAGATGTCCGAGACTATCCGAGGGATCGAATGAATATATATTCGAGCCTATCCGAGGGTTGGGATGAAGTATTGTACGAGGCTTTCCGATGCTTGTACTTAAGACCTATACCTGAAGTAGTATCCGAGGCTGGTATGATAGTTCATGCGAGACTTCGTATAAGATAATCCGAGGCTCAAATGAAAATTTCCAAGGACAACAAGGAAAACATTCGCACCAGAGTTGTGCGAAGGTTACTGTTCAAAATCTTTGATATCCGAAGCCTTGATTATCCGAAGTTCAAAGGAAAGCCTTCGCACAAGAGTCATGCGAAGGATTACCCTTTATGATCCGAAGGTTTTGAATATGCATAGTATCCGAAGGTTATGAATATGCTTGATCCGAAGGTTAAGAACATGTACTGTCCAAAGGTTATGAATGTATACTATCCGAAGGCTACTAAGATGTACTATCTAAAGGTTATGAATGTCAAGTATGTTCAGTTTCTGCCAAGGTCCGAAAATGGCTGAAATCACTCAAAATCTATTCTATACTCCTCCTAATCGATTCAAACTTGGTAGGGTTCTTCAGAAACACATTCTGAGCATATTTCATTCATGTACCAAGATCTTAATCCGCCTCTAACTACAATATCCAGACCGAAACAGTAGCTTTTTTCTAAAATCCCAAAACTTCGAAAAATCAATCTAATCGTATCTAGTTGTTTTCCATAATCAAACTCCTTCTGTATGATGATTCTATCATTGAAAACGAACCTAATGCATCCATCCTTGATTCAAAACATCCACGAATTGATCCACAATGACCAAAAATCAAGAAAATGCAAAAACACTAAAAATACAAGTTTTCTTACCAAAAAATGATGATATCTTCTTGAAATCTGCCTGCTCTGATACCAATTGATAACCAAGATGTGTAGCAAATCACAAGAAATCACTTAGAATCACAATTAAGAACACACAATTTTGCTCCAAATTCTCACTGTCATATATCTCTTGAAATATCAAATGTTACAAAATGAGATAACTAAACTCAAAGTCAAAGCAAAGAAACTATTTATAGCAAATAAAAAATATTACAATTTTATCCCTTCTACTCTTAACAATTCGACATTTAACAGGTACCCATTTGGTTTGGGACTTAGTTGCAAAATCCAAGGGCCTTTTGGGAACCCACTTAAAAACGGGATTAGAAACATAAGGAAAAGATTGATGATTATTATAAGATGTATGCAAATTAGAGGGATAATCATAATCATAATCATTTAAGCGCACAAAGTCATTCACACCACAATATAAGCAACATATTTTATTTCGAGAAAATTGTAATAAATGTCGAACGGAATGAATAGTGTAAGGAAATTTAACATTTATTTTTAGGTTTTTGACATTTGAGAAATTAAATCTAGAGTTCTTTTTGCATGGTGATGACTTTGATTGACTTGTGCCTTTTTCGACCCAAGCTTGCTTTATCTTTAGATAATTGAAACATCAAATTGATCATGATTAGATTTTGTAGAAGGATGCAGATTGGTATTTTGAAAATGCACAGTAGATTCTTAGAAATCGGAGGTTGATACGAACTAGTAGAACATTCATTTTGAACTTCAAGAATCAATACTGAGTTTATGGGTTGTTTGCCTTTGTCCAAAAATTCTGTATGGCTTGGAAGTGTAGGATTAAAGTCAAATTGATCAACCGAATCATTTGGACATACTTCAGAATTAAGCAATTTTGAAAAATTTAGTTGAGCTTTGGCTAGGATTCTTTCTTCATCGGCCTCTAGTTCAACATCTATTTGTTGGAGAGTAAGGGAAGTTTTATAGGTTGAAAGACGAAAATTACAAGGATTGAAATCACCTTGGAAAAACTCATCCATTTCACAAGAGGAAGCAATGGTATGGTCGCTTTGTATAAAATTTTCGAGAACATAGTTTGGTTGATGAGTGCTTATGAAAGCTTTACATGATGATACTTCGGAAGTTGTATCAACTTCGGGAGTATTTTGTGAACTTAAAGCTATGTTTTCGACTTTTTGAATCTTCGCGATCAAGGCTTCCTTTTTCTTTTCTAAAAATAAGGTGGGAATGTACGGTTTAAAAGTTTGAGGTTCAGTTTGAAGTTCATCTTTAGTGTAACTAGGAAAATAATCTTTTGGAAGAGTTTTGTGGGATGATTCCTTCTCGACCTTTTGGGGATAACAAAATGGTATTTGATGATACTATGATTATGTGACAACTGTCAAATCAGAAGTTTCAGGTTAGCCATAGTTTAGGACTTCTTTAAATTTAAAAATTTACTTAGCAAGGCTTAATTAGATAGTTAAGTGCGCTACCGGCTTAGATTTCCGGTGTCTAATCCCGATATCCCGCTATTGCAAGTATAAGATAAAATCTATCTTAATGTAATGCCAAAAATTATTTAATTGCACCATTTATAAGAAAAATGGATGACATAAAAATCCTAATTCCATGAAGTCCAATTAAAAATCTAACAATTTTGCCAAAAATTGAGAAAAAGTGACCTAAATTTACTTGTATTTCATTTCTTTCTTTTCTAGGAACACATAAACAAGAAGTTGGGCTTTTAAAAAAAATATTAAATTTTTGTGGCCTTGGGCCTTATAGCCGCCCCCCCCTACCCCAAGCCCAACCCCACATATAAAAACCCCATTTTTCTCATTTTCCGTCATTTTCACCTCTCTCTCCAAAAATTTGAATTAAGAACCTATTCATTTCTCTCATCTTTTCTCTTCTCCTCTCCATTTCCAGCCAAGTTTCCTATAAAAAAATCCATCCTTTTACCAAGTTATGGAAGATATTGAAGTTCTTTTCATCATCCAAGTAAGGTAATAACTTTATTTCATCTTTTTCTTTCAAATTTTGGTGAAAAACCTATTTTCTTGCACTTTGAGTTGCTGTTCATCTAACCTCCGAATTTTCTGAGTTCTAAGGAGAGATTATACACCAAAGACATGAAAATTATTCATATAATGGTGGTAATCCATGACCTAAGCATTAGAACACAAGAAGGTAGGTAAAATCAAGTTGCATGTGGGTTTTAACCCTTGAAATACTACCTACTACTTCTGTCGCCCATATCTTGCAAAATAGTTGTCCAAATGTCATGAATATTCTTCTGAAAGGTTATTATCTGAGTTACGGTCTAACCCGTGTGGAATCACTCAAAAATATGGAGTTTTGACCCTCCAAACACCCAAATTATTTTAGGTGTGCAAACAGTGAGTTCACCAGTAGGTAACCCTACTTCAAATGACTATATATCTTGGGTTATTTACTCAAAATACTTGATTTTTCTTCTGGAGTTTAGTTTAAAGAGTCATCCTTTACATTCAAGTAGTTTCACTAAAAAATATGGTGTTTTGAGGTGTTTACCAATTCATATAAGATAAGTGTGCAATCTGCCAACTAATGATAGATGTGTGCATGCAACTTTAAGGTACCATAACTTTCTCATAACTCGTCCAAAATGAGTGATTCTTCTTTTAAAGGCTCCCTTATTGTGTTAGGTTTCTAACACAATTGGAATTTCTGAAAAACACTTATTAGAACTCTTCAAATGACCGTTTTACTAAGTGGGTGTAAATTGCTTCACAAGCTGTGACACATTGTTTTATAAAAATTGTTTGAACCCTTTTTACATCTCCAAAAAGCATGCAAATTGGTCAAAATGACCTTAACTCAGCGGTGTATCACATATAAAAAGATGACGAAATTTTTCATTTTGGAAAGTACTTTAATTTGATCATTTTACGAACATAAAGTTTCTGCCAGAAAGTGAAAATCTGAAATTTTTGATTTCATGAACCCTAATCAATTAAAGGCCTATAATTGTACAAATATTTACATTTTTGGTATGATTTATCACATTAATCTAATAATTAAAAGCATAAGTGCATTTATATGATGGGACTAATAGTTAATCAAGGACTTATAATATATTCATCCTCTTGAGTAACCCTAAGACAAGTAAGTGACCAATTGAGTGTTTTACTTTGATAGGAAGACTTTAGGCCGACAAGTGAACGTTTTCGTGCATCCAAGCAGAGTTTATTGCTATCAAGTAAGTATTCACAACCCCTCTTTTAAAGTGTTTTATACGTTTTGGGATGAAAAGCATGATTAAATGAAATTTTTGAGCTAATTATATCATCGAATGTGAAATATTATGAAATTGATGTTATGGGCACTAAGGCATGTACACCAATAGTTCGTATTTGAGTAAAATGTCCTAGAAAAGTTTGTACACTACTATTAACTCAAGTGAGGAGCCGAGAGTAACTGTGGATAGCGATATTTGGACTGACAATCCCACCTAAAAACTGACAAGTAGGGGTGCGGATAGCAATCCCACCTAAAGAGTTACAAGTAGGGGTGCACATTACTTATAATAAAGGTTTTACATATGTGGGGTTTTAGTCTCACCGCTAAGGTAGAACTATAAAAAGTATTGCGGTCGAAAGGTTTAGTGGTGGCTCAAAACTTACTATAAATTAGGGTACAATATGCCTTGTGAAGTTTCGTAATTCCAAGATTTATTAAGTGCCATAAAAGTTATCTCAATCAAAAATTCATTTATGCAAAAGATGTTTATCATATAGAAAACCTGTGAACTCACCAATTCTTTGTAGTTGACCTTGTATTTTAACGTGATTTTCAGGGGTTAAGAAGGTAAACAATAATGCTTAGTCATGCACGCGTGTCAACATCAACGCAAGACTTCTATTTTGAATCCTATTTTGTTAAAAAACTTTTACTTTCGATGTGGTGCTGGAGGCCGATTGTTGGGATCCGGTGTTGGATCCGGAGGGGTGCGACTGCTGTTGGGTCGGGAGGAACTAGCCTGATTCGAATCAAGTTGACCGGAGCGAGCAGCGACACGTATTTCTCTAACAAAAGCTTCTCTTTCAGCAGTCATAAGTGCAGCATGTTCGTTCAAAGTGGCTCTGGCTCGTTGTAACTGAGCGTCTATAAGTGCTTGAGCCGAGGGGGGAATAGTAAAAGCTAGAGTTGAGGTACCTGTTTGGGAAACACCGGGATCACTTAGATTATCCGTTGACATAACAGTTGAAAAAACTATATGACCTACGTTCAGTGTTGGCATAGATGTAGCACTGGTAGGATTTCTTTCCAATCCTCGTGAAATGTCCGGAATGGACATCACTATAAAAGTTCCGACTGGGCCACGAAGGCTCTCAGTGAGTGTAGACACGTGTTCCCTATTTGGATCTAGACTCGAAGTGCATACAATCGAAGTCGAAGCAGGTGAGCTACTGCCTCTTGTTTCAATAGTTGTGCCTCCCGAATGGAGGGGAGCTAGATAAGGAGCTAGACTCACAAGTATATGTGAAACTGTTGGTTGTTTGGAGCCTTCAGAGTGGCTAGGGGGGGTGCATGTGTGCTGCTAGGTCCACAACGTCTTGTCCACTAGACATACCCAATGAATGAGTAGGGCTAGTTGACGCGGTTACCTGGATGGGGGAATCTGGTCTCGCGCTCACTATAGTTTTTCTTGTCCCATCGCTCACGCTCACGCTTTCTTTTTCAACTAATTCTCCCTCCTCTCTCCTTATCTCTCCAGTAAAAGGCTCGGTGAAGATGTCAGACATTGATCCAGAGACCTGATCTGCTTCAAAGTCGAAGGGTTCATTCGGCTCATCATGTTCTTGATCTGCTTCAAAGTCGAAGGGTTCATTCGGCTCATCATGTTCTTGATCTGCTTCAAAGTCGAAGGGTTCATTCGGCTCATCATTTGTTGCAGTAGGTTGTTCATTAGTGTCCGATGTAGAATCGAATAGAGGTGGTTGTGGACCAATGCGACTAAGAGCTCGTTCTTCGATGGCAGCAATTCTTGGAGGTGGGAAAGGGGTTGAGTATCAGATTCATCTTCATCGGACGATGAAGGTCGTGGGCGGACACGGTTACGGTTAATGAGCATCTTGAAGCGTGGAGTAGATCGGGAAGTAGAAGCCGCTCGTGGGTTAGTGGGTGGTGGTATTGGGATGGATGGGGCAGTAGTTGTTGGGATCGGCTGATCAGGTGCACCGCCCTCGTCATGTCCCCTTACAATATGCTCATCACCCTGTTCAGGATCCCCATGATCATCCTAGGACCCTCTCCTTGCACAAGATGTTCCTCGCGGATTGGCTCTTGGGCAGGCACAACCGGAGGTGGTTGAGTCATTAAGCCGTGTCTCTCCCTATAAGCTATCACACTCGGTGCAGTCTGATCAACATAGGCAAGTACTGCTTCAGGGATTGGCATGATGAAGTTAAACTGGCGATCATTGACTTGAGGAACTTCAGTGAGTTGGTTGGTCCCAATGGTGATCCTGTTCGGCGAGGAATATCCGGTTTGGATGACAGCATGGCATGAATAAATAACTGAAGGAACCGTTGAAATGGTACGAAGGCATGACCGCGATAGTTTGACTTGTCTTCAACTAGCTCCACGAAGTCCGTCCAGATGAGCATCGCGTAATCATAGGGCCGCAGTACTGGCCTTGTCCATGCCGGTGTGTTTGCTAGTCAAACATCGATTGACGATGGTGAATAGCGAAAACCAGATTTGAGGCAGGTACATTCTCTTGAACTGGCCGGGGCTTGTGAGAGGTTTGGGTGAGTTGTACCCAAGGCTCGGATATCGGCACATAGCTGTTGTTCGGTTGCAAAGGCATCATACGGGTGTTGGTCGGTGGCGACAGGTAGGCGGAGGATGCGACGAATCCGAGAAGGTGTTAAGCGGGTGACAAAATCGTCGATTTTGGCAGTAAAGTGGTGGTCACCGTCATCCGGATGGTATTTAACGTATACCAGAATTGCTGGAGATAGAACAGGGGTACCCGATGGTCCAAAGCAAAGGCATATCGAAGGGGGTGGCGTTGAAGGATATCGATGATGACTTGATGTTCAATTGTTATGCCAAATTCGAGACGGTGATTGTTTAGTTTGAGTGATCGAAGTTTGTCTCGGGGCATTAGGAGGTCGTCTCGGTTGACCGCGTTGGTACTGGGTTCAGTGGATCGTTCAGAAGGCATGGGATGTTCATCATCGGAAAGGTTTGGATCATTGATGACCGCCATTAGAACTGAAATGAAACAGTTAGCAAAGCATAGGAAAAGTCAGTTTTTAAGGATGAAATCAGGCTGAAAAAAATCCAAGTCTGAATGTCGAGTCCTAAGGAATCGATAAGCCCGAATATCGAGCCCATTGGAGTCGATAAACAGTTTTATCGATTGCTATAGGATCAATGAAAAGAGGAATGTCGAGTCAAGCTGGATCGACATAAAGACTTGGTGAAGTTTTGAACAAACCTGTGAGAATCGACAAGAAAGACGTCGAGTCATTGGGAATCGAGAAGTAGAGATTTATCGGGTCACAGATACCCGAGAAAATGGCACTTAGGAAATTTTTTTTTTGGAAGTTAGTTTTATCGATTCTTTGATAGGCGACAAAATAATTTCGAGTTCCAAAGGGTCGATAAAATAACTTGAGCAATTGAAGAACAACTTATCGATCCTATGAGACTCGATAAATATTTATGTCGGGTTATTAATGAGTTTATAAAAACCTTTGAAAATTGATGATTTTTATCGATTCAATGAGACTCGACAAATATATAAGTCGGGTCCTAAGGGGTCGATAAAAACACTTAGATAATCTAAGAAGATTTTCATCAAGCCTTTGAGACTCGACAAAAAATTAAGTCTTGACATAAGGGATCGATAAAAAATACTTAGTGTTTTATGAAGCAGTTCCTATCTATCATTATGACTAGACAAAAACCTCAAGTGAGTCTTAAGGAGTCGATAAAAATTCAAAACATATCTATGAATAAAATCTAAGAGACAGATGTGAAAACGGCCTAAAACGCCAAAAAAAATTCTATGTCTAGGTGCGATTAGTGATAGTGAGCAAATCTAAAGTATTAGATAAACCAAATAAGCATAAAAGAAACCCCAAAATTGACAGAGATCAGCCATAAAACAGAAACCCAGGGTGTTGATGGGAACCCAAACAGTCTAATGGACAAAAACAGAGCATGCAATGAAAGAAATTAAAAACTCCAAGATATAAAGATGACTAAGAGAAGAATGCGAACCTGGTGATGCTTTCAGATTTGGAAAAATCGACGATTTGCAAAATCAGTTTCTGAAAGTTGTGTATTTGAAGGGTTTTAGTGAGAGAGAGAGGGAAAATCAAAAACATGTTTGAAAAGTAAGTGTATGAGAGTGGGGCCCGAGATTTAAATAGTGGGTCATCGGGTGATGACACGTGGCGTGGTCTCATTGGACCAAGATATTTGATGACATCAGCAAGATGTCGAGCGAGGTTTTTGTCTGGCCAACCTTGGTCGTCAAAAAATTTGTCGGGCCAATAAGGGCCGAGAACTTCGACTTTGATTTTCAAACTAAGCTTGATTCGATTTAAAGGTTAAATTTGTGCTCCCCCGTGAAATAAGAAAAACTTTGCTCCCCCTACAATTGTGAGATAGTAAAAACATACCTTGCCACTCCCCCTCAAAAACTGAACTGGTTAGGCAAAAACATAGTCGAAAGGAAAGAAATAAAGAAAAACAATGAAAATACAGAACTGTAAAGTAATTTCAAAAGCCAACAAACGAGAATCCAAGAGTGATGCAGATTCACAGTTTTTAGAGAATGGGAATGTGCATAAAACTTGGATAGACATTTTGTGTATTTTGAAAGGGCTGATTTAGAAAATCAGGTTTTAAGATTCAGCATGCCCAACTTGGACACTAGGAACTGGAAGCGTTTCTCATCCAAGGCCTTGGTGAACAGGTCGGCAAGCTGTAGTTCTGTATTGACAAAGTATAATTCAATCATACCTCTTACGACATGGTCTTTGATGAAATGATACCGAACGTCGATATGTTAAGTCTTCGTATGTTGGATAGGATTGCTTGAGATGGCGATGGCGCTTTTGGAGTCACAATAGATAGGAATCTTATCAAACCAGAATCCATAGTCCTTGAGTTGTGTGCGCATCCACAGTACTTGAGAGCAGCAACTCGCGGCAGCAATGTATTCGGCTTCCGCGGTAGAAGTGGAGACGCAGGCTTGCTTTTTCGAGGACCAACTGACCAGTTTATCGCCTAAGAATTGAATGTGTCCCGACGTGCTTTTACGATCAAGCATGCATCTGGCATGATCAGAATCTGAAAAGGCAGTTAGCTCGAAACCCATATCCTTGGGATACCATAGGCCAAGATCAGTAGTACCTTTTAAATACCGGAAAATACGTTTGATAGCACTAAGGTGAGATTCTTTTGGAGATGCTTGATATCTAGCGCATAAACATGTGGCAAAGATTATGTCCGGTCTACTAGCCGTTAGATACATTAAGGAACCAACCATGCCTCGGTAATGTTTAGAATCAACCGCTTTTCCTAAGGGATCAACGTGTAATTTTGAACCCGGAGACATGGGTGTACCAATCGGTGTACATGACGTCATGTTATATTTTCGTAACATGTCCGAGATGTATTTCGATTGGTTGATGAATATTCCCGTTGAAAATTGTTTTATTTGAAGGCCGAGGAAAAAATTCATCATTCCCATCATGCTCATATTGAATTTTGCAATCATGAGTTTGGAGAACTCCTTGCATTGTTGAGGGTTAGTTGAACCGAAGATAATGTTGTCCACATAGATCTGAATAAGCATAATATCACTATCTTCCTTTTTAATGAAAAGAGTAGGATCGATTTTACCTTTGGAGTATCCATTTTTCACTAAATAGGCAGACAGGATGTCGTACCATGCGCGTCGTGCTTCTTTTAAGCCATAAAGAGCCTTGTCGAGAATGTACACATGATTTGGCTTTGAAGGATCGAGAAACCCGTCCGGTTGGGATACGTAGACTTCTTCGCGCAGAACCTCATTCAAGAAGGCCGTTTTGACGTCCATTTGAAAAACCACAAAATACTTGTGAGCCGCGTAGGCTAAGAACATTTGAATTGCTTCAATACGGGCCACGAGCGCAAATGTCTCATCATAATCAATCCCTTCTTGTTGGCGGTATTCTTTGGCTACAAGCCGAGCTTTGTTCCGTATGACAACCCCATCTTCATCTTGTTTGTTTTTGAAAATCCATTTGGTGCCGATGATGGTTTTGTGTTATGGACGAGGAACGAGGCGCCACACTTTCAAGCTTTCAAATTGATTGAGTTCGTCTTGCATGGCCACAATCCAATCAGGATCTTTCATTGCTTCTTGAATGGACGTGGGTTCGATCTTGCTTAGAAAGGAAGAGAACAAACAATCGTTGGCCGAGGCGGAACGCGTCGTGACTGGTCTGGTTGGATCTCTAATGATCTGATTTGCTAGATAAGATTGGACCCATTTGGTGGTATGCGGAAGCGGTTGAAATGCATTTGGGTCGGTGTAGGATCAGCATAAGTACCGAGTGGAAGATCTTGAGCTGATTCTAGGGCTGGAGGTACAACAAAGGATCTTGTGGAACTAGAGACATCCGTGGGGGATGAGGTTGATGGTGGAGGAGAGGATGTCGGTGCAGTAGGGAGCGGATTGGAACTCGGTTGAGCATTTGTAGGAGCAGCAGTTTGAGCAGGAAGAGCATCAGATTGAACGATAGGAGCGGAGGTAGATAAGTTTGGAGTTGCAGCAGTTGAGACGGTGTCCGTAGAAACTAGCAGTCCAGTAATATTGGTAGTGTCGGCAACCTCCAAGATAGGCGGAGTGATTTGATTCGGGATATCAGTATGAGAATCAAAGTAATCCGAGTAAAAGTACTCGAATAAATCATCCAGATCGGAAGTAGTAGCTTTGGATGTAGAAGGTTGAGCGGGGTTTGGTGCAGGTTCCGAACGGAAGTGATCAGAAGCTAAAATACCGGTGAGTGCGGGTCCAGAACTGTCGTGTTCAGGAGCCATTTCGGCTTTAGGATCAAACTGAATATTGATGCTTCCTGTGACACAACAAGCAAGTTTCATGTAGACCCGATAAGCTGAGGCATTTGGAGAGTAGCCAAGAAAGAAAGCTTCATCAGCCTTTGGCTTGAGTTTACCACGATCTTCCTTTTCATTGAGAACAAAGCAGCGAACACCAAAGGTTCGGAGATGATCGATGGAAGGAATTCGATTGTAGACTAACTGATATGGTGTCTTGTTGAAGCCCTTGTTGATGATGGAACGATTTTGAGTGTAGCAGGCGGCATTGACTGCTTCGGCCCACAGGTAGAGAGGCAGTTTGGAAAAAGTGAGCATAGTGCGGGCTGCTTCAACAAGTGTACGATTCCGGCGTTCGACCACACCATTTTGTTGCGCAATACGAGCCATAGAAAATGTGTGTTAAATTCCCACCGATTCGAGATAACCATCAAGTGAACGATTTTTGAATTCGGTTCCATTATCAGTGTGGATGGTTTGAGCGGTAAGTTCTAGTTTGACTTGTATAGATTTCAAGAACGTAATAATGGTTTCAGGAGTCTCATCTTTGGAGCGAAGAAATTTAACCCACGTAAAGCGAGAAAAATCGTCAACCATAACTAGAACATACTTCTTAGAATGAATACTTTGAGTCTGCATCGGGCCACACAAATCCATATGGATGAGTTGAAGGGGTCGAGTTGTGCTATGAATCACCTTGGGTTTGTGAGAAACCTTCTTCATCTTTCCCATCTCGCAGGCGTCGCATAAGTGTGGTTTGTCACATTTCATCGAAGGTAGGCCGATGACTAATCCGTTAATGGAGAGGCGATTGATGTTCTTGAAGTTTAAGTGAGAAAGCCTTCGGTGCCATAACCAAGTCTTCGGATTAGAGACATTTGAGATCAGACAAACGTTGGAAGGAGCGGTCACTTGGGAAAGATCAATAGTGTAGAGATTGGATTTGCGTGTGCCGACCAATATCTCCTTTCCGTCAAAGGTTCGCACGCAGCATCTTTCGGGTCGAAAATTGACTTCAAGTTGTTTGTCACAGAATTTGCCAATACATAGCAAATTATGGCTCAGGCTTTGAACATAGGAAACATTCGAAATGGTGAGATTGTTGTGAATGATGTCACCATGTCCTCGGATGGGTGCTAAGTGATTGTTGCCAAATTTAACGAATCCGCCCTTTTTCTCTTTGTAATTGGCAAGCAACTCGTTTTGTCCGGTCATGTGTTTGGAGCAACCAGAATCTAAGTACCACACATGACCGATCTGCACAAAATCAGGCAGATTTAGGTACCCATTTGTAAATGGGTCCTTCGGGGTTAGTTGACTTTGTACTTTTGGGTACCCACTTGAAGTGGGACTTAATATCGTTAGTCATGGTCCTTTTAGGAACCCATTTATAAACAGGTGGATGAGAAAAAGAATTATGATGAATATTATAAGAATTATGCATGTTCGGAAAATAATCACAACCATAATCAAATGAATTTAAGCGCACAAAGTCATTCACACCGCAATTTGAGCAACAAATTTGATTATGTGAAAACTTAATTAAATGTCGAAACGAATGAATAGTATATGGAAATAAAAGTTGACGTTTTGTTCTTTTGATATAAGTAGAATTTGTAAACAAAAATTTGTCTTTATTGCAAGATGATGACTTTGGAGAGCGTTTGCCTTTTTTAACCCAAACTTGTTTGGTCTTTAAAGTATTAACATCTGAAACATCAATAGGACGCTTGTTAGTACTTTTTGGAAGAGATTTATTTTGATTTGTTTTGTTAACCGGAGAGTAAATCGTTTGACTTGTGGAACACTCATTTGGATTTTTAGGAAGCAAAACCGATTCAATTGGCTTTTTGTCTTTGTCTAAAAACTCCGTATGAGTTGGAAGTATAGGATTGAAGTCAAATTCAGCATTTAAATCATTTAAACATTCGTTGTTGTCAAGTAAAGAATGATTAGAATTTGTATCCGAAGAAATATGTGATTCAAGGTCATCTAATTCCTTATCGATTTGTTCTTGTGAGAGAGAACATTTCTGTTTTGGAGGACAGTGGTTGGGATCAATCGGGAAGTATGAAAAATCACAATCATCCAAATATGAGCTGACAAAGGCTTTACAAAAAGAAATATTTGAAGTTGTGTCAACTTCGGGGTTTTGAGTTTGTAAAGCTTTGTTCTCTAAAGTTTGAATTTTAGCGATTAATGCCTCTTTTTCCTTATCCGACGAAGAACGTTCGAGTTCCAACATTTTTTCAAGTTGAACATTTTGTTTTTCTAAAAATAGAGTAGGAATGTGGGGTTTACATTCAGGAATTTTATTTTGAAGTTCTTCGTCAGAATACGAGGGAAAATAGTCATTTGGAAGAGTTATTTATGAAGATTACTCTTCTATCTTTTGAGGATAGCAGAAAGAAATTTGATGAAAATTCTTGTTTTGTCTTTTACAATCTTCCATTTCTTCGACGTTGGACTCCGACTTCATACAAGGAATTTTGTAATCTGGACCAAGGTTCAGATATTCGAATTTATAGATAGTCGGAGTCCTATAGATGGCCTTTTCTAGGTGTTTTGGAATATCAAATCTTAATCCAGCTTTTGAACTTAACTCTTTTGGAATGTTTAAGTGAATTGTGTGCTCAGTTTGTCCAATTTTATACAGTTTTAGTTCCAAATCTTTGAGTTTTTCCAAAAGTTCTTTTCTTTGAAAACACACAAATTCGTATTTTGATGAAAAGTCTTTGGTCTCCTTTTTAGATTTGTTAACTTGTAGTGTGAGATCCGAGATTTGTTGTTTTAAAAGAATTTTTTCTTCTTGAAAAGCAGTTTTCTCCGTTTGACGATTATGTGCAATACTTTGAGATGTTGCAAGTTCGGCTTGGTAAATTATCAATTGATTATGATTATTTTCTAAACATACTTCTAAGTTGGAAACCAAGAGTTTCTCGGTTTTAACTTAGATTGTAATTCTTTTAATTTAAGCAGCATATCATGCAATTGAGAGACGAAAGCGTCATAGCCAGAATGGGTGTGTAGTCGGAAGCGTTTGAAGGGGAATCATCAGAATAAGCCATCAGACTGAAGTGTGCTTGGACATCGTTTTCTTCATCATCATCATCATCATTGCCTTGGTTGAGCCATTGTTCATCTTCCGCCATAAGAACTTTGTCGGCCTCCTTTTGTTTAGCCAACATCAACTTGTAGGTGAAGTAGTTTGAATATTTGACGACTGGATTTTTGCATCACGGGCATAATGACCGGTCTTCTCGCAGTTGTAGCATACACTCTTTTCACCCTTGAATTTATCATTTGGTTTAACTGGCGGATGTTGCTCTCTTGATTTTGCTTCGAAAATTGTCTTTCGCTCATAATTCTTGTTACCCGAAGCATACCGTTGTTGATTTGGGTTAGAGCGACGGGAAAACTTTTGTTGAAAGTCTCTTGTGAGGAGCGCCAACTGTTGATGGAATTAAGCAATGTCCGGATCATAATCAAATTCTTCATCTTCCAGTTCGGAAATAACCTCTTGAGGAGAGTTATGAGAAGTGACGGGGCTAGTTTTTGCCACTAGAGCTATGGGATCAGAACACTTTTTGATCTTTTGGTTGGCTTCCATGGCTTCGAGCATTTCTTCTTCATCTTGAAGGAGGGTTTCATAGACTTCATGTAGATCTAGATCAACAAGATATTTGCTGTGTTTAATTTGATTAGCAAATCAACACCATTCAGCCAGCAAGTTGCTCACAAACTTTACGTTTTTCTCGATCTTTGTTTTGCGAATCTCATTCTTGCTTAGTTCATTTACTAAGTGTACAAACCGGGAGTAGGTGACCGTGAGTTTTTCACCTTCTTCGGCTTTGAAGTCCTCATACTGAGAGATGCAATTCGCAATTTTGAGCTAGGTCCCAATTTTTGTGCCAAGCATGAATTTCTCTATTTCTTCCCATATGGATTTGGCATTTCTTTTATGGCTATCGATACTCATATAGATATCGTTCGGGATGCTCATGAGGAGATATGATCTAGCAAGTTGATCTCCTCTCATGATTCTCTTTTCGTTTTCATCATATGCAGATTTAGGGTTGACGTCTTGTCGAGCAGGGAGGGGAGGTTCTGCATTTGGGTTGATCGGAAGAGTATGATAGAAAACCGGAGGAGAGCCTTCATTGATGGAACGCATGATTTCATCGGCGAAATCATGACGTTCAATAAATTCAAGGAAGCGGTATTTCCATTGAGAATACTCTCCAGGGAACAGAATAGGCGGTTTTGTATCTGAACCAATTGCCATTGCTTCGCGAGTGGTCATTGTACTTTTGCTTTGAAATGAGTTTTTGGTAATTTTCTGAGGTGTTTTATGAAACAGAAAGTTTTCTTGATTGACAAAGGATCAATAAGAATGTTTTCTCGGGTGACTAATGATCGACAAAAAAATTTATCGAGTGGTATGGACTTGATAAGAATTTTTCTCGGGTAAAGTGGACTCGATAAAAATTCTTAAAGAAGAATTTTTGAATCGATAAACAAGAAGTTATCGATCACAAGGGACTCGATAACTAAGTTTTCTCGATTTGAAAAGAATCTTTTGACTTGAATCGATAAGAAGATTATATCGATACCAAAGGACTCGATAAATAAATCATGTCGATTAAGAAGGTCTCGATAAAAAATCAAGAATACTTAATCTGAATTCTCCTTAACCGATAAACCAGAAACCAAAAACAATAGGGTTCTTGACTAAAAAGAACAAGTCTTTTTATGGACAAGAATGTCTAAGTTTTCGAGTTTCTTATTTGTTCAGTTAGGAAAAAAAATCAAAATTACTAGAGTTTCTGATTTTTACTAGAGAATTATTTAGTAAGAAAAGCTACAAAAGTCACTAGTTCCTGAGTTTTCTTATGTAAAGAATTTCAAAAGTAATTAAAATAAACTAGAATAATTTTAATTAAAACAGATTAAATAATTTTGACAGAAAATCAAGATTAACACAATAAGAATCGACAAAAATTTATGCGACAGAAGTCTGAATCGAGGAAAACAAATCTTAAACAGAATATAAGTTTTATCGGGTAGAATGAAATTTATAACTAGTCAAACGAAAGAAGTAAGGATCGAGAAAACATAGATGAGACTTTTTATCGAGTGAAACATATTTTAGTATGAGTCGAGAAAAATTTTAAATAGCAATAATCGAAGATTTACCTTCTGTTTCGTGAAAAACTTCAGAAAATCGGAAAAGAACTCTGATCGTCTGTTCTGGTACCACTTGTAGATCCCAGAAACAGTAAGCACAATGATATAATTAAGAATGCGATTAAAGTAATACGAACAAAGTGATTTGAGAGAATTTCCGTAGTCGTATATCTCACTTTAGAATCGATTACAATGAAAGTATAATCTGAAATCAGCTCTATGTTAATCGACTAATTCTAATCATACCCTAGACTCCTATTTATATTGAAAGGTCTAAACTAATTAAGGAAGGAAAGAGTTTAAGTAATTATAAATTTCCTTTTACAATTAAAGCATATCCTTTCCTTATTTTGTCACAATTAAAATAATAGACCTACCATGACCGTACTTGGATAAGTTCGTGATAGTTTTCATAGATGACATACTTATTTATTCGCAAAACAAGGAGGATCATGAGCGACATCTAAAGTTGATACTAGAACTACTCAAAGAACAAAAATTGTAAAAATTTCTCTAAATGTGAATTCTGGATTCGCGAGGTTCATTTTCTTGGCGACGTAGTCAATGAGAAAGGAATTCATGTGGATCCGACGAAAATTGAGGCCATCAAAAAGTGGAAGCTCCGAAGACACCCACGGAAATTCGTCAATTCCTTGGTTTAGTAGGCTATTATCGGCGATTTATAGCGAATTTGTGGATCCCAGATTTGATCAGGTAACAATGAATGTATGCAAGAACACGAAGAACACTTCTAATATTGATGAAGATCCGATGTCGGATATCTCACTGGTATTGAATATCGGTTACAATGATATTATCTATTAAGCTCTCTAATCTATGATCTCTAATGATGTGTATGAATTCGTATGTTCAATGAATAGCCCTAACCCTCTATTTATATGTATAGAGAATTTACAATAAGGAAACTAGAGGATAAGGCAATATTCACTTGCCTTATTTACAAATAAATCTATTCCATATTGTCTTTCAAGACTTTGCACTTTGACCCTTCATGTCTTCTATAATTGTATTCTCGGATACAATATTTTCAGACCTAACAATCTTCCCCTTTGTATTCGAGATTACAATTCAGCAAATTAGTACTCTTTTGAAGACGGTGAATTTTTTTTGTCAACAAATCTTTCTTCTTGATTCTTTTGCTCCCCCTACAAAAATGATCTCTGGTAAGCTCCATAGCCCCCCCTAAACATTAGCATGAAAAGAAAATCGAAGGAGCCGCGATGTTGTAGGGTATAAAACTTGTCGGGTCAAAAAGCATGTCGGGCCAGGTGATGTCGATGTAAAAAGATCTCGGGCCAAGTAGATTCAACAAGACTTGATGTCGGGCCAAGATGAGTCGATCAAATCAGGTGTCGGGCCAAATGGACGCGATGAAAACACTTAGTCTACTTGTCAATCCTTTGTTGCTCGACAAGAAATTTTGTCGGGTCTTAAGCAGTCGATAAGTTTTCAAAATTGTCTTCATTTGTCGATAAGTTTTCAACTTTTTCTTCATTTGGCTTTGAAACACATTTCTTCCCTTCACAATAAGCATTCTTTATTAATATACCTTTTCTCCCCCTCAGAATGTTAGGGAGAATTCGAATCATTATGAACATTACAAAAGACAATAAGCGCGAATGTGATCAAATGTAAATGTGGAATGGTAATGGGCTAACAGACAGAAGCACATGTAGCAACTGTTATCACTTAATCAAAAATAAATTTAATTAAATGGCCTATATTTAGTGGTGGCAACGGGTTGGCACTGATAGGACTTCCAGTTATCACAGAAGTAAGTTATAAAACTAACTTCTCAAACTGTTCCGGCATAAACAGAATGATATGCATGTGGAGTCACAAAGACTCGTGCAAAGTGTCAAAGAAATATTTATACTTTTGGCTCAAAATAGACCCGATGTGCACAGAATATGAAGTTCGAAGACCGGAGGTGTGTGTTCTTGTTTCAATATCTAAGTCTTCTGAGGGAAGAATAGATGGATGATATGCTAAATCCCTGTGGTATATGAAACAAACACCTTTTGTGAGATACTTGATTAGTTGGGTGGGGTGACACAAGTTATCGACATTGGGTCCATGTCTATTTCAATATTCATCTCCGAAGAATCAAGAATGAATAGATTGTGTGGCTACCCGAATAACTGTTTAGGTTTGGTAAAGACCAAATATTTTCTTTTAAGTCTTGTCACACTCTCACATTTTTCTTTTATCTTACAAGCACTCAATTTTATTTTAAACACACCCTTTCATGATATCTATCCTACGGGTGTGTTTCATGGGTAGGTCCTTCCGGCTTTTGGTTTGACCATTGAAACATCTAAATCCTATCACATAAAGAGTTGAAAACATTAAAGTCCGAGTTCTGAACTGATATATTCAGAAATCATAATGCAATGTAAAAAGGGTTAAGAGAAGGTCCATAGCTGAGATACTACGAAGCTAACCAATAAAATTAAAAAGATGGTACAGCCCCTTAAAAACAACATGACCTTTTGAATAATTGTCATGTGATGTGAATATTCGGAATTTAGAACACACATGACGTACCTACAAAACAGATTAAAAATATTTTGGTACCCAAGCTTTGTTGGGTCCTCGGAGGTTAGCATGAGATGCAACAAATGGGAAAATAGGAATACTGTAAGTACCATACCATTTATGAGTGAACCTTTGATCAACAAAATAATTTGTTCCACAAGTATAACAACAAATCTTTGTGGCACTTAGACTTATTAGCTGATTGATAGATCTTACAAGATAAGGCAAATTAGTCATGGAAACAAATGATTTTGCATCAACTACAGGAGATGTATGTGGCATCTATAGTTGATTTCTTCCTCCAAACCATTTTAAACCTTTTATAATTACCGGAATTAACAACAAAATCATTGTGAGATAAAGTAGAATTTTGAGTCCGGAAAGTTGGAGAACTATATCATTTGGAGCTGTTAGAATAACTGTTTGATTTGACACTTGAAGACGAGTTATTCATATAGACATTTATTGTAGAAAAAGAATTCAACTAAGAAATTGAACTTGAAGCAGTTGTAAAACTTTCAAGTTTTCTAATTTTGCACAATAGATGATCTCTTTATTCCATAATCACATCAAATTTTGTTTGAGATTCTCATCTCATTTTCCGTTCATTCACAAGAGTTGTTTCTAAAACAGATAATTTGTTTGAAAGTTTACTAATTTTCTCTTCAAAAGTTTTACTTTCGTTTTCAAAAACTTTTTCCAATTTTTTGCTTTTAGCAACGACCAAAACACTTTTCTTGATTAAATTCGTCTTATCAGTTTCAAACACTTTTCCTTCATCTTTTAAAAGATTTTGAAGTTCAGAAAGTTGCTTTTATAGTTTTAGACATTTCGTTTCAGATGATTTTCTTTGTAAAATAACAACTTGTTCAAAATCTGACACTTGTTTAGAAAGTTTTTGAATGGTCAATTCACAAGTGTTAATTTTGCTTTCAAAATCTTTTCGTTCAGACTCAAATTTGTGTTTGTCATCAGAAGTTAAAATTCTTTCTTTCTCACATTCCAAAAATTCAGTTAATTTTCTTTTAAGAACCACACTATAAGTCTGATGATCTATAAACTTTTCTAACTCATAATTTTTAGTTTTCAAATCAAAATTTATTTTTATCAACTCAAGATTTGTCTTTTTGCAAAAGTATTCGTACCTCATATGGTCTGTATTCCTAGAATACTCTTTAAGTTGTTTCTCCAAAAATTCATTTTGATTTTGCAAAACTTTTCTTGATTCTTCTGAGTTATTAAGCTTAGATTTGAAAGGGCCATGTTCTCTTAAAAGTTCATCCAACACTTGCATGTTGTTTGTGTGTCTGCTTTCAAGTTGAGCAATTTTTGCATTTAGCTCAGAGATTTGTTTTTGAGAACTCTTAGTGAAAGCACGGGTTACCTGATAAAGTGATCTCGATCCGTGAGTTTTGAAAAAATACTAAGTTTTATTTTGAGATTAGGTAAATTATCTCGATTGACAAGGGCTCGACAACAATTTATGTCGAGACAAGCATAGTCGCGAAGAATATATGTCGGGTTAAATGGGCTCGACAAAAATTTATGTCGGGTGATAAAGGCTCGATAAAATATTTATGTGTTGTCTTAAAGGCAAGATAAAAAATTTATGTCTAGTCTTAAAGGGTAGATAAAAATTTATGTCTCGTTCTTAAAGTGAGATAAAAATTTATGTCTCGTCTTAAAGGCTAGATAAAAATTTATGTCTCGTCTTAAAGACCCGATAAGAATTTATGTCTCGTCTTAAGGACCCGATAAGAATTTATGTCTCGTCTTAAGGACCCGATAAGATTTTATGTTTTGCCTTAAAGACCCGATAAGAATTTATGTCTTGTCTTAAGGACCCGATAAAAATCGAAAAAATTAATAATTTTATCGAAATCTGTTTTATCTTTACTTTGAAAAATTGAAGAGCAAGAAAGAAGCCTTCATCGACAAAAAAGAACAAGTCTTTTTATGGAAGAGAAGAAGTAAGTTCCCATGTCTCCAATAATTTCAAGATAAAGTAAAAAAGAAATTACTAAAGTTTAAGGTGTGTACTTGAGAACCCTTAAACTATAAGAGCTGCAGGAGTTAGCGTTCCTGAGTTTTCTTTTGTGAAAGAGAAGCAAAAGTACCGCAGATTAAACTAAAGTAATTAAGTTGATTTTAGAAACAAGAATTCGATAAAACAGAAAAATAAGAATTCTTATCGATAAATATGGTGCGATAAAAATTAACAATTCTTGTCGAGATACATGGTGCGAGAAAAAAAAATCTTGTCGATCCAGGCTATGGAAGCTTGGATCGATAAGTTAAGATAGAAACAAAATTCGAGATAAATACCTTTGATTTTTTTTTCGAACTCGATTAGAATCAGATCAAAAACTCAGATCGTGAGGCCCTGATACCAATTGTGGATCCTAGATTTGATCAGGTAACAATGAATGTATGCAAGAACACGAAGAACTCTTCTAATATTGAGGAAGATCCGATGTCGGATATCTCACTTGTATTGAATATCGGTTACAATGATATTATTTATTAAGCTCTCTAATCTATGATCTCTAATGATGTGTATGAATTCGTATATTCAATGAATAGCCCTAACCATCTATTTATATGTATAGAGAATTTACAATAAGGAAACTAGAGAATAAGGCAATATTCACTTGCCTTATTTACAAATAAATATATTCCATATTGTCTTTCAAGACTTTGCACTTTGATCCTTCATATCTTCAATAATTGTATTCTCGGATACAATATTTTCAGACCTAACAGAATTTCACAAAAATTGCGCAATCGTTAACAACATTAACCAAAAGGATAAGAAATTTATCTGGGGAGAGACACAAGAAGAAGCATTCAAGACACTTAAAAATAGATTATGTAATGCACCGATTTTAGCATTACCCGAAGGCACAGAGAATTTCATGGTATATTTCGATGTATCACACCAAGGTTTGGGGTGTGTGGTGATGCAAAATGATAAAGTCATTGCATCTGCTTCAAGGCAACTTAAAGTCCATGAGAAGAACTATACAACTCATGATTTGGAGCTAGGAGCCGTAGTATTCGCACTCAATATTTGGAGACATTATCTTTACGACACTAAATGCACTATCTTCACCGATCATAAAAGCCTCCAACACATCCTTGACCAGAAAATGCTTAATATGAGGCAAAGAAGATGGGTCGAATTTCTTAGTAAGTATGATTGTGAAGATAAAGTATCACCCAGGCAAGGCCAATGTAGTAGCTGGCGCACTAAGTAGAAAGGAAAAGGTGAAACCGTGAAGAGTGCGAGCAATGGGATTGTTAGTCCAGACGTGTCTAAAAGATCAAATTCTTGAAGCTCAAGAAGAAGCGTTGAAGGTAGAGAATTTGAGGAACGAGACCCTACATCACTTGGAAAATAAATTTCAAACAAAGTCAGATGGAGTATATTACCTTGAAGATAGAGTTTGGATACCAAAGGTTAGTACCCTACGATCAACAATTTTGGACGAAGGCCATCGTTCTAGATATTTGGTTCACCAGGAGCTGATAAGATGTACAAGGACCTAAAAGAATACTACTGGTGGCCAGGAATGAAGAGAGACATTGCTTTGTATGTAAATAAATGCTTAACTTGCGCTAAAGTTAAGGCCGAACATCAAAACCATCTGGTTTATTACAACAACTCGAGATTCCCCAATGGAAACGGGAACAAATAACCATGGATTTCGTAACCAAGCTACCCAGAACGGGGAAGGGACACGACTCCATATGGGTCATAGTGGATCGACTTACTAAGTCAGCGCATTTCCTTCCAATACGGGAAGACTACAATATGGAAAACCGTGCACAAATTTACATCAATGAAATCGTTACACTTCATGGGGTGCCTATTTCCATCATCTCGGATAGAGATACTCGTTTTACGTCATGATTTTGGCAATCATTCCAAAAAGCATTGGGTACACGATTGGACTTTAGCACTACCTATCATCCTCAAATGGATGGACAATCGGAAAGAACTATTCAAACGCTAGAGGATATGTTGCGTGCATGTGCGATAGATTTTGGTGGGAGTTGGGATACCCACCTGTCACTAGTTGAATTCTTCTATAACAGCAGCTACCACACCAGCATTCAGTGTGCGCCGTACGAAGCCTTATACGGACGTAAATGTAGATCACCACTTAGCTGGTTGGAAATTGGAGACAGACAACTGACTAGGTCCGACATTGTCCAATATACTACCGATAAGATCTCAATTATCAGGGATAGACTGAAGGCTGCAATAGATAGTCAGAAGAGTTATGTGGATAACCGTAGAAAGCCATTGGAGTTTCAAGTGGGTGGTAAAGTGCTTCTAAAGGTGTAGCCTTCAAAAGGACTAGTACGCTTCAGGAAAAGAGGCAAGTTGGGTCCGAGATATATTGGTCCTTTTGAAATAGTTGAAAGGATTGGCCCAGTAGCATACAAACATAAATTACCGCAAGAGTTAAGTGTCATCCACGACACGTTCCATGTGTCAAACTTGAAGAGATACCTAACTGATGAATAATTGGTTCTTCCCCTTGAAGACGTTCAAATTAGCGATTGGTTACACTTCTTTGAAGAACCAATTGAAATACTTGACCGAGAAGTGAAACGGCTAAGGCGTAGTAAGATTCCTATTGTAAAATTTCGTTGGAATTCGAAGCATGGCCCAGAGTATACATGGGAGCGAGAAGACTTCATGAAGCATAAGTATCCCCACCTTTGCACGAACACCTCTAGGAAATCCCGTCATTAAAATTTCGGGGCGAAATTCTTCTAATAGGGGGAGACTGAGACAACTGTCAAATCAGAAGTTTCAGGTTAGCTATAGTTTAGGACTTCTCTAAAAATTTATTTAGCAAGGCTTAATTAGATAGTTACGTGCGTAACCGACTTAGATTTCCGGTGTCTAATCCCGATAGCCCGCTATTGCAAGTATAGAATAAAATCTATCTTAATGTAATGCCAAAAATTATATAATTGCACCATTTATAAAAAAATTGATGAGATAAAAATTCTAATTCCATGAAGTTCAATTTAAAATCTAACAATTTTGCCAAAAATTGAGAAAAAGTGACCTAAATTTACTTGTATTTAATTTCTTTCTTTTCTAGGAACACATAAACAACAAGTTGGGCTTTTAAAGAAAATGTAAATCCCAGATTAACAAGCACAATGATAAAGCAAACGTTAAATAATAAAGTAATACGAACAAGGAGGTTTTGAATGAATACTGTAGTCGTATATCTCTTGAAGTGTATATCGATTACAATGAATAATATCATAAATCAGCTCTAAAGTAATCGACCAAAACATATTGAATACCTAGACTCCTATTTATATTGAAAGGTTTAATCTAATTAAGGAGGAAAGAGTTTAAGGAATTATAAACTTCCTTTTACATTTGAGCATATCCATTCCTTATTTTGACACAATAAAATATTAATCCTAACAATCTCCCCCTTTGTGGCAAAATGAGTCTTCACTTCTTGAGCTCAAACATGCCTTCGAATCTTCTTAAAGTCTGTCGGTATAGGATTCTTTCGTCGATTAATCTGACAGCTTCTAGTAGAGAATTTCTTTGCGCGTTGCTCATCCGTGTAGTACTTTTCCTATCATTTGCCAATTCTTATGCAAGTCTGTTTCGGATTTCCCATAATATTCCATCTGAGTACGCAGCCACTTCACTAAACCTGAGAAACCGCTTTTCTCCTTTCACATGCATCCAGACAACTCCATGTGCTGGACATGACAAAACAGTTGTAACTTCATATTTATCCAACTAAGGAATTGTTTTGATTAGGCTTGGTGATGTGAATCTTCTTTTGTTCACTTTAAATCCCTCGTTATAGGTCATGAAGATAGTTGTACCTCAGTTCCTTCTGTATATGCCGAACTACTGCTCTTAGTGCCCTTTGCTCGTGCTCATTTATGTTCTTCTTTTCTCTCAAGTCATTGTACAGAGTTTCAAAGTCCATAATATCCAAGCTAGCGAAATCAGCTTCAGAGAAGGAATACGCGTTACCATCTTCTCTTTGGACTTTGAAAGTAGGATATTCGACTTGAAAGACTCTATCCGTATCGATCTTCAGAATCCCAATTATTCTGTGCCTTGAAATCACATTAGCAGGATTCTGAGCTCTCATCTTCAATATATGGACATACTCTTTAACTTGGGCTGGGTCCATTTCCATCACTAGATGAATGTGTGCCAAGTCTTCAGGCTTGTTTTCCTTTCTGAAGATCTTTTCCATTGTTTCTTCAAGGTATGGCACTAGTATTTGCTGATTCACCCACTTCGACTTGCTTTCAGTCAGCATCCTTTGCCACCGAATCTGATGAGGCAACAGTCTTGGTTCATTTTGATTCCCCAAAGCATAATTCCTCGCCGTATGCTTTAGGTTTACATAGTCTTGTTCTTGAAGGACTGGTTCATATGGATCCCTAAACCAGTTTCTCACTGAGTTTCGTAGACCTTGAACGTCGACTCTTTCTTCACTTGGCTCCGGTGCAGCAGGTTCAGCTATACTCTCGAATTCGTAATCGGCCGCAGGCTTTTCAACCGTTGGCATATCGGATTCTTAAGTTGTTGGTGCGCGCTGTCGGTGTTGGGTTGTTTGAGTAGATGGTCTTGAAGATGTAGTAGCGGCTATTTGGGCTTGTGATCTTGAGGCCCGGCGTGTCTCCCCCTCAGGACGAGTTGGAGCGGAGCCCGGGTCGTCTTGGTGAGGGTCGAGAAGTAGGCACAGAAACTGCCGGGAGGTAAGACTCTTGAATCTCGGTGCGTAGAGCAGTGATAGCACCTAGAATATCATCAGTTTGGTGCTGTTGAGCAGTTATTAGGTCGCTTAGTTGTTGCTCGATGTCGGCTCGGAACACGTCAAACTCATGGAGAGTGGCGGTGGGGATTTCCAGATTTCTTTTTAAAAGACCCATAAGTGAATCTTCTGGTTGACCTCGTGTAGTGGCTTCGGCTAGCAGGTTTGCATATAACATCAACATGAGCTCGTCGTTATTGTACTCATATCGACGTGGGGATGGAGGCCGATCCTCATGTTGGGATCTGGAGCTTGGGCGTGAAGAGCTTGTTTGTTGGGGAACCGGTTGCTTCAGTCGGGCGGTTTTATGGATTTCTCTTACGAAGGCTTCCCTCTCGGCTGTCATTAGAGCAGCATGACCAGCTAGGGAGTCTTTTGCCTTTTGTAAGTGTGCTGCAATGATCGTTTCAGTCTCGGGGGGAATGAAGTATGTGGAAGTCGTGGTACCTGTATGGGAAACACCGGGATCACTTAGATTACCCGTTGACAATACAGTTGAATCAAATGTATGACCTACATTCAGTGTTGGCATAGGTGTAGCACTGGTAGGATTTCCTGCCAATCCTCGTGGAATGTCCGGAATGGACATCAGTATAGGAGTTCCGGCTGGGCCACGGAGGCACTTAGTGTGTACAGACTCGTGTTCCCTAGCGGGCTCTAGACTCGATGTGCATACAATCGAAGTCGAAGAAGGTGAGCTACTGCCTCTTGTTTCAATAGTTGTGTCTCCCGAATGGAGGGGAGCTAGATAAGGTGCTAGACTCAGAAGTATATTTGAAACTGTTGGCTGTTGGGAGCCTTCAGAGTGGCTAGGGGGGAGTGCATGTGCGCTGCTAGGGCCATAGCGTCTTGTCCACTAGTCATACCCAACAAATGAGTAGGGCTAGTTGACGCGGTTACCTGGATGGGGGAATCTGGTCTCGCGCTCAATATAGTTTTTCTCTTCCCATCACTCACGCTCACGCTTTCTTTTTCAACTAATACTCCCTCCTCTCTCCTTATCTCTCCACTATAGGGCTCGGTGAATATGTCGGACATTGAGGCAGATACTTGATCGGTTTCAAATTCAAAGGGCTCATTCGGCTCATCAGGTTCATCAGTTGTTGCAGCTGGTTGGTCATCAGTGTCCGATGTAGAATCGGATAGAGTTGGTTGTAGACCAATGCGACTTAGAGCTTGTTCTGCGATAGTAGTGGTTCGCTGACGGTGGGATAGGGGTTGAGAATCAGATTCATCTTCATCTGACGATGAATGTCGGGGGCGAACACGGTTACGGCTAACGAGCATTTTGACACGCGGGGTAGATCTGGAAGTAGAAGCAGCACGTGGGTTGGTGGGTGGTGGTATTGGGATGGATGGGGCAGCAGTTGTTAGGATTAGCTGATCAGGTGCACCGCCTTGTCGTTTCCCCTTACAATACGCTGATCACCCTGTTCAGGACCCCCATGATCCTAAACCTGCTCATCTATCCAAGGACCCTCTTCCTGCACAATATGTTCCTCATGGATTGGCTCTTGGGCAGGCACAACCGGAGGTGGTTGAGCCATTAAGCCGTGTCTCTCCCTATAAGCTATCACACTCGGTGCAGTCTGATCAGCATAGGCAAGTAGTGCTTCAGGGATTGGCATGATGAAGTTAAACTGGTGATCATTGACTCTGAGAAACTTCAGGGAGTTGGTCGGTCCCAATGGTGATCCGGTGCGTCTAGAGATGTCCGGTTTGGATGACAGCATGGCATGAATAAATAACTAAAGGAACCGTTGGAATGGTACGAAGGCACGATCGCGATAGTTTGACTTGTCTTCAACTAGCTCCAAAAAATCCGTCCAAATGAGCATCGCGTAATCATAATGACGGTTGAAAGCGATGCCGTGAAATATTCGTAGAACCGCAGTACTGGCCTTGTCCATGCCAGTGTGCTTGCTAGTCAGACATCGATTGACGATGGTGAATAGCGAAAACCAGATCTGAGGCAGATACATCCGTTTGAACTGGCCGGGGCTTGTGAGGGGTTCGGGGGAGTTATACCCAAGGGCTTGGATGTCGGCACAAAGCTGTTGGTTGGTTGCAAAGGCATCGTACGGGTGTTCGGCTGTGGCGACCGGCAGGCGGAGGATGCGTCGAATCCGAGAGGGAGTTAACCGGGTGACAAAATCATCAATTTTAGCAGTAAAATGGTGATCACCGTTGTCCGGATGGTATGTCAACGTATACCAAAATTGCTGAAGATAGAACAGGGGTACCCGATGGTCCAATGCAAAGGCATATCGAAGCGGATGGAGTTGGAGGATGTCGATGATGACTTCGTGTTCGATTGTGATGCCAAAATCGAGACGGTGGTTGTTTGGTTTGATTTTCCGAAGATGTGCTTTAGGCATCAAGATTTCATCCCGGTTAACCGCGTTGGTGCTGGGTTCGGTTGAACGTTCGGAAGGCATCGGGTGTTCATCATCAGAGAGGTTTGGATCATTCATGGCTGCCATGTGTACTGAAATAAGACAGTTAGTCAAACAGATGAACATTCAGTGCTAGGAAGTGATGAACATAACAGAACAAAAACTGCTAAGTCTTTTTGTCGAGTCCCATTGGGCCGATAACAATTGTTATCGAGTGCAATGGGATCGAGAATCAACAGATGTCGAGTGAAGTTAGGCGACAAAAAGACTTGTTAATAAATTGAAAGAACAAACCTGTGTATCTGTAAGATAGATGTCGAGTCATTGGGAATCGAGAAACACATGTTATCGAGTGAGAAAAAAACAGAATAATTGATGTCGAGTCCAAAAGGGTCGATGAAATTACTTAGGAAATTGTGAAGAACAGGTTATCGATCCTTTGAGACTCGATTAAAATGCTTAAATCATGTTATCGATTCTATTTGACTCGATAAAAACACTTGAACATTTAAATAGCATGTTATCGATCCTTAAGCACTCGATGAAAAGACTTTGAAGTTTTAAGAACATGTTATCGACTCGAATAGGGCTCGATAAAAATACTTAGTAATTTTCATCGATCCATTGTTAGTCGATAACAAAAGTTATCGAGTTCTAACGGTTCGATAAAAATACTTAGTGATTTTCATCGTTCCTATGTGAGTTGATAACAAATGTTATCGAGTTCTAAGGGTTCGATAAAAATACTTAGTGATTTTCATCGATCCTATGTGAATCGATAACAAATGTTATCGAGTCATAGGGGCTCGATAAATGCCTTAGTGTTGACGATGGTGTTCTTGGCATGTTAACTAGGATCGATAAAAACACAAGGTAGACAGGAGGACTCGATAAAAAAGCATAAGTATACAGCGACGATCCTAAGTGGTCAGTTCCTGAAAAAAAGGCCTAAAACTAAGGCAAAGTCTATGTCTAGGTGCGATTAGTGATAGGGAACATCTTTAATAAAACACTTAGGTCTAATACACACTAAAAAACCACAAAATCGACTGTTGAACAGTCCAAATCGGAAACCCAAGGGTTTTTTTTATGAAAAACCGAACTGTTCAAGTCGCATTTATGGAATCATGCACTTGATAAAAGTATTAAGTACAAGAATTAAATATGTTAAGGGGAGAAATACGAACCTGGTGATGCTTTCAGATCTGAAAAATTCGAAGACTTGGAATTCTGGTCTTGGATGGTCAAGAACTCGAAGGATTTTTTTCAGAGAGAAAGAGGGAAATTCAAAAACTTGTTTGAAAAGTATCTATCAGTGTGGGGCCCGATTTCTTTAAATAGTGGTCATCAGGTGATGACACGTGGCAAATGGTGATTGGGCCGAGAAAAAAATTACCTTTATCGAGATGTCGATTCGGGAGGTTGTCGAGCCAAGTGAGGTCGACAATCCACTGTTGTCGGGCCCTTAGGTGCCGAGAACCTCACTTGATTATGTTTTTTTAATGATAAAAGGCTCCCCCTTAACATGAGCATAAAATTTTGTGCTCCCCCTACAAACGTGAATAAGTAAAAGACGTACCTTGTTGCTCCCCCTCGAAAGCTGAAACACGGTTAGATACAAGACGAAACGAACAGATAATATAGTAGTAAATTGAAAATACGGAAGTGAAAGGAGGTTCAAAATCCACAAAATGAGAACCCAAGAGAGATGGAGATTTACGTCTAAGAGAAGGTGAATGTGTGTGGTCTCTTGGATAGACATTTTGAGTTTTTTGAAACCGACTGATTTAGAGAAAATCAGGTTTTAAGATTGAACATTCCCAACTTGGATACTAGGAACTGGAAGCGTTTCTCATCCAGTGCCTTGGTGAACAGGTCGGCAAGCTGAAGTTCCGTATTTACAAAGTATAATTCAATTGTACCTCTTTCGACATGATCTTTGATGAAGTGATACCGAACGTCGATGTGTTTAGTCTTCGTGTGTTGTATAGGGTTGCTTGAGATAGGTATTGCGCTTTTGGAGTCACAGTAGATAGGAATCTTATCAAACCAGAATCCATAATCTTTGAGTTGAGTGTGCATCCAAAGAACTTGAGAGCAGCAGCTTGCGGCAGCGATGTATTTCTGCTTCCGCGGTAGAAGTGGAGACGCAAGCTTGCTTCTTTGAAGACCAACTTACCAACTTCTCTCCTAAGAATTGAATATGACCGGAAGTGATTTTGCGATCAAGCATGCATCCGTCGTGATCCGAATCTGAAAAAGCAGTCAGTTCGAAACCTGTATCCTTGGGATACCATAGGCCAAGATCAGTAGTACCTTTTAGATATCGGAATATTCGTTTGATAGCACTAAGGTGAGATTCCTTTGGAGATGCTTGATATCTCGCGCATAAGCATCTGGCAAACGTTATATCCGGACGACTAGCCGTTAGATACATTAAGGAACCAACCATGCCCCGGTAGTGTTTAGAATCTACCGTTTTTCCCAAAGGGTCAGCGTGTAGTTTTGAACCCGGAGACATGGGTGTACCAATCGGTGTACAAGACATCATGTTATATTTATTTAAGATATCCGAGATGTATTTCGATTGGTTGATGAATATTCCCGTTGAAAATTGTTTTATTTGAAGATCAAGGAAAAAATTCATCATTCCCATCATGCTCATATTAATTTTTGCAGTCATGAGTTCGGAGAACTCCTTGCACTGTTGAGGGTTAGTCGAACCAAATATAATGTCGTCCACGTAGACTTGAATGAGCATAATGTCACCATTTTTCTTTTAAGTAAAGAGAGTTGGATCGATTTTACCTTTGGAGTAACCGTTCTTTACCAGGTAGGCAGAGAGGCTGTCGTACCATGCGCACAGGGCTTGCTTTAAGCCATAGAGAGCCTTGTCGAGGATGTAAACATCATCGGGTTTTGAAGAGTCGACAAAGCCGTCGGGTTGAGAACCGTAGACTTCTTCACGTAGAACACCATTTAAGAAGACTGTTTTGACGTCCATTTGAAAAACCACAAAGTTCTTGTGTGCCGCGTAAGCCAAGAACATGCGAATTGCTTCAATACGGGCTACGGGCGCAAATGTCTCGTCATAATCAATCCCTTCTTGTTGGCGGTTTCCTTTCGGGACAAGTCGTGCTTTGTTGCGTATGACGACCCTATCTTCATCTTGCTTATTTTTAAAGATCCATTTGGTGCCGATAATGGTTTTGTTTCGAGGACGGGGAACTAGGCGCCAAACTTTCAAGCTTTCAAATTGATTGAATTCTTCTTGCATGGCCACAATCCAATCAGGATCATTCATTGCTTCGTGAATGGATGTGGGTTCGATCTTGCTTAGGAACGAAGAGAACATACAGTCGTTGGCCGAGGCGGCTCGTGTAGTGACTGGTTTGGTTGGATCGCCAATAATCTGATCAACGGGATGAGAACGGATCCATTTGGTTATATGAGAAGCGGATGAAATGCATTTGGATCCGGGGTATCATCTTCATAACAGCCTAGCGGAAGATCATGAAGTGATTCCAAGGTTGGAGCCACGACAAAGGATCTTGTAGCACTTGTGACATCCTTAGGAGCCGAAGTGGATGGTGGGGGAGAGGATGTCGGTTCCGTAGGACTCGGTTGAGCATCTGGTTGAGGTTCAGTTGGAATGGCAGGAGCATCCGTTGGTGTGGGAGGAGCGGATGTAGATGAGATTGGAGTTGCAGCAGTTGAGACGGTTTCCGTTGCATTTTGCGGGCCGGAAAGTTCAGTGGTCTCGGCAATCTCCAAGGTAGGTGGGGAAAGTTGAGTGGATGTATCCGTGGGAGATCCAAGATAATCCGAGTAGAAGTACTCGCATAATTCATCCAGATTGGAAGAAGTAGATTTGGAGGATGACGGTTGAGCAGGGTTCGGGGCAGGTTCCGAACGGATGTGTTCGGAAGCTAATATACCGGTGAGTGCAGGTCCAGAACTATCGTGTTCAGGAGCCATTTCGGCATTAGGATCAAACTCAATATTGATGCTTTCCATGACGCAACGTGCATGTTTTACGTAGACCCGATATGCTGACGCGTTTGGAGAGTAGCCAAGAAAGTAAGCTTCATCGGCCTTTGGCTTGAGTTTTCCATGATCTTCCTTTTCATTTAGAATGAAACACCGAACGCCAAAGTTTCGAAGATGATATATGGAAGGAACGCGATCGTAGACCAATTGATACGGTGTCTTGTTGAAGCGTTTGTTGATGATGGATCGATTTTGAGTGTAGCACGCAGTGTTAACAGCTTCGACCCCAAGATATAGTGGCAGTTTGGAGAAAGTGAGCACGGTTCGAGCCGCTTCAACAAGAGTGCGATTTCGGCGTTCGACTATCCCATTGTGTTGTGGAGTGCGAGCCACAGAAAACCTGTGAGTAATACCAACGGATTCGAGATAACCATAAAGGGTACGATTTTTGAATTCAGTAGCATTGTCGGTGCGGATGGTTTGAGTAGTAAGTTCCAACCTGACTTGGATGGCTTTTAAGAATGTGATAATTATTTCGAGAGTTTCATCCTTCGAGCGAAGAAATCTTACCCACGTGAATCGAGAAAAGTCATCAACCATCACTAGAACATACTTCTTTCCATGTATGCTTTGAGTCTGCATCGGGCCACATAAGTCCATGTGTATGAGTTGAAGAGGTCGAGTTGTGCTATGAACCACCTTAGGTTTGTGAGAGACTTTCTTCATCTTTCCCATCTCGCATGCGTCACATAAGTGTGGTTTGTCGAATTTTATGGCGGGAAGACCGATGACTAGTCCGTGAAAGGAGAGGCGATTGATGTTCGTGAAATTCAAATGAGATAGACGTCAATGCCATAACCAAGTCTTTGGACTAGAGACATTTGAGATTAGACAAACAGTTGATGGTGCAGTCACTTGAGAAAGATTGATGGTGTACAGATTGGACTTGCGTGTGCCGGCTAATAACTCTTTGCCATCAAATGTGCGTACACAACATCTTTCGGGTCGGAAATTAACTTCAAGTTGTTTGTCACAGAGCTTCCCGATACTCAGCAGATTGTGACTCAGGCCTTGAACGTATGAAACGTCAGAGACGGTGATGTTGTTTTGGATGATATCACCATATCCTTTGATTGGTGCCAAGTGATTGTTGCCAAATTTAACAAATCCGCCCTTTTTCTCTGTGTAATTGGCAAGCAGCTCCTTTTGTCCGGTCATGTGTTTGGAGCAACCAGAGTCTAAGTACCACACATGACCGATCTGCACAAAATCAGACAGATTTTAGGTACCCGTTTGTAAATGGGTCCATTAGGGTTAGTTGACATTGCACATTTGGATACCCACTTCAAGTGAGACTTAGTGGTGTTAGTCATGTGTTGTTTAGGAACCCATTTATAAATAGGTGATGATGGATAAAAGTTATGATGAGAATTATACGAATTTTGCATGCTAGAAAAATAACCATAATCATAATCAATTGGATTTATGCGTACAAAATCATTCACACCGCAATTGGAACAACAAAGTTGATTACTAGAAAATTTAATTAAATGTCGAAATAAATGAATTTTATAAGGAAATCTAAAACTATTATTGTTTCTTTTGACATTTGAATGAGAAAAATTGTCTTCTTTGCGGGAGGATGACTTTGTTGTATTCGTGCCCTTTTTGACCCAAACTTGTTTGGTTACTAGAGTATGAACCGCTGAAACATTAAGAGGGACACGGTTAGTATGATTTTTAAATAAATGAGTTGAGTTTGTTTGTTTGGGAGTGTTTTGATTTTGACTCGTGGAACACTCCGTTGGTTTCTCCGGAAGAGAAACCGGCTCCATTGGTTGTTTGCCTTTGTCTAAAAACTCCGTGTGATTTGGAAGTACGGGATTGAAGTCAAAATCAACACACATGTCTTTTAAACACTCGTCCGATTCAAGTGAAGATTGATTAGAAATGGCATCTAATTCATCATTGATTTGGTCGTCGGAAAAGGAACATTTTTGTTTTGGGGGAATGTAATTTGGATCACGTGTAAACAACTCTTCACAATCATTTAAATAATTGCTAACGAAGGCTTTACATGTGGAGATATTTGAAATAGTATCATTCTCATGATTTTCGGTGAATTGTAAAGTCTCGTTTTCAAGTTGTTGTATTTTTGTTAAAAATGATTCCTTTTCCTTTTCCGCCAGAGAACGCTCAAATTCCAACAGTTTTTCAAGTTGAATAATTTTCTTTTCCAAAAATAGAGTTGGAATGTAGGGTTTACATTCAGGAATTTTGTTTTGAAGTTCCTCGGCAGAATAAGATGGAAAGTAGTCGTTTGGAAGAGATTCTTTTGAAGATTCCTCTTCTACTATTTGAGGGTAGCAGAAAGGAATTTGAAAGAAATTTTTGTTTTGTCTCTTCCAATCTTCCCTTTCTTCGACATTGGGATCCGACTTCATAAATTGAATTTGATAATCCGGACCAAGGTTCATATATTCGAATTTATAAATTGTCGGAGTATTATAGATTGCCTTTTCTAAAAGTTTTGGGTTATCAAATCCTAACCCGGCTTTAGAACTTAAATCTTTCGGAGCATTTAAGTGAATTGTATGTTCAGTTTGACCAATTTTGTACAGCTTTAGTTCCAAATCTTTGAGTTTTTCTAAGAGGTTTTGTCTTTGAAAACTAACAAAGTCAAACTTGGCTGAAAATTCTGCAGTCTCACCCTTAGATTTGTTAAGTTGAAATGTGAGATCAGAATTTTGTTGTTTTAATAAATCATTTTCTTCTTGAAAAATCATTTTCTCCGTTTGAAGATTGTGAGCTATACTCTTAGAAGTTACAAGTTCGTTTTGAACAAGAAGCAGTTGATTATGATTATTTTCTAGGCGTGCTTCTAGGTCGGAAACCAAGAGTTTCTCAGTTTTCAACCTAGATTGTAATTCATTTAATTTACACATCAAGTCAGAAGGGCTTACCTCGGGCGTGTAGTCGGAAGCGTGTGAAGGATTGTCATCGGAATAAGCCATCAAACTGAAATGTGCTCGGGTATCCTTTTCCATATCATCATCATGATTTTGGTTGAGCCATTATTCATCTTCAGCTAAAAGAACTTTGCCGGCCTCTCTTTGCTTTGCCAACATTAATTTGTATGTGAAGTAGTTAGAATCTTGGACTATCGGCTTCTTGCATTCTCATGCGTAGTGGATGGATTTTCCACAGTTATAGCATATGCTCATCTCACCTTTGAACTTATCTTCGGGTTTGGGTGTTGAGCGAGGTTCTTCTTATCTTTGTTTGGGCTCAAACCTTGCCTTTCGCTCATGATTCTTTGATCCCGAGGCATACCTTTGTTGATTGGGATTTGAGCGACGTGAGAAATTTTGTTGAAAAGATCTTGTAAGGAAGGCTAGCTGTTGTTGAAGTTTGGCAATTTTAGGATCATAGTCAAAGTCTTCTTCTTCTAAATCAGGAAACATCTCTTAAGAGTCTTTTGCCACCAATGCAATTGGATCAGAGTTCTTCTTAGTGTTTGACCCCATCAACTCAAGGACCTCCTCTTCATCTTGCTGAAGAGTTTCATAAACCTCGAGCAGATCGAGTTCAGCCAGATATTTGCTGTGTTTGATTTGATTAGCAAACCGGCGCCACTCCGGTTGAAGATTGCTAACAAATTTGACGTTGTTCTCGATTTTAGTCTTATGAATTTCATTTTTGCTTAGCTCGTTCACCAGTTGTACGAAACGAATATAAGTGTTCGTAAGACTTTCTCCTTCTTTAGCCTTGAATTCTTCGTATTGGGAGATGCAATTAGTGATCTTGAGTTGTGTGCCAATTTTAGTTCCAAGCATGAACTTTTCGATTTCCTCCCACATTTCTTTTGCCAATTTCTTGTGGCTATCGATGCTATGTAGATGTCGTTTGGGAGGCTCATCAGTAGATATGATCGGGCTAATTGATCACCTTTCATTATTTTCTTTTCATTTGCATCCCATGCATGTTTTTGTTTTACTTTCCTTTGTGCGGCCACCGGAGGAGTATTGTTTGGCATGGCCGGAAAATCTTGATATAAAGTAGGAGGAGGACCTTCTTTTATTGAATGCATGATCTCATCGGCATGATCATTGCGTTCAATAAAGTCAAGAAAACGATCCTTCCATTGAGAATATTCCCCCGGAAAGAGAATAGGGGGTTTGGTGTCTGAACCAATTGCCATGGCTTCACGGGTAGTCATTGTACTTTATTAGTTGACCTCGATAAGTGAGTTTTTAAAAATTTCTGAGTTGTCACGTGAAACAGTGGGTTTTTATCGAGAGACAAAGGATCGACAAAAAGGAATTGTCGATATGGGTCTAAATGATAGGGATTTTATCGGGTGTTTAAGACCCGATAACAAATATTATCGAGTGAAAGAGACTCGATAACAAATATTGTCGAGTGAAAAAGACTCGATAAAACTTTAAAGAAAAATTTGAATCGATAAAACAACGTATTGTCGATCACTGAGAGCTCGATAACTTTGTTTTTCTCGATAGGATACTGAGTCGATAAAATTTTGATCGATTCCTTAATTCTCGGTAAAAAATTGTTGTCGACAAAAAAAGGTTCGATAAAAGATCAAAGATAATTAATCTGAGTTTTCTGTAATTGATAAACCAGAAAACAAAAACAAATGGTTCTTGACTAAAAAGGAAAACTCTTTTTATGGACAAGAATGTCTAAGTTCTCGAGTTTCTTATTTGTTCAATCACTGAAAAATCAAAATTACAAGAGTTTATGATTTTACTAGGGAATTCATGAGTAAGAAAAGCTGCAGGAGTCACTAGTTCCTGAGTTTTCTTATGTAAAGAAATTCAAAAGTAAACAAAATAAACTAGAGTAATTTTAATTAAAGCAGATTAAATATTTTGTGTTTTAGTCGATAAAAATTTAAAGAACAGCAGTATGAATCGATAAAAACTAATCATGCAAAAGTATGAGTCGATAAAAATTTATGCAACAGATGAATGAATTCGAGAAAACACAGAAGTAATATTCGAGAAAAACACAAAGAAACAGAGATAATAATCGATAAAAAATTAACAGGCAGAAGTATGAATCGATGAAAAAGACATGAATTTTTATCGGGTATAATGATGATTAATGGGACTCGACAAAAACTCAAGAATAAGAAAAACGCAAAAATCGAAAAAAATACCTTCTGTTTCGTGGAAAACCTCAGAAAAGCGTAAAAACTCAGATCGTAGGCTCTGATACCACTTGTAGATCCCAGATTAATAAGCACAATGATAAAGGAAACGTTAAATAATAAAGTAATACGAACAAGGAGGTTTTGAATGAATACCGTACTCGTATATCTCTTGAAGTGTATATCGATTACAATGAATAATATCAGAAGTCAGTTAAAAAGTAATCGACCAAAACATATTGAATACCTAGACTCCTATTTATATTGAAAGGTTTAATCTAATTGAGGAAGGAAAGAGTTTAAGGAATTATAAACTTCCTTTTACATTTGAGCATATCCATTCCTTATTTTGACACAATAAAATATTAAACCTAACAAAAAATATTAAATTTTTGTGGCCTTGGGCTTTATGGCCGGCACCCCGTACCCCAAGCCCAACCCCCACATATAAAAACCCCATATTTCTCATTTTCTCTCATTTTCACCTCTCTCGACAAAAATTTGAATTAAGAACCTCTTCATTTCTCTCATCTTTTCTCTTCTCCTCCCCATTTTCAGCCAAGTTTCCTATCAAAAATCCATCCATTTACCAAGTTATTGAATATATTGAAGTTCTTTTCATCATCCAAGTAAGGTAATAACTTTATTTCATCTTTTTCTTTCAAATTTTGGTGAAAACCCCATTTTCTTGCCCTTTGAGTTGCTGTTCATCTAACCTCCGAATTTACGGAGTTCTAAGGAGAGATTATACACCAAAGACATGAAAAATGTTCATATAATGGTGGTAATCCATGACCCAAGCATTAGAACACAAGAAAGTAGGTAAAATCAAGTTGCATGTGGGTTTTAACTCTTGAAAAGGGCATTTTTGGTTCAGACAAATTACTACCTAGTACTTCTGTCGCTCATATCTTGCAAAAATTTGCCCAAATGTCATGAATCTTCTTCTGAAAGGTTATTACCTGAGTTAGGATTCTAACCCAAGTGGAATCACTCAAAAATACGGATATTTGACCCTCCAAACACCCAAATCATTTTAGGTGTGTAAACAGTGACTTCACCAGTAGGTAACCCTATTTTGAATGACTATATCTCTTTGGTTATTTATCCAAAATGCTTGATTTTTCTTCTGGAATTTAGTTTAAAGAGTTATATTTTACATGCACTCGGTTTCACTAAAAATTATGGAGTTTTGAGGTGTTAACCAATTCAAATAAGATAAGTGTGCAATCTGCCAACTAATGACAGATGTGTGCATGCAACTTTAAGTTACCACAACTTCCTCATAACTCGTCCAAAATGAGTGATTTTTCTTTTAAAGGCTCCTTTATCGTGTTAGGCTTCTAACCCAATTGAAATTTCTGAAAAACACTGAGTAGAACTCCTCAAATGACCGTTTTACTAAGAGGGTGTAAATTGCTTGACAAGCTGTGACACATTGATTTGTAAAAATTGTTTGAACCCTTTTTACATTTCCAAAAAGCATGAAAATTGGTCAAAAGGACTTTAACTCAGTGTTGTATCACATATAAAAGGATGAGGAAATTTTTCATTTTGGAAAGTACTTTAATTTGATCATTTTATGAACATAATGTTTCTGCCAGAAAGTGAGAATCTAAAATCTTTGATTTCAAGAACCCTAATCACTTTTTTGGTATGATTTATCACATTAATCTAATAATTAAAAGCATAAGTGCATTTTATATGATTGGACTAATAGTTAATCATGTTTGGATATACATGGACATTCAAGTACTTATAATATATTCATCCTCATCAGTAACCTTAAGACAAGTAAGTTACCAATTGAGTGTTTTACTTTGATAGGAAGACTTTAGGTTGGCAAGTGAACGTTTTCGTGCATCCAAGCAGAGTTTATTGCTTTCAAGTGAGTATTCACAGCCCCTGTTTTAAAGTGTTTTATACGTTTTGGGGTGAAAAGCAAGATTAAATGAAAATTTTGAGCTCATTACATCATCAAATGTGAAATATTATGAAATTGATGTTATGGGCACTAAGACATGTACACTAATAGTTCGTATTTGAGTAAAATGTCCTAGAAAAGTTTGCACACTACTATTAACTCAAGTGAGGAGCTGAGAGTAATTGTGGATAGCGCTATTTGGACTGACAATCCCACCTAAAAACTGACAAGTAGGGGTGCGGATAGCAATCCCACCTAAAAACTTGCAAGTAGGGGTGCACATTACTTATAATAAAGGTTCTACATATGTGGGGTTTTAGTCTCACCGCTAAGGTAGAACTATAAAGAGTATTGTGGTCAAAGGTTTAGTGGTGGCTCAAAACTTACTATAAATTAGGGTATAATATGCCTTGTGAAGTTTCATAACTCAAAGATTTATTAAGTTCCATAAAAGTTATCTCAATCAAAAATTCATTTAGGCAAAAGATGTTTATCGTATTGAAAATCTGTGAACTCACCAACTCTTTGTAGTTGACCTTGTATTTTAACGTGTTTTTCAGGGGTTAAGAAGGTAAACAATAATGCTTAGTCATGCACGCGTGTCAACATCAACCCAAGACTTCTATTTTGAAACATATTTTCATAAAACGCTTTTACTTTCTGTTTTGCTGTTAAACTTCGGGTTGTAATTTTGTAACTATGAACTTATGTTTTATGGCTTAAATGAATGATTGGTATTGTGTATATCTTATTGCTATGAAACTTGTGCTGTCGTACCTCGTGTTTCCGCTTTAGCGGGGTGTGACAGATTCCTTCTCGACCCTTTGGGATAACAAAATGGTATTTGATCATGCTTTTTGTTCTTCCTTTCTCTCTACTTTGTTGGATGACTTCATACATTGAATTTTATAATCGGGACCAAGGTCTAGATATTTAAGTTTAGAAAGGGTTGGAGTGTTGTATAAGGCCTTTGCTAAGCATTTAGGATTTTCGAAACCTAAGCCACCTTTTGAGCATAACTCTCTAGGTGTGTTTAGTTGAATCGTTTGTTCCCTTTTGACCTAATTTATATAATTTGAGTTCCAAAGCCTTGGGTCTTTCAAGAAGATCATTTCGTTGGATTGTTACAAGCTCAAATTTTGATGAAAAATCAAGAGCCTCACGTTCAGATTTTTCAAGTTGTTTTGTAAGGTCCGTAATTTTTGTTTGAAAGTCCTTAATTTTAGTTTCAAGATTGATGTTTGTTTGACAAATAATTTTGGACTCATTCCTTGAAGATGCAAGTTCGGTTGTGATGATTAAGGCTTCGTTGTGATTATCCTCTAATTGGGCCTCTAATTTGGAAACCGAGAGTTTTTCAGTTTTCAATTTAGAGTGCACTTCTTCTAATTTAATCATCATATCATGCAATTTAGCAAAAAACTGAGCATATTCAGAGTTAGTTACCTCGGATGCATTGTCGGAAGCGTGATACTTGATGTCGTCATCAGAATGATCCGCATCGAAGGTTTGTGCCATTAGACTGAGTTGAGCTTGTGATTCGTTTCCATGATCGTCCTTGTGGAGCCAGTGTTCATCTTCCGCCATTAGGACTTTGTCGGCTTCCTCTTATTTTGCGAGCATTAGCTTATATGCGTAGTAGCTTGAGTCTTTGACCACTAGTTTCTTGCATTCACGAACATAATGGCCGGATTTACCACAACTATAGCAAAGGCTCATTTCTCCTTTAAACTTGTCCTCGGGTTTGGTTGGAGCATGTTTATTTTCAAGGCGAGGCTTGGATTCAAACATTTCTTTGAGTTCGTGGTTTTTAGATCCCGAAGCAAATCTTTGTTTATTGGAAGACGGGCGACGAAAGAATTTCTTTTGAAAGGCTTGAGTCAGAATAGCCAAGGATTGCTTGAGTTGCTCGATTTCGGGATCAAATTCGTAGCCTTCTACTTCTTTTTCCAAGGTGTTTCGAATGTGGTTTTCTCGTTATGAGCTTCGGGAACAATGGAGATCAATTCTTTCATCATTTGGTTCTTTGGCAAGAAGGGCAAGTGGGTCGGAATATTTGGAAGTTTTCTTGTTTGCAGCCATGAGTTCAAGTACTTCTTCTGCATCTTGTTTTAGTGTTTCGTAAACCTCGTTAAGGGAAAGTTCAACAAGGAATTTGCTATACTTAATTTGATTAGCAAAGCGTCGCCATTTGTGTTGTAAGTTGCGGACTAGTTTCATGTTGTTTTTAATCTTTGTCTTTCGGATATCATTCTTGCTAAGTTCGTTGAGTAAATTGACGAATATCTCGTAAGTGTCCGAAAGACTTTCCCCTTCTTTGGATTTGAACTCTTCATATTGAGAGATATAGTTTGTGATCTTGAGTTGAGTGTCAATCTTTGTGCCAAGCATCAGCTTCTCAATTTGTTCCCACATTCCTTTTTGTTGGTCCCTAAAGGGTCTACAAGAGTTCAATAAATAGTAAATAGTTTGTAGAAAGGGGGGGGGGGTTGAATACAAACACACAGATTTTGGTTTTTAAAGGAGTTTATATATCATAAACAAATTTACAGTTACAAGTGGAATAAGAACAAGTTTAAAACCTATTCTATGATAACTAAGAAACACTAAGTTTGATGCACAAGAAGAAGGAAGAAAAGAAATGCAGAGGGTTTAGATTAGAAGGAAGCATGCATTAAGATGAAGAAGGTATCTTCATCTTATTTATACCGGTTTGCATTTAATGCAAGACAAAAGGTATATGCCACGTGTCAAGCTTGGATAGGAAGCTTGAAGAAGGTATGTTTTTAGCCGAATATGAACAGTACCATATCAGATATGATGGGGACATACGAGACAATCCGTATGTCTTTTTCTGACAGGTATTAGGTTTGACTTTTGTGCATCAAAGATAAGATCAATCTTAAATCTTGTAAAGGAAGCTTCATTTGATCGCTGATTCTGAACCTTCAAGGATGAATCTTCAGTATCGCTGAGGCTTCACAAGATTTCATACTTTGATTAGATAATCGCTGCTATCGCTGAACCGCTTCAGTTCACTTAGCTGATTATCTCTTTCTTCAGCTAGGGTCTTTGACTTTCGCTGAATGGTCTTCTTGTGTGATAGCTGATCTTCAGGTCTTCAGAGATAAGCTTGTTGTTCCTTGATCTTCAGCGATCGCTGATGGTAATCAGCGTATGTTATCGCTGAATATTAACAGAAACTTATATAATGGAATTTCATTAAGTATACAAAAGGAATCATGGTTAAATCATCGAGAGGAGTTATGATCAACAATCTCTCCCTATTTGATTATGATTAAGCAACATAGGAAAATTGCTTTAAGAGACTAGTAAGGACTTCAGAAAAAATTGAAGTAAATTTTCTAAGTACTAATCTGTATAATCTTTTTCAGCTAGTCTACTATTTGAATTGAGTTTCATTTATAAAGATATGAAAGCCCAATTTTTACAAGTAAATAAGCATAAAGTACATTCACTGATTAATTTTTCAAAGTGAAGAATCAGTGAGTAAAGTAGTTTGAAGAAAAATAGAACTCTTATGTTCATTGTTCCTTCTACTTTTTTCAGGGATCTTTTCAGTACATAGATGGAGTAAAGTACTTTGATTGAATTTCATTAAATATAATCTGAAGAAATTACAGGAAAATGAAATTACAATAATAAAAGTAAAGTACTTGTACACTGAAGGAATATTACAAAGCAAATAGAAATCTATAACTAATCGAAGATGTTCTCGTTTCTTCTTTGTATCTCATTCTCATAAAGCGTTTTCTATCGATTCATCAGAGGGGTATCTGACCAGCAGCGCCATAGCATGGTCTTTATGAGAGAGGATGGGGCCTTGTAAATTTCTTGGTTTCTGAAGAGTCCTAAGAACCCTTCATTATCCAAGAATACCATACCAGGTTCAGGTAGCGAGATGATTTCATCTTCTTCATATCTTCGGTCTTGAGGGAGAGAGGTACGTAGCATTGAAATATCAGGGATTTCAAGATGACCAAGAATGCTTTGATAAATAAATTGGGTTTCATGCTCATTCTTAGAGCTTGAACCACCTTCAGCAGTTGATATTTTCTTGTTTGATGACTCAGGAAGAGGGGGAACTTGCACGTGCTGTGACATCCTTTCCAGCAACTGATCCAGTACTCTTTCCACCACATCCTTGAATTTGGATTTGGAACCCTGAATGGCGTCTCTGATTTCTAACCATTCAGTGTATCCATAAATCCTTAAGAACTTGGCTTCTTCTCTCTCAGTTCTGTTTGTCCTTGTCATTCTTACATATACCTTTGGACCAACTCTGTTGGAGTGTCACCCTTGAATAGTTGCATGAATGATTTTGGCCTCAGATCTTCGAAATTTCAGTCTATCAGTGCACCAGTCAAGCTCTTTGTCTTTCTGAATTGTGGCTTCTGCGGATAGTGCACTTAGAATCTTCTGTTGAGCAAGGATTGGATCTACATTCAAGTTTTCATGTGCAAGTTCTCTCTGTACAAGAGCTTCAGCGACCCTTTCACTCTTTTTCAATTGTTCCTTGGCCGCCTTGTCTTTAGCAGAGTCTTCCCTGAGTAATTTGCTTGCTAAAGCAAGATCATTTTCAGTTTGCTTTGTCTTCTCATCCCTGATACGTTTTGCTTCCAATACTTGTTCTCTCTCTTTGCTAGATAGAAAGTAGAATTCATCTACCATCCTTATTGGTACATCGTCTATGGGTTCAGCTTGAGGCACCCTTATTCTTCTTGCTTCGAATTCCCTAAGGAATTTTATTCGCCTTTCTTCTTCTTCAGGCTCGCTTATGATTGGCTTTTGAACGCGACGCCTGGGAATAAGGCCCTCTTCTTCTTCAGCGTCGGTTTCTATTATGTACATAAACGGCTCATCGAAAGAAGGTTCCTTCCATGAAGTGGAGTCCTTTGGGGGACGGGGATCACTGAGGGAAGGAGAGGAGGAAAAAGAATTGTCAGAGAGAGTTTTTGTAGGTGAAGGAGGTGTGGGGGTTTTAGAGAGAGGTGTAATATAAGGGATAAGAGGAAGAGATACCTCATTAGTGGTCTCCCCCTCAGATAATGGGATATTGGCATCCAGATTTACCACTTCTTTTCGTTTGCCTGAGGGACCGGATTGTCCCTGAGAGGGATGTTGTCCGTCCCCCAAAGGCTCTTGATGAGAGACTCCAGGCCTAGACATTCTGAAGTGTTCTAAGGAACTTCCAATGTCATCGTCATCTTCATCATCATCCATTCCCCCATAATGAGGGATAGGATGTTCTTCTTCTTCTTCATCCTCTTCCTCAGCATCATCATCTTCTTCAGCTTCAGCAGTCAACCCTTCAGGGAAGGAAGATCCCGTTCGCTGGATGTAAGGAGAAATATTTTCTGCAGGGAACGTCTGGTTGTGCTCTGCAATAAGTTCATCTGCAAACTCTCTGGTACATCTCATCCCCTCGATGTTATCAGGAGGTAGACAATGCACCATCAGAGCGCGAACATTTGACTGAATGTCCTTTAGCTTTGTATCATTGTCCTGAAGCGTGGTCCGATCAGCAGCATTGAAGGAGGAGTTAGACTCAGAGAGCTTGGTGAGCATCTGCATCATATCGGATTGAGTCTTCTGAATAGACTCAAGGACATTTGCATGAGCATTAACCTTCTGCTCCAAGCTGGACAGGTGCTGGTGAAGGACCCTGTTGTCTTCCTTCAGAGAAAAAACGTCAGAGACAAGATTGCTGAAGTTGGTCTTGATCGCTGGTGTCCCAACAATGCGTTTGATGATCAGTTCAGCGAACATCTAAAGATTGTCCACCCTAGCCCTTGTCAGAGCACATTCCCTGACCAAATAGTCAACAGCAGGGAATGTAGGGTTGGGAAGGACAAGGGGAGGCAGATCAGTGATGGGAGTGGGTAGCTTGGGAGCTGCCATTTCTTGCTTCACATCTCTGAGCCGTGCAGCGCTGGGATGGCCCTGAGGAGACTTCCCCTTTTCCTTGCTGATGGGAGGAATGCTGGTGGTGGTGGTTGTCGTTGTTGCTGAGGAGAAGAGAGGAGCGGCACCTGATGATGACATAGATAAAGATGCCAAAAATACATCTGGATTAGATGATGGATGAAAAACCTTATTTTTCTCCTTGAGAGTATCATGAGGATTACTCTCAGGGACTACGTTTGCAGAGGTAGTGTCTTGAGGATCACTAACCAGTGTCTTAGAGTATCTGAGAGAGACACTCTGAGGTCCTTTTAAATAGGCCTTCCAAAACTCAGATTGCCTAAACAATATTGAGGTTTGGACTGGGTGCATTTCAGCATTGTCAGGGATAGGGACAACTATCGCTGAGTCATGTGCTGAGGTGACGACCAAAGAAGAGGAGATAGAAGAAGTTAAGAAGGCTGTGAAAGTAGTACTTGATCCAGCTTCAGCAGAGCTGGCTATAACACCTTCAATGACCGAAGTCCCTGATGGGGGAGGTATTGCTGATGAAGCAACAACGGATGAAAAGACCGTTGAAGTGGCTGCGGCTGCTGTTGGTGTTGGTAGTACACCGAAATCAGAGAGGGTGGTCTTTTGAGAGACCATCTTCTTTGGCTTCTTGGATGCGATGGTCTTTTTATGACCGTCAGTTGGTTGCTTCCTCTTAGCAGCAGCAGTGTCCTGGATGCTCGCTGTTGGGATGGGCAGCGAGGTAGAACTGAAAGAGGGACTCCAATCACTTTCAGCATCTAAGGCGTGAAAGGAGCATCGCCTGGACGTTCCTCTATGTCCAGGGATTTCTTCCCTACTACGAAGAAGGAGTGGTCACCGACCTTCGGGTATTCCTCCCCGAAGGCAACTTCCAAGATAGTTGCGAAGAAACGTGGGTAGGGGATGACGGGTTGTTTGGTAGCAGCGTTGATGCGACTGACCATATCGTTGAAGATATAGTTAGCGTAGTTGAGGTTGTAGCCAGTGCAGAGAGAGTAGGCAAGATCCTGAAAGTGCTTGCTCGCTTGGTCATGCGAGCCAATCTTTGACACAAGGCATTGGATTACCTAGGTAAAGATGTATTGCCAACGAGCAGGCAATCTCTTCTTTTCTACCTTTAAGCCCACCGTCTTCAGCGATGGATTCTTCCAAGCATAGCCAATAGAATCCAGGAATGCGTCGATCTGCATCATGGTATTCAGCGCCCCTTTGTGCATTCTTGGCGCGGGTAAGGAGACGAAGAGCCTTCCTCACAAAACCAGCAGTGAAGGAGAAATATCCAAGATCTGGAATCTTGAAGCCAATGGCAGAGAGCACGGTCCGCTTGTCCGTGGTGAGCGTGGTACATTGAGCCGTGAACCAGAGAGCTTGGAGATGAGAGGAGATGCCCACTGGGTTGTGGACAAATGTGTACATCAGCGGGCACACTTTGATGAAGGTAGCTCCTTCATTGAAGTGAGGGCGATCAGCGGGTATGTCAACCAATGTAATGTAATTGCATGATTTGAAGACAACTTTCTCCATTGGGAAGTGGCAGGTTGGTGCAGCGACCAGAGTGTTGTTAGTAGTTGTAGCAGCAGAGGTTTCAGCAGTCTTACTTTGCAGAGGCCATTTCTGTAGTAAAAATGGGAACGCCAAAGAGATAAATCATGGTTTTATACATAAATGTATAAACCAGAGTTTGGTATAAAGAATACCAAATGTAAGATTCAAAGAAACAAGTATTTTGATGAACAAGATCAAAATGCTTGTGATAAAAACAATAAAATAGAAGATTATTTTAGAAAAAGTAGAAGATAAATAAAAATGGATAAAACTTTATGAAGAAAGTCTTTTGTTCTAAGGAAAGAACTTAGAACAGGGTTTTGAAAATAGAAAGGTTTTTGAGTTTTAATCCAGTTTAATTTTATTTTCTTTCTAAAATATGTTTTTATTTCATTTTTAGAAGAGTAAAGAGAAGAAGATGTGAAACAAGATGTTTCCAGTTTTAAGTAAAGGTTTAGATCAAACCTTAGGTGATTTCGAGAAGGAAAAACGCACAAGTGCGTGTTCTTGGTGTTCTTGAGAAAACTTGAAGATACGAAGATTCTTTTGCCTTTTGGAGTGTTATGAAAGCGTAAAGAGGCAACTGAGGCAAAAGAATTGCTTAAATAGCTAGAGGAGAGAGAGAAAGAAAGGAGTGCTAAACGACGGTTTTAGCTTTTTGAAAAAAGAAATAATGACCTGGCGCACGTTCCAAGAAAGGAGTTGGAATGGAAACGTCGCGGTCCGTCGTGTGTCAGGAAAATGTCTGATGTGTCCTTTTCTTATTTTTAAAAGATTATATTGATCATTATCCATAAGGAAGGTTTATCATTATTAATTTTAAAAAAATCTTCATCACTGATAATAAAGGATTGTAAGTGAGGAGTTTTAATTTTCAGAGATTCATTCTTTGATGAGAAAAGATATCAAAGAGTGATAAAGATTAGAAGATAATGCCTGAGGAGATGGCACAGATATCGCTGAATCAGAGTTCAGTGAATGGAAAATTTGAAGGCTTTATTTGTATCACTTGTTGTAAGTCACTGAATAAGAAATTTATTCAGCGTTCAACATACCAAGTTCGCTGATGAGTAAATTGAATCTAGTTTCATCAAGAGGCTTGGTGAAAAGATCAGCGAGCTAATATTCAATGGGTACAAAATAAAGCTCAACTTCACCACTCATTACATGATCTCTGATAAAGTGATATCGGATCTCAATGTGCTTGCTTTTGGAGTGAAGAACAGGATTGTTAGCAATGGCAATAGCACTAGTACTATCACATAAATAGGAATTTTAGAGAGCTTGAGATCGTAGTCTCTGAGTTGATTTCTCATCCAAAGGATTTGAGCACAACAACTACCAGCGGCTACATATTCAGCTTCAGCGGTGGAGGTGGACACTGAGTTTTGCTTTTTGCTTGTCCAACTAATTAACTTTCCACCTAGTAGCTGACACCCATCTGTGGTGCTCTTTCTATCTATCTTACAACCTGCAAAGTCACTGTCAGAATAACCAATAAGATCAAATCCTGAGCCTTTGGGATACCAAAGACCTGGATTTGGATTTCCTTTCAGGTATCTGAAGATTCGCTTTACAGCGATTAGATGCGATTCCTTCGGTTCAACTTGATACCGAGCGTAGAGACATGTAGAATACATGATGTCACGTCTACTCGCTGTAAGATACATCAGAGATCCAATCATCCCTCGATAGGTAGTGACATTGATTGGTTTCCCATTCGGATCCTTGTTCAAAGTCAGAGGAGGTGCCATAGGGGTCTTCATTGCTGAGCATTGATTCATGTCGAATTTATTCAGCATGTCTTTAACATATTTGCTTTGACAAATAAAGATTTCTTTGTCAGATTGCTTAATCTGCAAACCTAGAAAATAAGTTAGTTCACCCATCATAGTCATTTTATATTTTTTTTTGCTTAATCTCCCCCCTTTATATTTTCTTAAAAACAGGGTTTGGTCAATTTTTCCACGAACAAATTTTTATTTAAGAAAAATTTAGAAAGGGTATCATACAAAGCTCTAGGAGCTTGTTTTAACCCGTAATGAGCTTTTTCAAGTTTAAAAACATAACCAGGATGGTTAGGCTCTGAGAAACCAGGGGGTTGTTCAACATAAACTTCCTCGCTGAGTTTTCCATTTAGAAAAGCACTTTTAACATCCATTTGAAAAACTTTGAAGTCTTTATGGGCAGCATAAGCTAAAAAGAGTCTTATGGCTTCTAAGTGAGCTACAGGTGCAAAGGTCTCATCATAGTCTATCCCTTCTTCCGGTCTATAACCTTGAGCAACAAGTCTAGCCTTATTGCGAATTATAGTCCCGTTTTCATCTAGCTTATTTCTGAAAACCCATTTGGTTCCTATGACAGTTTTATCAGAGGGTCTAGGAACAAGATTCCAAACTTTATTTCTACCAAATTCAGTTAGTTCTTCTTGCATAGCTGAAACCCAACTAGGATCAGAGATAGCTTGATCTATCTTCTTAGGTTCAGAGAGAGAAATGAAGTTAACATAAAGACAGATATTACTTGTTCCTCTATGTGTTTTGATACCTGCATTGGGATCACCAATAATTTGATTTATTGGGTGATTTGCAGTCCATCGCTGAGTTGGAGGCTGAGGAGGGAAATCAAGATCAACAGCAAATTTAGCGACTTGTTCTTCAGTTTCTGGAATAGGACTTGTTGTTTCAGCAACAGGTACTTCATTTAGAATCAATTCAGGAGATTGATTTTCAGACGTAGTTTGGTTGTTCACAGAGGAATTTTCAAGAGAGGAATATGTTGGTCCCTAAAAGGTCTACAAGAGTTCAATCAATAGTAAACAATTTGTAGAAGGGGGGGGGGTTGGATACAAACACACACAGATTTTGGTTTTTAAAGGAGTTTATATATAATAAACAAATTTACAGTTACAAGTGGAATAAGAACAAGTTTAAAACCTATTCTATTGTAACTAAGGAACACTAAGATTGATGCACAAGAAGAAGGAAGAAAGAATAAAGAGGGTATAAGCTAGAAAGAAGCATGCATTCGGATGAAGAAGATATCTCCATCTTAATTATACCCGTTTGCAATTAATGCAAGACAAAAGGTATATGTCACGTGTCAAGCTTGGATAGGAAGCTTGTCCATGCTAATAAGACAGCCATGCTTTTGGTCGAATATGAACAGTACCGTATCAGATATGGTGCGGACATAAGAGATAAGTCGTACGTCCTTTTCTGACATGGTTCTAGGTTTGACTTTTGTGCATCCAGGATAAGATCAATCTTTAGTCTTGCAAAGGAAGCTTCATTTGATCGCTGATACTGAATCTTCAAGGATGAACTTCAGTATCGCTGAGGCTTCACAAGACTTCACACTTTGAGTAGATAATCGCTGCTATCGCTGAACCGCTTCAGTTCACTTAGCTTATTATCTCTTTCTTCAGCTAGGGTCTTCGACTTTCGTTGAATGGTCTTCTGGTGTGATAGCTGATCTTCAGGTCTTCAGAGATAAGCTTGTTGTTCTTTGATCATCAGCGATCGCTTATGGTAATCAGCGTGTGCTATCGCTGAATATGAACAGAGGCTTATACAATGGAATTTCACTAATTATACAAAAGGAATCATATTCAAGTCATTAAAAGGATTTGTGATCAACAATCTCCCCCTATTTGATTATGATTAAGCAACATAGGAAAATTACTTTAAGACACTAGTAAGGACTTAAGTAAATTTTCTAAGTGCTAATCTGTGTTATCTTTTTAAGCTAGTCTACTATCTGAATTGAGTTTCATTTATAAGGATATGAAAGCCCATTTTTTACAGGTAAATAAGCTTAAAGTACATTCACTGATGAGTTTTTCAAAGTGAAAATTCAGTGAGTAACGTAGTTTGAAGAAAAGTAGAACTCTTATGTTCATTGTCCCTTTTACTCTTTTCAGGGATCTTTTCAGCACATAGATGGAGTAAAGTACTTTTAATTTCATTAATTATAATCTGAAGGAATTACAGAAAAATGAAATTACAATGATAATAGTAAAGTACTTGTACACTGTAGGAATATTACAAAGGAAATAGAAATCTATAACTAATCAGAGATATTCTCGTTTCTTCTTTGTAACTCATTCTCATAAAGCGTCTTCTCTCGATTCATCAGAGGGGTATCTGACCAGCAGCGCCAAAGCATGATCTTTATAAGAGAGGATGGGGCCTTGCGAATCTCTTGGTTTGTGAAGAGTCTTAAGAACCCTTCATTATCCAAGAATACCATACCAGGTTTAGGCAGTGATATAATTTCGTCTTTCTGATATCTTCAGTCTTGAGGGAGAGAGGTACAAATCATTGATATATCAGGGAGCTCAAGATGACCAAGAATGCTTTGATAATCAAATTTAGTTTCATGCTCATTCTTAGAATTGAACCACCTTCAGCAGTTGATCTTTTCTTATTCGTTGGTTCAGGGAGAGGGGGAACTTGCACATGTTGTGACATTCTTTACAACAACTGATCCAATACACTTTCCACCACATCCTTGAATTTGTATTTGGAACCCTGAATGGCGTCTCTGATTTCTAACCATTCAGTGCATCCATAAATCCCTAAGAACTTGGCTTTTTCTCTCTCAGTTTTGTTTGTCCTTGTCATTCTTACATATACCTTTGGACCACCTCTGTTGGATTGTCGCCCTTGGATAGTTGCATGAATGATTTTGGCTTCAGATCTTCAAAATTTCAGTCTGTCAGTGCACCAGTCAAGCTCTTTGTCTTTCTGCATAGTGGCTTCAGCGGACAGTGCACTTAGAATCTTCTGTTGAGCAAGGATTGGATCTACATTTAAATTTTCTGGTGCAAGTTCTCTCTGTACAAGAGCTTCAGCGACCCTTTCACTCTTTTTCAGTTGTTCCTTGGCCGCCTTGTCTCTTGCCGAGTCTTCTCTGAGCAATTTCCTTGCTAAAGCAAGATGATTCTCAGTTTGCTTTATTTCCTCATTCCTGATTCTTTGTGCTTCCAATGCTTGCTCTCTCTCTTCTCTACTATCCTTATTGGTATGGCGTCAATGGGTTCAGCTTCAGGCACCCTTATTCTCCTAGCTTCGAATTCCCTAAGGAATTTTATTCGCCTTTCTTCTTCTTCAGGCTCGCTTATGATTGGCTTTTGAATGCGACGCCTGGAAATAAGGCCCTCTTCTTCTTCAGAGTTAGTTTCTATTATGTACATAAACTGCTCTTCAGAGGAAGGTTCCTTCCATGAAGTGGAGTTCTTTGGGGGACGGGGATCACTGAGGGAAGGAGAGGAGGAGAAAGAATTATCAGAGAGAGTTTTTGTAGGTGACGGAGGTGTGGGGGTTACAGAGAGAGGAGTTATATAGGGGATAAGAGGAAGAGATACCTCAATTGTGGTCTCCCACTCAGATATGGGAATAGTGGCATCCAGATCTACCAATCCTTTCCTTTGCCTGAGGCACCGGATTGTCCCTGAGAGGGATGTTGTCCGTCCCCCAAAGGCTCTTGATGAGCGACTCCAGGCCAAGACATTCTGAAATGCTCTAAGGCACTTTCAATGTCGTCGTCATCTTCATCATCGTCCATTCCCCCATAATGAGGGAGAGGATCTTCTTCTTCATCTTCATCTTCTTCTTCAACATCATCATCATCATCATCATCTTTAGCAGTCCCTTCAGGAAGGGAAGATCCCGTTCGCTGGATATAAGGAGAAATCTTTTCTCCAGGGAACGTCCGGTTGTGCTCTTCAATGAGTTCATCAGCGAATTCTTTGGCACATCTCTCCCCCTCAATGTTATCAGGAGGTAGACAATGCACCATCAGAGTGCGAACATTCGCCTGAATGTCCTTGAGCTTCGTATCATTTTCGTGAAGCATGGTTCGATCAACAACATTGAAGGAGGAGCTCGCCTCAGAGATCTTAGTGAGAATCTGCATCATATCGGATTGAGTCTTTTGAATAGACTCAAGGACGTTCGCTTGAGCAGCAACCTTCTGCTCCAGGCTTGTCAGGTCTGATGAAGGGCCCTGTTGTCTTCTTTCAGGGAAATAACGTCAGTGATGAGGTTCCTGACGTTAGTCTTGATCGCTGGTGTCCCAACGATGCGTTTGAAGATCAGTTCAGCGAACATCTAAAGATTGTCCACCCTAGCCCTTGTCAGAGCACATTCTCTGACCAAATAGTCAACAGCAGGGAATGTAGGGTTGGGAAGGACAATGGGAGGCAGATCAGTGATGGGAGTGGGTAGCTTGGGAGCTGCCATTTCTTGCTTCACATCTCTGAGCCGTGCAGCGCTGGGATGGCCCTGAGGAGACTTCCCCTTTTCCTTGCTGATGGGAGGAACGCTGGTGGTGGTGGTTGTCGTCGCTGAAGTAAGGAGAGAAGCGACACCTGATGATGACATAAAAAAAGATGCCAAAAACACATCCGGATTAGAAGATGGATGAAATTTTTTATTTTTCTCCTTGAGAGCATCATGAGGATTACTCTGACTACATTTGCAGAGGTAGTGTCTTGAGGATCACTAACCAGTGTCTTAGAGTATCTGAGAGACACTCTAAGGTCCTTTTAAATTGGCCTTCCAAAACTCAGATTGCCTAAATAATATTGAGGTTTGGATTGCGTGCATTTCAGCATTATCAGGGATAAGGACAACTATCGCTGAGTCATGTGCTAAGGTGAGGACCAAAGAAGAGGAGATGGAAGTAGTTAAGAAGGCTGTGAAAGTAGTACCTGATCCAGCTTCAGTAGAGCCGGCTAAAACACCCTCAGTGACCGGAGTCGCTGATGATGTAGGTAGTGCTGATGAGGCAACAACGGTTGAAGAGACCGTTGAAGTGGCTGTGGTTTTAGGTGGTGTTGGTAGTACACCGAAATCAGAGTGATTGGTCTTTTGAGAGACCATCTTCTTTGGCTTCTTAAGTTTTGCTGCGATGGTCTTTTTATGACCATCGGATGGTTGCTTCCTCTTTGCAGCAGCAGTAGCAGCAGTGTCCGGGATGCTCGCTGTTGGGTTGGGCAGCGAGGTAGACACTGGAAGAGGTGCTCCAATTACTTGCAGCATGTAGAGCGTGAAAGGAGCATCGCCTGGACGTTCCTCAATGTCCAAGGACTTCTTCGCTAGTATGGAGAAGTAGTGATCGCCGATCTTCAGGTATTCTTCCCCGAAGGTAACCTTCAAAATGGTTGTGAAGAAACGTGGGTAGGGGATGACGGGGTGTCTGGTGGCGTTGCTGATGCGACTGACCATGTCGCTGAAGATGTAGTCAGCGTAGTTGAGGTTGTGGCCAGTGCAGAGGGAATAGGCAAGATCTTGAAAATGCTTGCTCGCTTGGTCATGCGAGCCGATCTTCGACCCAAGGCATTGGATCACCTGGGTGAAGATATATTGTCAGCGAGCAGGTAGCCTTTTCTTTTCTACCTTGGAGCCAACTGTCTTTAGAGAAGGATTCTCCCAAGCATATCCAATAGAATCCAAGAATGCGTCGATTTGCATCTTGGTGGGTTCAGCGCCCCATTGTTGATTCTTTGCGCGTACAGGGAGACGAAGAGCCTTCCTGACAAACCCAACAGTAAAAGAAAAGAAACCAAGATTTGGAATCTTGAATCCAATAGCAGGGAGCTCGGTTCCCTTATCAGTCGTCAGCATGGTACAGTGAGCTGTGTACCATAGAGCTTCGAAATGAGAGGAGACGCCCACTGGGTTGTGGACGAAAGCGTACATCAGCGGGCACGCTTTGATGAAGGTAGCTCCTTCAGCGAAGTGAGGGCGGTCAGCAGGGATGTCCACCAATGCAATGTAATTGCATGATTTGAAGACGGCTTTTCCATGGGAAAGTGACAGGTTGGTGCAGCGACCAAAGTGTTGTCTTCAGCGGAAGAGGTTGCAGCGGTATTACTTGCAGAAGCCATTGCTGTAGGAAAGATGGGAACACCAAAGAGGTAAATCATGGTTTTATACATAAATGTATAAACCAGAGTTTGGTATAAAGAATACCAAATGTAAGATTCAAAGAAACAAGTATTTTGATGAACAAGATCAAAATGCTTGTTATAAAATCAATAAAATAAAATATTATTTAAAAAAAATGAGAAGATAAATAAATATGGATAAAACTTTTAAGAATAAAGTCTTCTGTTCTAAGGAAAGAATTTATAACATGGTTTTGATAAAGGAAAACTTTGTAAGTTTAATCCAGATTATTTTTATTTTGTTTCTAAAATATGTTTTTTTATCATTTTAGAAATATAAGAAGAAGAAGATGTGAAACAAGATGTTTCCAGTCAAAAGTAAAGGTTTAGATCAAACCTTAGTTGATTTCGAGAAGGAAAAACACACAAATGCATGTTCTTGATGTTCTTGATAAAACTTGAAGATTCAAAGATTTCTTTTGCCTTTAGGAGAGTTATGAAAGCGGAAGGAATCAAGTAAGGCAAAAGATTGGCTTAAATAGCAAGAGGAGAGAGAAAGAAAGGAGTGCTAAATGACGGTTTTAGCTTTTTGAAAAAGAAATGATGACCTGGCGCACGTTCCAAGAAAGGAGTTGGAATGGAAACGTCGCGGTCCGTCGTGTGTCAGAAAAAGATCCGACGTGTCCTTTTCTATATTATTAAAAGATTATAATGATAATTTTCCATAAGGAAGGTTAATCATTATTAATTTTAGAAAACTCTTCATCACTAATAATAAAGGATTGTCAGTGAGAAGTTTCAATTTTAAGAGATTCATTCTTTGATGAGAAAATATATCAAAGAGTGATAAAGATTAGAAGATAATACCTGAGGAGATGGCCCAGATATCGCTGAATTAGAGTTCAGCGAATGGAAAGTTTGAAGGCTTTATTTGTATCCCTTGTTGGTCACTGAATAAGAATTTATTCAGCATTCAACATACCAAGTTCGCTGATGAGTAGATTGAATCTAGTTTCATCAACAGGCTTGGTGAAAAGATCAGCGAGCTGATTATCAGTGGGTATAAAATGGAGCTCAACTTCACCATTCATCACATGATCTCTGATAAAGTGATATCGGATCTCAATGTGCTTGGTTTTGGAGTGAAGTACAGGGTTGTTAGCAATGGCAATAGCACTAGTACTATCACAATAGATAGGAATTTTAGAGAGCTTGAGATCGTAGTCTCTGAGTTGATTTCTCATCCAAAGGATTTGAGCAAAACAACTACCAACGGCTATATATTCAGCTTCAGCGGTGCTCTTTCTATCTATCTTACAACCTTCAAAGTCACTATCAGAGTAACCAATAAGATCAAATCCTGAGCCTTTGGGATACCAGAGACAAAGATTTGGAGTTCCTTTTAGATATCTGAAGATTCGCTTTACAGCGATTAGATGGGATTCCTTCGATTCAGCTTGATACCGAGCGCCGAGACATGTAGAATACATGATGTCAAGTCTACTCGCTGTAAGATACAGCAGAGATCCAATCATCCCTCGATAGGCAGTGACATTGACTGGTTTCCCGTTGGGATCCTTGTTCAAAGTCAGAGGAGGTGCCATAGGGGTCTTCATCGCTGAGCATTGATTCATATTAAACTTGTTCAGCATGTCTTTAACATATTTGCTTTGACAAATAAAGATTCCTTTGTCAGATTGTTTTATCTACAAACCTAGAAAATACGTTAGTTCACCCATCATACTCATTTTGTATTGCTTTTGCATTCTTGCAGCGAAACGAGTACACAATTTGGGTCTTGTGGAACCAAAGATAATGTCATCGACATATATTTGAGCGAGTATGGTATGACCTTTATATTTTCTTAAAAACAGGGTTTAGTCAATTTTTCCACAAACAAATTTTTCTTTAAGAAGAAATTTACAAAGAGTATCATACCAAGCTCTAGGAGCTTGTTTTAACCCGTAAAGGGATTTTTCTAGTTTGAAAATACAACCAGGATGGTTAGGGTCTGAGAACCCAGGGGGTTGTTCAACATAAACTTCCTCGCTGAGTTTTCCATTTAGAAAAGCACTTTTAACATCCATTTGAAAAACTTTGAAGTCTTTATGGGCAGCATAAGCTAAAAAGAGTCTTATGGCTTCTAAACGAGCTACAGGTGCAAAGGTCTCATCATAGTCAATCTCTTCTTCGTGTCGATAACCTTGAGCAACAAGTCTAGCCTTATTGCGAATTACAGTCCTGTTTTCATCTAGCTTATTTCTGAAAACCCATTTGGTTCCTATGACAGTTTTATCAGAGGGTCTAGGAACAAGATTCCAAACTTTATTTCTACGAAATTCAGTTTGTTCTTCTTGCATAGCTGAAACCCAGCTAGGATGAGAGATAACTTGGTCTATCTTCTTAGGTTCATAGAGAGAAATGAAGTTAACATAAAGACAGATATTACCTTTACCTCTACGTGTCTTGATACCTGCATTGGGATCACCAATAATTTGATTTATTGGATGATTTGTAGTCCATCGCTGAGCTGGTGGTCGAGGAGAGAGATCAATAGCAGATTCAGCGACTTGTTCTTCAGTTTCTGGAATAGGACTTGTTGGTTCAGCAACAGGTACTTTATTTAAAATCAATTCAGGGATTGATTTTCAGATGTAGATTGGTTGTTCAAAGAGGAATTTCCAAGAGAGGAATCAGCAATAGAAATCTGATTCAGAGGAGTAACATTCATCCCTGAAGATGGATGATTGTCACTTGAAGGATTTGTAGGGAATTCGACATCACTTGCTTCAGTAGGAGGTTGATTGCTGAAATACGTTTCAGGTTCCCCATAATGAGATATCATCCAAGCATTCAATTCTTCATCATCATCATGAGTATGAGAAGTATGAATGGGACGAGATTCATCAAAGTTGACGTGCAAGGATTCTTCAACATGTTGTCTTCTTTTGTTGAAGACTCTGAAAGACTTAGGTACAGAGGAGTATCCAAGAAATATACCTTCGTCTGCCTTTGGATCAAACATACCCAAATGATATCTGTCATTCAGAATGTAACATCTGCATCCAAAAATATGAAAATATTTCAGAGTGGGTCTTCTCCCATGAAACAATTCATATGGGGTCTTCTTAAATCGCTTAACTATCAGGTATCGATTCTGAGTGAAGCACGCTGTGTTGACTGCTTCAGCCCAGAACTGAGTTGGTAAATGCGATTCGTTGAGCATTGAGGGAGCTGCTTAAATGATAGTTCGATTTCTTCTTTCTACAACACCGTTTCACTGAGGAGTTCTCACTGACGAAAAGGTTTGGGAGATGCCTTTTTCTTCAAAGAAGTTCACTAGAGTGCTGTTTTTTAATTCAGTACCATGATCACTTCTTATGGAACGAACAATCAGATCGTTCAGAACTTCCATCCTTTTGATAAATGAGATTATAATATCAGGGGTCTCACTTTTGGATCGAAGAAAGAATAACCATGTGTATCTGGAATATTCATCAATAATCACAAGAGTGTATTTCTTTCCAGATATAGATTGGACATTGACAGGTCCAAATAGATCCATATGGAGTAGCTGAAGAGGAGCGGTCACTGAAGAAATTTGCTTTGACCAGAAGGAGGCTTTTGTCAGCTTTCCCTTTTTCACATGCTGAATAAAGAGATTCCTTTGTAAAGGTATGATTTGGGAGGTCTCTGACTAGATCTTTTTGAGACAATTCATTTATTGTCTTAGAGTTGAGGTGAGAGAGTTTTTTATGCCATAACCAGTTTATATCAGTGGATGCTTTAGAGATAAAGCACATGTTCTCAGAGTGAGAACTATTCATATTTATGACATACACATTCTCCACTCTTTTGTCTGTTAGGGCAAGCTTATCATTACCGTCAGTGACAACACATCTATTCTTTAAGAATAGAACTTTGAAGTCTTTGTCACATAACTGACTAACGCTCAAAAAATTGTGCTTTAGTCCCTCAATGTAGGAAACACGAGTAAACGATGTGGCTCCGTTGGATAGAATTCCATAACCTTTAGTGTATCCTTTGCCATTTCCACCAAAGGTCACTGATGGACCAACTTCTTCTTTGTAATCAGAGAGCTGAGATTTTCTGCCAGTCATATGCCTTGAGCATCCGCTATCAAGATACCAGATACATTTGGCATTCTGCATACAACAAAAGGATTAATTGTTTGAAGGTACCCATATTACTATGGGTCCTGCTTGGTTAGTTAAAGGATTGGCGGAGGAGCTACTAGCTGAAGAACTCTATTCAGTGGATATCTTCACCTTTGTTGGTTTTGCAACCTTGGTGGATTTCACTCTCGCTGACTTATCAGCTTGAGCTACTTTCTTTCCATGAGCTAGTTTATCAGCTCTAGTAGCGTTAGGACATTTACTTGCAATGTGGGTAGTTTCACCTTAGTGATAGCACTTCCTATATTTAAAGGGTTTGGAATTCAGAGGGAAAGGAGGAACTTTTTCAGGGATAGTACCAAGAATTCCTTTATTCATAGTCCTTGGAGGTATAACAACCTTTTCAGGGATAGGAGTGAGATCGATCTTAATTCTGGGGGTTGGTCTCTAAGAAAAGTCAGAGACCTTCTTCCCAGATTTAGAATTTCTCTCTGAGGATTCCTTGTTCCTATTCTGAGCGATCTTATTCTTAGGTACTTGGTCAAGAAACTCGTTCTTGATCACCTTCTTAGAATTTATCACAGGAAACTTCTCTTTAATAGAAGAGGAAGAAGTTGAAGAAGAAGGATCAGGGATAGAAGAGACAAACATTCCAAATTTGAGCATGGAACGATCATTTTATGATTCTTCCTTTTCAGGGTTAAAGCGTAAGCCACTTCTTACTTTCATAGGTATTTGGGCATTGATGTTCTTATTGACTTTTTCAGAAACTTTACACCATCCTTTGATGGTTGCCTTTTCAGAATTAAGATCAGTGATAGCCTTTTCCCGATCAGCAATAGCTTGCTGCTTCTCGATGCTTATGGTTTGATTTGCAAAGACTTGGTCCTTGAGAGTTTCCTCAATTTTAGAAAGTTATTTAATTTTTATATGGAAAATTTTCAATTGCTCAGATAAATCAGTGTTAATTTTCTTGGCCTTAATTTTTCCATTTAAAGCATTATAAAAATCAACAGTCATAGCATCGAGGGCTGAAAAGTTATTACTTTCAGAGAGTAAAGAGATAGATGGAATGGTTACCTGAGTAGAAGGGGTCTCAGAGGATAAAGTTTCAGTAGCTTCTTCAGCGTCCTCTATTCTTGCCATTAGACACAAGAAGGCACGATCTTCTTCATCAGAGCCAGATTCTTCAGAGGTCTTGGCCCAGTCGTCTTCAGCGTCCCAATCAACTTCTTCAGCGATAAGGCCTTTGCCTTTTTGCTGGTATTTCTTCAGATCCTTGTATTTGTTTTTCAATTTCAAATACTTCTCCTTTTTATCAGAGGTCTGGGAGGTGGTAGGAGCTGCAACTTTTTTTGATCCACATTCACTTGCGAAGTGACCCTTTCGCTCACAGTTGAAGCATATAGTTGAGGCTTTCTCAGCGGGGCAATGTCTTTTGCTTTTCAGAGTCAGAGAGATTTGAAGGTTTTCGAAAGTTGCTCTTTCTAGCGAATCTTTTACAATTATTTGTTAAGAGAGCTAGAGAGTTATCAAACTCAGAGATGTCAGCATCAGTGAGTTGATCTTCTGAATCAGTTTGACCTAATTCAGTGATGAAGGTAATAGTGGAAGAAGAAATATTTTTAAGAGGAGTTGCCTCTGAAGTCACAAGTGCCAAAGAAGTACTTTTGGCACCTTTGAGTTCATTTATGAGGTTCTTCCTCAGAAGTTGAGATTGTTCCTCATTTAAGAGCATTCCATACAATAGTTGTAGGAACAAATAGTCTGTTTTCTAGATAGTAAGGGATCTTTGGGTCCGATCCTTCTAGAAATAGAGACATTCTTTCCTTCCATAATGGAAAATTATCATGGCTAAATCTTGGAGGTTTAGCTAAAGATCCATAATCATTGTAGTTCGTATTAGGGTTTGACATTTTTAAATAGTTTATAAGAAAATTATTTTAAAGATAAAAGAAACAAACACTGCTCTGATACCACTTGTTTGTCCCTAAAGGGTCTACAAGAGTTCAATAATAAATAAACAGTTTGTAGAAGGGGGGGTTGAATACAAACACACATATTTTGGTTTTTAAGTTAGTTTATATATCATACACAAATTTACTGTGACAAGCGGAATAAGAACAAGTTTAAAACCTATTCTATTGTAACTATGAAATACTAAGTTTGATGCACAAGAGGAAGGAAGAAAGAATAAAGAGGGTTTAGGTTAGAAAGTAGCATGCATAGAGATGAAGAAGATATCTTCATCTTATTTATACTCGTTTGCATTTAATGCAAGACAAAAGGTATATGCACTTGTCAAGTTTGGATAGGAAGTTTGTCCTTGCTAATAAGACAACAATGTTTTTGGCCAAATATGAACAGTACCATATCAGATATGATGGGGACATAAGAGACAATTCGTACGTCCTTTTCTGAAAAGGTATTAGGTTTGACTTTTGTGCATCGAGGATAAGATTAATCTTTAATATTGTAAAGGAAGCTTCATTTGATCGCTGATACTGAATCTTCAAGGATAAACTTCAGTATCGCTGAGGCTTCACAAGACTTCACACTTTGATTAGATAATCGCTGCTATTGTTGAACCGCTTCAGTTCACTTAGCTGATCATCTCTTTCTTCAGCTAGGGTCTTTGACTTTCGCTGAGTGTTCTTATGGTGTGATAGATGATCATCAGGTCTTCAGAGATAAGTTTGTTGTTCCTTGATCGTCAGAGATCGCTGATGGTAATCAGCGTATGCTATCGTTGAATATGAACAGAAGCTTATACTATGGAATTTCACTAAGTATATAAAAGGAATCATATTCAAATCATTGAGAGGAGTTATGATCAACAAATTTAAATTTTTGATTTTCAGTAAGTATATAGAGGAATCGTATTCAAATCACTTAAATGAATTTGGATCAACACGACAAGTGCGATATACTTAAATTACATATGGCCAATGTAATCATAACTTTACAAGTACTTGTTTGAACTTGAGCATCCTATTATATATTAGTATGTGATTAATCGTGTACATGGTTATTGTTGCATTTAAGTCATGTCTAGATAGATGGCTGGAAATTCTAGACGTTCCGTTAGGATTGTATCTGAGAATCCTGAGAGAGAAAACCCTTCTGTGAGGGGTGTTCCAGAAGAAACATCTGTGGGTCGTGGTAGAGGCTGAGGAAGAGGAATTATTGGTACTTAACATCTAGAAACTACTACTACGACTATAGGTCGAGGTCGGGGCCGAGGAAGAGCTAGCGGTATACAATAAGAAGTTCATAATGAGCATGACCTATCAGCCCAAGAAAGCTCAGCAACAGGCCGTGGAAGGGGTAGATCGCGGGGAAGAGGTCGGGCAAAAAATCTTGGGTATGTTACTTAGGAAATGTTAGAAGCTCAACTAACTAAATTCCAGGATACCTTGCTATCTCGTCTAGGGCATCACTCTCAACCCGAGCCAGAAGAGACGTTGAATCCTGAAATACATGAAGAAGCGGAGGCCAGTACCCCCGTGAATATGGCGTCTGTACCACCAACCTCTTCTTCCATGGCAAAAGGAGGTGACCTCAAAATGTTCTTGGCATGCAAGCCTCGTACTTATTCTAGTGAATGGGATCATGTTAGAGCCATGTGTTGACTAAAAGAGATAAAAATGATATTGAGGACCAGTAAGACCTCAAAAGAAGATAAAGTGATGTATGCAATTTCAAGGTTGTGGTCAAGTGCTCTGTATTGGTGGGAAGTCTTGATGACTTCAGACCTAGATATTCTAGAGATAATGTCTTGGGAAGAATTCTCTGAAAAGTTCAAAGAAGAATATTGCCCAGAAGCTGCGGTAAGACAACTAGAAGATGGATTCTTAGAGTTGGAGAAGAAAGGTATGATGGTACGGGAGTATACGGAGCAATTTTCTGAGAAGTGCAGATTTGCATAATCTTATGTTGATATTGAACATAAGAAGGTCAAAAGATACACATGGGGGCTAGAACCAATTATCAGGAGGAGTGTGATCGTAAGAAACGCTATTACATATATAGCTACAATTGATGTCGCTGAAATCGTTGAGCAAGATTGTATTAGAGAATCAAAAGAGAAGATGGGTGAGAAGAGGAAAGGAGCAGGGCCGACTACGGAATTTCGCAAATCGAAGTTCGTTGGTACTGTCAATTGTCCGATCTAAAAGTTTACAGAAAAAGCATGTACCCGATGCCATAAGGCATGTACCCGATGCCATAAGGAATGAAACACTGATCCGTAAAAGTGTTACAATGTGCAGGATCGGGCAATTTAACCAGGGATTGCAGAGTGACAAGGCATTGCTATAATTGTGGTGTTCCCAACCACTTTCAAGTTGATTATACTCAAGCATGGGGAAAAGGAACTAGATATTCTGGAAGTCACCAGTCAGGTCGGGGGCCTACAGCTACCGAAAAACCCAAAGTGGTCATGGGAGATGAAACGGAATGAACCTGCAACCAGGGGACGTGCCTTTCAAATGACCAAAGGTGAAGCTGAAGAGAACCAAGAAGTAGTGACAGGTACTTTTCTTGTTACTTCAATTGATGCCAAAGTGTTATTTGATTCTGGTGCAAATCGTTCCTTTGTGTAGCCCTCATTTATCGACTGTTCGTATGTTAAACCAAAGATATTAGATGATATCTTAGTAGTAGAAACAACAAACAATGGTGAAGTATTGGTTAAGGAAGTCTTTGATAATTGTATGATAGCAGTAAAGAGATGTGATGTGCCTATTTAGTTGTTCCCCATGCCGTTAAGGGAATTTGATGCTATAGTTGGTATGGACTCGTTGGCTAAAAACCAAGCCAGTATAATTTGCAAAAAGAAGATGATTCATATTGACTTACCAGGGAGAGGGCCAATAGTAATTTCTGGCGATCGACGAGACCGTTGTTCCAGTCTTATTTATGTTTTAAAGGCTCAGAAATTTGTGCAAAAAGGGTGCATATGTTTTCTTGCATATGTAGTTGATAGTAAGAAAGAAAAGATCAAGATAGAGAACATCCTGGTAGTATGTGACTTTCCAGAAGTATTCCCGGAAGACTTGACTAGTTTACCCTCTGATCGATCGATAGAGTTTCAGATCGAATTGATACCAGAAGCCACACCAGTAGCACGTTCACCGTATCGGTTAGCTCCTTCTGAATTGAAAGCATTAATGACGCTATTGAAGGAAATTCTTGACAAAGGTTTCATTCGACCGAGTGTATCTCTTTGCGGCACACGAGTGTTATTTGTAAACAAGAAGTACGGGTCAATGAGAATGTGCATTGACTACCTTGAATTGAACAAGCTGACGATCAAGAATAAGTATCCGCTTCAAAGAATTGATGATCTATTTGATCAATTTATTGGGGCGAGTTACTTCTCAAAGATTGATTTGCGGTCCGGTTATCACCAGTTAAAGATACGTGAAGAAGACGTGCCGAGGACAGCTTTTCATACACGATACGGTCATCGTCATTTTTTGGTGATACCATTCGGACTTTCCACCGGAAACATTTATAGACATGATGAATTGAATATGTCATCCATATCTCGATAAAATTTTCATTGTATTTATCGATGGAATACTAATATATTGTCGGTCCGAAGAAGAGCACGCAAATCATCTCCAATTGATTCTAGAGTTGTTCAAACAAGAGAAATTATATGCCAAGATGTCAAAGTGTGTATTTTGGCCATATGAAGTTCAATTTCTGGGTCGTATTATTTCTGAAGCGGGCATCCAGATAGATCCACTCAAGATTGATGCTATCGAGAAGTGGGAAGCACCGAGAACACCGACAGAGATTCGAAGTTTTCTTGGATTGGCCAATTTTTATCGGAAGTTTATACAAAACTTTTCTCGTATTACTACACCGTTGACGGGACTTACGAAAAAGAATTTGAAGTTTGAATGGAAGGAGGCGCAAGCTGCAGCCTTTTTGATGTTAAAGGACAAGTTGTGTAGCGCGCCAATGTTATCCTTACCTGACGGTTTGGGAGACTTTGTGGTTTACAACGATGCCTCGAAGCTGGTTTAGGTTGTGTTTTAATGCAACGTGGAAAGGTTATTACTTATGTTTCAAGAGAGTTGAAAGAGCATGAAAAGCAATATCCTACACACGACATGGAGCTGGCGGCTTTGGTTATTGCACTAAAAATCTGGAAGAATTACTTGTATGGGACGAAATGCCAAATTTTTATAGATCATAAAAGTTTGCAGCATTTGTTCCACCAACGAGATCTAAATATGCGGCAACGACGGTGGTTGAAATTGGTTAGCGATTATGATTGTGAAATTCTATACCATCCGGGAAAGGCAAATGTAGTGGCCGACGCACTGAGCCGCAAAGAGAAGGATGGAACGATTAAAGCTCTCGCTTTAAGAGCTGAGTTATTACCAATTATTCACGAAGAGTTGCAAGGAAGTCAAAGTGAGGTCGTCAAAGAAGAAAACGTCTACAAGAACGAATTGGAGGTTTACTATCTCATATAGTAAAAGATAGTCGTGATTTGATGCGTTTCACAAATAGTGTTTGGGTTCCACGTTATGGTGACGTAAGAGAAAGAGCTTTAAGTGAATCCCATAAGTCTCGTTTTTCTATTCACCCGTGTACTAAAAAATGTATCATGATATGATACATGGCCGGGAATGAAGAAGTATATTGCATAGTATGTTGAAAGCTGTATGACTTGTTTACAAGTCAAAATAGAACATCAACGACCTTACAAAAAGTTGCAACCGTTAGAAATTCCGGTTTGGAAGTAGGATCATATCAGTATGGATTTCATAATAAAGCTGCCTAGAATGCCAAAAGGTTTTGATTCTATTTGGGTTGTGGTGGATCGTTTATCGAAGTCAACGCACTTCTTACCAAGGAAAGAGTCGTACTCCACTGATCGACTAGCGAAGTTATATATTGATGAAGCGGTAACACGTCATGGTGTCCCTTTATCGATTGTTTCTTATCGTTACACTCATTTTACTTCTATGTTTTGGGGAAGTTTCCAAAGAGAAATGGGTTCACAAGTTAAGTTAAGTACGACTTATCATCCGCAAGCAGATGGTCAAAGTGAACGTACGATCCAAACATTAGAAGATATGCTACGGGAATGTATTATTGACTTTGGAGGATCGTGGGGTAGTCATTTACCTTTGATCGAATTTTCCTATAACAATAGTTATCATTCAAGTGTTCAAGAGGCACCTTTTGAAATTCTTTACGGACAAAAGTGTCGAACGCCGCTGTCTTGGAATGAAGTGGGCGAGAAGCAATTAGCTAGACCTGATATAGTTCAGCTAACGGCTAATAAAATCAATCAGATTCGCGAAAGAATGAAAGCAGCCCAAGATCGACAGAAGAGCTATGTTGATAAAAGTCGTAAGCCGATTGAATTTCAAATTGGAGATAAGATGATGTTGAAAGTAGCACCTTGGAATGGAATCATTAGATTTGGTTAGAGGGGCAGGGTACGTTCGACCTTTTGCAATCATTGATCGGTGGAGCTGAGTGCTATCCATGACACCTTTCATGTGTCTAACTTAAGGAAGTGTCTAGCTAATCCAAAAGAAATTGTGCCACTATCGGAGATCAAAGTTGACAATAAGTTGTGTTTTGAAGAGACTCCTGAAGCTATTATCGACTCTAAAGTTAAAGCTTTAAGTAATAAAGAGATTCGATTAGTGAAAGTCTAGTGGCGTTTTCACAAGGGACCAGAAGCTACATGGGGACCCGAGTCTTAAATGAGAATGAAATATCCTCACTTTTTTACCTAGTGGATTCCGGGACGGAATTCTTCTAAGGAGGGGATATTGTAACATCCGGGTTCGATTTAATTATCGCTTGTTAGTACCGGGGGTATTTTTATGAAAGATTGAAAATGAAAGGATCTTGTTCGAAATTTATGCACCTCCTTGTGCAACCTTTCCTATTATCCAATGAAATTAAAACATGCATGTGGAGTTTTTAGAGTGTGGACCCCTTTCTCAGAGACTTCTCCCTTTGGTCACCCAATATTATGCCAACATGAACATGCATGTGTGCATTCATGTGCTTTAATTTGTAATTGTGGTGTTATCCAAAACCATGCGAAGTCATGAGAAGCCACCGTCCCCCCGCCTTTAAATCTCTTTCTCTCATATATATACATATTTACTCATAAAGCCTCATTTATTTAGCTGCTGTATACTATATATGAGGTGGGAAGGGAAGATAAAGAGAAATATTATTTATGTAATAATGATCTCCCCTCGATCAATCCCTCTGACTTAATACGTTTAGGAAGGTTCATGAACAACAAGATGAATCAAAGGAAAGATAGTCAAGACAAAGTTGCCTTCTTCAGAATCATAAGGTGTATGGAAGCATTCGTGACATACAGGAAGCAGGTAGACTTTCAAACAGGGCTTGATCTCAGAATGACTATCTTAAGTATCTCTGCACCTAATGAAGAAAGAGAAGGGATTGAGCATATTCATGTCGGGCAAATTTTGACTGAACCAGAGGATGGAATTGTATTCAAGAGACCAAAAAGAAAATGCTTCTTTAGAATAAAAGAAGGTCACAAATACTCTTCTGGAATTGTAGATCTTGTCAAAGGGTTTGCATCCCTTCAGATAGATGATACAGGAAAAGAAGCTCACATCAGAATTGCCGCTGAAAGGATGTTTCAACAATTGAACTTGATGGTAAAGCTAAGACATATCACTGATCAATTCCACAAGGTCACTACATTCAATCCTGATGCTCCTTTTTGATTTTTAACTTGTAAATTCCTTTATTGTACTTGTTTGATTGAAATGAAATGAAATTCTGTTTTTGTCATGTAACTCTTAGTTCTGGAATTCATACTTAAGGGGAGATTGTTAGAACTTATGAAAGTATGAACCAGAAGTAGCTAAGTTGCAAACATCATAACACAATACCAGAGGTTCATCTTCTAACCTATCTCATCTAAAAAGCGCCAAGAGACTTGAAGACCCTCTGGATCTCAACTGTTATTCCACACCACTTTGGATGACGTGGCAGTCACTTTTTTCGTATGTAACAAATTCTGTTAGTCGTACAAGTGACGTGTCATTCAGTGATAGGCTAGCTCACTGACTTTTCTCTTTGTACTAGTATATATAGAGTTATTTATCACTGTAAATAAGGTAGAATCATTGCGAGAGAAAGTGTATTTCATTCCGTGTATTGTAATCGATCTTCAGATTATTCAATACGAATTCTCATTTGTTCTTCATATACTGTTCTTACTGAATTAATTACTGTTCTAGCTTTAATCATAGATTAATATTGCTTCCGCTCATATATTTCTCTTAGATCTATTGATTAGTTGAGTAAAATAGGGATCTGGGTTCCAATAGTTATAAATCGATAAGTTTCGGGTTTGTATCGATGTTTTAACTGGTAGATTCGTATGTTATAGTTGTACGTTGAGTTTGATCGTTGTCGGTTAAAAGTCTCGGAGAGTTTTTTGGTTGTTATTGGTTGAGGTGAGTTTTTACAAAGCTTTTGTAAAATACGTGTTTTACATTACACGTGCTTTAAATTATGAATATGCATGTTTATTTATATATATGTATATATATATATAAACACGCAGAAATATATGTATATATATTCGGACATGTTGGTCGAGTTGTCAACTAAGTCTTTATATAACAAAGGTTGTGGCGGTAATTACTCCGAGGTGAGTTGTGGCGGTAAACACCGCGATGTGAGTTGTGGTGGTATAGAACTCATTGAGCACCGCGATAGAAACTAACTGAGTGAATGGCTAAGTGATAAACTAACATTTGGAACTGAATTATTCATGCAAGCTTCGCACCGTACCATGAGAGCTTCGCATGAAGTGACGTGAAGAGGTGAAGCCTTATCATGCGAGCCCAAGTGAGCCTGGCACGCTTATATGCGAAAGCTTGAAGAATATTCTCTATGCGAGCCTCGCACACAATGGTGCGAAGGTTGAAAGACTTGAAATATTTTTAAAGGAAAACTTTATAACACTATTTTATAAAGTACTCTAAGGTGTTATGATTTTGGTAAAAATTACCAGTATCAAATTTTATAACTGTTTAGCCGATCATGGAAATTACAAACGAGGGAAAATTTCTCACTAGACCTTTTGGTCTAACCCTAAATATTTTATCAAACTGTTTTACAGGTCAGCTTCGTTTGGAAGATAAAGGCAAAGGGAACATGTAGTTTATTTACGCATGACTCTTTTGGATCCTATCTATCTATTTAGTTGGATCACATGTTGATATGTTAGCTTTTGTTATGTAAAGTTAACTTTGAACTTGAGGTAAAGCATAAACCTCTTTGTGTATATGGAATCTATATGTTTTCGGATCTTGGTTTATATGGGATGTTAAACCTAGGCATGAATAGAGGGCGAATGGATTGATCCTAGGATAGTGCCATGTCCGCGATGCTTCGCGAAAGCGATTGAGTTATGATTTGCCCGCAGACCTTTCCTAAAGCCCAAGTAGACTGATCATCTCTTGGGAGAGAGCGACACACAAAGGTGGTTCATGTAATAACCCTTTTGGGTGATATTTATAATTGGTGATGAGTCGATTTTTGGGAGATTGTAAAGTACAAAGATTGACTTTTAAAATATTACGTTGCTATTCTAATTTCGATTTATTATTTCATTACATCATTTCTCTTATGTTCCAATTTATACTATACAATTCGTCCACAGAGCCATAGCTCAGCCGTGTTTTGTTTTATGACACGGCAGGTACAGGTGACGAGACTCAACGCGGGTCAGGGAAGTGATATTGAGTGATGATCTGTTGATACAACCGAAGGCATCGGTTGTTCACATTTAGGTGGATGTAATTAATATATATCGGGTATATTTTAGTTGCTCGATATCTGATCCATTATTGTTTTGTACTACCATTTATTATGATGATTTTATACTTCGGATCTTAAATGTGACACCGCCGCCTGTCCTTGGCCACGCGGAACAGGCGGTGTTAAAACTTTCTAGAATTTTTACAATGAGCAGGCGGTTTGTACCGTCCACAAGAACAAAAGAACCAAACCAACCAAAAATGCTAAAAATATCCAAAATCTAAAAATATGTTTTCTCGTAACCCTGTCAATCTTCACACTCCATGTTTTATTATACGCGTTGTTAACTTCTTTGATTGTTTTATCCAAAAATGGAACCTTGGTCATTCTCACAGACCTACTCATTTCATTCCATAAATTCGGGACACCTTGTTTACTTTTTAAGTGGTTCAAAAAAAATGAAAACAAATTATGCGAAGGTTGATTGTGCGAAGCTGGCAAGGTCTCTCATAAACCATTTCTTATTCTTGTTTATCAACAATTTCTTATCGATAATTCGGATTGCCATTTCTAATTCTTGCTTACCTTTTAGACTTTTTAGAATGTGTTGCAATTGTACTGGGTTTAATTTTGAAGATGGCAGTGGAATAATTTATCTTTATTTAATGCAATTGGCTTCATTTAATAGAACACAATTAATATATATTTTTCTTGTTTTATTTGTCTTCTTATTTTTCGACCAAATGAGAAAGAAACCATCTCGATTCTAGTTAGGTATTCATTTTGAAGTCATGTCAAAATAAGTTTATTAACAACTCGTTCAACATAGGGTACAAAAGGGTTAAAGACACATATTTGTTCAACATAGAATTTACAATTCTCATTTCAACATTTTAATAGCAGTTGTATGTCCTAAAAGACGTATTCTCTTGTAGTAGAGGTCGTTCAATCTGGCTCTTCGAGCTTTGAAAGATTTTGAAACACCCAAGAGCACCTATAAAACGAGCACGCGGTTTGAACCGTCCACAAGAACAAAAGATACGAACCAGCCAAAAATGCTAAGAACTTCCAAAATCTAAAAACATATTTTCTCATAAATATGTCAATCTTCACACTCCATACTTTATTATACATCATGTTAACTTCTTCGATAGTTTTATCCAAAAACAGAACCCTGGTCATTCTCACATTCCTACTCATGTTGTTCCATAAGTCGGCGACATCTTGTTTACTATTTAAAAGATTCAAATTTATTTTTTATTTTTTATTTAAAACAAAGTTGCGAAGGTTGAATGTGTGAATCTCGCAAGGTCACGCGTAAGCCACTTATCGACAATTCAGATTGCCATTTCTTATTCTGGCTTACGTTTTTGAGTTTCTACAATGAGTTGCAATTGTACGGGGGTTTATGTTTTTAGATTGCAGTAGAATAATTTGTCTTTATTTAATGGAATTGGCTTCAATTAATAGAACACAATTAATAACTATTTTTCTTGTTTTATTAGTCTTCTTATTTTTGATCAAATGAGAAAGAAACCATCTCGATTCTTGTTAGGTATTCATTTCGAAGTCACATCAAAATAAGTTTATTAACAACCCGTTGTGATGAATTAAATTTCAAAAACACATAGAATACACTACAAAACAACATGGTACAAAAGGGTGTAAGACACATAATTTTTTAGCATAAAATTTATAACTCTCTTTTCAAGTACAATATATAAGGACCTATAACAGCAATTGTACGTCCTAACAGACGTATTTTCTTATACGAGAGCCCGTTCAATGTGGCTCATTGGGATTTGAAAGATTTTGAAACACACTAGAGCACCTATAAAACGAGCAGGCGGTTTGTACCGTCCACAAGAACAAAAGAACCAAACCAACCAAAAATGCTAAAAATATCTAAAATCTAAAAATATGTTTTCTCGTAACCCTGTCAATCTTCACACTCCATGTTTTATTATACGCGTTGTTAACTTCTTTGATTGTTTTATCCAAAAATGGAACCTTGGTCATTCTCACAGACCTACTCATTTCGTTCCATAAATTAGGGACACCTTGTTTACTTTTTAAGTGGTTCAAAAAAAATGAAAACAAATTATGCGAAGGTTGATTGTGCGAAGCTGGCAAGGTCTCTCATAAACCATTTCTTATTCTTGTTTATCAACAATTTCTTATCGATAATTCGGATTGCCATTTCTTATTCTTGCTTACCTTTTAGACTTTTTACAATGTGTTGCAATTGTACTGGGTTTAATTTTGAAGATGGCAGTGGAATAATTTATCTTTATTTAATGCAATTGCCTTCACTTAATAGAACACAATTAATATCTATTTTTCTTGTTTTATTTGTCTTCTTATTTTTCGACCAAATGAGAAAGAAACCATTTCGATTCTAGTTAGGTATTCATTTTGAAGTCATGTCGAACTAAGTTTATTAACAACTCGTTCAACATAGGGTACAAAAGGGTTAAAGACACATATTTGTTCAACATAGAATTTACAATTCTCATTTCAACATTTAAATAGCAGTTGTATGTCCTAAAAGACGTATTCTCTTGTAGTAGAGGTCGTTCAATCTGGCTCTTCGAGCTTTGAAGGATTTTGAAACACCCAAGAGCACCTATAAAACGAGCACGCGGTTTGAACCGTCCACAAGAACAAAAGATACGAACCAGCCAAAAATGCTAAGAACTTCCAAAATCTAAAAACATATTTTCTCATAAATATGTCAATCTTCACACTCCATACTTTATTATACATCATGTTAACTTCTTCGATAGTTTTATCCAAAAACAGAACCCTGGTCATTCTCACATACCTACTCATGTTGTTCCATAAATCGGCGACATCTTGTTTACTATTTAAAAGATTCAAATTTATTTTTTATTTTTTATTTAAAACAAAGTTGCGAAGGTTGAATGTGTGAATCTCGCAAGGTCACGCGTAAGCCACTTTTTATTATTTCTTATCGACAATTTCTTATCGACAATTCGGATTGCCATTTCTTATTGACAATTCGGATTGCCATTTCTTATTCTGGCTTACGTTTTTGACTTTCTACAATGAGTTGCAATTGTACGGGGGTTTATGTTTTTAGATTGCAGTAGAATAATTTGTCTTTATTTAATGGAATTGGCTTCAATTAATAGAACACAACTAATAACTATTTTTCTTGTTTTATTAGTCTTCTTATTTTTGATCAAATAAGAAAGAAACCATCTCGATTCTTGTTAGGTATTCATTTCGAAGTCACATCAAAATAAGTTTATTAACAACTCGTTGTGGTATATACAATGAATTAAATTTCAAAAACACATAGAATACACTACAAAACAACATGGTACAAAAGGGTGTAAGACACATAATTTTTTAGCATAAAATTTATAACTCTCTTTTCAAGTACAATATATAAGGACCTATAACAGCAATTGTACGTCCTAACAGACGTATTTTCTTATACGAGAGCCCGTTCAATGTGGCTCATTGGGATTTGAAAGATTTTGAAACACACTAGAGCACCTATAAAACGAGCAGGCGGTTTGTACCGTCCACAAGAACAAAAGAACCAAACCAACCAAAAATGCTAAAAATATCCAAAATCTAAAAATATGTTTTCTCGTAACCCTGTCAATCTTCACACTCCATGTTTTATTATACGCGTTGTTAACTTCTTTGATTGTTTTATCCAAAAATGGAACCTTGGTCATTCTCACAGACCTACTCATTTCTTTCCATAAATTAGGGACACCTTGTTTACTTTTTAAGTGGTTCAAAAAAAATGAAAACAAATTATGCGAAGGTTGATTGTGCGAAGCTGGCAAGGTCTCTCATAAACCATTTCTTATTCTTGTTTATCAACAATTTCTTATCGATAATTCGGATTGCCATTTCTTATTCTTGCTTACCTTTTAGACTTTTTACAATGTGTTGCAATTGTACTGGGTTTAATTTTGAAGATGGCAGTGGAATAATTTATCTTTATTTAATGCAATTGGCTTCACTTAATAGAACACAATTAATATATATTTTTCTTGTTTTATTTGTCTTCTTATTTTTCGACCAAATGAGAAAGAAACCATCTCGATTCTAGTTAGGTATTCATTTTGAAGTCATTTCGAAATAAGTTTATTAACAACTCGTTCAACATAGGGTACAAAAGGGTTAAAGACACATATTTGTTCAACATAGAATTTACAATTCTCATTTCAACATTTAAATAGCAGTTGTATGTCCTAAAAGACGTATTCTCTTGTAGTAGAGGTCGTTCAATCTGGCTCTTCGAGCTTTGAAAGATTTTGAAACACCCAAGAGCACCTATAAAACGAGCACGCGGTTTGAACCGTCCAAAAGAACAAAAGATACGAACCAGCCAAAAATGCTAAGAACTTCCAAAATCTAAAAACATATTTTCTCATAAATATGTCAATCTTCACACTCCATACTTTATTATACATCATGTTAACTTCTTCGATAGTTTTATCCAAAAACAGAACCCTGGTCATTCTCACATACCTACTCATGTTGTTCCATAAATCGGCGACATCTTGTTTACTATTTAAAAGATTCAAATTTATTTTTTATTTTTTATTTAAAACAAAGTTGCGAAGGTTGAATGTGTGAATCTCGCAAGGTCACGCGTAAGCCACTTTTTATTATTTCTTATCGACAATTTCTTATCGACAATTCGGATTGCCATTTCTTATTCTGGCTTACGTTTTTGACTTTCTACAATGAGTTGCAATTGTACGGGGGTTTATGTTTTTAGATTGCAGTAAAATAATTTGTCTTTATTTAATGGAATTGGCTTCAATTAATAGAACACAATTAATAACTATTTTTCTTGTTTTATTAGTCTTCTTATTTTTGATCAAATGAGAAAGAAACCATCTCGATTCTTGTTAGGTATTCATTTCGAAGTCACATCAAAATAAGTTTATTAACAACTCGTTGTGGTCTATACAATGAATTAAATTTCAAAAACACATAGAATACACTACAAAACAACATGGTACAAAAGGGTGTAAGACACATAATTTTTTAGCATAAAATTTATAACTCTCTTTTCAAGTACAATATATAAGGACCTATAACAGCAATTGTACGTCCTAACAGACGTATTTTCTTATACGAGAGCCCGTTCAATGTGGCTCATTGGGATTTGAAAGATTTTGAAACACACTAGAGCACCTATAAAACGAGCAGGCGGTTTGTACCGTCCACAAGAACAAAAGAACCAAACCAACCAAAAATGCTAAAAATATCTAAAATCTAAAAATATGTTTTCTCGTAACCCTGTCAATCTTCACACTCCATGTTTTATTATACGCGTTGTTAACTTCTTTGATTGTTTTATCCAAAAATGGAACCTTGGTCATTCTCACAGACCTACTCATTTCGTTCCATAAATTAGGGACACCTTGTTTACTTTTTAAGTGGTTCAAAAAAAATGAAAACAAATTATGCGAAGGTTGATTGTGCGAAGCTGGCAAGGTCTCTCATAAACCATTTCTTATTCTTGTTTATCAACAATTTCTTATCGATAATTCGGATTGCCATTTCTTATTCTTGCTTACCTTTTAGACTTTTTACAATGTGTTGCAATTGTACTGGGTTTAATTTTGAAGATGGCAGTGGAATAATTTATCTTTATTTAATGCAATTGCCTTCACTTAATAGAACACAATTAATATCTATTTTTCTTGTTTTATTTGTCTTCTTATTTTTCGACCAAATGAGAAAGAAACCATTTCGATTCTAGTTAGGTATTCATTTTGAAGTCATGTCGAAATAAGTTTATTAACAACTCGTTCAACATAGGGTACAAAAGGGTTAAAGACACATATTTGTTCAACATAGAATTTACAATTCTCATTTCAACATTTAAATAGCAGTTGTATGTCCTAAAAGACGTATTCTCTTGTAGTAGAGGTCGTTCAATACGGCTCTTCGAGCTTTGAAAGATTTTGAAACACCCAAGAGCACCTATAAAACGAGCACGCGGTTTGAACCGTCCACAAGAACAAAAGATACGAACCAGCCAAAAATGCTAAGAACTTCCAAAATCTAAAAACATATTTTCTCATAAATATGTCAATCTTCACACTCCATACTTTATTATACATCATGTTAACTTCTTCGATAGTTTTATCCAAAAACAGAACCCTGGTCATTCTCACATACCTACTCATGTTGTTCCATAAATCGGCGACATCTTGTTTACTATTTAAAAGATTCAAATTTATTTTTTATTTTTTATTTAAAACAAAGTTGCGAAGGTTGAATGTGTGAATCTCGCAAGGTCACGCGTAAGCCACTTTTTATTATTTCTTATCGACAATTTCTTATCGACAATTCGGATTGCCATTTCTTATTACGCTTACGTTTTTGACTTTCTACAATGAGTTGCAATTGTACGGGGGTTTATGTTTTTAGATTGCAGTAAAATAATTTGTCTTTATTTAATGGAATTGGCTTCAATTAATAGAACACAATTAATAACTATTTTTCTTGTTTTATTAGTCTTCTTATTTTTTATCAAATGAGAAAGAAACCATCTCGATTCTTGTTAGGTATTCATTTCGAAGTCACATCAAAATAAGTTTATTAACAACTCGTTGTGGTCTATACAATGAATTAAATTTCAAAAACACATAGAATACACTACAAAACAACATGGTACAAAAGGGTGTAAGACACATAATTTTTTAGCATAAAATTTATAACTCTCTTTTCAAGTACAATATATAAGGACCTATAACAGCAATTGTACGTCCTAACAGACGTATTTTCTTATACGAGAGCCCGTTCAATGTGGCTCATTGGGATTTGAAAGATTTTGAAACACACTAGAGCACCTATAAAACGAGCAGGCGGTTTGTACCGTCCACAAGAACAAAAGAACCAAACCAACCAAAAATGCTAAAAATATCTAAAATCTAAAAATATGTTTTCTCGTAACTGTCAATCTTCACACTCCATGTTTTATTATACGCGTTGTTAACTTCTTTGATTGTTTTATCCAAAAATGGAACCTTGGTCATTCTCACAGACCTACTCATTTCGTTCCATAAATTAGGGACACCTTGTTTACTTTTTAAGTGGTTCAAAAAAATGAAAACAAATTATGCGAAGGTTGATTGTGCGAAGCTGGCAAGGTCTCTCATAAACCATTTCTTATTCTTGTTTATCAACAATTTCTTATCGATAATTAGGATTGCCATTTCTTATTCTTGCTTACCTTTTAGACTTTTTACAATGTGTTGCAATTGTACTGGGTTTAATTTTGAAGATGGCAGTGGAATAATTTATCTTTATTTAATGCAATTGCCTTCACTTAATAGAACACAATTAATATCTATTTTTCTTGTTTTATTTGTCTTCTTATTTTTCGACCAAATGAGAAAGAAACCATTTCGATTCTAATTAGGTATTCATTTTGAAGTCATGTCGAAATAAGTTTATTAACAACTCGTTCAACATAGGGTACAAAAGGGTTAAAGACACATATTTGTTCAACATAGAATTTACAATTCTCATTTCAACATTTAAATAGCAGTTGTATGTCCTAAAAGACGTATTCTCTTGTAGTAGAGGTCGTTCAATCTGGCTCTTCGAGCTTTGAAAGATTTTGAAACACCCAAGAGCACCTATAAAACGAGCACGCGGTTTGAACCGTCCACAAGAACAAAAGATACGAACCAGCCAAAAATGCTAAGAACTTCCAAAATCTAAAAACATATTTTCTCATAAATATGTCAATCTTCACACTCCATACTTTATTATACATCATGTTAACTTCTTCGATAGTTTTATCCAAAAACAGAACCCTGGTCATTCTCACATACCTACTCATGTTGTTCCATAAATCGGCGACATCTTGTTTACTATTTAAAAGATTCAAATTTATTTTTTATTTTTTATTTAAAACAAAGTTGCGAAGGTTGAATGTGTGAATCTCGCAAGGTCACGCGTAAGCCACTTTTTATTATTTCTTATCGACAATTCGGATTGCCATTTCTTATTCTGGCTTACGTTTTTGACTTTATACAATGAGTTGCAATTGTACGGGGGTTTATGTTTTTAGATTGCAGTAGAATAATTTGTCTTTATTTAATGGAATTGGCTTCAATTAATAGAACACAATTAATAACTATTTTTCTTGTTTTATTAGTCTTCTTATTTTTGATCAAATAAGAAAGAAACCATCTCGATTCTTGTTAGGTATTCATTTCGAAGTCACATCAAAATAAGTTTATTAACAACTCGTTGTGGTCTATACAATGAATTAAATTTCAAAAACACATAGAATACACTACAAAACAACATGGTACAAAAGGGTGTAAGACACATAATTTTTTAGTATAAAATTTATAACTCTCTTTTCAAGTATAATATATAAGGACCTATAACAGCAATTGTACGTCCTAACAGACGTATTTTCTTATACGAGAGCCCGTTCAATGTGGCTCATTGGGATTTGAAAGATTTTGAAACACACTAGAGCACCTATAAAACGAGCAGGCGGTTTGTACCGTCCACAAGAACAAAAGAACCAAACCAACCAAAAATGCTAAAAATATCCAAAATCTAAAAATATGTTTTCTCGTAACCCTGTCAATCTTCACACTCCATGTTTTATTATACGCGTTGTTAACTTCTTTGATTGTTTTATCCAAAAATGGAACCTTGGTCATTCTCACAGACCTACTCATTTCGTTCCATAAATTAGGGACACCTTGTTTACTTTTTAAGTGGTTCAAAAAAAATGAAAACAAATTATGCGAAGGTTGATTGTGCGAAGCTGGCAAGGTCTCTCATAAACCATTTCTTATTCTTGTTTATCAACAATTTCTTATCGATAATTCGGATTGCCATTTCTTATTCTTGCTTACGTTTTAGACTTTTTACAATGTGTTGCAATTGTACTGGGTTTAATTTTGAAGATGGCAGTGGAATAATTTATCTTTATTTAATGCAATTGGCTTCACTTAATAGAACACAATTAATATATATTTTTCTTGTTTTATTTGTCTTCTTATTTTTCGACCAAATGAGAAAGAAACCATCTCGATTCTAGTTAGGTATTCATTTTGAAGTCATTTCGAAATAAGTTTATTAAGAACTCGTTCAACATAGGGTACAAAAGGGTTAAAGACACATATTTGTTCAACATAGAATTTACAATTCTCATTTCAACATTTAAATAGCAGTTGTATGTCCTAAAAGACGTATTCTCTTGTAGTAGAGGTCGTTCAATCTGGCTCTTCGAGCTTTGAAAGATTTTGAAACACCCAAGAGCACCTATAAAACGAGCACGCGGTTTGAACCGTCCAAAAGAACAAAAGATACGAACCAGCCAAAAATGCTAAGAACTTCCAAAATCTAAAAACATATTTTCTCATAAATATGTCAATCTTCACACTCCATACTTTATTATACATCATGTTAACTTCTTCGATAGTTTTATCCAAAAACAGAACCCTGGTCATTCTCACATACCTACTCATGTTGTTCCATAAATCGGCGACATCTTGTTTACTATTTAAAAGATTCAAATTTATTTTTTATTTTTTATTTAAAACAAAGTTGCGAAGGTTGAATGTGTGAATCTCGCAAGGTCACGCGTAAGCCACTTTTTATTATTTCTTATCGACAATTTCTTATCGACAATTCGGATTGCCATTTCTTATTCTGGCTTACGTTTTTGACTTTCTACAATGAGTTGCAATTGTACGGGGGTTTATGTTTTTAGATTGCAGTAAAATAATTTGTCTTTATTTAATGGAATTGGCTTCAATTAATAGAACACAATTAATAACTATTTTTCTTGTTTTATTAGTCTTCTTATTTTTGATCAAATGAGAAAGAAACCATCTCGATTCTTGTTAGGTATTCATTTCGAAGTCACATCAAAATAAGTTTATTAACAACTCGTTGTGGTCTATACAATGAATTAAATTTCAAAAACACATAGAATACACTACAAAACAACATGGTACAAAAGGGTGTAAGACACATAATTTTTTAGCATAAAATTTATAACTCTCTTTTCAAGTACAATATATAAGGACCTATAACAGCAATTGTACGTCCTAACAGACGTATTTTCTTATACGAGAGCCCGTTCAATGTGGCTCATTGGGATTTGAAAGATTTTGAAACACACTAGAGCACCTATAAAACGAGCGAGGGCGGTTTGTACCGTCCACAAGAACAAAAGAACCAAACCAACCAAAAATGCTAAAAATATCTAAAATCTAAAAATATGTTTTCTCGTAACCCTGTCAATCTTCACACTCCATGTTTTATTATACGCGTTGTTAACTTCTTTGATTGTTTTATCCAAAAATGGAACCTTGGTCATTCTCACAGACCTACTCATTTCGTTCCATAAATTAGGGACACCTTGTTTACTTTTTAAGTGGTTCAAAAAAATGAAAACAAATTATGCGAAGGTTGATTGTGCGAAGCTGGCAAGGTCTCTCATAAACCATTTCTTATTCTTGTTTATCAACAATTTCTTATCGATAATTCGGATTGCCATTTCTTATTCTTGCTTACCTTTTAGACTTTTTACAATGTGTTGCAATTGTACTGGGTTTAATTTTGAAGATGGCAGTGGAATAATTTATCTTTATTTAATGCAATTGCCTTCACTTAATAGAACACAATTAATATCTATTTTTCTTGTTTTATTTGTCTTCTTATTTTTCGACCAAATGAGAAAGAAACCATTTCGATTCTAGTTAGGTATTCATTTTGAAGTCATGTCGAAATAAGTTTATTAACAACTCGTTCAACATAGGGTACAAAAGGGTTAAAGACACATATTTGTTCAACATAGAATTTACAATTCTCATTTCAACATTTAAATAGCAGTTGTATGTCCTAAAAGACGTATTCTCTTGTAGTAGAGGTCGTTCAATCTGGCTCTTCGAGCTTTGAAAGATTTTGAAACACCCAAGAGCACCTATAAAACGAGCACGCGGTTTGAACCGTCCACAAGAACAAAAGATACGAACCAGCCAAAAATGCTAAGAACTTCCAAAATCTAAAAACATATTTTCTCATAAATATGTCAATCTTCACACTCCATACTTTATTATACATCATGTTAACTTCTTCGATAGTTTTATCCAAAAACAGAACCCTGGTCATTCTCACATACCTACTCATGTTGTTCCATAAATCGGCGACATCTTGTTTACTATTTAAAAGATTCAAATTTATTTTTTATTTTTTATTTAAAACAAAGTTGCGAAGGTTGAATGTGTGAATCTCGCAAGGTCACGCGTAAGCCACTTTTTATTATTTCTTATCGACAATTTCTTATCGACAATTCGGATTGCCATTTCTTATTCTGGCTTACGTTTTTGACTTTCTACAATGAGTTGCAATTGTACGAGGGTTTATGTTTTTAGATTGCAGTAAAATAATTTGTCTTTATTTAATGGAATTGGCTTCAATTAATAGAACACAATTAATAACTATTTTTCTTGTTTTATTAGTCTTCTTATTTTTTATCAAATGAGAAAGAAACCATCTCGATTCTTGTTAGGTATTCATTTCGAAGTCACATCAAAATAAGTTTATTAACAACTCGTTGTGGTCTATACAATGAATTAAATTTCAAAAACACATAGAATACACTACAAAACAACATGGTACAAAAGGGTGTAAGACACATAATTTTTTAGCATAAAATTTATAACTCTCTTTTCAAGTACAATATATAAGGACCTATAACAGCAATTGTACGTCCTAACAGACGTATTTTCTTATACGAGAGCCCGTTCAATGTGGCTCATTGGGATTTGAAAGATTTTGAAACACACTAGAGCACCTATAAAACGAGCAGGCGGTTTGTACCGTCCACAAGAACAAAAGAACCAAACCAACCAAAAATGCTAAAAATATCTAAAATCTAAAAATATGTTTTCTCGTAACCCTGTCAATCTTCACACTCCATGTTTTATTATACGCGTTGTTAACTTCTTTGATTGTTTTATCCAAAAATGGAACCTTGGTCATTCTCACAGACCTACTCATTTCGTTCCATAAATTAGGGACACCTTGTTTACTTTTTAAGTGGTTCAAAAAAAATGAAAACAAATTATGCGAAGGTTGATTGTGCGAAGCTGGCAAGGTCTCTCATAAACCATTTCTTATTCTTGTTTATCAACAATTTCTTATCGATAATTCGGATTGCCATTTCTTATTCTTGCTTACCTTTTAGACTTTTTACAATGTGTTGCAATTGTACTGGGTTTAATTTTGAAGATGGCAGTGGAATAATTTATCTTTATTTAATGCAATTGCCTTCACTTAATAGAACACAATTAATATCTATTTTTCTTGTTTTATTTGTCTTCTTATATTTCGACCAAATGAGAAAGAAACCATTTCGATTCTAATTAGGTATTCATTTTGAAGTCATGTCGAAATAAGTTTATTAACAACTCGTTCAACATAGGGTACAAAAGGGTTAAAGACACATACTTGTTCAACATAGAATTTACAATTCTCATTTCAACATTTAAATAGCAGTTGTATGTCCTAAAAGACGTATTCTCTTGTAGTAGAGGTCGTTCAATCTGGCTCTTCGAGCTTTGAAAGATTTTGAAACACCCAAGAGCACCTATAAAACGAGCACGCGGTTTGAACCGTCCACAAGAACAAAAGATACGAACCAGCCAAAAATGCTAAGAACTTCCAAAATCTAAAAACATATTTTCTCATAAATATGTCAATCTTCACACTCCATACTTTATTATACATCATGTTAACTTCTTCGATAGTTTTATCCAAAAACAGAACCCTGGTCATTCTCACATACCTACTCATGTTGTTCCATAAATCGGCGACATCTTGTTTACTATTTAAAAGATTCAAATTTATTTTTTATTTTTTATTTAAAACAAAGTTGCGAAGGTTGAATGTGTGAATCTCGCAAGGTCACGCGTAAGCCACTTTTTATTATTTCTTATCGACAATTTCTTATCGACAATTCGGATTGCCATTTCTTATTCTGGCTTACGTTTTTGACTTTATACAATGAGTTGCAATTGTACGGGGGTTTATGTTTTTAGATTGCAGTAGAATAATTTGTCTTTATTTAATGGAATTGGCTTCAATTAATAGAACACAATTAATAACTATTTTTCTTGTTTTATTAGTCTTCTTATTTTTGATCAAATAAGAAAGAAACCATCTCGATTCTTGTTAGGTATTCATTTCGAAGTCACATCAAAATAAGTTTATTAACAACTCGTTGTGGTCTATACAATGAATTAAATTTCAAAAACACATAGAATACACTACAAAACAACATGGTACAAAAGGGTGTAAGACACATAATTTTTTAGTATAAAATTTATAACTCTCTTTTCAAGTATAATATATAAGGACCTATAACAGCAATTGTACGTCCTAACAGACGTATTTTCTTATACGAGAGCCCGTTCAATGTGGCTCATTGGGATTTGAAAGATTTTGAAACACACTAGAGCACCTATAAAACGAGCAGGCGGTTTGTACCGTCCACAAGAACAAAAGAACCAAACCAACCAAAAATGCTAAAAATATCCAAAATCTAAAAATATGTTTTCTCGTAACCCTGTCAATCTTCACACTCCATGTTTTATTATACGCGTTGTTAACTTCTTTGATTGTTTTATCCAAAAATGGAACCTTGGTCATTCTCACAGACCTACTCATTTCGTTCCATAAATTAGGGACACCTTGTTTACTTTTTAAGTGGTTCAAAAAAAATGAAAACAAATTATGCGAAGGTTGATTGTGCGAAGCTGGCAAGGTCTCTCATAAACCATTTCTTATTCTTGTTTATCAACAATTTCTTATCGATAATTCGGATTGCCATTTCTTATTCTTGCTTACGTTTTAGACTTTTTACAATGTGTTGCAATTGTACTGGGTTTAATTTTGAAGATGGCAGTGGAATAATTTATCTTTATTTAATGCAATTGCCTTCACTTAATAGAACGCAATTAATATCTATTTTTCTTGTTTTATTTGTCTTCTTATTTTTCGACCAAATGAGAAAGAAACCATCTCGATTCTAGTTAGGTATTCATTTTGAAGTCATGTCGAAATAAGTTTATTAACAACTCGTCGTATATACAAAGAATTAAATTTTTCAAAAACACGTAGAATACACTACAAAACAACATGGTACAAAAAGGGTGTAAGATACATAATTTTTTAACATAAAATTTACAACTCTCATTTCAAGTACAATATATAAAGACTTTTATAGCAAATGTATGTCCTAAAAGACGTATATTCTTATATGAGAGCCTGTTCAACGTGGCTCATTTGGATTTGAAAGATTTTGAACCACACTAGAGCACCTATAAAACGATGAGGCGATTTGTACCATCCACAAGAACAAAAGAAACAATCCAACCAAAAATGCTAAAAACAACCAAAATCTAAAAACATGTTTTCTGTAACCCTGTCAATCTTCACACTCTATGCTTTATTATACGTGTTGTTAATTTCTTTGATTGTTTTATCCAAAAAGGGAACCTTGGTCATCGTCACAGACCTACTCATATCGTTCCATAAATTGGGGACATCTTGTTTACTTTTTAAATGGTTCAAAAAAATCGAAAACAAATTATGCGTAGGTTGAATGTGCGAAGCTGGCAAGGTCTCAAGTAAACCATTTCTTATTTTTTCTAATCAACAATTTCTTATCGACAATTCGGATTACCATTTCTTATTCTTGCTTACTTTTTCGACTTTTTACAATGTGTAGCAATTGTGCTGGATTTAATTTTTTAGATTGCAGTGGAATAACTTGTCTTTATTAAATGGAATCTCCTTCACTTAATAGAAAAAAATTATTATCTATGTTTCTAGTTTTATTAATCTTCTTATTTTTCGACAAAATGAGAAAGAAACCATCTCGATTCTTGGTAGGTATTCATTTCAAAGTCATGTCGAAATGACTTCATTTACAACTCATTGTCGAATACATAATGAATTAAATTTTAAAAACACGTGGAATACACTACAAAACAATAGGGTACAAAAGGGTGAAAGACACATAATTGTTGAACATAAAATTCACAACTCTCATTTCAAGTATAATATATAAGGACTTTTTAAAGCAATTGTACATCCTGTAATTCCCAAATATGATCAATCTAATATGAATTCATCAAGAACGCATAGAGAGAAAAAGTCAAGGTGTAGAGAGCAAAAGTAAAACCATCATATATCTCACTTCAAAGTTATGTACAAGTTATAAAAGAATGGGTATTTATACCCTTACATGAAAGTCAACAAAACAAGGGATACAAAGCTTGAATAAAATACATTTTATTAACCAACAATCTCCCCCTTTTGGATTGATGTTTAAAAAAATTAAAACCTTTTAGTACGCTTAATTCTCAAACCAAGAGCTTCCTCTAACTCTCTTGTAATCATTCTCAATGTCAACCGTTCATTCACCAAATTCATTGCTGTAATAAGCATGTCTCTACTCTTCTCATTTAGCCTCTGATCTATTGGAGCTCTGTTATCTCTATTCTACTTTTGTTCTAATTGCATGTGAATAATCTTCAAAGTCCCATCAGAATAACTGGCTACTTCAGAGAAAATCATAAATCTTTCTCGGCCTTATTCATCTCTGTAAGCACTACCAAGCTCTTGATTATCCATAAGAAAAAAAGGTGGAACTCTTTCAGCCATAACATTTGTTTGAGTTGGTCTTAACACATTAACTCTCTTCATAGCATTCTCCAATCCAAGTTGAAAGTCGTTTACTGATATACACTTCAAGTATGATCTTAAGAAATTCTTTCACCTCTCATAAGCAAAAGAAACGTTCCCTGGTTTTAAGGCTGAATTCTTGAAGTGTTCATATAGAAGTTGCAGGTCTTTTAAATTCAAGTATGGAAAATCAGCTTCAGAAAAACTATACACTTACATATTGTTTCTTCTTACCCTGAATGTTGCATAGACAAGTTCCAGAATATTAGCAGAATGACACCTCCAAAACTTCCTGAATTTCATTGTCAGCATGAACATATTCTTTTCCTTGTGCTTTCAGCCACATTTCTTTGTAAAGAAACTTTACTCTAAACGTTTCTCTTCTTATCCCCCACATCTTATTATCCCTTAGTTTCCTCACACAATCTATATATCTATCAACATATTTGTCTTCAAGACAAGCCGTTTTCAATTGTTGTCTTCTGCATTGAGCTACCTGTTGTCTTTGTTGGAAAGTCAAAACAGGTTCTTTCTGAGCACCATAACCTTTACCATTTTTAGGCTGAGATTGAGGTTGAGATTGTCCAGTTTGAACAGGTTATATTGGACTTGGGGTAGATCTGGACACTATAAAACTTGCAATACTGAAATTGGAATTTGAGTCTGAGATGAAGCTGCAGGTTGTTCAACTTCAAGGGTTTGAATGGTAGGAGGGTTTTCTTCAAATGGTTCTTCTCTGTTTAGCTCAGCTACATAATCATAGGTCCCATATTCCTCTATTCTACCCATAAACTCATTGTATATTATATCCATAAATGTTGCAACTTTTCTTCTGTCCTGTTATCAAGTCCTCATTTTCCATAATCTCCTCTACTTCCACTGTCTCCTCTACCTCCATTGTGTCTCCCCTACCTTCGGCTTTTCAACCGTTGGTAGATAAAGGACTATCTATAATTCATTTTGTTCTACTTGCCTTTCTACATTTTCCATATCAACTCCCATATCAAGCTAAAAGTTTTGTTCAACATACACCTCTTCGTCTACTTTAGTATCATCATCAACATTTTGTCCCACATTCTGCTCAATAGTTGTTTCAGTTGCTTGGATATCATCCAAATCATATGTCTCAGCCACTCGTTGACTTTTATTATCCCCGTCATGGTGATCAGGATCGTCCTGATCATTATGTCTCTGTTTATAAGTAATGGCTTGAGACCGACAAGCAGATTCTAACATATTGATGCACTTATTCATTACATCAAGAGGTTCCTGAAGAGCTTTTGGCAGACGTGCCTATAGTGTCATCTACCTTCGAAAATCCAACATTCATCTTATCACGTATAATAGCAATGTCCGACTTCAGGGAATCTATTTCAACCATAACTAGATCAGGCCGAACATCATTACCATGAATTCGTTGCAAAACCCTCACCAAATCAGCTTTAGTTGTACCAAGACTTGGTTTGGATATAAGCTTTGCCAACAAGAGATTCTGTAGTTCATCACTACGAGGGTCATAAGAAACTGATGAAGCTGAATTTGAAGTTGGAACGACAATTAATTCAGGTTCATGATCAGCTACAACCGTGTGTTTGCCTTTTACCATTTTTTGCGCTGCAATGTTGAGTTTTTCTGTGAAAGCATTTTGAATAGCCTTTAAGGCATTTTCCAAGTATTCCCTTGATACGAAGTCGGGTAAACTAACACCTGGGCCACTTTGGCTTCCGGTTGACATCACAGTCGAAAAGACAAGATGACTTGCGCTTAGCTTTGGCATAATGTTAGCATTAACAGGATTTCCATCTAATCCTCAGATAAGATCAATAGATAATCCTCCTATAGATGTTCTGGTAGTGTCATGAAGTACGGGGGAAGCTGTTCACTTGTTTCAATATTTGTAGTATCCGATTGAGACGCAAATAGATTTTGTGGTAAATTCCTGTGGGAAAGTGAAACAGTTTCTTGTTGACAATAAACTGTGGACGGGAGAGGTGTGCAATTGCGTCCCTGGGTCCAGGATGGCTTCTTCAATACCTGAGGTACACACATTACCCTTGGTAGTAGATGTGCCTACCCGGCAAGCATACACAGTTTGGATAGAACCTCTATAATCTTTTGGTTCTGTAACATATCCCTCAGCATGTTCTTTTGACATCCCATCACACAACCTCTCGGAATTTTTGACTAAATCTACCTCAAAACTCCTTATGTCTCCCATGTGAACAGATGAGTCTAAAGACCATCATGTAAATTAGAAATAATTTACCGAAAATTTCTTCAGTATTGTCTAGTGTAGAAAGCACTTCATTGTTTAGACCAATATGTCTAGGAATTCTTTTATAATTGGAATTCTCAGAGATGCCTCTAAAGTAACTCCAACTGCATCAACCATAGAGTTTACTGCTTCATTGTGATCATCAGCATTACCATCATCATCATCATCATCATTGCCATCTTCAGCATTATTAGTATCAACATCTTCAACATCATTATTACCATCATCATCAGTAGATGTAGAAGAACGTGAACTGGAACTGTAACTAGAATGCCCATGATCAGGTGTACCCCTACCTTGTCCCCTCTCAATTACATTTCCCTCATCACGCCCTGTTTAAGAATCCCTTGTTCTTGAACCTGCTTTTCTAGACCTTAACCCTCACCAACGATGGCAAAAATTCTCTAGGCAGGTCCCCCGGTTCTGGATTGACCATAGGAATATGAATTTTTCTATATTCTACTACACATTGTACATCATGATCAGCATAGTTCAATAATGCTTCTGGAATTGGCATTATACTATCATCATTGTCAACTTCTCCATGAGTTTTCAGTTGATGCATTGCAACTTCAGGATCCATTACATCATCATTGTTTCTTGGATTTAGTGGATTAGACCGAATAATTGATCTGATTATCAGTTGTAGAAACCTCTGAAATGGAATGAAATTCCTTGCTTTCTATGTAGACTTTGCACGTACTAAGTCTGCTAATTCACTCCATATGATTACCAAAAATTCATAGTGTTTGTTGAAGGCAACACCATGAAAGAATATGAGAAATGATACACTACATGTATATATGCCTTGATTCTTTGAAGTTAAACACCGATCCAGAATTGCGAATAGTAGATGCAGATTGAAGGTAAACACTTCCTATTAAATGTTGATGCAGACACTAATGGTTCAGAATAACCCCGTCTACGAATATCAGCAAACATTTCCTCTTCGGGAACAAAAGGATCAAACTTATTTTTATCTGGATAGTGACGTGCTTCTTGTAGTTCTAGTACCCATCGTAAACAATCCAAATTTAGTCTTGAAATAAAGTGATCCACGTAGCTTTCAAAGTAATGATCTTTTCCATTCACTTCATAGCTTAGTGAATGCCAGTATTGTTTCCAGTAAATAAGTGGCACAATATTGGTACCGTTCAATGCATATATGATAGGATGGCCTGTTAGAATTTCCAAAATGACTACGAACTCTGTGTTCATGTCAAAGTCTATGTAATGATTATTCAAAGTCAACTTATAGTTAACATTTGGTATAAGAGACGCATCCAAGTTAGCAGCATTCACCGAATGTGAAGGATGATCAGACCTGACCGATGGAACAGAATGTTCATCGTCAGACTGATGTGGATCAATATTGGTCATTTACCTTTAAAAATGATGTACGGTTAATCTCAAAAACTTCATGATGAATATAAAATTGAAATACAATATTACACCCGATGACGTAATACTGAAATTGATTCACTTCACACAGAAGTGACAACCAGTAAAAATTTATCTGATAAAGTCCATTAAAATTAATTCCCACAAAAACAATTTTAAAAATTTATTAAAAAAATGAGAAACAATATATAAAAAAATAGTGAAAAAACACTTAGAATTTTTTTCCACAAACATGGTTTGAAATAAATCCGGAATGAACTTGAGAAATGCATTTACAGCAAAAAAAAATATTCGTGAAAGAGAAATACGGAATGGTCGTTTCATGAATGGCTAATACTTTGAATATTTTTTAAAAACTTCTAGACAAAACACGAAGTAGAGAAATCCGTGAATGACTAAACACGAATGATGCTATCTGTGAACAACCAAACACGAAATTCTTTATCCGTGTTCAAAACTAGTAGGATCAAATATCCTAAGTTTAGAAAGTTTGATAAAGAAAGGAAAGATTTATTGTAATCTTCTATATTGTGTTTTGATCTTATGGGCTTGGGCTTATTTTGTAATAGACACCTACTATATAAAGGAGTCTAGGGTTAGAGAATTCGTTAACGAGAGTCAATTAATTTAGTTAAGCGTTTGTAGTTCGTAAGAAAGCTTTTAATAAAACATTCGACTCAATGATTTGCAATTGATTCCCCTTTGTTCTTGCTGAATCAGACCTAACAAGCAAAACCCCCGTGCTGAGTCTCGGGAGGGGGAACATTGTTCTTGGATTTCATGCAAAGCCGGATTTGAAAAGTTTTTAAAACGAGGGTGATTGGATTCTGTATCTTGTTGGATTAATCAGAAGTCTGGCTCTCTATAATCATCATTCTGGAGTTTTCTTTAGATACTAGTTTCAGTAACTGTACGCTATGTGCTTATAACTCCTAATCATTACTGTCTGGAGGTTTGTTTGTGATCTAGAATGTTGAGTGACGATATTCATTCATCTGATTAAGAAGATTGAATCTGAGTTTGGTTGCTTTCTGTTTTGGAAGTATTCTGGAAATCGACAATATTTTGAACAATTATATGTCAAAAAAGCAATGCTCATCAAGAAATATCATCTCCCAGCTTGTCATGATATATATTTCATCGGTGATCCAAGTTCTTTGGTTAATTTCCCAACTTATGAGCTTATCAGATTAAAGCTCTTAACACATAATTCTTATTCAACTTACGGCTGAAGACAGATCCTTTGTTTTCTTGCTGATTATGCATTGAGCATTGATTAAACTCGCACATATATCCTTGATTTATGCGGCTAACAGCTGTGTCGACTTGTCTACAGAGTGAAGCTGTATTTTGTGCAATCAGTGACGGTTATAGCACATTGGATCTGGTATTTTTAGTTGAGATCGAAGACTAAGAGGTTATTTCAAGGGGGAGCTTGGAATACCGACGACACTAATGTTTTTCCAAAGAAAGTAGAGGGAGAAGATCTAAAGATGTTCCCTTTATAAAACTTTATGGGGGAGATTGTTAGGACCAAATATCCTAAGTTTAGAAGGTTTTGTAAAGAAACGAAAGATTTATCGTAATCTTCTATATTGTGTTTTGATCTTATGGGCTTAGGCTTACTTGGTAAAAAACACCTACTATATAAAAGAGTCTAGGGTTAGAGGATTCATTAATGAGAGTCGATTAATTTAGTTTCGCGTTTGTAGTACGTTAGAAAGCTTTCAATAAAACACTCGACTCAATGATTTGCATATGATTCTTCTTTGATATTGTTGAATCGGACCTAACAAAAACCTTAATCAAAGAAAAAACAAACACGGAAATATTTTATTCAAAACACAAACACTTAAATTTTTTGAAAAATAGAGATCAAAACCTGGTTTTTGATGAGAATTTTAAAAAACATCAAATACCAGGTTTGTCCCTCCATATACACAAACCAGAAAGAAAATTCAACCACACAAAAAATACCCTCCATATACACAAACCAGAAAGAAAATTCAACCACAAAAAACACAAACATTTACAATCAAAATCCCAATCTATTACAATATATTACAACCAAACTGGATAATACATCTAACTAATACACTCAGAAAACATTTAAAAAAGTTATTCATGAGTTTTTCAATAACATCAAGAACACATAGTGTTCTTGATGATGGATCTGCAAAATCATCGAACCTGTGATCAAAGATAACAGAAAAGAAATAAAGAAAATATGAAAATCAAAAATCCACCTTTGATTAATGAAATGATCTTCAAAACAAATTCAAATTAGATAAAAAATCAAGAAATCTTCAACTTCCGACATGAATTCAAAGCCAGAGAAGTTTAATGAAGAAGATAAAGTGAAAGTGAAAAACTCAAGGAGTAAAACCCTATTTATATAGTAAAAAAAAATTTGCCACGTATCAACTCCAGATTGGACCAAAAATTTAAATAACGGTTAAAATTCCAATTCCGGAGTTAAATTGATGTACGAGTTGGCCAATCCATGAGTCTATGAATTTGAAAAACGAAATAAGCTATTTCGGATACAATATAGGACATTGTGCACGGAGTCCAAAGATCCATGAATACAAGCCAAAAATATATATTGAGATTGTCACATTCGGTATTTTGTGATCAAAAAAAGTTTATTATTAAAGGTTGATTTAGAAAATGTTAGAAGTTTAGGGGCTTATTTTGTTAAGTGTGCAATTTTAGAATTTAAGCAAATTAAACAAATAAATTGAGTCTCCGGATAAACCATAGCTTCCTTTTTTCTATGGGGGATTCAACTTCATGATTATCCTTAGGCTTAGGTTTACCGTTTATATAAATATATATATACATATATATATACGAAAGGATAGCAGATTTATTGATCTCTTGATTATTTCGTGAGTTTTCTATTGCTGCAAATCTGGTTCAAGCTTAATTTTGAGTTCTCTTTATATAAATCGTCACATTAGGTTATTATTGCTCTATCGATTTCGAGTTTTGACTGGGGTTTTTTTTTAATTTATATATGTGATTCTGGAAGTTTTAGGATAATACCATTAATGGTGAATCAAACCACTTTTGAAGTAACCCAAATATCACTATTTTGTTTTGATTTTAAAAATAAAATAAAACGATTCATGTATAAAATATTATATAAGCCATTTTTACATAAAACCATATAAAAAACCCAAGGGTTGCGATGCTTCTGAGCTGTCAAAAAAATAAAATAAAATGGGGATGGGTATATAACCAGGTGAGGAAGACGATGATTTATGGAGTTACAGGTTTCATTTATTTATTTGACTTGGGTCTCCTATTTATAAAATATATTTTACTTTTTCCCCTATAGTAAAAGATTATTCATTCTTACAGCTTTGTACCCTCTTTTTTCAATAGTTACAGATTCGCCCATGTTGATAAAATTGTTTTAACTCCATAAAATGTTTTAAGAATTCTGACTCGTGTCTCAAAAATACTTTACAAAATGGTCCGGAACAATTGTATTATGAAGATTTAATTGTCTCAATCTTGATTTAAAGATGTTTTTGCATTTCAAAAGAAATATCCATCCTTTATTTAAATATTTATATACTTTAAATAATCTTTATATTTTGGTTCCAATGGTTTTTATAAACAAATTTTATATTTTAAAAGTAACTAAAAGATTATTGTAGTGTTTTGGGGAAAAAGTTAAGTGATGTTTAAAGTTGGCTATTAATAGGTTGCTTAAGTTATATCTTAGTATTATTATTATATCAACTTAGTTATATTCTTTATGTTAATGGAATATTAGGTAATGATGAAGGATTTTAGTAGATCCCGAATATATTAGCGGCTTTTACACTCTATTCAGCGACACTCTATTCAATTATATTTATCTTATTGTGATATTTGCTGTGAATCATTCGTTCCAATAGTTTCGTTTCTTAATAATTGCAATTTCGATCCTGAAATACGTTCGTAATAATGTTCGTTGTTTGTCAAACTTTGATATTTGAGATCTTTACTTCGATTTGCGGTGTTGGCTTATTTTATATGAGAAATATTGTTTTGGCTTTCGGATTTTTTAGGATCTTGATGTGTGGTGAATATACTCGGAGTTGAGGTTGGTTAGATATTCATACGTGCACACATAGAACCCTTTTGTTAGATAGTTTGGAGAATAGGGAAACCGAGTTAACCACCTGTAGGGGTACTACAGGAATGTCATTGTGGCGCCAATGGCGTGACACTATCCGTGGCGGTGTGATTAGTCCATGTCGTCTCCATCCGAATTTTGCGCGCTTTGATGAGTACTGATGGTGGTGTGATGGGTGGTTTTATTAAGGTGGCGTATTGCTCGGTACTAGGACTTTTGGAGCTTTGTTATCGGTGTGCAATGTAGTGCCATACATGCCACTAATTTTGGATACACTTGGAATAGCAAATTAAGTGTATTATGATTTGTTTAGATATCCGGTTTTATGATTTTACTCCGTGTAGGAAGCTCGGTAATTATAAACCAACCCTTCGTTGTTTCAGCCTGAAATTCTTGATTAATCCGGAGTTTGGTGTTAATTATATGTTGGAGAAAAGTTGAAACTTTTGCTCCCATCTCATTTGAAATTGGTCTTTCTTTTATTTCATTGTGCTTTTTTATTTTGTAATCATAAATCCGTACTGGGCATTTGCCTCACGCTGTGTTTTTCTTCCGGCATGTATCTAGCTAAAGGAATTATGGGGCTTTGTGAAGAGGGGACCACCTACATATGAGGACTTTCATCTTTTAAAATGAATTATTTTTTAGACTTGCACTAGATTATTGTTTTAGGAATTATTGGTTGCTTGAGATTTGACTTTCTGTTGAAACTAAATTCTTTGAATTAATTTGTAAATTTTTAGCGTTTTATTATGTTCTTTTGAGAGCCCGTTTCGCTGCAAATTTGGGGTGTTACAATTATGGTATCAGAGCTCTAGGTTCTATCTTGTAGACGACCGAATAAGTTTGACCTGTGAGTTATGGGTAGAGTTGGGGTTAAGAATTTTGTAAGTTAGTTGTTTGTTTTCTCATGCTCTAATGTGGTATATGTAATAGCATGTTTTATTTGAACTTAGGATGGCTCGTCGATCTGAGCGTTTGAATAGAAGGCGTACCCAAAATCCCAATGAAAGAGTTGGGCCTTCTAATCCAAACGTTAATGATGGTCAAGTGGATCCAAACTTGTTGGCGGCAGTGAAGCAAGTAGTAGCGACTCACTTGCCCAATATTGTGGCCCAAGCTATTCAAGCAGCTTTGCAACAACCTAATAGTGGACAAACGCCAAATCAAAATCCTAAGGCAACCAATCAAGTGGGAGGTACTCTTGGGACGACATCGACTGGGGACATTCACATACGACTAGAAAGGTTTCAGAAACGAAAGCCCCAATCATTCACCTCGGCACCGACTCCAGTGTATGCGGAAAATTGGATCCCTCACATTCAAATGATTTTTGAAGTTTTGGAATGTCCAGATGTGCAAAAAGTCAAGTTGGGAGCATACAAACTTGATGGTGACGCTCAAAGGTGGTGGCACACTTTCAGACAAACTAAGGGTGATGCATATATTAATGATCTCTCATGGATGGGATTCCGTGAGATATTATATCAATAAAAATTTTGTACTGCTGATAAAAATGTATATGTAAGAGAGTACGCCATTGTTTGGGATAAAATCTCTAAACTCACGACCGTTTACCAAAACGATCAACTAGAGATATTTCACGACTCATAAATATTGACTATGGCTTCGGAGTCAACGGTCGAACGAAACTCATGACGGATGTTCAAGTCATACGACGAACAAACGATGATCACCCGTTCGACACGCGACATCGACATAAAATATGTTATTTGTCTTACATTAACGAATTAACTATTGGTCAAGCGTTATGTTTTATACAGGACCGTTGGACATTTACAACCAGCGTCATTAAAGACATTCACGAAGACAATCAATGATAGACGACCGTTACAGAAGACTCCAGCTATAAAGTCAACGCTCGAATCAACAAAGAACACCGACTGATAATATCCTACGCTATCTAATCAAGAAACATACAAAAGCTATATAGATTTCATACGATATTACTTTCATATTTTTCATAGTGCAGCAACGGTAGCTTCTACTGTCTGCCATTTTTTTTCTTGTCTAAGGGTTTTTCCGCGTTACCAAATCTTTTGTCTTTAGTTTCTATTATCTAAATTGTGGTTGTCGTGAGAATACATCCTTTAACCGATCCGTTTCACAAACTCCTTAAGTTGACCTTGGTTAAGTTAATTTCAGCCATCAACAGTTTGGCGCCCCGTGGGACACGATCAAAGGAATTCTCAGAAAAACGCAGCCGTTACTAACAATTTTCTCTTTGTTTTTCTTAATGGCATATCATGGAGCTAATCCTATAGGGGCAGCGTTACAAGCAGAATTGCAGGTTGCACAACTGCGAATCCAGCTGTGGAAGCGCAAAGAATTCCCTATGGAAATTCACAAAACTATCGCGACCTCCACCTGGCCCAATACCCCCATGGGCGCAGTATAAGAACCATCAAACTCAATTCGATAATCATCGGTATCAATTCATTAATCCCCAAATGCAGCATGCTAATTCACAGCTCCAATACAATCATATTTGGTCATGGGTTCCGCCTAAAAACCAATATGAAAACCCCAATAACCTAAATTCCGGCGTATCTTATTCTGTAGGAGTTCTACAATGCCTCTCTCGACCAGGATGACCTTCGCTCAAACTAATACTAAGAGACCTCAGCCATCAGTCTACGTGCAAAATCCGTCCACCGACAATACGAATGATCCAGGGCTCGAACGACAAAGCATATTTAGCATTCCTGTCGTGGAACCAGTCGCACAGCGTGTAAAACTCCTGGAGGAACAAAGGGAAAAAGTATTGTCTTTATTGTCCTAGCTACCCGGAGCAGCAGTACCTGTAGACATCGAGCCACCCACTGGATTTGAATCATCACCTTTCTCCGACGCAATCGCCTTGATCAACGTTCCTAAGAAGTACAATATACCGACATTCACCCTAAAATACTCAGGACTGACGGACCCAAATGAACACGTCGCACAATACAAGCAGTTAATGTGGACAGTGCCGATACCCTTGCCATATCAAGAAGTTTGCATTTGTAAAAGCTTTGGAGCAACGCTCACTGGGGCCGCTCTACAGCGGCTGATAAACTTGAGACCGAAATCAATAAATTCCTTCACAGATATAGCTAACCAATTCTTCCAGCAGTTCGCGAGCAGTCGCAAGATGGAAAAACAAACGGGAGATTTATATTATATTATTCAAAAATCTGGCGAATTCATCGTAATTATTTTAACCGTTTTAACTCTAAAATGATAGGTATACGTAATTGCGACATAAGGACGGCGATCGAAGCATACAAAAGATGTCTAGACAGTACGTATGACCTATATTTGGACTTAACAATATATCCTGTAGAAATGTTCGAAGACGTACGAGCATGGACGTTAGCCTACATGAGGGTGGAAGATGATGCTTCTTTCCGACGAAAACATACCGACGATAAGCGTTCAATAGGCGTTAAAAAACCAGACTTCAAGACTCGGTCCATGCCCAGATCGGACCCGCCAAAACAAATATCAAACATTCGATTCGATAAAAAGAAAGAGATGTCATCTTCTCGATATCCACAACATCCTAAGATTTCATTTTACGAATTCAATGGGACGACTGGTGATCTAATTAAGGCTTTGAAAGAAGTCCCAACAACCTTGCGATGGCCAAAAAAAGTGATCGAACAAATGAGAAAAAAGACACGACTAAATGGTGGGATTTCCACGATGATCACGGTCATATGACAGACGACTGCGTGGCATTAAGAAAAGAAGTCGCATGGGTCATGTCTAAAGGGCATCTTCGAGATTTATTGTCGAACGACAACACAGGTAATGTCCCTAAACCCCCATCTTCGAACACTACTAAGACCGTGAATTGTGTGACAGGTGGATCCGACGTCTGTGGACTCACTTACTCAACAAAGAACAGACATGTTGTCCAACAATTGGAAAATTCATCAATTCCTCGATCACCCAAGCAAAACTCAGACTTAGGCTTCAAGAGTACACCGATCACGTTCGATGACCACGACCTGGAAGGTCTATATCAAAAACATCATGATGGTCTTATAGTTCAGTTGACAATCGGAAACTGTTCCATGAAGAGGGTACTCATCGATGGCGGTAGTTCGGCCAACATAATCTTCCTCAGCACGCTCACAACAATGGCAATATATGAAGCTGAGAGCGTACGACGTTCGACGATCTTAGTAGGTTTCAACGGAGATGCTACTCACACCGTCGGGGAAATTATACTTCCTATTTATGCAAAAGGACTCAACAAGCCAACACGGTTCAATGTTATAGACTGTTCATCAACGTACAATGTGATCCTGGGAAGACCCTGGATTCACGATATGAAGGATGTCCCTCGACATATCACCGAGTGATGAAATTCATGACTCCGTGGGAATCCAAGAAATAAAAAGTGAGCAAAAAGTAGAACGGGAATGTTACAAGTGGGCAATGAAACCTCTGAAAGAGCGCATCTAGAAATTACAAAACCAGGAGGATTCGGTCGAGGATCTACAACTCCAAGAAATCATACTTGACCCGAATCACCCTGATCGAAAGGTTTATGCTGGAGCATCGCTCGATCCATCTGTCAAACAAGAAGTGATTGAATTCCTTCGACAAAACACCGATTGTTTCGCCTGGTCGCACGAAGATATGGTCGGAATCGACCCAGAAATCATATCATCAACTGAACATCGTTCCAACGTTCAAACACGTGAAACAAAAATGTCGCAATAAAGCTTGCCCGAAAGATCCATTCCCTCTTCCACATATCGATGTCATGGTTGACGCAACAGCAGGACATGAGTTATTGACTTTTATGGATGCATACTCTGGATATAACCAGATTCTCATGCATCTGAGCGATCAAGAGAAAACATCTTTCATGAATGACAAAGGTATCTATTGTTATAAAGTAATGCCATTTGGTCTTAAATATACAGGTTCGACGTACCAACGGCTCGTCAACCGGATGTTCAAACAACATCTGCGAGGCACAATGGAGGTATACATCGACGACATGTTAGTGAAATCCAAACGTGTGATTGATCATGTACGACACATACAGCAGTCTTTCGAGGTACTCAGCAAATACCAAATGAAACTTAATCCGACTAAATGTGCCTTCGGAGTACATGCGGGAAGATTCCTGGGACATATGGTAACCCAACGAGGGATCGAAGCTAGTCTTGATCAAATCAAGGCGAACAGCGAAATAAAATCGCCTTGGAATTTCAAAGAAGTCCAAAGACTTACCGGACGAGTAGCTGCACTCGACAGGTTCATTTTTAAATCTTTCGATAAATTCCGTTTATTTTACAATGTTTTCATAAAAAAGAAAGGCTTTGATTAGCCGGACGACCATGAAAAGGCTTTGCAAGCATTAAAAGAGTATATATCGAAACCCAAAGACAGAGAGGAACATTATTTGTATCTTGTGGTCAGCTCAAACTCAGTAAGCGCCGTTCTCACAAGAGAAGAGGATAAACAGCAACTCCCGATTTATTACGTAAGTAAGTCTTTGCTCGACGCAGAACGAAGGTACACGTCGAAGGAAAAACTACTTTTATCGCTAGGTACAGCAGCTAAAAAGCTCTGACATTATTTTGAGTCGCATGTTATCAATTTTATTTTTAACTTCCCCTTAAAATCTGTGTTAAGAAAACCCGAGTTAACAGGACGATCGGCGAAATGGAGTACTTACCTCAGTAGCTACGATATAAACTTTAAACCTCGAATTGCGATCAAATCGCAAGTTCTCGCTAATTTTATTGCAAATTTAACCCCGAACTGGAAAAATTGGCGATCGAAGAAGCATTTACTGTGACAACTCAAGACGAGCGACCAAGGATATTACATGTCGACGGGTCCTCTAATATACTAGGGTCAGGACTGGGCGTCGTCTTGAAATCGCCAGAGGAGGGCACAACGGTCTATTCCATATCTTGTGACTTCAAAGTCACAAACAATGAGACTGAATACGAAGCTTTAATCGTAGGCATGGATCTAGCGTACAATCTGGGGGCATAAAATCTACATGTTAGAAGCGATTCTTTGCTCGTCGTCAAATAGATGAACGGGGAATTCACGACAAAAGATTCAAAAATAACAGCATATTGGCATATCGCTAAAGATCGTGTGTAAAAGTTCAAATCTTTCGACACCCAACAAATCCCCGGAGATCAGAATGCTCAAACAGACGCGCTTGCCAACTTGGGATCTGCTTTAGCGAAATCATCCTTCGATGTTGTACCAATGATTCATCTGATGAATCCATCGACTGAAAATGATAAACACGATCAAACATTAATCCTGGATGAATCGAACGACTAGACAAAGAAAATTCGAGGAATATCTAACGGACGATCGACTCCCAGAAGATAAAATGAAAGCCCGAAAAATTAGATTCAAAGCCTCCAGATACGTTATGATCGCAAGAAAGCTTTATCGGCGTTCTTCTACTGGGATGAACCTACGATGCCTCATACCAAGTGAAACCCAAAAAGTCCGCCAAGAAATGCACGATGGAAAGTGTGGAAACCATTCAGGAGGACGAAGTCTAGCAAACAGAGTTTCACGACAAGGCTATTATTGGCCTACCCTACGACAAGACGCCAGAGCGTACGTGCATAAATGTGATGCATGCCAGCGACACTCAAGTATGATTCATCAACCTTCTGAATTTTTACATTCGTCGCTAGTCCCGTGGTCTTTCATGCAATGGGGCATGGATATTGTCGGCAAATTACCGCCAGCACTAGGCCAAAAGGTATATCTGCTAGTTCTTACAGATTATTTCTCAAAATGGATAGAAGACGCCGCCTTTTCTCAGATACGAGATAAGGAGGAAATATCTTTTATCCAGACTAACGTTATCTGCAGATTTGGCATTCCTTCTGAGATCGTATGTGACAATGGATCTCAATTCATAAGCGACAGAACAAGACAATTCTATGAGTAACGAAAAATTAAACTTACGACACCAATACCTCGTTATCCTTAATCCAATAGACTTGCAGAATTGAGCAACAAAATGATTATTAATTTAATCAAGAAAAGACTCAAGACTACACAAGGACGTTGGGTCGAGGAACTACCCTCCGTCTTATGGGCCAATTTTGCGACTCCTCGTACCTCGACTGGACAAACACCATTTTCATTGGTGTATGGATGCGAAGCCATCTTACCAATCGAAATAAACATGCCAATTGCTCGGCATACCTCCGTTGAACATAATTTGGTGGATCTCATGTATGACGCGGATGCACTCGAAGAACTTAGAGGATGGCGTCGCAACAGCAGTCTGTCGCACGACATTTTAATAAAAATGTTAGAGCAAAAGTTTTTTAGATAGGAGATTTCGTCTTACGACGTGTCTTCCAAAACCCCCAGGAATTTAACGCAGGTAAGTTGTCGATCAAATGGGCAGGACCTTATCGTATATCCGCTGTCATTGGAAAAGGGGCCTATCTCTTACACACATTAGACGATCGAGATATCCCACGTAGCTCTAATGCGGTACATTTGAAAAAATATTTCTTTTAATTATTTTTCGCAAGTATCTCTACTTTTCTCCCCTGGAACATTACTAACTTAATCGTCGAAGGGTCGTTGGTCATACCAATGACCACCCCTAACGTTCTCTTTATCAAAGGAACACACGATTTGCCTTATTAAGACTTAATCGTCTGAGACATCGAATTCGATTTCTCGAACATGATGTGGATTAAAGGCTCAATCGCCAGAAAGTTCCCTTATTTTCTAAGTTTTGATCGACAATGACTTGTGATTAAATTCATATCAGTCATACGTCTTTGTTAGCATTATATCTTAAGTCATTTGTTTTAACGAATGACATACGATCAGTTAAAGCATTCAACGAAAAGCAATTGAAAAACAAAAAAGAACAAAGACTATGGCACGAGAGGGTCGACGGCAGGAACGCGCTCCTTCTCATCGTCAAAGTCCAAATCTGCATCGCAACCACCAACGACAAAAATGAACTGATCAACGATCAATTGGGCATCCTTCAGAGGATCCTGCTCTTTCACTTGGTGATGGGCGATCGCCACCTTGACTTTTTCCCGCCCAAAGGAGTCGAGTGCCTCCAGCTGGTCGCTAAGATCGGCGATTTTTCCATGAGCCTCGCCCAACTGAGACCCCAGGTCCTCGGTCTTTTTAGTAGAAGCCTCCCTCGATGACACCGCTCCGGCCTCCAAAGTTGCGATCCGCTCTAGAGCGTCTTCCAAGCGACCCCTGAGCTTGATGCTCACGTTCTTATCGTGCTCGTGATTATCACGAGCATCTTCCAAGAGAACGCCGAGTTCATCGGCCTTGGCCGTCGTCGCCTCCTCCTTGGCCATTGCGGCGGCCTCACGCTTAAGCGCCTTCTTCTCGGCTGCCATGGCCATTTTCACAACCTGGGACGCCTTGTCAATCTTAGCTTGCATGCTAAGAGACGCCTGAAAGCCTGAAACAAAAACAAATGTACGTTAGTTTGATTAAAGGCTAAAAATCGCATGGTCGCACGATCGCACGCAAACGCACACGACGCATGATGCACGACGCCGAATATTAAAAACATAAGTCGCACAATCGCATGTAAAACGCATGACACACGACTATAAGACTTAAAATTTACCTGGAAGAGGTGCTCCATGAGCGTGGTGTGGACATCGGCCAGATGCACCCCCTCATAACGATCCTTGAAAACGTTGAAGTTTTCAAGGACGCCAAAAAGCCTTTGGCGGTCCATAGGTCCCTCCCTCATGAAATTTGAGGGGACCTTAAACCGGAAGACGAGAGCTTCTGTTTCGTCTTCCCCTTCTCTTGTGACGAAGGAGCTACCCCGGATACGACCGGCAGCACGGTGCTCACCGGAGTCGTCGGAATCGGCTTCGTTAACGCCGACGTCTTTGCCTTTTTGGGGTCGTCAACCCCAAAAAAAGGTTTCCTCAGAAGAGGCCCCCCGGACCTCTTGCTCTCCGATTGGGCCTCGTCCCTCTTATTACGCAACTTCATGCCCCGTCGGGCAAGGAGTGTTTGTCGATCTACCCCAAAAGTGGGTAGGTCAACCTTCTTCGATTACGGGGAAGCCCCCGTCCCTCCAACAGACGTCACCCCTCCAGAGGGGGTCGACAACACTACGCCCTTCGATGGCGTAGCTGCTAACAGAACATCCCCTGGGTGGGATGCCCCAACTCCAGCTCCAGACTGGCCAATTGTCTCCCCTTTACGACAGAAAATCGAATGAACATTAGTAAAAAGAAGGAAGTGGAGCTTCTAGAACGTACAACGGAGATACTTACCAGTCATTTCTTCTTTCTTTTCTTCTTCTTCTTCTTCTTTCACCCCTTGGCTGAAAGAAGCCTCTGAGGTACCTAAGTAGGTAATATCCTCGTCCTCTTCGTCAGCAAATGGACGAACGTTAGCCCTGAACGTTTGATCAGGAATCAACAAGAAATGCTCGACCTTCGCCTCTGAGTCAGGTAAAGGACGAATGACATCAAAATCGACAACTGCAAAAGGGAAAACACACAATCAGAAGTTGAAAAACATAAAAACACACGATCTAAAGTAAAACAAACCTTACCCCGGGTGGACCAGCCAAGAGTTAGCCACTGGCCACTCTCGTCGGAATATGACGCACGTCCGAAGACGTATCATTCCTTCCAGCCATGGTCTTTCACCGTCGTCCCCTGGACTAGTAGTCACTCCTTACGGAAGCGACTAACTGGGCTATAGTGATTGTTTGCCTCTGCCTTCACCATGTAAGCCACCACCAGCTCATGGATGGTGAAGGGCGATTCCCAATCGGACGTCAAAAATTCGATCGTCTCCCAGATCCTCAAAAATTAGGAAATCATCTGCTCCGACGATAAGTCGAACCTCTCCAAAAATTCCCTGGGAAGGCGGGGAATAAGGCCACTCAAACTGTATTTTAAAAGGATACTCATATAAGATGAAGTATCCCTCGGGACATTCCGCCGGCCTTAGTTCGTCGGGACCGTCAATGTGAATGTCGTTCGGTAAACCGGCGAGGTCTTTAAAAGTCCTCAGATCGTCCGTAGAGGCGACGGTGCTTTTTGGGTCTGCCATATCCCTACAGTCGCCTATTGAGCTTAATGCTTCTGAAAACGAAAACTCTTCCCAACCCCTAACCGGTTTCCTAGCTATGGACTTTTGAAGCATAAAGAGGAAGAAGTCCTACCTTAAGTGGAGCTCTAAAACATCGAGATCGGAAAGTATAGAGTTATAGGTTTTGGAGAAGATCTCTTGCCTGAGAAACTCAAATAATACGGGAAAAGTGAAAAGGAAAGGATTGTTTTCCTTTTATACTCGCGAATCTGCACAGAATCGACGCCTCGTCTCCTTGTGGAGACACCTGTCCACGCCTTTTCATTTCCCATCGCGGGATGGATGACATCTGTCCATGAAAGCTAGCCATGCGTGCCTATACGCACGCATGACATCACGTTACCTCATCGTTTTCCTACGAATCAACCACGACACGTTATTATGACTCAGCAAATCTTATCGTTTAGTAACTGATTTCGTTTCAAACGAAACGGTTCAGTTACCTAACGGTATGTTTCATCGAATCAACGACACGTGTCCTTCGAAATTCAAAATTCAAGATCGCTGCTTAAAATTTGAATTTAGGGGCAAACTGTTTGAGATAAAAACTCCTAAACTCACGACCGTTGACCAAAACGTACGACCAAAGATATTTCACGACTCATAAGTATTGACTATGGCTTCAGAGTCAACGGTCGAACGAAACTCATGAAGGATGTTCAAGTCATACGACAAACACACGATGATCACCCGTTTGACACGCGACTTCAACATAAAATACGGTATTTATCTTACTTTAACGAATTAACTACTGGTCAAGCGTTATGTTTTATACAGAACCATTGGACAATTACAACCAGCGTCATTAAAGACATTCACGAAGACAATCAATGATAGACGACCGTTACAGACAACTCTAGCTATAAAATCAACGCTCGAATCAACAAAGAACCCCGGCTGACATTTTCCTATGTTCTCGAATCAAGAAACATACAAAAGCTCTATAGATTTCATACGATATTATTTTGCTACTTTATATTCCTCTTGTAATCGTACGATTATCGCTCTAAAGGACGACGTCCCTGTTTGACGTTATATTTTTCATAGTGTAGCGATGATAGCTTCTATCGTCCGCGGTTTTTTCCCTTGTCTAAGGGTTTTTCCGCATCACCAAATCTTTTGTCTTTAGTTTTTATCATCTAAACTGTGGTTGTCATGAGAATACATTCTTTGACCGATCAGTTCCACAAACTTCTTAAGTTGACTTTGGTTAAGTTAATTTTTTGTATCAACGGCCATGATTCGTCAACGGGATGATGAGTCTGTCTCGGAGTACGCGACAAGATTTGTAAGGCTTGCAGGATTTGCTGGAGCATTAGCAGGGACATCGTTAGAGCAGGCTGAAAAATTTAAATGGTCGGTAAATTATAAATATCGTTCTAGGATAATTAATGACAATTTCACCGATGTGTCACAAGCAGCAAATGCAGCTAAAAATATAGAGATGGAATGACTTGATTATCAAGCCTCAACACAAGTAAGTAGCAAGAAAAGAAATAGGGACAGTCAACCTATTCAACAAGAAGAAAGAAAATCACCTCAAAGAAGAAATGATCGAGAGAACCAATGGGACCGTAATAGTAATAATCCGCAAGGAACATGGCATGGGTAAAATCATCAGCAAGGTCAAGGACAGAAGAAGAATAACTACCATGGACAAGTTAGTGCGGGTAACCGAAATAATATTCCAGTTATGCCGTGTAATAGGTGTGGGTCTTATCATCCGGGAAAACCTTGTTATCGATCTTTTGGAGCATGTTTTACTTGTGGTCAACGAGGATAGAAAGCAAAATATTGTACGGTACAAAATAACAATAATAATAATAATAATAATAATAATAATAATAATGGTGGAGATAAGAAACGTGATGCAAATGCAAGTGGTAGAGTCTTTGCTTTAACCGGCAATCAAAGTGGAAATGCCTAAGGTACCATTTTAAACCATTTGCTATTATTAATTGTGTTAGTGTTAAAATTGAATTCCGAGGACGGAATTTCTTTAAGGGGGTAGATTGTAACATTTGGTATTTTGTGATCAAAATAAGGTTGATTTAGAACATCTTAGAAGTTTAGGGGATTATGTTGTTAAGTGTGCAATCTTAGAATTTAAGCAAATTAAACAAATAAATTGAGTCTCCTGATAAACCGTAGTTTCCTTTTTCTATGGGATAGGATTCAACTTCATGATTATCCTTAGGCTTAGGTTTACCTTTTATATAAATATATATGAAAGGATAGCAGATTTGTTGATCTCTTGATTACTTCATGAGTTTTCTCTTGCTGCAAATCTGGTCACTGTATAAAGGTAAGTTTCAACTACAATCTTCATATTAGGTTATTATTGCTCTATCGATTTCTAGTTTTGACTGCATTTTTTTTTTAATTTATATTTGTGATTCTGGAAGTTTTAGGATAACACCATTAATGGTGGATTAAACCAATTTTGAAGTAACCCAAATATGACTATTTTGCTTTGATTTTAAAAATGAAATAAAACGATTCATGTATAAATTTTCATTTAAGCATTTACATAAAACCATATCAAAAACCCAAGGGTTGCGATGCTTCTAAGCTGTCAAGAAAAAAAATAAAATGGGGATGGGTATATAACCTGGTGAGGAAGACGATCACTTATGGAGTTAAAGGTTTCATTTATTTATTTGCACTTAGGTCCCCTATTTATAAAATATAGTAAAAGATTATTCATTCTGACAGCTTTATACCCCTCTTTTCAGTAGTTACAGATTCGCCCCTGTTGATAAAATTGTTTAAACTCCATAAACTGTTTAATAGTTCTGCCCTTGTCTTAGAAAATACGTTACAAAATGGTCTGGAACAATTGTATTATGAAGATTTAATAGTCTCAATCTTGATTTAAAGATGTTATCGCATTTTAAAAGAAATATACATCCTTTATTTAAATATTTATATACTTTAAATAATCTTTATATTTTGGTTCCAAAGGTTTTTATATGCAAATTTTATATTTTAAAAGTTACTAAATGATTATTGTAGTGTTTTGGGGAAAAATTTAAGTGATGTTTAAGGTTGGCTATTAATAGGTTATTTAAGTTATATCCTAGTATTATTATTATATCGATTTAGTTATATTTATTACGTTATTGGGATATTAGGTATTGGTGAAGGATTTTAGTAGATCCCGAATATTTTAGTGGCTTTTAGCACTTTCGGATAACTGCCAGGTACGGATCTCTTTCAGCGACACTCTATTCAATTATATTTATCTTATTGTGAAATTTATTGTGAATCATTCGTTTCAGTAGTTTTGTTGGTTAATAATTGCAATATCAATCCTTGAAATACGTACGTAATAATGTTCGTTGTTTGTCAAACTTTGATATTTGAGATCTTTACTTCGATTTGTGGTGTTGGCTTATTTTATATGAGAAATACGTTTTTGGCTTTCCGATTTGTTAGGATCTTGATGCATGGTGAATATACTCGGAGTTGAGGTTGGTTATATATTCATCTATAGAACCCTTTTATTAGATACTTTGGAGAATAGGGAAACCGAGTTAACCACATGTAGGCATGTCATTGTGGCGCCAATGGCGTGACACTGTCCGTGGCGGTGTGATTAGCCCACGGCGTCTCCTTCCGACTTTTTTGTGCTCCGATGAGTACTGGCCATGGTGTGTGTGGTGGTTTTATTCAGGAGGTGTATGGGTCGGCCCTAGGACTTTTGGAGCTTTGTTATCGGTGTGTAATGTAGTGCCATACATGTCACTGATTTTGGATACACTTGGAGTCGCGAATCCAGTGTATTATGATTTGTTTGGATATCCTGTTTATGATTTTCCTTCGAGTAGGAAGCTCAGCAATTATAAACTAACCCTTGGTTGTTTCAGCCTGAAATTCTTGATTAATCCGGAGTTTGGTGGTAATTATCTGTTGGAGAAAAGTTGAAACTTTTGCTCCCATCTCATTTGAAATTGCTCTTTCTTTTATTCCATTATGATTTGTTTGTTTTGTAATCATAAATATGTACTGGACATTTGGCTCACGCTGTGTTTTTCTTCCGGCAAGTATCTAGCTAGGGGGATTCTGGGGATTTGTGAAGAGGGGACCACCTACATTTGAGGACGTTCATCTTTTTAAATGAATTATTTTTAGACTTGCACTAGATTATTGTTTTAGGAATTATTGTTTGCTTGAGATTTGACTTTCTGTTGAAACTAAGTTCTTTGAATTAAATTGAGACTTTTTAGCGTTTTATTATGTTGTTAAGAGATCCCGTTTCCGCTGCAGATTTTGGGTGTTACAGAGATTCACGGAGTTGCACATCCATGAATGATTCATTCACAAAGTGCAGTATTCGTGAAAGGGCAATTTTGAAAAAAAATATAGAAACACGGAATGCCCTTTGGAAAATTATTGAGTAATATAGATTGGCCTTTCCGTGAATGACCATCTTTGAAAAAAAATCAAGTATTCACGGAATGCACTATCCGTGAATAATTCATTACCGGAATGCACTTTCCGTGAATACAACAACACTTACCTGCAAAAATATATCGGAGAAAAATTATTTTAGTATCTGTACTCCTCCTCAAATCAAGAACCACAAAGCAATTCAAATATCAGATAAAATCTGATAAAAATACTTGTATACTCCCCCTTGAATCATGAGTGAATCTGTTCTACTCTTGCTACAAACATCAGTATTCTCAGCAAAATATCAGTCAAATCAGAAAATCAGATTCAAAAATTATTGAACAAAATAAGAAATTGAACTAAATTTTAATTAGACAGAAATCATGAAAAAAATAAAGAATTATCATTTAAAGAAAATTCATCAAGTATAAAAATCAGAATATAACTGACACAGATAAAACTGTTACTGAGATATTAAGATTTTCAAAACTTATGAAAATAACTATAAATGAAAAATTCAAGTTTTCATGTTTAACATGCATAACTTAGATACCAAGAAATGAAACCGTTTTTCATCTAGAGCCTTGGTAAATAAGTCGACTAACTAAAATTATGTACTAACAAAGTAACGTTCAATCGTACCTCATTCAACATGGTCTTTGATGAAATGATATCTGATATCAATATGTTTTGTTTTGGTGTGTCGGACTGCATTGCATGCAATTGCTATTGCACTTTTCGAATCACAGTTGATCGGGATCTTGTTGAATAGGAAGCCATAATCTTTTAACTTTGTACGCATCCAGATAACCTTTGAGCAGCAGCTACATATTTAGCAGCAACTACAACTAGCAGTAGTTTCTATTGTACCTTTCGAGAAGCCCGACTCCATAAGAAATAAAGTTAGTATGTCATACCAGGCTCTCAGTGCTTGTTTGAGTCCTTAAAAATCTCGATCAAGAATATAGACATGACTTGGTTTTGCAGGGTTTACAAACCCGTCCAATTGAGAAACATACACCTCTTCGTTTAGTTTACCGTATAAGAAAGCAGTCTTCACATCCATCTGATATATATACAATAAAGTTATTATGTGTTGCGTATGCTAGAAACATTCTTATTGCATCTATACGGGCAACTGGTGCAAATGTTTCATCATAGTCAATGACTTCTTGTTGATTGTAGCCCTTAGCTACCAATCTCGCTTTATTGTGTACTACGATACCATCTTCATCTCTTTTATTTTTGAACACCCATTTCATACAGATTATCGACTTGTTCTTTAGCCAAGGAACCAGTCTCCAGACTTTTAATCTCTCAAACTGATTCAGTTCTTCTTGCATCGCAGTAATCTAGTCTGAATCAGGAATTTCTTCGGATGCTTTTGTTGGTTCCATATTGCTAAGGAATGAGGCAAATAAGCACTCATTTGCAGACAGAGATCTTGTCTGAACTGATGCAGTAGGATCACCAATTATCTGATGAATTGGATGATCCCTTGTCCATCTATTATTATAGGGAAGTGAAATGTATGTCGATTCACTATAGTCAGGATCCACAAACTCTCCAAGAGGTTGATCCTAAATTGATTCCAACGTCTGAACTGTACTGGGAGTTCTGATATGAGAAGTCTGTACAAGTATTGTTTCAGTTGTAACTTATGTCTGCATTTTCTCAGGTACAGATTCGTGTGTATCATCAGATACTGTCAAAGGCGTCTGAATCACACTGTCATCATTTGAGATACGAATAATTGGTGATGATTCTGCTGAAGATTGTACTGGTACTGTTTCAGATGACACAGTAATTGGTTCAGAAACAGATGTAGGTATCATCGTAGGCTCTTCAATTATCGTCCTGTTGAAAACATCTATGTGATCAGTATTATTTGGATTTTTATTAATGTAAGTACCAAAATATTCATCAAAAAAATTGTCAAATAATAAGTCCAAATCTGAAAATTGATATTTTGAAGATGATGCTCCAGATGATGCTCCAGATGAATTTGCATTCTTCTGAACATTTTGAGTTGTGTCTCTTCCCAAAACTCCAGTTATTGGTGGTGATGTCACCATATCTCCTAACTCATCAAATTTCACATTGAGGCTCTCAATTAGTACTTGAGTGCTTTTGTTATATACTATGTATGTTGTCTTGTCCTTTGTATATCCCATAAATACAGCTTCGCCTGCTTTGGGATTTAGCTTTTGTCTATCTTCAAGATCATTGAGTACATAACACCTACATCCAAATACTTGAAGAAAATGGATGTTAGGTACCCGTTTATTTAAAGTTCATAAGGAGTTTTACCAAACCTTTTTGTGACTATTGATCGGTTCTGGGTAAAATGGGCGGTATCCATACAGCATCTGCCCAAAAAATTAATGAAAGTCCATAGAAAGCGAGCATTGTCCGTGCCGCTTCAACCAGAGTTCTGTTTCGACGTTCTACAACACCATTCTATTGACGTGTTTGAGCTGTTGAAAATATATGTGTGATGCCGACTGAGTCCAAATATGAATCTAGCACTCTGTTCTTAAATTCAGTTCCATTATCAGTTCAGATGGTTTGAACCGATAGTTCCAGTTGAACTTGAACCGCCTTCAGAAACGAGATAATTACTGCTGGTGCTTCATCCTTTGTTCTGAGAAACTTCACCCATGTAAAACGAGAAAAATCATTGACAATCACTAAAATACATTTCTTACCACCTTTACATTGAACTCTCATCGAACCGCAGAGGTCCATGTGAAGAAGAGAAAGTGCATGTTTAGTAGCAAACTCGGTTTTGCTCTTATGTGATGCTCTTTTCATCTTGCTAAGTTCACACACATTACAGACTTAATCTTGTTGAAACTTCATATCTGGTATGCGTATTGCCAATTTACCAGATACAGTCTTATTCAAATACTTATAACTGAATGAGATAGACGACAATGCCATAACAAATTTTCCGTTGCTGAAGCATTGTACATCAAACACACTTCAGTTGCGGGCTTCAAATTTGACAAATCCATTGTGTATAAATTTGATTTTCTTTATCCGGCTAATAAATGTTTACCTTCATCTGTCATGATACTACATTTTGTCTTCTCAAAAGTTACTTTCAGATCTTTATCGTCGAATTGTCCAATACTGAACAAATTGTGGCTTAGTCTCTCCACATAAGAAACCTGCTTAATCGTGAGGTTCTCGTGTACAATATCTCCTTGTTCAAGTATTGGAGCGGACTCAACATTACCAAATCGAACACACCCACCATATCTCTGTTTAAAATTACTCAACAATTCTCTGGAGCCGTCATATGACTTGAACAACCTGAATCTACTATCCATTTTTGACAACTCATCTGCAATAAAGAAATCACTTCTTTTTAGGTACCCATTTTCCAATGGGTCTGTTCCGATTAGCACACAAATTAAAAACATGATAAGTTCCGAACCAATAAGTATCATGATGGTTTATTCTAGCAGATATAAAATCATTTCTACGACATGTAATACAACACAAATTATCACTTGCCAAATCAATTAACTGTCGAAAAGAGTAAACTTTTACTGGTAATGAAACATTCAGTCTAAAATTGTTTACATCGTTCTTGATATTGGAAATAACATTGTTTTTAGACCAGATATATTAAATGAAGTAGACAATTTTATTTGATCTAAAGAAGAACTAGAAGATCTCTTCATTCTCCAAACTTTCTTAACAGTCTTTGCATCTAAATCTCGATCTGAAACATCAGAATAATACTCATTAATATAAGTAGATGCAAATTGTGAACCATTTGGCTTTAAAGAAACTCCAGATTGCTTATACTTCGGCACATACTTTTTGGTTTTTGATTTTGAATAATATGTATGTGTCGAACCATTTGATTTTGAACTTTTTCCCTTAAAAACTTTTGATAGGTTCCTCTATTTTGGTTTTTCCTTTGTCAATAAAATCAAGATGACTCGGAAATTTAGATTTAAAATCAAACTTTACAACTTTTTCATCTTCATTTTCAAAATATTCATGATTTTTGAAAATAATTGTGCAAATACTTTTGGTTTAGAAATGTCTTTTGTATATGTACAATCAGGTTCAACTGACTCTGAATCTGAGTCTAAATTAGCAAAACAATTAGTAACATTAATTGGTTTAGAAAAGATAGGCTCAAAAGATTCATCAACTTGATTATGACTATCGGATTTAAAAACACTGTTTGAATCTTCCTTTGAAACAGTAAAAATGTTTCCCATAAACGCCTTACAAGAAGAAGCATATGAATCTATAGAACTATTTTCAAAAATAATATTTCAGATTCAGATATAACTTCTTTTTGTTTGACTAATTGAGATTCAATGTCAGAAATTCATTTTCGAAGTGAATTTCTTTCTGTTTCAAATGAAAGTCTATCTTATTTCATTCTTTGTTCCAACTGAACATATGCTTTCTTGAAGCAATATGGAGGAATATATAACTTTTGCTCAGTGGAAACACAAGAAAGTTCTTCATCTATGTAAGTAGATTCATTTTGTTTTGATAAACGACGTTTATCTGAAATATAAGTGTTCTTTAAAACTGTATAATCAAAATAAACTTGCACTTTTTCAATGTTGTCCTGTCTGGCATCTTCTGAAGGAATAACTTCATCTTCCTTCTCAGGTTCAGTAAACCTGATTTTGTATTTTGGACCAAGATCTAGAAATTCAAAACCATATAGAGAAGGAACTTCTGATAATGCACGTTTTAAAACATTAGATTTATTAGTAAATCCTAACCCTGTTCTGTTAAATAAATCAGAATCCTTCGATTGATTAAGATGAGTTGTTTGTTCAGTCAGACCTATTTTATACAAAATTGTTTCTAATTCTGTATTTTTATCAATCAAAAATTTATTTGAAGCAACCAAAGAGTTATTTTTGACTAATTGGTCCACAATTTTAGATTCAAGTTCAGAAATCTTGTCAGACATTTCCAAGAACTGAATTTCCAAATGTTTATTTTGTTTGGAAATGTCTGTCTTTTCTTTCAACGGATTTTGAGACCATTTTAGATTTGAAGAATTTTTTTCACTTACCTTGCAAAGATGTTAGTCTTTAAGACCTAGAATGCATTCAAGATTTGATGGAATTTCTTTTTCTACTTTTAACTGTTTCTGAAAATTTGACAGTTTAATCATCATCTTTTTTAGTTTTTCTAGAGAGAAAGAAGTCGGTACCTCAGCTTCGTCTGAACTCTGCTCCTCACCATCCATATCAACCTTAGCCATTAAGCATTGTGGACCGTCACCATTGTCTTCATTTTCTTAGAAGTTAAGCCACCATTCATCTTGTGCCATAAGGACATAACCAATTTGTTTCTTTTTAGACAGATTATACTTCGATTTATAGTAATCCCTATTCTTCGTTGTGGGTTTCCAGCATTCTTTTGCAAAATGACTCTTCTTCCTACAGTTGAAACAGGTCATATTGGGATCATTGTTAACCACTTTCTTATTTTTTAAGTTCTCATCAGCCTTGAGCTCCTACTTTTTCTTCTCGCCAAACTTGTCTTGATACTCAAAAATTTAGATCCAGACGAGAATCTTTGGCTATTATTTGATGACTTCTTGAATAATTTCTTTTGCAATGCATTAGTCAGAAATACCATTGCATCTTTTAACTCCTGCATTTTAGGATCAGACTCTGCCTAAGTATCGTCTTCTTCTTCCTCTTCTCTCTCCTCAATATGTCGTTTAGATGATTCAGATCTTCTAGACCTCTCCCTTAATGTTCCTTTCCTCTCACCAATCAATGCAAGCGGATCTACCTCACGCTTTTCATCTTTCTTCTTTAAACCTTTAATCTCCATAGTCTCTTCTTCGTTCTGTTTCAAATTCTCATACACCTCATGGAGATCTATTTCATCCAAAAATTTATTATACTTAATATGATTAGCAAACGACTTCCACTCTGGCAGCAATATATTCAAGAATTTCACGTTGTTTTCAATACTTGTCTTCGTGATATTATTATTTACCATTTCATTCAGCAGCTTAGCAAATCATTGATATGCATCTTCCAAACTTTCATCATCTTTCATCTTAAATTCTTAATAGTTCGTTATGAAAATCGTCATTTTCATTTGGTTTCCCACCTTAGAACCCATCATTAACTTTTCAATCTAATCCCACATGGATTTTCCTAAATGTTTATAACCATCTATGCTCATGTAGATGTCATTAGGAATTCCCTTTAGAATAAACGATTTGCAGATTAGATCTCCTTTCGCAATTGCCTTCTCTTCCAAAGTATATCGTCTCTTCTCTTTGATTACTTCTAATGCAGTATGTATAATTTCACCGGTTGCTGATATGACTGATGGAACAGTTCTCACTATTGTAGAAGGCCCGTCAGTGAGAGACCTCATGACACTATCAGCAAGGTCATGAATGGATATAAAATCTAGAAATATATTTCTCCATTGCATGTAACCCCCATGGAATAAAATTGGAGCTTTTGTGTCAGAACCAAGTGACATAGCGTCTTTGTTTGCCATTTTCTCTTTTGTAAAAACATGTAAGACTGATCAGGATGTATTCAGTTCAAAATCTAAAATTCGACGTTTCAATACGGAATACTGAAAGTGCAGTTGTTTCACAGATTGAGCAAAGTTTAAAAAACACGGAATACACTAATCAGGAATGACTTAGATCATTGATTGAACTAAGTCATGGAATTATCAAATACGGATTGACTAATCCATAATCAACTTTGAACTCGGAACACCTAATCCAGGATCACTTGAATTGGAAACACCTAATCCGGAATCACTTGAGCTCGGAAACACTTGAATACGGATCGAACTAATCCAGTTTATCACGGAAAAAGCAATCTTCAAGATCCGGATATCAGCTTTCAATGAATCTTCATCTTCCGTGATCCAAGATGAACACGAAAAGGCAATATTCAAGTTCAGGAGATCAATGATGAAAGTTCTGGAGATCAATGATGAACACGGAAAGGCAATATTCAAGTTCCGGAGACCACTGATGAACTCGAAACTTAAAACTTTTAACAACAGAAATGATCAAAATTCACTAAATCTGCATTTATCAACTTCTAGTTACCACAAATTTGTTCGAAATGTTATTCTAAACACTTATTAACTCATTTCTAATCCAAAATCTGCCTAAAAATTGATCAAATTAGCCATTTTTGTTCGAAAAACTTTCATAACTCCAAAAATCCAAAAACTTCAAATTGAATGAGTAAATCAGTGTTTCTGATTACAAATTTGTAATCAATTTGCTCGAAATTCAATCCTAAACATCATGGAAAAATTATTTTGATTTTCAAAAAATGGACAGGTCGTGAAGAAACATAAAAATGCTCAAAAAAATTCAAAAATCAGTACAAGATTGTTGAATTCAGCTCTGATACCAATTGTAATTCCCAAATATGATTGATTTAATATGACTTCATCAAGATCACCTAGAGAGAAAAAGTCAAAATGTAGAGAGCAAAAGTCAAACTATCGTATATCTCACTTCAAAGTTATGTACAAGTTACAAAGGGCTGGTATTTATATCCTTACATGAAAGTCAATAAAACAAGGGATACAAAGCTTTAATACAATACATTTTATAACCCAACACATCCTAAAAGATGTATCTTCTTATAGTACAGCCCGTTCAATGTGGCTCATCGACCTTTGAAATATGTTGAAACACACTACAGCACCTATAAATCTAGTAGGCGGTTTGAACCGTCCACAACCCTTAAATCGATTTCACTATAACAACCTTGGATACTTACCAAGAACGCTCCAACTGAACTTCATATATCATTACGCACTTTGCAAAAAGGAAACAACCTAATGACCAACGGTTAAATAACTACAAGTTTGATATCAAATTAATAACTTATATAACAAAATCGATGTACAAAGCCCTTTTCCAACCATACATATTAAAGTCTAAACACAACTAAACAACCATTATAGTTAATTCTCCAAACTCTCGAATTTCATCACATAACACCCATCAACAACCACCTAAAGTCCCCTATTGATAACGGTGTAACACCTCATCGCCTCATAGACCAACTACGGTTCTATTTTAGCACTCTTGCACAACCTCGATGTATGATTCCCTTAATTTATTTGCTGATGATCAAAATGACATAACGCTACTTTAATGCATGCTACATCTTAAAGTTTCATGTACTTCCACTTTATTCCCAAATATAAACGTTCACCGCCAACCACATTTCGACAACTTTGAGACAAAAATAAAATTCAGCTAAAAGAAATAAATACTGACTTTACCAAAATCATGAATCTCCCACGAATGACTCAACTGACAATTTCAGACTTTCGCTTAATTTTCTTGCCTTCAAGTTTGAGATACCCTCTCAATAGAGAGTTAAACCCAAAAGCCCGACGAGTTCATAGCATTCATGCATTATGACACACACACACACATACATATACAGATATATATATATATATATAATTATTTTGCTCTTATAAAGTTTCAAGAACTAAGTTACCATGAAGTCACACTGCGCATGCATGACGCAATGCTAATGTGACATAGATAATCCATGTACATTGATCTCTAAGACCACTCACACATGACAAATGATATAACTCCAATCTATTGATGCAAATTGTTGCCAACTATAAGTAAAATGTGTGTAATGAACTCATCTCTCCATTCTGGATATTAACGCTCTCATACTTTTAACGACGTCGTTGTATTGACAAACTCTCATTTCAATCAATGCAATGACTACACCATCATGCATGCTTTGATAATAAAAGAGATGTAAATATAAAAAATAATAGGTTTTTATACTTCTACGAGAAGGTTATGTCAATCATGAAATATAAATATGTTTACGCAAATGCAATATGCCACCTCTTTGCAATTGAAACACACTCGGGTATATTTTTTTTAAATGCAGCCCATAAATCATATTTATTTAAACACAAAAATCAACGTGCTCACACACACATTCAATTTGTAGATATTATGCAGTGACCCATTTTAAAATAAAAATGACATGATGCATGAAGCTCGCCTTAGAATTAAGGGTAATTTACTCCAACTACATCACGAATTAACAATAACTTCTTTTTGGCTTACAATTATTAACGATTGTACAGACCTTCTATACTCGTAGAAACTATTGGAATAGATACCCATCGCACTTAATTGTCCCCATAATATCGTTTCCAATTGATCAACTGGGTTGTTGGTTATCCGATTTCAACAACTTTGACTTCTTCAACTCTTTAGCATGCTTCTTTTAATTTCTACCCATCCTTCCTCTACTTCTAGCTAAGTTACCTACACCCTCGGAAAAAAACTTCCTCTTGGAGGTCCTAATAATTATTCTATAAACAACTTCTTACAACACACCTTAGCCTTATGATAAAACATGCTAGCTTAGCACCTAAAACATATTACCACATTATTCACCGATCACCCAACAATTGCAATCAAGCACACTCATATACTTGTAATTCAAATCCTGTACTCACGACCTCTTCTTCGATATTGAGCTCTAACCTCAAGAGCCCCAACTGACACCGCAGCCCTACAGAGTCCACGACCATTTCCACTTCCTCGACCATGGGTGTTAGCAACAGCCTCAGGTCCACTCAACCAGTCGGTACAACCTCAATAGAAGTATTGTCTGCTTCAGGCGTCACATATATACAGTTCTCAATGATCAACGAGACAAAATTCTACATTCTAAAATTATACTAGCAACTGAATGACAACCAGTTAGATCATTACAAGGTATATAAGCACTTACATGCAACTGTAAATTCATAATAACATTGGCCAGATGTGATTTTGAATTTACATTACACGATAGTCCTTTCTATCTGATTATTACTCTCACCGGTTAAACCGCACTCTACCCTTTCTACTTAAATCTCAATTCGCATCTCACTCCTCAATCTAAGTCTAGATGCTCCCTAAACACCTAAATCTCTTAAACTATGGGCTGTGATACCACCTGTAACGACCTGAAATTTAAAATATGTATTTCATAGCCTTCACCTGGATTGACAATTACAATTTCTACATATGTCTCCAATTCACACAATCTCTAGTGTTGCAGCGGAACATTAACTACACTACTGAGATTTATTACAAACACTTGAGCTAAACTCTAGGAGACTATCTAACTAGGAGAAAGCGCGCTCACTTCACTTCCCAAGATCACATATTCCCATCGTTATTACTAGAGCTCTCGACGTAGAATTTCCTGAAAATATTTTAGTTTTATAAAAGCGAGGTTAGACCAAAGGTCTAGTGATTTCCCTCTAATATATAAACACACAATAAACCAATTCGTTATAACATGTTACTTTAAGAAAATAACAATGCACATACCTTAAAACATAAAACACCAATACATGTTGCAACGATATAACACACTTATAATCACTTACATTTGTGACAATTCGTTTAGGCTCACACTTTCCTATTTATATGGTTATATGAAACGAATTCATATACCATGATCGGGTACACACTTCCCGTAAATTTAAAATGTCAATATGCACAATCACATAAAAAAACACATATTTTAGCATAAACAATGCTTCCAATTATTTGATACACACTTAGTGAATAAAATCGAATATAATTCCAATACGAATGGTAAATATGTAGTTGTAAAAAAATAACGAAAGAAACTCACATGCAGTCCAAAGCCTTATTGCACGCTCTAAGACCAATAATCCCGCATCCGCACACCAGAATTATTCGGATAAAATAAGGTGCTAAACCTCATCAATTAACCCACGGGCAACACTCTTAAACAATTCCCTTAACTGCTCTGTAAACGAGAATCGATGAAATTGACATACGCCAAAACAGTTGCTTGCACAACCAGCCATGCGACTTAGGTCGCGGTTGAGGTCACGGCACTCCCTATTCGGCTGAACTGTTCGAAACTCAACTTTCAACCCATAATTTCACATCTAAAATTCAAATATCGATTCTAAAATAATTCCAACACCAACCCAACTTATTTGAACCGTCCTAAAAGTTCTAAAACACAAACACACACCTAATCAAGAACAAATTTCATTATCTTCAACTCAAAACTCAAAACTCAAAACCAAACTACCAAAATGAAAACATCCAAATCTAAGAATGTTTAACAAAACTTCGCAAATCCACAAGTTGAAACGATTTTAATCTATAAATCGTAATTAGATTCAAAACCCAAACCATAAAATCCATTATTTCCTCAACCAATAATCACTCCAAATCAAAATCATCAAAAACATTAAAACTCTTTAAAGAAACTATAGAGATTTCATAATAACTAAGAGGAATAGATCATACCTCAAAAGAGAATTTCATACGATAAATCTTCCTTCAAAGCTCCAAAACTTTCTCCCCAAGTTTTCTCCCAAATGGGAGTTCTTCTCACACGCATATACTAGGTGGAGGCATTGAGTACAAATGAGTAAAAAAAGGTAGACAAACCCCTTTTTATAGTTTTTGCATTTTGGTCCTTCAAGTAAATAAGGTTCACTAACTTTATCCCCTCCACTTTACAAGTAATTTTAAATCTAGAATTTAGTTTATTACAATGTAATACTTCAAAAAATATAACTTACTACAATAATGCATATATGTCATTTACCAATCGCTATTTATCCAACCACACTTCTAGTATTTTTCCTATTATACATCACCATCCGATCCGGGGTTATATGGTTAATACTTCAAATAATATAACTAATTACAATAATGCATATTTGTCACTTAACTAAAAATAATTACCCAACCACATGTAGGTTGATTATCTCTACATAATGAGATAATAGTTAACTAAATATAACAAATTATAATAATGCATATTGTCAAAATAAGTATTAAAAGTGTTCTTTTAAAAATTAATTTTAAAACACTTCAAATAATTTTTCAATTATACTTAATACTTCAAATAATATAACTAATTACAATAATGCATATATGTCATTACAGTCGATAACCATCCAACCACACTCAAGAATTTTAACAATTATACATCATCATCGGCATTATATGGATAGTACTTCAAATAATATAACTAATTACAATAATGCATATCTGTAAGTTAACTAAATATAAGTACCCAACCATATATAGGTTGAGTATCTCTGCATAATATGATAATATAACTAATTACAATAACGCATATATGTCATTACCGGTCGATAACCATCCAACCACACTTAAGTATTTTAACAATTATACATCATCATCCGGCATTATATGGATAGTACTTCAAATAATATAACTAATTACAATAATGCATATCTATAAGTTACCTAAATATAAGTACCCAACCACATATAGGTTGAGTATCTCTGCATAATGTGATAACATTTACCTAAGTATAACTAATTATAATAATGTAAATCTGTTGAGTAAATATTAAAGGTGTGCTTTTAAAAATTAATTTTAAAACACTTCAAGTATTTTTTCCAATTTGAATATTACTTCAAATAATATAACTAATTACAATTCTGCATATAGGTATGTTGATCATAACTCCTGTTAAAAGATTTGAATATGATTCCTCTTATACTTAGTGAAATTCTATTGTATAAGCTTATGTTCATATTCAGCGATAGCACACGCTGATAACCATCAGCGATCGCTGAAGATCAAGGAACAACAAGCTTATCTCTAAAGATCTGAAGATCAGCTATCACACCAGAAGACCATTCAGCGAAAGTCAAAGACCCTAGCTGAAGAAAGAGATAATCAGCTAAGTGAACTGAAGCGGTTCAGCGATAGCAGCGATTATCTACTCAAAGTGTGAAGTCTTGTGAAGCATCAGCAATACTGAAGTTCATCCTTGTATATTCAGTATCAGCGATCAAATGAAGCTTCCTTTGCAAGATTAAAGATTGATCTTATCCTCGATGCAACAAGTCAAACCTAGAACCATGTCAGAAAAGGACGTACGACTTGTCTCTTATGTCCCCATCATATCTGATACGGTACTGTTCATATTCGGCCAAAAGCATGGTTGTCTTATTAGCAAGGACAAGCTTCCTATCAAATCTTGACACGTGGCATATACCTTTTGTCTTGCATTAAATGCAAACGCGTATAAATAAGATGGAGATATCTTCTTCATCTTAAGGCATGCTTCTTTCTAACCTATACCCTCTTTATTCTTTGTTTCATCTTCTTGTACATCAAACTTAGTGTTTCTTAGTTACAATAGAATAGGTGTTAAACTTGTTCTTATTCCGCTTGTAACTGTAAATTTGTTTATTTTCAATAAACTCATTTAAAAACCAAAATCTGTGCGTGTTTGTATTCAACCCCCGCTTCTACAAACTGTTTTCTACTGATTGAACTCTTGTAGACCCTTTAGGGACCAACAAGTGGTATCAGAGCAGTGTTTGCTTCTTAAATCTTTAAAATAACTTTTTCTTAAAACTATTTTAATGTCAAACCCTAATACGAACTACAATGATAATGGATCTTTAGCTAAACCTCCAAGATTTAGCCATGATAATTTTCCATTATGGAAGGAAAGAATGTCTCTATTTCTAGAGGGATCTGACCCAAAGATTCCCTAGTATCTAGAAAATGGACCATTTGTTCCTACAACAATAGTAGCTAGTGTTCCTGCCACCACTGCTACTCCAGCCATTCCTCAAAGGGTTATTGTTAAAACTCCTAACAAATGGACTGAAGAAGATAAGAAAGAAATTGCTATTGATTCTAAAGCTAGATCTATAATAGCAATGGCTTTACCAGATGAAGTCTATCATTCTGTGATGAAAATGAGGACTTCTAAGGCCATGTGGGATACTCTATGTATCCAATATGAAGGAACTTCTGAGGTTAAAGTCACTAGATAAATAAACATTGTAAGAAAATATGAGATTTTTATGTATCAAAAGGGTGAATCTCTTTCTCAAATTCACCAGCGATTCAACTGTTTGTTGATTGATCTTAAATCAGTCGACAGAGTGTATTCAAACGCTGAAATTCTGACAAAATTCATGGAGGCATTACACGATCAATGGGCAGTGTACACTACATGTCTAAAGCTGTCAAAGAATCTTGAAACCTTGTCCTTAAGTGCATTATATGGTATGCTCTTAAATGAGGAACAATCCCAACTTCTAAGGAAGAACCTCATTAATGAACTCAAAGGTGCCAAAAGTACTTCTTTGGCACTTATGACTTCTGAGGGAACTCCTTCTAAAAATGTTTCTTCTTCCACTATCACCTCCATCACTGAATTAGGTCAAACTGATTCAGAAGATCAACTCATTGATGCTGACATCTCTGAGTTTGATAACTCTCTAGCTCTCTTAACTAATAACTTTAAAAGATTTGCTAGAAAGAGCAATTTTCGAAAACCTTCTAACCTCTCTAACTTTGAAAAGCAAAAAATGTTGCCCGCTGAGAAAGCCTCAGCCATATGCTTCAACTGTCAGCGAAAGGGTCACTTTGCCAGTGAATGCAGGTCGAAGAAAGTTGCAGCTCCCACTACCTCCCAGACCTCTGATAAAAAGGAGAAGTATTTGAAATTGAAAAACAAATACAAAGATATGAAGAAACACCAGCAAAAAGGCAAAGGCCTTGTCGCTGAAGAAGTTGACTGGGATGCTGAAGATGACTGGGCCAAGACCTCTGAAGAGTCTGGTTCAGATGAAGAAGATTTTGCCTTTCTGTCTAATGGCAAGAATCGAGGACGCTGAAGAAGTCACTAAGACTTCTTCCTCTGAGTCTCCTTCTACTCAGATAACTATTCCTTCTATCTCTTTACCTTCTGAAGGTGATAACTTGTCGGCTCTCGATGCTATGACTGTTGATTTTTGAGATGCTTTAAATGGAAAAATTAAGGCTGAGAGAATTAACACTGACTTATCTGAACAATTAAAAAATTGTCATATAAGAATCAAAGAACTTTCTAAAATTGAGGAATCTCTCAAGGACCAAGTCTTTGCAAATCAAACAATAAGCATCGAGAAACAACAAGCTATCGCTGATAGGGAAAAGGCTATCGCTTATCTCAAGTCTGAAAAGGCAACCATCGAAGAATGGTGTAAGGCTTCTGATAAAGTCAATGAGATCATCAATGCTCAAATACCTATGAAAGTAAGAAGTGGGTTAGGCTATAACCCTGAAAAGGAAGAATCAGAGAATAATCGTTCCATGCTCAAATTTGGAATTTTTGTCTCTTCTATCCCTGATTCTTCTTCTTCAACTTCTTCTTCCTCCTCTTCTAAAGAGAAGCTTTCAATATTTAGTTCTAAGAAAGTGATCAAGAACGAGTTTCTTAATCAAGTTCCTAAGAATAAGAAAACTCAAGATAGGAACAAGAAGTCCTCAGAGAAAACTTCTAAAACTGGGAAGAAGGTCCCTGACTTTTCTCAGAGACCAACACCCAGAATTAAAATCGATCTCACTCCTACCCCTGAAAAGGTTGTTATACCTCCAAGGACCATGGATAAAGGAATTCTTGGACCTATCCCTGAGAAATTTCCTACTCCCTCTCTGATTTCCAAACCCTTTAAATATAGGAAATGCTATCACTATGGTGAAACTACCCACATTGCAAGCAAATGTCCTAATGCTTCTAGAGCTGATAAACTAGCTCATGGAAAGAAAGTAGCTCAAGCTGATAAATCAGCAAGAGTGAAATCCACCAAGGTTGCAAAACCACCAAAGGTGAAGATATCCACTGAAGAGAGTTCTTCAGCTAGTAGCTCCTCCACCAATCATATATCTAACCAAGCAGGACCCGTAGTAATATGGGTACCTTTAAACAATTAATCTTTTGTTGTATGCAGAGTGCCAAAGGTATCTGCTATCTTGATAGAGGATGCTCAAGGCACATAACTGGCAGAAAATCTCTGCTCTCTAATTACAAAGAAGAAGCTGGTCCATCAGTGACCTTTGGTGGAAATGGCAAAGGATACACTAAAGGTTATGGAATTCTATCCAACGGAGCCACATCGTTTTCTCGTGTTGCCTACGTTGAGGGACTAAAGCACAATCTCTTGAGCGTTAGTCAGCTATGTGACAAAGACTTCAAAGTTCTATTCTTAATGAATAGATGTGCTGTCACTGACGGAAATGATAAGCTTGCCCTTACAGGCAAAAGAGTGGAAAATGTATATGTCATAAATATGAATAGTTCTCACTCTGAGAACATGTGCTTTATCTCTAAAGCTTCCACTGACATAAACTGGTTATGGCATAAAAGACTCTCTCACCTCAACTTTAAGACAATAAATGAATTATCTCAAAAAGACCTAGTCAGAGACCTCCCAAATCATACCTTTACAAAGGAATCTCTTTGTTCAGCGTGTGAGAAGGGAAAGCTAACAAAAGCCTCCTTCAGGTCAAAGCAAGTTTCTTCAGTAACCGCTCCTCTTCAGCTACTCCACATGGATCTATTTGGACCTGTCAATGTCCAATCTATCTCTGGGAAGAAATACACTTTAGTAATTGTTGATGAATACTCCACATACACATGGGTGTTCTTCCTTCGATCCAAAAGTGATACCCCTGAAATGATAATTTCTTTTATCAAAAGAATGGAAGTTTTGAACAATCTAATTGTTCATTCCATAAGAAGTGATCATGGCACTGAATTCAAAAACAGTACTCTGGTAAACTTCTTTGAAGAAAGAGGTACCTCTCACAACTTCTCCTCAGTGAGAACCCCTCAGCAAAATGGTGTTGCTGAAAGAAGAAAGCGTACTATCATCGAAGCGGCTCGCTCAATGCTCAGCGAATCGCATCTACCCACTCAGTTTTGGGCCGAAGCAATTAGTACAGCGTGCTTCACTCAAAATCGATCCCTGATAGTTAAACGATTTAAGAAGACCCCCTATGAATTATATCATGGGAAAAGACCTACTCTGAAATATTTCCACATTTTTGGATGTAGATGTTACATTCTAAATGACAGAGATCATTTGGGTAAATTTGATCCAAAAGCTGACGATGGTATATTTCTTGGATACTCCTCTGTATCTAAATCCTTCAGAGTCTTCAACAAAAGAAGACAACATGTTGAAGAATCCATGCACGTTAACTTTGATGAATCTCGTCCCATTCATGCATCTCATTCTCATGAGGATGATGAAGAATTGAATGCCTGGATGAAATCTCATTATGGGGAACCTGAAACTTATTTCAGCAATCAACCTCCTGCTGAAGAACATGATGATGAAATCCCTGTAAATTCTTCAAGTGACAATCATTCATCTTCAGGGATGAATGTTACTCCTCTGAATCAGATTCCTGTTGCTGATTCCTCTCTTGGAAATTCCTCAGTGAATAACCAAACTATAAATCAATTCCCTGAGTTGATTCTAAATGAAGTATCTGTTGCTGAAACAAGTCCTATTCCAGAAACTGAAGAACAAGTCGTTGAATCTGTTGTTGATCTCTCTCCTCAACCACCAGCTCAGCGATGGACTGCAAATCATCCAGTAAATCAAATTCGTTAACTTCATTAAAACACGTAGAGGTACAGGTAATATCTGTCTTTATGTTAACTTCATTTCTCTCTCTGAACCTAAAAAGATAGATCAAGCTATCTCTGATCCTAGCTGGGTTTCAGCTATGCAAGAAGAACTAACTAAATTTCGTAGAAATAAAGTTTGGAATCTTGTTCCAAGACCCTCTGATAAAACTGTCATAGGAACCAAATGGGTTTTCAGAAATAAGCTAGATGAAAACAGGACTATAATTCGCAATAAGTATAGACTTGTTGCTCAAGGTTATAGACAGGAAGAAGGAATTGACTATGATGAAACCTTTGCTCCTGTTGCTCGTTTAGAAGCCATAAGACTCTTTTTAGCTTATGCTGCCCATAAAGACTTCAAAGTTTTTCAAATGGATGTTAAAAGTGCTTTTCTAAATGGAAAACTCGGCGAGGAAGTTTATGTTGAACAACCCCCTGGTTTCTCAGATTCTAACCATCCTGGTTATGTTTTCAAACTTGAAAAAGCTCTCTACGGGTTAAAACAAGCTCCTAGAGCTTGGTATGATACCCTTTCTAAATTTCTTCTTAAAGAAAAATTTGTTCGTGGAAAAATTGACCAAACCCTGTTTTTAAGAAAATATAAAGGTCATACTATACTCGCTCAGATATATGTTGATGACATTATCTTTGGTTCCACAAGACCCAAACTTTGCACTCGTTTTGCTGCAAGAATGCAAAAACAATATAAAATGAGTATGATGGGTGAACTAACATATTTTCTAGGTTTGCAGATTAAGCAATCTGACAAAGGAATTTTTATATGTCAAAGCAAATATGTTAAAGACATGTTGAATAAACTCGACATGAATCAATGCTCAGCGATGAAAACCCCTATGGCGCCTCCTATGACGTTAAACAAGGATCCCAATGGAAAACCAGTCAATGTCACTGCATATCGAGGAATGATTGGATCTTTGCTGTATCTTACAGCGAGTAGGCCAGACATCATGTACGCCACCTGTCTCTGTGATCGGTATCAGGCTGAACCGAAGGAATCCCATCTAATCGTTGTAAAGCGAATCTTCAGATATTTGAAAGGAACTCCAAATCTTGGTCTCTGGTATCCCAAAGGCTCAGGATTTGATCTTATTGGTTACTCTGACAGTGACTTTGCAGGTTGTAAGATAGATAGAAAGAGCACCACTGGAGGGTGTCAGCTACTAGGTGGAAAGCTAATAAGTTGGACAAGTAAAAAGCAAAACTCAGTGTCCACTTCCACCGTTGAAGCTAAGTATGTAGCAGCTGGTAGTTGTTGTGCTCAAGTCCTTTGGATGAGAAATCAACTCAGAGACTACAATCTCAAGCTCTCTAAGATTCCTATCTATTGTGATAGTACCAGTGCTATTGCAATTGCCAACAACCTTGTACTTCACTCCAAAACCAAGAACATTGAGATCCGATATCACTTTATCAGAGATCATGTGATGAATGGTGAAGTTGAGCTCTATTTTGTACCTACTGAATATCAGCTCGCTGATCTTTTCACCAAACCTCTTGATGAAACTCGATTTAATCTACTCATCGGCGAACTTGGTATGTTGAACGCTGAATAATTTATTATTCAGTAACCAACAAGGGATACAAATAAAGCTTTCAAACTTTCCTTTCTCTGAACTCTGATTCAGCGATATCTGGGCCATCTCTTCAGGTATTATCTTATAATCTTTATCACTCTTTGATATCTTTTCTCATCAAAGAATGACTTTCTTGAAATTAAAACTCCTCACTGAAAATCCTTTATTATTAGTGATGAAGATTTTTCTAAAATTAATAATGATAAACCTTCCTTATGGATAATTATCATTATAATCTTTTGAAAATAAAGAAAAGGACACGTCAAACCTTTTTCTGACACATGACGGACCGCGACGTTTCCATTCCAACTCCTTTCTTGGAACGTGCGTCAGGTCATCATTTCTTTTTCAAAAAGCTAAAATCGTCGTTTAGCACTCCTTTCCTTCTCTCTCCTCTTGCTATTTAAGCATCTCTTTTGTCTTACTTTATTCCTTCCGCTTTCATAACTCTCCTAAAGGCAAAAGAAACTTTCAAATCTTCAAATTTTCTCAAGAACACCAAGAACACGCATTTGTGTATTTTCTTCTCGAACTCATCAAAGGTTTGATCTAAACCTTTACTTATGACTGGAAACATCTTGTTTCACCTCTTCTTCTCCTTAAAACTCGAAAAATGATATAAAAACATTTCTTAGAAACAGAAATAAAAATAATTTGGATCAAACTTAAAAGGTTTTCCTTTATAAAAACCCTGTTCTAAGTTCTTTCCTTAGAACAGAAGACCTTTTTATTAAAATTTTAGCCATTTTTATTTACCTACGTTTTTTCTTAATAAATCTTTCATTATATTGTTTATAACTAGCATTTTGATATTGTTCATCAAAATACTTGTTTCTTTGATCTTACATTTGGTATTCTTTATATCAAATTCTGGTTTATACATTTATGTATAAAACCATGATTTACCTTTTTGGTGTTCCTATCTTTCCCACAGCAATGGCCTCTGCAAATAAGACCGCTGCAACCTCTGCTGCTGAAAACACCACCTTACATTCCCTGCAATTGACTATTTGGTCAAGGAATGTGCTCTCACAAGGGCTAAGGTAGACAATCTTCAGACGTCCGCTGAACTAATCTTCAAACGAATCGTTGGGACTCCTTCGATCAAGACAAACGTCAACAACCTCATCTCTGACGTGAAGAGGAAGAAGAAGAAGAAGAAGAAGAACCTATCCCTCACTTTTGGGGGGATGGATGATGATGAAGACGATGATGACATTGGAAGTGCCTTAGAGCACTTCAGATTGTCAAGGCCTGGAGTCGCTCATCAAGAGCCCTTGGGGGACGGACCACAACCCTCTCAGGGACAATTCGGTCCCTCAGGCAAAGGAAAAGAAGTGGTAGATCTGGATACCACTATCCCTATATCTGAGGGGGAGACCACTCATGAGGTATCTCTTCCTCTTATCCCTTTCATAACTCCTCTCTCTGAAACCCCCACACCTCCTTCACCTACAAAAACTCTCTCTGACAATACTATTTCCTCCTTTCCTTCCCTCAGTGATCTCCGTCCCCCAAAGGACTCAACTTCATGGAAGGAACCTTCCTCTGAAGAGCAGTTTATGTACATAATAGAAACTGACTCTGAAGAAGAAGAGGGTCTTATTCCCAGGCGTCGCGTTCAAAAGCCAATCATAAGCGAGCCTGAAGAAGAAGAAAGGCGAATAAAATTCCTTAGGGAATTCGAGGCTAGAAGAATAAGGGTGCCTGAAGCTGAACCCATGGAAGCCGTACCAATAAGGATGGTAGATGAATTCTACTTTCTGTCCAGAGAAGAGAGAGAACAAGCATTAGAAGCACGAAGAATCAGGGATGAGGAAATAAAGCAAACTGAGAATGATCTTGCTTTAGCAAGGAAATTGCTCAGAGAAGACTCTGCAAGAGATAAGGCGGCCAAAGATCAACTGAAAAAAGAGTGAAAGGATTGCTGAAGCTCTTGTACAGAGAGAACTTGCACAAGAAAATTTGAATGTAGATCCGATTCTTGCTCAATAGAAGATTCTAAGTGCACTATCCGCTGAAGCCACTATGTAGAAAGACAAAGAGCTTGATTGGTGCACTGACAGACTGAAATTTCGAAGATCTGAAGCTAAAATCATTCATGCAACTATCCAAGGGCGACACTCCAACAGAGGTGGTCCAAAGGTATATGTAAGAATGACAAGGACAAACAGAACAGAGAGAGCAGAAGCCAAATTCTTAAGAATTTATGGATACACTAAATGGTTAGAAATCAGAGACGCCATTCAGGGTTCCAAATCCAAATTCAAGGATGTGGTGGACAGTGTGCTGGATCAGTTGTTGTAAAGAATGTCACAACATGTGCAAGTTCCCCCTCTCCCTGAATCATCTAAGAAGAAATGATCAACTGGTGAAGGTAGTTCAAGTTCTAAGAATGAGCATGAAACTAAATTTGATTATCAAAGCATTCTTGGTCATCTTGAGCTCGCTGATATATCAATGCTTTGTACCTCTCTCCCTCAAGACCGAAGATATGAAGAAGACGAAATCATCTCACTGCCTGAACCTGGTATGGTATTCTTGGATAATGAAGGATTCTTAGTACTCTTCAGAATCCAAGAAATTCGCAAGGCCCCATCCTCTCTCATAAAGATCATGCTTTGGCGCTGCTGGTCAGATACCCCTCTGATGAATCGACAGAAGACACTTTATGAGAATGAGTTACAAAGACGAAACGAGAATATCTCTGACTAGTTATAGATTTCTATTTCCTTTGTAATATTTCTTCAGTGTACAAGTACTTAACTTTTATTATTGTAATTTCATTTCTCTGTAATTTCTTCAGATTATATTTAATGAAATTCAATCAGAGTACTTTACTCCATCCTAGTACTGAAAAGATCCCTGAAAACAGTAAAAGGGACAATGAACATAAGAGTTCTATTTTCGTTACACTATGTTCACTCACTGATCTTTCACTCTGAAAATTCAATCAGTGAATGTACTTTAAACTTATTTACTTGTAAAAATTGTGTTTTCATATCCTTATAAATGAAACTCAATTCAGATAATGGACTAGCTGAAAAAGACTTTACAGATTAGTACTTAGAAAATTTTTCTTTAAATGTTTCCTAAGTCCTATAGGGGGAGATTGTTGATCATAACTCCTGTTAAAAGATTTGAATATGATTCCTTTTATACTTAGTGAAATTCCATTGTATAATCTTCTATTCATATTCAGCGATAGCACACGCTGATAACCATCAGCGATCGCTGAAGATCAAGGAACAACAAGCTTATCTCTGAAGATCTGCAGATCAGCTATCACACCAGAAGACCATTCAGCAAAAGTCAAAGAACCTAGCTGAAGAAAGAGATAATCAGCTAAGTGAACTGAAGCGGTTCAGCGGTAGCAGCGATTATCTACTCAAAGTGTGAAGTCTTGTGAAGCCTCAACGATACTGAAGTTCATCCTTGTATATTCAGTATCAGCGATCAAATGAAGCTTCCATTTCAAGATTAAAGATTGATCTTATCCTCGATGCACAAAAGTCAAACCTAGAACCATGTCAGAAAAGGACGTACGACTTGTCTCTTATGTCCCCATCATATCTGATACAGTACTGTTCATATTCGGCCAAAAGCATGGCTGTCTTATTAGCAAGGACAAGCTTCCTATCAAAGCTTGACACGTGGCATATACCTTTTGTCTTGCATTAAATGCAAACGGGTATAAATAAGATGGAGATATCTTCTTCATCTTAAGGCATGCTTCTTTCTAACCTATATCCTCTTTATTCTTTCTTTCATCTTCTTGTGCATCAAACCTAGTGTTTCTTAGTTACAATAGAATAGGTGGTAAACTTGTTGTTATTCCGCTTGTAACTGTAAATTTGTTTATTTTCAATAAACTCATTTAAAAACCAAAATCTGTGCGTGTTTGTATTCAACACCCCCCTTCTACAAAGCTCGTTCTCATCTTGATTGAACTCTTGTAGACCCTTTAGGGACCAACAAGGTCATTACCACTCGATAATTATACAACCACACTTCAAGTATTTTCCAATTATACATCACCATCCGGCATTATATGTGTAATACTTCAAAGAATATAACTAATTACAATAATGCACATTTGTAAGATACCTAAATATAAGTATTCAACCACATATAGGTTGATTACCTCTGCATAATGTGATAATAGTTAACTAATTATAATAATACATATCTTTCCATTAAGTATTAAAGGTGTTATTTTAAAATTTAATTTTAAAACACTTCAAGTATTTTTCCAACTATACACAATACTTTAAAGAATACAACTAATTACAATAATTCATATCTGTCAGTTAACTAAATATAAGTACCCAAGCACATATAGTTGATTACCTCTGCATAATATGTAATAACCCCATTTCTTCATTTTTCTTGGAGGCTACACAATTGAGAGAAAAGAGGGTTTTGGAGAGGAGTTCAATGGAGAAGAAGATAGAGATCAAATCCTAGCAATTTTGTGGAAGATTGGAGCTCTTATTGTGGGATAATCATCTCTAAGGTATATCTCATCTTCTTCTTGCTTAAGGACTCCATTAATGGAGTTTTTGGTTTGATTTTGGAAACTTGGATTCCTAATTTGTGTTCTTGAATGGATGAAATTGTACGGGTTTTGTTAATAAAACATCCTAGATGGATTTAATCAATGAATCCTACCTAGAAAACCTATTCTTATTGATGATTCCAAGTGGTAATTAAGGGTTTCAAGTTATGGTTCACCATTTTTAGGTTTTAATGATATATTAATCTTCTTTGGAGTATGTTTTAGTGTTTAGATTGTTATTGGATAAACCCTCATGTATTAGGAATAGGTTTGGTTGATTATAAGCATTTAAAATCGAGTTTTGGGCTTGGGGTTGGAATTGTTAATTAATTTCGGAGCTATGTAGAAAAGGGGGAAATCAGCACAAACAGTAAGTCACGCGGGTAACCACGCAACTTGCCCCTGGGATTAGTCTCAGGATTCTCTATTTGGCCAGGTTTGGTTTGGTATGTTTCTCGTTTCATGCAAGATGTGAGGCATGGTTTAGGGGTTTACCTTAGGAACCTTGAGGGATGGTTTCAGGATGTTTTAAGGTGGTTTAAAACCATTTTTATGGTGTCTAATTCAGGTGCAGTTTGAAAAGATTACCCGTTTTAGCGTATTGATCGGTTTGTCGCATCACAGGTGAGTTCCCTTGACTTTAACCTACATTTTTGTCAAAGGTTTTACCTACTACACTAATAATGGTATTCTAACTTGGAAGCATGTTAAATGATTTATAATCCTCTTTGGTTTATATAAATGTTGGTTGTTGTATTGGCTTAAATATCGCGATATGTCTGCTTAAGAGGACATATACATAGGTGAGTAGTGTGCCTTGAGATAGTGCAAATCTCTTGGGAGTTAGTGTATCCCATACATCTCGAATCCGTTTTGAGTGTACGTTGTATAGGTACCCTTCTTGGGACCATTTAGTGTATCCACATGTGAAATTGTGCGGAACACGAACTTCGTGTCACATGTGGAATTGTGTGACAAGCTTTGGCTTTTTCTACGATCCTTGTACATGGTCCACTATTTGGTTTACTTGGCTTTCATATTTGCAAAACTTATCTCTTTCGGATTTAAGTTCTATAACTGTGGTTTATTTGGGAATTCACTATACCTTTTGGTCTAACCGTCACTTTTCAAAACTGAAAACCATTTTCAGGTAAGGGATTTGTCCAGAGCTCTTCTAGGAGCAAGGGAAGCTTTGAGCCGATCACTAGAGAAGGATCAGATGGCTTAGAGTTCAATTTAGTTAGATAATTCTCAGTCGTGGTCGTTTGTTTATCCGTTGTAAATACTTTGAAATGTATTGTATATTAGACTTATTCGTAAGGTTGTTGGTTGTATTTAAGTAAATATGCTTTTATGGAATTTGGGTCACTACATAATACGATAATAGTTAACTAAATATAACTAATTATAATAATGCATGTCTTTCCATTGAGTATTAAAGGTGTTATTTTAAAAATTAAATTTTAAAACACTTCAAGTATATTTTTCCAATTATACATAATACTTCAACGAATAAAACTAATTACAATAATAGATATATGTCATTACCAATCGATAATTATCCAACCACAATTATAATATTTTTCCAATTATACATCACCATCCGACATTATATGTGTAATACTTCAAAAGATATAACTAATTACATTAATGCATGTATGTCAGTTAACTAAATATGAGTACCCAACCACATATAGGTTGATTACCTCTGCATAATATGATAATAGTTAACTAAATATAACTAATTATAATAATGCATATCTTTCAAGTAAGTATTAAGGGGTTATTTTAAAAAATAATTTTAAAACACTTCAAGTATTTTTACAATTATACATAATACTTCAAAGATAATAACTAATTACAATAATGTATATATGTATGTCATTACTCATTACCAATCGATAATTATACAACCACACTTCAAGTATTTTTTTCAATTATGCATCCGCATACGGCTTATATGGGTGATCTTTCAAAGAATATAACTAATTGCAATAATGCATACTTGTCAGTTAACTAAATATAATTACACAACCACATATAGGTTGACTACCTCTGCATAATATGATAATAGTTAACTAAATATGAATAATTATAATAATTTGTCCAGTAAGTATTAAACGTGTTCTTTTAAAATTAATTTTAAAACACTTCAATTATTGTTTACAATTATACATAATACTTCAAAGAATATAACTAATTACAAAAATGTATATAAGTCATTTACCAATCGATAATTATCCAACCACACTTCAAATATTTTACCAATTATACATCACCATCCGACGCTATACGGGCAATACTTCAAGGAATATAACTAAGTACAATAATGTGTATTTGTCAGTTAACTAAATATAATTATCCAACCACATATAGCTTGATATCCTCTACATAATGTGATAATAGTTAACTAACTATAATATAGCATATCAGTCCAATAAGTATTAAAGTTTTTATTTTAAAAATTAATTTTAAAACACTTCAAATATTTTTACAATTATACATAATACTTCAAATAATATAACTAATTACAATAATGCATATATATATATATATACATCATTACCAATCATAATTATCCAACCACACTTCAAGTTTTTTTTTCTAATTATATATCACCATTCGGCGTTCTATAGTAATACTTCAAAGAATATAATTAATTACAATAATGTGTATTTGTCAGTTAACAAAATATAATTACCCAACCACATATAGGTTGATTACTTTTGCATCATGTGATAGTAGTTAACTAAATATAACTAATTACAATAATGTATATATGTCCCGTATGTATTAAAGATGTTCTTTTAAAAATTAATTTTAAAACAATTCAATTATTTTTCCAATTATACATAATAATTCAAAAAATATAACTAATTACAATAATGCATATATGTCCTTGTTAATCGATAGTAATACAATCACACTTCAAGAATTTTTTCCAATTATACATCACCATCGGCGTTATATGGGTAATATTTCAAAGAATATAACTAATTACAATAATGCATATTTGTCAGTTAATAAATATAATTATCCAATCAAATATAGATTGATTACCTCTACATAATGTGATAATAGTTAACTAAATACAACTAATTATAATAATGTATATTTGTCCAGTAAGTATTAAAGATGTTCTTTTAAAAATTAATGTTAAACACTTCAAGTATTTTTTCCAATTATACATAATACTTCAAAGAATATAGCTAACTACAATAATGCATATATGTCATTACCAATCGATAATTATCCAACGACACTTCAAGTATTTTTCAAATTATACATCACCATTGGCGTTATATGGGTAATACTTTAAAGAATATAACTAATTACAATAGGTGTATTTGTCGGTTAATAAAATATAATTACCCAATCATATATAGGTTAGTTACCTCTGCATAATTGATAGTAGTGGACTAAATATAACTAATTATAACAATGGATATATGTCCGGTAAGTATTAAAGGTGTTCTTTTTAAAACTAATTTTAAAACAATTCAATTATTTTTTCAATTATACATAATAATTCAATCTATAATTATCCAATCACACTTCAAGTAATTTTCCAATTGTAGATCACCATCCGGTGTTATATGGGTAATACTTCAAATAATATAACTAATTACAATAAGGCATATTATTCAGTTAACTAAATATAATTATCCAACCACATATAGGTTGATTACCTCTCAATATGTAAAGAGTCATAATCACCAACAACAATAAATAGTAAATATAAACCAACCATGAAATAATAAATATTAAATCTATTACACCCCAATATTTGCAGCGGGTAAAAACATTCACACCTAAGAAATTATCTATCTAGACAAGCACTAAGTTCTTCACGTCCAAGGTAGCTAAGCTTTAATGTTTTCCCTTATCCTTGGACGTGCTCTCAACAAACGTCTTACCTAAAATGGTTTTAGTTTTGAAAGCGAGGGTTAGACCAAAAGATCTACTTAATTCCCACAAAGCCACAATTTAAATATAGGGAGTTATGAAGACTCTCAAATTGGATCATGCATGATAGTAGTAGAACCTCATGCTTGTCGCACAATTCCTCATGCGACTAAGCTTTGTGTTCGCACAATTCCCAATGTGAATCTAATGAAAGACCCCACGTGGTGTCTATTCAATTTATCCACGAAACGAATTTGAGGTACACGGTTTATAAGCTTCCAAGAGATTTGCAAGTACTCAAGGTACACTACTACTACTGCTACTATGCATATCCAAACCACCACATCTATATCATGGTATAACCCAACAAATCCACCAAGCAATTTATAAACATTTAAGAATGAAATCTAGCATGCTTATAAGTTCAAATACCATAATCAGTGTAGCAATTAAAGCTATTGACAAAAATGTAGTTTAAAAGTCAACGGAACTCACCTGATGATGTCACACTTAGCCTTAATCCGAAAGAGTAAACTTTTCCAAACAGAATGCCTAAATTCACCAAAACAAAATGGGTGTTAACCCCAGATAATACCCTCAAAAGTCTTCTTTAAAGGTCCTAAGATGAACCCTAGAACAATGGTCTAAAACCTGCCCCAAAATGAAAAACAAAACAAACGAAATTACATCACAACAGTAAGTTACGCACAAAACAGCTCCCAAAACCCAAAATTCACCAAACCAAAACGATTTCTACCACCTAAAAGCCATAAATGAAGATTAGTAACATTCCTAAATCAAGTCCAACACCAAAACGCAATCCAACCTAGATAAATCTGCAATCCCAACTCAAGAAATGCTCAAATGAAGGTTTTCTCATAACATCAATGTGAATTGCAAAATCAACATTAATGGCAATGAGGTTTCTAAATGAAATTCGTGATTGAATCTATCTAGAATATTCTCTCAATAAAACCCTAATCATTTCATCCATACAAACCCCAACTAGAAAACTAATTCCTCCAATTAAACCAAAACTCCATTAATGAAGGATTCAAGCTAAGAGAGAAAGAAGTTATACCTTAGAGATGATGATTCTTGAACTTCCTTCAGATCCTCTCAATCATTTAGCTAGAACACCACTTTCTTCTTCTCCAAGCTTCTTCTTCTCCAAGCTTCTTCTTCCTTCTAAAACCCTCTCTCAAGCAAACACACACACACACACACACTCTTATAAGTTGATTACAAATGAAGAGGAATGAGAGGAATAAAAAAAATCTCCATCATCTACATTAAAATACCATGGGCTTTGAGCCCTAAACATCCCAAGCCCAACATTTAAAACCCTAAACCCATTATTATCATAACTAATAACTTGGGTTATTACAACACTTCCCCCTTAAAAGAATTTTGTCCCCGGAATTCCATCTTCAAACAAGAATGGGTACTTAACTCCCAACTCCGACTGTAGCTCCCAAGTGGCCTCTTGCCCTTTATGAAAACACCAATTCACCTTAGCTAAACCAATTTCTTTGTTCCTCAACTTCTTCACCTTAAGATCTACAATCGATTTCGGTTCTTCAATGAAGTTCAATTTGGTATCTAATTGAACATCGTCCCTTTGCACCATTGAATCCTCTTTGGTCAAACTATTAGGTCTAAATATATTGTATCCGAGATTACAATATTAAAGACGTGAAGGTCAAACCTTATGTCAACAAAGTTAACAAGAAGCTTAGTTGTAGCTTGCTATTTCTAATAGTGTAGGGGTATAAATACCCACGTCATTGTACTTTGTAGTTACACTTTGATAGAGTTCATTCATTGTTACTCATTTGATATTCTTTAATTGTTTTCATTTTTGTCTTTAATTCATTTCAATGATTCGATTCTTATCGACATATTCATTGTGACTTGTTCTTCACAATTAATCTCAATAATCATTGAATATACATTTCAATTAACGTTGTGCTTATTGAGTCAATCTGTTTAGCGTTCGTATTTCTTTCATTGACATTCCTAAACAGAAATATTCATGTTTTAGCTTCTGATTACCTCAGTTCAGAACATGTACTTTATTTGTTTGACTTCCAAACAATTCAGTTTAGAACTCGGAGTTAAATATTTATGCTCCTGACAACATCAACATTTCAGCATAGGATATTTTGTTGCTGATCCAAAACTCCTTTCAATGATTTGAATATGATTCCTCTCTGTACTTAGTGAAAATTCCATGATATAAGGTTGTAGTTCAGGTTCAGCGATAGCAAACGCTGATTGCACTCAGCGATCGGTGAACATCAGGAACTCTAACCTTATCCCTGAAGATCTGAAGAACAACAATCACACCACAAGTCCATTCAGCGACAGTCAAAGACCAAGCTGAAGATAGAGATGAACAACTAGTGATCTAAAGCGGTTTAGTGATAGCAAAGCTCATCTAATTAGAAGTGTGAAATCTTGCAAGGCCTCAGCTATACCTTAGTGACTTCATCCTTGAAGTCTCTGGTTCAGCGATCAAGTGAAGCCTATCAGCGAGATAAATGTTGATCTTATCCTCGATGCACAAAAGTCAAAACCTCAACACCTTTTCAGAAAAGGACGTACGGATTGTCTTTTATGTCCCCATCAAATCTGATTCAGTGTTGTTCATAGGTGGCTAAAAGTAAGGCCATCTTATTACCCAAAGGACAAACATCCTCCACATGTTTGACACGTAGCATGTACCTTTTGTCTTGCATTAAATGCAAAAGGGTATAAATAGATGGGAAATCCTTTTCCATCTTCATGCATGCTTTCTTCTCTCCCAAAACCTCTGCTGCTATTTCTATCTTTCCTTGTGCATCAACTAAGTGTTTTCTTAAGTTACAATAGAATAGGTTTTAAACTTGTTCTAATTTCGCTTGTAACTGTAAATTTGTTTATGCAATATAAACTAATTTAAAAACTTAAAATTGTGTGTGTTTGTATTCAACCCCCCTTTTACAAACTGTTCCTATATCATTAAAGTTTTGTAGATCCTTTAGGGACCAACACATGTGTGATAGGAATTTTAGAGTTTCTATGGTCAATCCAGAACTGGAAGGACCTACCCAAGAAACATACCCAAGGCTAGTCATCGGAAAGGGGTCTGGATGATAGTCGAGTTTCTTGATCTTTGGGATGATCTTGAAAAGGGGTGTGCTAAGATAAAATGGAGATGAGACGGAATTTGAAGGGGTAGAGTCTCAAGTGGAAAAGATTATTTCTGGATTTACAATCATTATCAAATGTGATTGAATATGAGAGTGAAATGAGGAAGATTTAGTTGAATTTTTTTGTGAGATGAGTGCTAGTGAGCTAAAAGAATATGGTGAGTGTGAGATATGATCAAAAGAATAAAAAGATCCTCACCAAACCGAGTCAGTAAACCGGATTGTCACACAATCTATTCATTCTCAATCTTTGGAGATGAATATTGAAAAAGACATGGACCCAATGTCGACTACTCGTGTACCCCATCTAGCTACTCAAGTATCTCACAAAAGACATTTGTTTCACATTTCACGGAGAATGAGCATATTAGTTATCTTTTCTTCACTCGGAAGATTAAGATATTGAAAAAGGAAGACACACATCCGGTCTCCGAACTTTATATTCAGTGCACATTGAGTCTGTGGAATCTACTTTTCACATTTTGAGCTTAAATAGCATATAATTTTAAATCTTTCAACACATTGCACGAGTCTTCATGATTCCAATGCATATCTTTGTGGTATTGCCGGAACAGTTTGAGAAGTTAGTTTTTTTAACTTTGCTTAAGTGGTACCTGGAAGTCCTATCAGAGATTCATAATTTCCAACTCTGAAAGTAGGCCACTCAATTGAATTTATTTGGATTGTAGTGTTAATAGTTGCTAAATGTGCTTCTATGTTAGCCGAGTACCCATTTGTTCTACCGAAGCAGTTTGTTCAAAAGAAATCTATTTTTAATGGGGGAGAAAATTGTTCTAACGGAGATATCTTTCTGAGGGGGAGCTAATAGTTGTGTTGTATATAGCTACAATGATTTAGTCTTTGATCGCTCGTCATGCTCAAGATTCTCTTAATCATCATGAGGGGGAGAAATTATATATATTAAAGACACAACCAACAGACGACGTCACATGCAAAGAGATGACCACAAACTCAGATGCAAAATGAAATTCAGAAACCTAATGTTGATGTTGAGGGGGAGCTGATAGAGTTGACGGTGTTTATCAAGCTATTTGAAAAGTTTATTATTGAATGTTGATTATTTCATGATATATAGGTGACAAGCTAAATACACATAGTGTCAAAGCTTCAAGCCTTACTGTTTAAAGATTAATTGTTGACTGTTAAAATTTCTGATGAAAAGTCTTCCAACGATTCTAAAGATTTTTTCAAGCTGGAGGATCTTGATCTGAGGATTCTGATTTGTATAATGGGGAGCTTGTTTTTCTTCAGATTCAGTGTGCTTGAATACGCAGGGGAAGATTGTTTCAAAGTTGAAGATTCTTTTTGTTGACAAAGTTCAATCGTCTTCAAAGAAAGAGATTGCTAAAGTTGATTTGCCGAATTGTTATCTCGAATACAAAAGGGGAAATTGTTAGGTCTAAAGATTAAAATATTGAAGATGTGAAGGTCAAAGCTTATGTCAACAAAGTCAACAAGAAGCTTAGACGTAGGGGTATAAATACCCATGTCATTGTAGTTTGTAGGTACACTTTGATAGAGTTCATTCATGGTTATATCTTGAATAGATTGTGGAGAGAGACATTTGGAGAGAGAACCTGTCAATATACATATGACTATTTGAAGACTAATTGATGTGTTCTTCTTAAATTGATGTTAGATTCATCATTATCTGATCTAGAGAGGACTATTAATTGGACTATTAGCGTAGCGGGACCCCCGTGTTAAGTCGTAGTAGGTTGATCTTCGCATAGTGATGGTCAACAAAAGTCAACTCAACTGTTCAATGTTCAAAGCTTCGTTTTGTCAATATTTCCAGATATTGGGTGTTTCAATCTAGGATTCTGTCTGATTGGTTAGCCTTCTGAGTATCTGCAATCATTACTCTGAAGATTTATTCTTGAGGCTAGACCGTTGAGTGTTGGCAATTAGTTTTCTGATCTGATCAGTTAGAGCATTGAGTGCTTGCAATCATTGTTTTGGGGTTTTACTCAAGATGCTAGACCGTTGAGTGTCTTCAATCCTTTGTTTGTCCTGATCAAGCAGAGGATGGAGTGGCTATAATTAGTGTTCTGGTGATTTGATTATTCGTCAGAGTTCTGAGTGCCTATAATGAGTCAGATGTTGAGAAGATGAGATCTCTAAGATTTTATTTTCTCATCCAAAGTTCTGGAGATGTATATTTGTCGGTTCTTCTAACCCTTGTTCATTATTGTGGTTGCTACGAGTTGTTGCCTCCTTCAAACTTATCAGTACAAGTTCTTATGTTAAATGCCTATTCATCTCGTAGTTTAAAGATAAATTCTTTGTTATAAACTGAAGATGCATTGTGGACTGTCACATAATTCAAAAATTATCATTCTAATGGGCTTATCGGATGTTTAAAAGATTCTTTTAGTGCACTCAATCGAGGTTACTGCACATTGGATCTGATTATTCAGTTGAAACTAAGAGTAAGAGTTTTATTCAAGGGGGGAGCCTGCATTATTTTGAAGATGCAACACTAATGTTCAACAATTTCCCATTTGTTGACATAAGCTTTGACCTTTTTTAAATATAAAAACTAATCAACTTAGTAAAATTAGAATCATAGTTAAAAAAATACAAAAAAAGATTACAGAAGTGTTAGTGAAGTTGTCCCACATTGGAAGAAATATAGTAAGGGAAGGCTGAAAGAGTGTTATAAAAAGAGAGTGAAATGAATGAAGCTTGTAACTTTGTCTTTTTGATGATGAAGTTTGGGGTCCATCTCTTTAGTTTTATAAAATTTAAAAGAATACCTTTAAGTTTTAAAATTTATAAGAGGAAGTCCTAAAATTTCATAAATTTCAATAATTGAGCTTGGTTTGAGCTTGATTCGATTTCGAGTTCAAGCTTGGTTCGAGCTTCAAACGAGTTTGATTTGAGTTTGGTTCGAGTTTCAAAGGAGTTCGAGTTCAAGCTTGAGTTTGAAAAATTGCAATCGAGTTCGAGTTGAGTTTAGTTTTTAACTACTCACGAGGAGTCGAGTTCAAGCTTGAGAAATCTCTATCGAGTTCGAGTCGAATATATTGATACTCGAGCTCGATTCACATTATTTACACTCCTAGGAGCGATAAAGCAACATAGTACTTGTACCATCCTGACAATGTCTGGGGGTTGTCGTTTGTGCATATAGGATAAGAATAAAACTGAATTTTGTTGAGCAAGATTCATTTTAGTAGATAACAATAACTAACAAAAGTAACAAAAGTAGATAGCAATAACTAACTCGCGAGATTACAGGTTTAAGTTTAATGTTGTTTTCGTTAAATTGTTGATGCACGAAATGAGTCAAGTAGTCAAGCACATAGAAATAGTCTTAGACCGTTGAATCAATTAAAAAAACATAAAGAAACAATTAACAATCAGAAAACGAAAAGCTATTTAACTTTTTATATATTTTCTCTCGAATGTAGTTAATTTAATACATGTGTCGGCGCTTATTATCTACTAAATTCTTTTTGTGCTCCTAATATCTACACAAAACAATTTCAAGAAGTTTTATCTTTTTGGTTTCTATGGATTACTACTATTGTATGATATACTAACTAATAAATTAGGTCCCTATTTTTTTTGGGCGCCTACCCTCCCTTAAGAACAACCCCTAGTCGCTAAACTCCAAATTCCATGTCCCTTTCATATGCACCAATAAACTGCTGACACATCCTTACTTTGTTGAAGAAACAGAATAAAAAATATAAATTAAATAAAGTAATAATGTTCATACATTGATTGGTACGATACACAGGATACATAGGTTAGGGAGAACATGTTATTTGTATTCTGCTAATGCCGCTATCAACGGCTCCCTTGTCTAATTCAAATGCCTATACTGGCACACTCGATGCCTGAAAAATCATGGTATGTCATCAAACACATTCATGGTGCTTGCAATAGGACCTTCTAGTCTCTCTCTCTCTCTCTCTCTCTTCTAATATCTTCTACGCTTGTTCTATAGCAGTATCTTGCCCTTCATTGGTAAACTTAAGTTATTTGACATATATGCTCGTTGATGATTCACATATAGGTAAGTTTAATATAAGATTTACTAATTATTACTTGTAACTTTGATGTTAAAATTAACGAACATATAGGTCAAATACCATAAGTTTACCAAAGAAGAGCAAGATACTGCTATAGAACAAGAGAAGAAGATACTAGAAGAGAAAGAGAGATTAGAAGGTCTTATAGCAAGCACCATGGACATCTTTGATGCGTACCATGATTTTTCAGGCGACAAGTATGCCGGTATAGGCATAGGAATTACATAGGGAGTTGTTGATGGTGGCTCAGCAAAATACAAATCACATGTTCTCACAAACCCATGTCTGCTATGTTTCCTACCAATCAATCTATGTCACATTATTGCTTTATTCAATTCATGTTTGTCATTCTTTTTCTTCAATAAAGTAATGATGTATCAATGGTTGATGGGTGCACATGAAAAAGACTTGCACTTTGGAGTTTAGTGACTAGGGTTATTGTTCTTACGGAGGGCGAGGTAGGTACCTACCTAGGCACCCAAGAACATTGGGGACCTATATTAATTATTCTATCATACTATAGTAGTAATCCATAGAAATTTAAAAGATAAAAGTGGCCCAAATTGTTGTGTAGATATTAGGAGCACAAAAATAATTTGGTACATACTAGGCCCCCACACATGTATTAAATTAATTACATTGGAGAAAAAATATGTAAAAAGTTAAATAGATTTTCGTTTTCTATGATATTTATTCTTCCATTAACTTTTTTTAATTGATTCAATGGTTTAAGGTTATTGGCTATTGCTATCTTCTTGACTACTTTACTCATTTCATGGATCAACAATTTAACGAAAAACAATATTAAACTAAACCTTTAAGCTCATGACTTATTTATTGCTATCTAATTTGACTTTTACTTCTATTGTTATATTTATTTTATTTTGTTGTCTATTCGACTACTTTTGTTTATATTGGTCATAGTCATTTGCTTACGTCATTTACTACTTGCGTCTCAATGAATGATCTAATCATCAAAACTCTCATTGATCCTCATTTAGCTTTTTGCATGGGAAACTTTGATAATATTTTCTATCATTCATCTTCTAGTGACTCTCTTGATTACTTCTTTTGCATAAGTTCTCTTTTTCTATCAGAGTAGTGCAGCACTAAGGAAATTATAACCTTGTGAAAAAGTTGTCCATCATAATAGATAATGTGACTCTAGCTATGTTTAGTACAACTACAACTACCATTGCTTTTCAAAGCTTCTTAACTCCAAATGACCTAACATTGTACCTGAATTCGAAGTATTCTCCTGACTATGAAAACAAGAATATAAAAACAAAAATAAGATATTAACTAATAACTAGCATGGACTTTTGATTATGAAATTGATCATTCCAAATAAATTTGTTTTAAACTTAAAAGTTAAAAACAACAATGAAAAACATTAATATTAGGGTGAGATATAAACTCAACTTATTTATACTACTAATATAATATATTGACGATGAATATGATAGATAATATTAATTTAGAAACTATCAATGATAGATTTTATGATGGAAAAAAACCATTTATTTGAAGTTTTTTACATATTTACCAAGGTTCTTTTATTACATCCTTCTTTGGCCTATAGAATGTTAGAAACGAACATATTAAATACGACTTGTTTGTTTAGTTGTCTTGTGACTCAATACTCTTTTTCTTTTGATGATGTCAGTTGTTTAAGATTCACAACTAGATTGACGGTAAATCGTTGATGCTCGGGTTACTACTTTGTTAATGTAAATACTCAAACGATGCTTTCAAATTTGATGATGATAATTTCATTTTGCCATAATTTCTTCTTTTTTAATTTTGAACAGAGGATAAGATCTCTGACGAATAAAATGCCATGGAATAGATTCAAAGTAGTTATTTGTTTGGCACATCCCAAGGAGTTGGAACTCCCATTTGAACTCTTCTCGGGGGATTCGTCCACAAACCCGAAGTTTATGGTAACTGATATGGCTCATCATCATTTGACTATTGCATTTATTTTTCTCTTTGCAAGACATGCGTAGAACTAATTTTGGATTTGAGCAAAGTATAAAAGATCTCTTAGATGCACATGTCATCTACGTGCACGGACCCAGCATTGTGTGCCACTGTATTATTTATCCGTTGAACGGTAAAAAGAATTAGCTTTGTGAAAGATGCAACAGTATCATTTTAAAAGGTGCAACCGTATTATTTAAGAAACTTCAAATGGTGCAACTGAAACTACAATGAGAACAAGTTTTCTTTGGTAGAAATAGTTTACAAGACTTTCTTCTACCCCAAACCCGATATTTGAATCTTGTTAGTATCATTTTCATAGTCAAAAAAAAATCCCTCTATTTGTTTCTTAATAGTTAAATGGTGCTACGTTTTGATTTTTTTTTTCTATATTTTTTTTTATAATAATGGTGCCACCATTTGAAAAGATTGTTTGAGGGGAAAACAACCTGAAACAAGTAATCTAGGGCACTAGGAGGTAAGAACAATGGTCATACAAGGAACAGTGGTTGCAACGATGATGCTTTTGTTGGATGTAGTAGACTGGTAGTGGTCATATTGGCAATGACAACAACCGTTTTGGTTGATGAATTGACCACTTTGTATTCCGTTGGATTCCAACAAACCAAACATCACCTTAAACTCCATGGACGACTCCAGCGACTAAATCATGTAAAGAGTTTTGTTGGGTTCGAATGAATGAAGGTAGCGGTTGTTTAATTGCTTTCTATTAAGCCATGTATGGATTAAACTAAACTGTCATTTAATATGTTTATTGTATTTAATAAACTATTTAAATTATATAAACCTATACACCTTAAAATGAGGTCCTTACTCTCCATTTCTATAATATGAAATTGACAACATCCCAGGTAGTGATCAAACAAGAGGAAGTAGCACGATCATGGTGAGAACATAATACAAAAGTATAATTGAATGGATTAAACTAAACAACTCGTAGAGCGGTTTAATCAATAAGTTAAAAAACAAACACTCTGATGATATAGCTTAGTGAATAAGTCATTCAGGACAACTCCAATCGTACACCACTTTCCAACCCTATCGCAAAAAGAACGGCATATGTACCATGTTCCTATTCAAACGTCATATATATATAACATCACTGTCACGTGGTTGGAGTTGAAGTATGCTTTTGGTCCCAATGATTGCCTCCCATCAATTTCATGATAGAGTTGAAGATGATCTCATGACCTTAAGTATTAAACCATTTTCAATTAATTGGTCACGGTATCATCGAAATAATCTCATTTAAAGTTAAAAACCCAGAAAAAACCGAATCCCACAATCTATCAAATATATTTGGGATTGTTTATTTAAAGTGCTTATTAAGTCATTCTATCAAATATATTGGGGATTGTTTATTTAAAGTCATTCGTACCGGTAATTTATAGTTTTTTAAGGTGTTTGGCATCGATAATTTAATAAATTACCCCCTTTATACAAGCACCCCTAAAGGTATAGCAAAAAATCTGTGGATTTCTCCAAAATACTTCACCACACATATCATAAAATCAGAGGGTTATTCTAAAAAATATCTTCACACACACATAATTAGGTATTCAACGCAATCAACAGCTCATTAATGTTAATTCATGAAATTGGAATAAAAACCCATCGAGATCCCCAATCAAATTTACGTTAAAAGAAGTAATAATATCTTCGTTAAAGATGAAAACAATAACAGTTTACAGAGATATGTTAATGATCGATGAAGAAATCATATTCAATAAATAAACTACAAGAAACCACACCTGATTCATATATTAAGACGGAGAACCGTCATCTAAAATGATGGCGGCAGCATCGTTCGTCGAATGCTGCTGTAGTTGTTGTTGCTGTTCGTCCGATTGAGGATTCCGATCATTATCATCGTTGTATAGCTGCGCTTTCTCTAGATAAGGCTTGAATCCGAGTTGTAGAGTAAGATAGCCGAATGCTAATGCACCGATCACCACCAGTCCAGACCTCAGCCCATTTTTCGCCGCCTCCCTCATCTTTCATCCGCTTCGTGGAAATAAACAAAAAAATGAGTTAATTAATAGATTTAATAATGGAATTGGTCCCTGTTGTTTGATGATGTTTATAGAAGTGATCCCTTAACTTTATTTGTTATGGAATTGGACTTTGTTGTTTGCATATTTGTAACAATTTGGTTCCTTATTTTAATGAATATCCATTTCTTCCGATAGCATTTTTACTTTTTATTCTAACATTTTGAGTAAACTACCATTTTCGTTCATGTGCTTTATTATTTATAATAATTTTTGTATTTGTGGTTTAAAAACTGTTTTTTTGATGCATGTGATTTTTATTTTGCTTCTATTTTCGTTCTTACATCTAACAAAGTTAATGAAGCTGTTAAAAAGTTTTAAAAATTTACATATTTAGCTCTTGTGTTATATAAAGTTTAAATATTTAATCCTACATTTCATTTATTATATTACTAACTATTAATTTAACATGTATAAAATACTTAACTATTAGCAAGGACGAAAACCATAGTTTACGCTAACATTTTTTAGTGAACATTTCTAAATTAGGGGTCAAATGAATACGTTAAAACTTGGAGGCCGATTTACATCTTCTTTGTATTTTTCTTTATAAATAAAGAAAGTAAATTATATTAAAATTATATTTATATTATCTATACTATATTATAAATTATTTAATAAAAAATTTTAAAAAATCATTGTTTATTGATGTATATTACTTAAATTTCAAAATTACAAGTAATTATACACAATTACAAGTATTTATGTAACTGACTGCAGATAAACATATAAAATACGTGATACATATCTCATTTTAAATATATAAAAACTAAAACATATTTTGGATAATTCGTAGAATTCTAACGGAATATTTAGTTACTATCTTTATATAAGGTTATGTTATTAAATCTAAATTGAATTATAATAAAAAAATTGGATTAAATAGTTAATTTGATACTAATTTCAATATCTTTATTCAAAATCTTATGATATCTTCAAATTTATATTTTATTCAAAAAGAAAAACATTATCATTTTCTCAATATCACATAAAACTGTTATAACAACGATATAGACAAAATAAAAAACGAAACATCGGTCGAAATGACCCAAACGTCCAAATTCTCTGAAGTTCCTATAACCATCGGTCGTTCAGACCGAAGCCCTAAAAGTGTGAAGTACAACAACTGTCATAATTCGACACAATAGTCAAAGGCACACCATGCCTTGAGACAATTTCATCCACATACAACTTAGCTAGCTTGTCGACTGGACCGGCTTCTCGTACTGCCAAGAAGTGAGTACTCTTCGTAAGTCCGTCCACCACTACCCATATAGCATCGTGACCTTTCAAGGTCCTCGGTAACTTCGTCACGAAGTCCATAGCAATGTTCTCTCATTTCCACTCCGGAATTTCCAACGATTGAAGACTACCATACGGTCGTTGGTGTTCCGCCTTTACTTGTAAACATGTTACACCTCTTTCTAAATATCCAGCCACATCCAACTTCCTGACAGGCTACCAATAAGTCAACTTCAAAACTCTATACATTTTGGTATTACTCGGATGCATAGAGTACTTAGGCTTATGGGCGTCCTGCCATAGTGATTCCCGATTGTTTCCAATCTTGGGCAACTAAATACGCCTACGAAAAAAATTCAAATCGCGACTATCTTCCGTTAGCAACAAGTGTTGCTTCCCCATAACCTCGTCTTTTAAAAAAAATCCAAGTAAAGCCTCCGCTTGGGAAGTCTTGATCCGACCGATCAAGCCTGACACTAAGTCAATTTTCATGAGTACGACTCGCGTTCCTACTACCGTACTCTTTTCGGTTAAGAGCATTCGCTACCACATTTGCTTTACCCGGGTGGTATAGCAACTCATAATCGCAATCCTTAAGCAACTCTAACCAACGTCGTTGCCTCATGTTTAGCTCCTTTGATCGAAAACATACATCAAACTTTTGTGGTCGGTATAAAGGGCACAATTGGTTCCTTAAAGATAATGTCGCCACAACTTCGATGCAAATACTACCGCCGCTAACTCTAAATCATGGGCTGGATAATTCTTTTCGTGGTCTTTGAGTTGCCTTAACGTGTAAGCAATCACCTTGCCTCATTGTATCAACACACAACCCAAACCCACCCTTGATTCATCACTAAAACCACAAAATCTTCAGATCTTTCTAGCAAGGATAAAATCGGTGCTTCACACCATTTCCCCTTGAAGAGTTCGGAAAATATCTTTTTGTCCGTCGGTCCAAATAAACTTCACATTCTTCCTCGTCAAAGCCGTCAAAGATGATACAACCCTTGAGAGATCTTGACTAAACCTTCAATAAAAGCCCGCCAATCCTAAGAGGCTTTTAATTTCGTACGGATTCCGAGGCGGTTCCTAATTCATCATTGCTTCAATTCGGATGGATCCACCTTCACTCCGTCTTGAGTGACAGCATGCCCCAAAATTGTACTTCCTTCAACCAACAGTCACACTTAGAGAATCTGGCGTATAACTTCTCCTTCCTTAACACCTCGAGGACCTCTCGAAGGTGTTGCTCCTGGTCTAACTCGTTCTTAGAGTAGACAAGAGTATCATCAATAAATACCATCACTGATTCATCTGGAAATGGTCGGCATACCTGATTTCATCAAATCTATAAACATCGCTGACGCGTTTGTCAACCCAAACGGCATTATTAAGAACTCATAATGACCGTACCGCGTCCTAAACGCCGTCTTTGCCACACTATCCTCCTTCACCTTCACTTTATGATAACCCGTACGTAAATCGATCTTTGAGAAGCAACCCGCTCCTTGTAGTTGATCAAAGAGATCATCGATTCTCGGAAGTGGATACTCATTCTTCACGGTTGCTTTGTTCAACTCTGTATAGTCGATATACATCTTCATTGTGCCATCTTCCTTCTTCACAAATAAGACCGAAGCTCCCCACGATGACGAGCTTGGTCTCATGAAACCCTTTTCAAGAAGATCTTGCAATTGCGTCATCATATCTTGCATCTCGGATGGTGCCAACCAGTATGGTGCTCTAGCAATCGGAGCGGCCCCCCGCACTAGATCTATTCGAAACTCCACTTTTCTATCGGGAGGCAAACCGGGCAAATCTTCGGGGAACACATCAAGAAGTTCACTAACGACCCGAACATCATCTAACTTCCTCTTCTCTAACTTCGTATCTGAAACATAGGTTATATATGAAAGACATCCCTTGGCTAAACACTTGCGTGCCTTTGCCAAAGTTAACAATGCTACTTCATCCTTCCTTCTTTCCCCGTAGACTACCACTATACTACCATCCGATAACGAAATTTGAATTAACTTCTTAGAACATAGAATTTCGGCTTGGTTCTCGGCTAACCAATCCATTCCTATTATCACATCAAACACTCCTATCGACATAGACATGAGATTTATCCCAAACTTACTCCCTTCAACTTCCAACATGCAATCCTTAAGAATATTCTGAACTAGAACTTACTTGCCATCGGTTGTTTCAACAATATAGGCATCTTCCAAAGTACCCATAGGTACGTGTAGATTTGAGTAAAAGAAGTGGACACAAAAGAAAAGTGGCACCAGGATTAAAAGCATATAAGTGAGTATACCTTCTCACCGTCTCGTTCCCTTCTTTGAGAACCTGAACATTCATCCACGATACGACCGGTAATTCTCTCATTGCGATACTCTTCCAAAACTTTTGCTTTGAATAATTTCCAAGCGGGCATAGCGACTATGACTGGCCCAAAGGTAGCCGTGGTAATGCCCTTCCATGCTAAAGCCCCGCCCCTAAGCAATTGTTGAGGAAAAACTTCCTCTTGTACGCCCGCTTCTACCATTCAAGGATTACCCTAATCAAGGTTGACTTCAAGCAGACCATCTATTATGGGCACATCCCTTGTTGGAATAAGGGGAATCATAGGTGATTGAGTGACCTCCACTGTCACTTGTAGATCCAGAGTAGAAATATTGTTATTCGTGTCCTCATCTTCGTTACACGATCTAGTATGCGTAAAGTCTAACATAAATACGTATAACACATTCACCAATCATCGTAACCATAGTAAGTAAGCGTACTCACATAACAATATACCCAAGATAGCATTAGCTACGTGATATCTTGGATATATCATTCATATAAGAATTCTCATTACCTAGGTCACATTTCATAGTTTGTGCATTTTCGTTGACTCTAAAGCTCTCCTATCTCAAAAGTGTCTACCCATTCTCACATAACATCACTTAAAGTCTCGGCTTAAGTTTAGCTATCTTAGGTTCATACCTAGTTCGCTTAAACTAAAGCTCTGATACCAACTTACAACACACTAAAATTTAGAGCGAATTTAAACCAAAAATAAAATGCGGAATAATATAAAATTCACCCAATTAATGGGGGAGAGTATATGTGGGTCTACAACACGAGTTAGATACTACAACAACAACCTGACAATCTATATTGAACAAAACATAGATTAAACTCGGGTGCTGCTAATATCTCCAAAAGAAAGTTATAATACTCCAAAGATATACACTCTAAGGTGCATATCTCAAAAAGATGCCCTCACCCTCTCGGCACATCATCCCACTCTTCTCTAAAAAGCCCCATCAATCTGCTTCCCTGCTAAACCACATTTAAATCAAGTGTTAGGCTTACGCCTAGTAAGAACAAACAGTTAAATGGATAAAGCAGTAAAACATTTTAAATCAAGAATGATACAATTATCCCATTTAACTTCACTTGACAACTGACTCGGTCCTCTATGCCTATGGATTCCATTACATATTAATCTTTAGGCCAACTACATCATTTATAACATAATCATAGTTTCCAATCTACTATATTATTTGTAACATAATCATAGTTCCAATCCACTATATCATTTGTAGCATAATCATAGTTTCCAATCCACTATATTATTTGTAGCATAATCATAGTTTCCAATACACTATATTATTAATAACATAATCATAGTTTCCAATCTGCTATATTATTTGTAAGATACTCATAGTTTCAATCTACTATATCATGTATAACATAATCGTAGTTATCCAAACAACTGTATTATTTGTAACATAATCATAGTGTTCCAATCAACTATATTATTTCTAACATAATCATAGTTTTCTGAGCCAAAACCTTTTCATAAACCATTTCCTCTTCAAATACCAGTTTTATAAATAACTTAGGTCAAATCATGTTGAGTACCGAAATCAAGATTATTTCATTTTATAACCTTTCCAAGAATCTTAAACCATTTATGATGATCGTTTCATCATCTACTTAAAATACTCAAACTTCTCATTTTGACCTAAAATCTCCCAAACTTATCCAAATACATAAATACTTGAATCAAAGCTTAAAATCAGTAACATACCACATTTATAACAAGTATTTTTTAGTTTATAAAGTTTGGATTTGAACTCACTTAACTAGATTTAGGCTAAATCTAGGTTTTATCCCAATACCGAGCTCCAATCGGTGAGGACTTTAGATCCCCAAGCTAAAACTCTAGATCCATGATGTAATCCCTTCAAAACACCTACATACCTTCCAACACATACACAAAAGAACCCAAGAGATAATGAGGGTTGATGGTGTGAAAATCCAAGCCCTAGATTCAAGATTTCGGAGAGGTGATCGTACCTTTCAACGTATAGGAACCCCAAATCATCAAGTAAACTTTAATCCTCATTGTTTCCATCTTAAAGAGCTCTGAAATACGAAACCACAACACTTTGAATCACCCAAATCGGAGTTGAAATGAGAGAGATATGGCCAAATAAAGTTTAACCCCGAAATCCGTCTTTTTAACCCCTGTCTGTGAACTGCGACCATGGACTACGACCTTGCCACTCCCAGGTCGCAATTTTAGGTTGCACTTTCTTGAAAACACTACTTACGATACATAAAGTGCGACCGTGGCCCCCAGGTGCAAGAATTGCGACCATAAGGTCGCAGTTTACCCTATTTCGCACATTTTGGGCTTTTCTTGCTTATTTTTGACATCTGACCGGGGACCAAAACCCCAATACTTATCCCAAACCATTCCACTGATGAATACGCCACTAACACTTGAATTTAGGAACGCCAAATTTCCGGGTGTTACATGATCATTCATCTGGATAGTATGCAATTGTGGATACACGCAATTGAAGTTGTTTCTTGGTTTTTATGCACATGTGCATACCTGACAATTTGCTTACAAATTACTTATATGCACATGTGCATACCGTCTAAATGAACGGTTATCAGGATGTTCTTCAGTTTCTCATTTTTTTTACGGTTTTCCCACATGTGTATAACGGACAAATTGCTTAGAAACTACTTGTATACACGTGCATGCCGTCCAAATAAAAGGTTTTTTTAATTATATAAAATTTATATAAGACAAAAGAAACAAATAAATTCACACCCCTCCTCACCTCCTAAGAAAGCAAGAGTTACGATACCGCTAAGCCAAAGGCCCTTTAGTTCCGGATAAATGGTAATCAAGGTGTTTCTCGGTTTTTCATTTTTTTGCGGCTTTCCCCTGAACCTGACCTGTTTTCCGGTTTGCTAGTATCCTGAACCTGACTAGTATTCTAATTTCTTTGACCAATCCAATGCCTCCAAAAACTTTCTCCAATTCAAACAACACCCAAAGTTGATGGCAAAATCCTCCAATCAATCATGAGGAACAAACAAACAAAGATGTGCGATTCTTAGTATTACAATCAAGGGGTAGATATTCACCATCTAAAGAAAGATCACAATAAATCATATGTAACAAATGGAATATGGATGTTGTAATAATGACCGAAACAAACCTCACTGGTGTCGATGTTACAACTCTCGACATAAAGAAAACAAAAAATCCCGACTTCTATAAAGTCCAATCGCTCATTGGCAGTTCTTCACGTACACCACTCGGCCTTGGAACTTGTACTTTCTGAGAAACTGCCTCTGCTGGAGGCACACTACTCGAAGAAAAATTTACAGACACAACCGGATCTGAAAGGTTAGTCGTCAAGGATGAGTTGGAAGTTTGATTTTCTGAAGGTACACCAGTGCCAATATGTTCAGACTCAACCGAACCACTGGCATTTGATTCACCTGATTCTGTTGTAGGAACACCAGATCCTGATTCAGGCAGACCCACTGAATCCGTTCTTGGCGCCGCCTCTGAATCTGGGGCCGTTTGAGCTTCCAAAGGTTGTGTAGGTTGAGCTTCTGATTCAGTCAATGGTGGAACCCCAGATTCTGTCGTAGGTGGTGGAGCCCCAGATTCTTCTGTAGGTGGTGCCACCACAGATTCAGGTGGTGCCGCCCCAGATTCTGAAGCAGTAGGCGGTGCCACCCCAGATTCTGCAGCGGCGATTGGTGGTGCCGCCCCCGATTCCGAAGGGGATTGTTCGGCAGTAGCAGTAGCAGTAGCAGTAGCAGTAGCAGCAGAAGTTGGTCCTTGTATTTGCAAAGGTTTGGCTGGAATAGTTTTTTTCTGAATTCCAGGAAGAGGAGCATCTATAGATGGCATTCCAGGGGGAAGGATTTCGATTGATGGCTTTTTGGCAGCGTCAGCAAGACTTGTGAGTTTAGGTTCCTCAAGAGAAGCCAGAAATGCACTTGCAGCATCCGTCTTTGTTAAAGGACCATGTTCCATTTCCTTTTGTAACGTTTTGTTCCATGACTGAACTAATGTCCTTAGTGTTGTCCGCCCATGTGCCTGAAAAAGCATGAAGCATGTTAGAATACGAAAAAGACAACCGAACGATTATTATTATTATTAGAGTCCGTCACCAAACTAGCCATTTTTTTTGGCAAATGGATTGTTTTAATCTCAGTCGAAAAACACCTTTTTGGATGGATTGCAAAGATTTGGGGGTATGCTGGCTAGGGTTGGGTTCCAGTGAGAAAGAGAGTTATGGTGAGAAGCGTAAGAAGAGATATCCACCCTTCAATGCACATTAGGATGGGATGCACCGGATCAATCCCCGTATGAAGAGCAATTCAGGGGTGTGTTTAAGATTAAAAGTGATCAAAGGTCCAGATCCCTTCTTACGCTTCTTACCTTAACTAACTTCTCACAAAATCCTGCCCCGTGCTGGCTAGGCATGGGATCATGTGAGAAGTGAAGTTAAGGTGAGAAGCGTATGAAGGGATCTTGACCCTTGAGCACTTTTGATCTCAAACCCACCCATGAATCGCGCTTGATACGGGGATTCATCCGGTGCAAATAGATGTATCTCATCTCGGTGCTCATCCTAATGTGCACCCAAGGGTGGAGATCCCTTCTTACCCTTCTCACTATAACTGCACTTCTCACCGGAACCCAATCCATGCTGGCTATATCTTGATAATATTTAAAAAAACAGCTATTTAATAATGGCTAGTTTGGTGGAAAACTCTATAATTATAGTTAGTTATACATGGGCATGAAGCACAGCTTCAGCTAGCATCCCAGTATCCTGCCATGATTTCTCCATAAGAGCATTATCTCCCAAAACTGCAGCGGCAAATGCAGCCTCCCGCCCAAAGCCCACGGATATCAGATTATTCACCAACCCCTAGCAACCAAATAAAGCAACCCACAGTTTAGTAAGATCAGAAAGATGAAAAGGGCCATGAATAAAAGTGACAGAGGCAAGTATAATCCCAAAAATCATAAGGTTAAAAATGCAATGAAATTTGCATCCACTCCCATTTAGAGTATTGAATAATTATTTTTCTCAATAAACAATGTAACAAAGTTTCAAAATTCATACCCAATTTGACCGGCCGATCTGGAAACATCCGATGACATGGATCTCATGTTGTCAAGTAGGCATCCAAGCAACCGATAATATAATATAACTTGCCAACTTGGCATCCAGGTCATCAAATGTTACGAGGCATCAATCAAATTGGGTACAAAATAGGAAACTCTGACTTTGTTACATTGATTGAGAAAAAAGTCCGTCATTACAAGAAACCAAGGTAAATTTTGTAGCATTTTGATGCATATTTCCCTAGGGCGATAATCAAATAAAAACCATAAAAAGGTTACTAATCATGGCGACATTTTTGTAATATTAATAAAAGAGAAGGGCGTAATAGTGATTTTGTTACAGCCGTCATATTTGACTTTCTAATTTATCGTTGACTACACCTGGATTCATACGGTGAATCCGGTGGATTAGTACATGTTTTTATAAAAAACGATCAACAATATTTGGATTTCATGTGGTGAATCAGTGTGTTTCATACGGTGAATCTATGTGTTTCATATGGTGAGTGAATATGTATGTTTCATCTAGTGAATCTTGTTACCAAAAAGACGATTATGCCTTTTTTAACTAAAAATAGTTTTCAATTAAAACCATAGGATCAAAACCAAATGAAGGCTTAGATCGGTCCTCACGGTTTTCAACCTTTTTTTGGTTTTTATTTGATTTAACCCCTATTTCCCTATCAGTTATCCGTAAGCATATATGCGTACGCAAAAGATAAGTAGAACGAGGATATAATTTAAAAAACATACACCAAGTCGTGTGAGCTCTCCATGATTGGCAAGGCGTAAAGCAAGTCCTCTTAATTCATGACCTTGTAAAGCTCCCTTGACTGCACCAGCAGCAGCTAACCTCTTAAGAGCTTCGCGAGCAACTTCAGCTTGTCCAGTAGCATCTGCTGCATCAATAATTTCCAAAAATTCTTGTGCAAATTTTACTACTCCATCAACAGCATCCACAATGTCTTCCTTTTTAACATTAGCAGTAGTAGATAAAGACATTATGTCATTTAAGTTAAGTCCCACGGCATCTTGCCCTATATTCCTACTGTTGCTCATTGTTAGAAGACATTGTAGAGCTCTCTTCAGATCATTGCTCTGCATCGCCAAATCAAATTCCAACCTGTACAACACAAGAATGTTTTAGCCACAGTTGTGGATTGTTATGATGCAAGTCTATTTGTTGATATATATATATATATACTCCCACAGTTCCAAAATAAGTGTCTACATTTCTATTACACTTTTGTCCCAAAATAAGTGTCCACTCTCAAAAGTGCCTAATTTCCGATTCTATCCTAATTATGAGATGGAGAAATTTGTTTCTCCCTCTATTGTTAAGAGTAACACTGTCATTTAGTTAAATAGTAAGCGTAAAACTTACATTTCTCCCTCTATTTTTAAGGATAACATTAATAAGTGTAATACTACACATTTATAAAATTATGTGCCTTTTTCATGGACATTTATTTTGGGACCGAGGGAGTATTGAAATGCAATGGAACCAGATAATTTTTCGAAGCAAAAATGCTTAAATGCTAAATAATGAATATAGAACAACAGGAAAGTTGAAATGAGAACCGTAAATATTTTGAAAACCTGGAAACTAACCATTTCATTGATGAATAACCCTAAAATATTCATGAATATTATGCATTCTCATATTCATGAATATCAATCACGATATTCATCATAATAGTTAGTTCTAAGGTTCTAAAAATATCAACATTTAAACCTGCCACTATAAAACAATCCATCACACCTCTTAGATATTCCAGGTAAATGAAGCGCTTCAGTAGCATAACCCATCCCAAGCAAAAACTGAGCTAAATCATCATGGTGCTCTCTACCAAGTCTACTTGCCCTACATGAAGAGCGCACAGCAGTTATTAAAGTTTAAACAGTAAAAAGTAGTAACACGGTAAAAAAATAGAAGACATAGAAATCTACCATTTTACTGCACTAATTGCATCCCCATAGGCAGCAAGGCAACGGCAACGAATTCCAGGATGGCTGAGGGATATTGCATGAGCAAACATGTACCTGTAACCGATACAAGGTATTAACAAACTATTAAAGCTAATGGGATCTATTCCTTTTATATTATATAATTATATTATCTCAACGGTAAATCATAAAATTCCTTTGAACTGAGTATCACATTGATGATTAGATACATACGGCAAAGCATGCACACACTACTGACGACACATGACAACTTATTTCAAGATTCTAGCTTCACTCTGAAATAACAAAATTAAATCTCTTAAATGGCATTAGATTAATATTGACTTCCATATATATTGACAAGGAGCATAGTTAACCCATGGTTTGCATATTTCATAAATGGTCCCTGGTCATTCCTGCTTTAATCTTTTATCTTCTTGTTTCCTATGCCTGTTGTTTTCCACTTATTCGACTTTTTTGCAAGTCCTAAACAGCTTCTCTACTATTGGGGGTAGAGGAAACCTTTGTGTACATCTTACCCTACTCAGACCCCACTCCCTTTGGGATTTAAGGGTCCGTTTGGTAAATGGTTCGTCATCCAGAAGAAGTAGGGAAGTCATGGTTGAGTTTGAGTCCAAGAAACTTCAACCTATCTCAAAACAAATGACACTTTACGCCTGCATTTGGGCAGGTCATTTAGCCATAGCATTAAGAAAATGAAAAAATATATAAATGGGGTAAATGGAAAATTGGTAACTACTTGTTGAGCACGCACACTCACATCATAAGTTATGATTAAGTGTGAATTGAGCTGAAAAAATATCCTATTTAGGAAAAGGTAAGTGCATTGAAACCATCATTTGAAAATTAGGGGCACGACGCCTAAACATAATTAACTAACATGCCAAATTGGTTTATAATTTAGAATGGAATATCACTATCACAAGTCAAAAGGAATCATAGTGGTTCCCAACCAACTAACTGGAAAAATCAAGGAAAACTAATTCAAACAACATATAGCAATTATTTCAATGTCATCCAGCAAATGTCAAAAGAGATCATAGTGGTTCCCAAACAACGTATAGCAATTATTTCAATGTCATCAAGAAAGTGTCAAAACAATTTATAGCAATCCTTTCAATGATATATGACTTTATGATGCTCTAAATGGGATATGAATCAAGGAAAGCTAATTCAATACTTTCATATGTAAGTTATACAATATGCTTTACTTTTCGTTTTTATGGTATCTAGTTGATACGAGTATGAAAAATGTCAAGAATTTGCTCATAATGTACGAGAGTGACATTGGGTTGAATTTTAATTCAATCGGAGCTTTAAATTCACAGTTTGATGATTTCTCACTCAACCTAGTTCACTTGTCCTTCAAGTGTTCATATCCATCTAATTGCTTTCATAGACTTTACCCACTGGGTTTTTGGGTTTCACTTGAGACCGGTTTTACCAGGTTTGGGTTAGGTTTAAATTATAGCAATCTTCTACAATTAGATAGACTTTTAATTGTTACTTTTACATAGGCTCAATATTAGGATAAAGATTGGAATGTTTCCTTCTTTTTATTTAGTTTCCTTATTTCCGTCTTTAGTTTAGCCTATATTATTAACTCTTGTATCCCATATGAAAAAATTAGATTTTAATTGAGAGTGTTTTCCAGATCTCGTTTTTTGTTAAACGAGTCTTTCTTTTGTGAGTTGGTAGATTTAATCCTTTATACTTGCTTGAGGTTTGCTCTTGTTCTTAAGGATGCTTTGCTTTAATCAAGAATTTGATCATTCCAACCTCTTGGTTAAAATCTGGTGGCATGGCCTTTAGGATTCAAAACTTGAGTTTCTATCTTCCGTGTGTTATTTCTTACAATGATGACCTACAGGATTATTGTAGGGGTATAAACAATGAACAAAGCGTGTGGTTTAATGTGGAAATTCAGACTATCGAATGGAATGCTTTACGGTTGCACATCTAACTTAATCACTGTGCTTAAAATCACTTGTATGTATGTTGACAATAGAAAATGCATGTCTATGTTAGTGAGTCAAAAAGATCGGAAGATTATAGACAGTGTGATGTTATCCCAGAGGCATTAGTTATGGGTATCAATATGATCTATGTTTCTTGCGCTTGTGATGTTGTGTTTAGGGAATGGTTGCTTCTCAACGTCAACCTGATCCTTGCCTCAGTTTGTAGCTAGATTAGCTTACATTTCTGCATTTCAGTTGTTAATATCTCTTTGCTCAATACCCACACCATGTAGATATGATCTGACTTAATCAAAACTATCATGATATAACTTCCTTTTCTGATACTTCCATATAAGAATATTTGCATGAATAAAACTCTTAACTAAACAAATAAGGTACCTGTCAATTAGCCATAAAACACCATCTCTCACACCCACAAGAACTAGAGGTCCAATAGGTCTCTTTTGCTCTGAAGGAAAACGAGTGACTGCAACTGCCACCCCTCCACCACCAACAGCTATCTCATCTACTCTTTTACCTTCAGCAAACTTTTGCAATCCCTCATCAGCATCACCTCTAGTTTGTTTAGGCAATGTCAAGAAAGGAGGAATAGACGGTGGATGCTGGAAAGATGCCAACCGCACAACCTGAGAAGAAGAAATACCCAAGGGATAAACAAAGTGATTTTTAAAAAGATAATTGGTTGAATGATACTTCAATCTTCTGAATTCTTATAATGCTTAAGACATAATTGGTTAGAAAGTTATCAGATACACAATGTTGACTAACTTCAGTTAAATGGAGTTGCATTATTAAGTTCTCAGTGAAGTCATCTAACAGAAATATTTGTATTATGCACATGAGAAATAGATGGAATAAACAGAACATCCACCATGAAGTTCAAAGATACTAGGAGGCCTTGGGGCAAGAACAATCATACATAAATGTAAAATTGAATCAATAAATAGGAGTCGAAGTAGTTCTGGCAAAAGAGTCTTAAAAGAAACAAGCCGACAATTTGCCTGAGCTTGGAGGCCAAGTCCAAATCACCACATTGTTGATACTTTATTCCATGGAGGAAAGATCTTGAATCACATCAAGCAATACATTTATTTCAATTACCATATTATAGTCTTTCACGTTAATATGGATATGTCTGGATGTGACATACAAAAAACTAGAACATCCCATTTTATGGTAAAAGAAGCCCACAGACACTAAAGTGCTAACTGATGCATCTTTGTTGCCATTTTCGCTTCATCTAACACGATAAATTTGAAGTCATGGCAAGCAACTCGATAGAAACTCAATATCTTATATGTATGAATATCAATTGGTAGCACTCAAAACAAAGCCAAACCAAAAGTGTAGAAATGTAAAGAGACCATCATACATTAGCATCATTATTACCTTTATAAAATATGTACCAACAAATAAAAACTCATGCCTTACTCTATGCCAATTATTTTTGCACATGCATGATGTCTTACCTATTGAACTTGCCATACTCATTAGGTAGCAGGATGTGCCAGTTATGCCAAACAGAATTGAGTTTAGAGAACATAAGTAATCATCTTATAAGTTGTGCCATCCTCCTTGTGGAGAGTTTTAAATTATTATTATTATAATATAAATACCTGTAGCATTGGTGGTCTCAGTGATATTCTCTCCTGTGCAGCAGTTTGTGGACTATCAACTGCAATTAGTGCTAGCTCTCCATGCTCCACAACGGCTCTTGCCTGTGCCTCCTTCAGTTTCATCTCTTCTTTTCTCCGTTTTGTTTCGACATCGATAGGTGCAACACCAGCATCCACAAAAACACACCTGAAGACACAGCATCACAAAAAGATTTCCCGAATGCTTAGTGTCAATAAATGAAAATGTAAACATGCAGAAGTCATTGACATTGGGAAACCCCCAAAAAAAATGTATCCACCATACATGTGTAAGAAACCCACATAGACATAATGTTAAATTTTTACGCTAAGCCTTATTCCATAATGTGTAGTCTTTTGACTTCTCCTAGAAAAGGCTCCTGTCCAATAAGCATAAGCTTTTGTTGTTTTTCTGGGATTTTGAGCACAGGATGAGAACCCCTCTGAAGTTGAGCTTCTTCAAAGTGAAATAAGCTACATTTTCTAGTACTAATTGATTTGCTTTCTATTGAATATTTAATGATACTTCTAAGCTATCAACACATTAGAATACATCCTATATCCTAAACTAAAGGGACACTAGGAAAAAGAGGATTTTAGGTATATAACCTTACATGAGATTTTAATTAAATCCATGACCTTCTTATGAGTATAAACCCATTTTTCCTTATATAGGCCACGAAGTCATGAATTTAATTAAAAACTCATTTAAGGTCATTTACCTAAATGACCCCTAGGAAAATGCACATAGGTTAAGATAAAAATTCTCAAAGTAAATGCAGTACTATCATTTCATTGCCAATATTGAGTAACTGAAGGTGGCATATATTTTGAAGAAAGAGAATGTGCATCAAGAGGTTAACTTTTAACAATAAAGATACTGCATTTTCTAATCCAGCAGTTAATAGCTTAGAGCCAAAAATATTTAGAACATATGACGATAAGAGTAGAAGATTATACCAATAGAGATTACAGGAGAGAGGATTCATTAACGTGGTCAGTTAAATTAGGAAGGTAGGAGTTTAAATAACGAAAGCTAAACTTCAGAGCCTAGTTCAGTTATCAAAGCCCATTTTCCCTTCATTTGCAGCTTCTTTCTTTTATGCTAGATGGATCTCTTGTTTAAAAAGCTAACCTATAACATGAACAATTTATGTATGCTGAATTCAATAAATTTGGGGTTATAAAATCTCACTTGTTGGAGAGTGATGATATCTTATACTGATGTACTTTACAGAGTGAGCAAACTTCAGAACAAGAGAGTTTTCTGCCGAAACAGCATGCTAATAAGAAATCTCTACTATGATTCATTCACCCCAAAATTCACTAGTTTCCTAACCAACCCACACTTCAAGTGAGCCAGACGCATTCTCGACCAATTTAAAACAAATAAGGATAAACAAAACAACAGATAAAGATTGTTAAACTGACATATATTGCTTTCCCCTTTTACCAGTACACCATGGTTCTAAAGTACAAACTAATGTTGTACTAGAGAAGAAACTCTGTGTAGCTTTACATAGACTGTCTGAAGCCAGAGTGAAGCACATGGAAGTCGTACTGATCCAGAATTATTGCAGGTTGTTCTAGAGATGGGGCATTCAAGCATCATAGAGGTGCTTTGTGTGTGTCTATCCAATCAAAGATCGAAAATTCTCACCTGGGGATATCAACGGTATAGTATATATAGATAATCAACAAAGGTAACTTACTCAATTGTTGTTGGTGTGGCCACAAACAGCTGCCTCCGATGCCAAACTGCACCAGTGGCATGAGGTATTGCCACATCTCCCAAGTATCTATACTGAGGTCGCAAGGAAGATATGGCAATGTATTGCTGATATGCAAAAGCACAATACTCAACAGTTTGGTCCCAGGCTGTCCATTCTGGCTGAGGCAGCATTCCTCCCACGGGTTGAAAGCTTTCCCAACTAAAAATCTCAATGTCATTCAAATAAAAGTAGTGAGACCAAAATATTCAACATCAAAAAGAGAATTGCATCATAAAAAATTCAGGAACTTGTTAATTAAGAAAATGTGCTATTCACGTTAGTTACAAGAAAATTAAAATATCAAGCTGTGAGAATATGTGGAACTCCTAGATCAATCTCCATAAAAGCCCTTGAGGATAAAGGGGAGGTTATATATTAAGTTATATACATATATATATATATATTTGTATTTAATTTATGAACCTATTTTTTTAACCGCTATTGAGGTCTATCTCACCGCAATAACTGTGATTGCAAATCAAAGTCCCAACCGCGATTTCCGCAATCGACCGTGTTAACTGCATAGGGTGGAAGTTCAAAAGGCCAGCAATCTTACCTGTATAACTGAAAGTTCTGAGGTGCTGCTTCAGCAGGATTCCTTTGAGAAGAATACCCATCATCAATGGTGCTGAATGATGAAAGCGCACTACTCCCAAAGCCTGATAATGGCATTGACTGAATTGATGAAATAGATGTGGCAGCGACAGGGCTAATCCTTCTTGAAGTTCGGTATGCTATACCAAGTAGTGTCCCTCCATGCAATCCAATAACCTACAAACAGAAAGTCTTAGCATGCACCACATAAGCACATTTTGAGAACCACGCAACACAAATATTAACCTCCACGTGACATGGGAGCTCACTATGACGAACATGCATTAATAGTTGATTAGTTTTCAGATTACAATTTTTTATTAATATAATCAGAAAAGACAATGTATAATATGCAAGGTTTTAAAGTACGGAAACGTGAGGCAAGGCGTAAGCCTCGAGGCGGTCCGAGGCGTAAGTCTCGAGGCGAAAAATAAAACTAAATAAAATAATATTATATATGCAATACTTAGCTAAAAATAATATTAAGAATCATAATGTTGCTAATAAAGTCTTTTATTAATTTAATTTAGGTAATTAATTGTTAGAGATTTTATTTTTTAATAAAAACAAATTAGATAAACAATAAAAGCCTCCCACATAAAGAGTAACACAAATGTCAAGAAAAGAAGAAAAGTCACTCCTGCAAAAACCGAAGAGTCCTTATGCACCTCCCAAGTCATATCTCACTTCCCTAGTAAGTATTCTTGTCGTATAAAAACTAAAATTCACACAAAGTAGTAGGTATTCTTCTTCAATGGCCATGCAAAGGACAAAGCAACAAGAAGCAGAGGTTTTCTTTTAATGGGTCATCAATCGGTAAGTGTATTTATTTTGATTTGACATATTTTTAACCCTAAAATCTTAGTACCGCCTCATCCCCGCCTCGACCGCCTCCGCCCGACCGCCTCAGACCCGCCTCGGTAGTTCGAGGCGTACAACCCAACCACCCTAGCTGAGGCGCCGCCTCATGGACGTTTTTTGACCGCCTCGCCTCGAGGCCTACGCCTCAGCCGTTTTTAACAACCATGATAATATGCATTAGTCTCTAGAATTTTCTGAAAGAGTAATCATTAGCAGAAGGATGGGAGGGGGGAGGGGCGACAAATGATTTAGGATAAATTTTCGGCATCACTGGATTTTAGTCAGGGAAAAGAAGAAAAAGAAATCATAGCATAACAGACATAAGCCAATCCATACACATTAGGACGAATGCAACAGATTAGACAAAAAAACACGATTCCCATCATCATTATAGTGGCAAGCCTCTAGCATGTAGATCAGTTGGCAAAGGGGTGGGGAGACTTTGCCCAAATACATAACAGGTCCTGGGTTCGATCCCCCCCCCCTCGGGCTAGCCTCAGCCGCTGAGTGAGCCTTAAAATGCCCCCTCACATTGGTGTCCTTGGAGGCAGGTTCCGTGTGGGGCCGGTTGAGGTTGTCGGTAATCAACTTTTTTTGCCCAAATAACTATAGTGGCAAGCATGACCATCCGTTTTAAATTTACGTCAACCACACTTTAAAAATTACGAAACAGTTGCCAAAACAATGTACGTCATCCAGGATTTGTGATGACAAACACGAAACATGAACATAGTAAAGGGAATAGAAACTCATACTGGTTCACTGCGTTCACCAATCGACCTCATTAATATGTTGGAAGTCCCATCATCCAGCAAGATACGAACTTGAACACTTGCAGCAGAAGCAGCTGCTGCAGCTGCTTGTGCTGCGGCAATAGCAGCAGCCTCCTTTGCTTTTCTTGATGAGCCCCCTTTAGGTAATATAGGCATCCTAGGAGGTACTGCAGATTCTAACAGTGCAAATCTGTCTCTACAAGTATCCCAAACCAGAAGCCTTGCAGTGCCTGAATCGACAATTGCCCAATCACTGACCTTGTAGATTGAGAAGTACGGAATATCCGGCCACACAATTGAAAGATACCTGCAAGAAAATAATAATAGATAATGTAATTTTCAATGATGTCCTCAATATTAGTGGGACTAAAGCAACCGGTAAGTATATGGGAACACTACACAAAGCCAAACAAGCAAGGGCAAAAAAATTAGAAGAAATAATGTCAAAAGATTGATAAAACTTGGCAGTCACATGGTCCATGAGATCAAGTACAGATGTATTGAATAGTTGCTGTGAATGATCCTAATATATGGCCCACATTCCCACACTATAAATAGTCCTTTGACAGAAGAACTTACTTTCCCGAACTGCTCACGGATAGGACGGAATATGAATCATGTGGAACAGGAGTGCTAATATGCTTTTTGATCTGTTTAACATTGAGTTGTTCAGAAGGGTCTCCCCTTAATTTTCCTGTTTCAGTCAAGGAACCATTACTTCCAAGAGAAGGATTTGCTGTGTTAGATAATTGAAACTGCAGCATCTTCAGTTCCCGTTCAACTACATATACTGCTGCATGTTCACGGCTATCTGGTAGTGAAGGTAGAGGAGCAACAGCAGGAAGAGATCTAGGATCGAATTCACTGAGTATGACACCTATATTTGTACCGGTGGCAACAATATGCGGTTGTAAGGGATGTGCAACCATTGAATATACCTAACATTGTAACCCAACAATAATGAGTATTCAAGTATACAAACATTTTGACTCAAGAATCACAAAGACAAAGAAACCTCGCTAAAATAATTCATGGATTGACCTGTAGTAAAGCTCAAAACACATTTCAGTACGGGAAGGCATATAATATGCATGCATATTCAGATGCATAGATAGATACTTACTAAATTTTACGTATGGAAGCACGTTAAGATGCATGTAAAAAGAGAGGAAATACACCTATGCACATGAGAACAAAGCAAGAAACTCGAGTCTCATCCTTGGAACATATATTGTAACTCATGCAAAGTTAACTGGATAAATGAGAATCTGAAAGCATGCTACTTGGGAAATCAGTTGCCCTGCAGGGTGGAACCAGGATTTTTGGAATGTGGTATCTCTCACAGTAAACTAAATTTGAATGTTTCAAAATAAACTCAAATACATTTGACAAAAACAAATGAACTTGATACGTAAAGTATATTTCAAAACATAGGAATTAATGGACAAATGGTTGTCAAATAGTTTATAGTGCTTTCATCATTAACAATGTCAAATATCCATACCCAATGTAAGCCATCATACAATCATCAAGTCAACCACCTCTGATGGCTTATATCACACTGTGGTTTATTCATGGCTACACTCACCACAATTATAGCATTCACAAGACCTTGATCTCTTTTGTAATGATTATATAAAAACTACCCCATATATCCATGCTGCCTTAGCTTTATCTTAAGCTTTAATAAACGTGACATGCCCAAAACCTGGCTTTGCTCCTCTGTCTATTGAGCATCAAAGTACAATATTGAAGCAAACACAAAATTTTCAATCACGTAGGAAGCAACTTTGCGTCAGCACACAACTCTTCAATATTAGGATCTTCTACAATGATATCCAATAATGATATAAATGACAAAGCCAGAAGTTTAAAAGTTATGTCTTAATTTGAACCTTTGACAGTCTCTATGTCACCACAAATAATTCTCTCAACATCTAACTCGTACTTTTCCTCTCAAATATGACATTTTATCTTACATGAGGCTCCTACAACCTCTGCCATCATTGAAATGCAAAAACAAAAGAAAATATCAATTTCATGATGACTTATTTAGGAGAGAAATAATGAACGTCTAAGGACATGAATTATCGATCAAAATCAAAAATTTAGCATGTTGATCATAGCAGTAGAAACATGAACCTGTGGGATAAAAGTCCAATCGTCCTAATCACTCTACATATTCCCTGTTTGACTGTTCCTGTCACGCACTCACGCCTTCACAGTGTTCATGCCGGATTGCCTTTTCATATACTACTACAAGTACAACTACTGCTTTTGTAATGAAACTTGGTTGAGAGGACTTCTTTGAACTTTTAGAGTGTTTCCTTTCTTCTTAATATTCTCTCCTTTTCTCCCAATTTTGAAGAACTTGGACTAAAAAAATTATATCTTCTTGAATTCTGCAAGTTAGTAGAGCATATTCCATTGTTCTTCTCATTTTTTAGGCCTTGCCAAATTGAGTCTTGTTTTGATGATTATCTTGTACTATGTCAGTCTATAGACTGAAATTTAGAAGTAAAATATATTGTGTCATGTGAGTAAGTTTAAACATGATTTCAAACTTCAGTTGAAACCCTTGAGTGATAATTCTGAAGGATAATTCTAACAACAATGGAATATAAGACTTCCCATGGAATTAGTATTACTCACGAATAAAAACTGACACCTACTCATGACAGCTCTCGGTTACTTTTGTTATTAATCGAATGTCATATTTTGCTTGACGGAACATAAGGCAAACCAACGTGTACCCCTATGCTCCTTTGTTACCTATGACACCTGAAATCTTTGTGTGCATTTGCTTTGTTAACAACACAAGACCAAGTCATCCAAACTAATTCCTTCATATCTAAAATGTATGTTTGTTGAATATGTGTGTGACAAAGAGGAAGGTGCTATAGTTTTCAAATACTTTAAACACTAATGTTTGTTAAGTCAGGGTTTTGTTTTACTCCTATCCGCTTTACATCTAGGTCCTTCACTAACACCTCATGTGTATCTTCGTACCTTGGAGACTCCCATTACAGCCTATGGTGCAAAGTTGAGACCACCATACAGGTTATATCAACCAAATTTTGCTAAGTAAAATTTGGTTTGATTTGGTTTCTAGACTGCTAATTCTTTTTTCTTAAACCAATACGAGAACCAAATTTTGGCATAAAACAAAAGCAGATGCACTGAAACAAATTTAATTTTCTTTTGCTAGGCTCCATTTTGTGATTTGGCATGGTCTAATTGGTTTCTAGTTGCATAATGTACATCTATGTGAGCCAAAGCCAAACGTCTAATCTGGGGATGAAATAGCAAGTTTAGCTCTATTAGTTTTATCCCTTGATTTGGCAGCTCTTTTTTCTTTTAATCGTATTTAAGAACCCTTCCTCTCACAATCAGAGGGATGAAGCTGGGAAGGGACAATGGAAGCCAGGAAGAGATTCGCAGGTAACAACCAAGTTCACTCTATTTTGTCAATCATGTCCACTGAGGCAGCTAGTTTCCTTGGAACTATTAAAACATTAAGGTAACTGAAATATCTTAAGCAATTCAATTCATCATCAGCTTCCTTTCGATTAAAAGAAAATGACACATAAACTCTATCGGGGGTAACATGAGACATTGTTGTACGATATTGTACTGCTCATTTTGTAATTAGCAACACAAGCATCAATGTAAGAGAAAGACTGTAACTATATCGTCTCATTAAACTTTCAACAGGACAAAATACAAACAGGTACATACCCTAAGCTTTTTGTGAGGTGCAAGTACTTGTGGAGGAACTAGAGAAGAAAGTTCACATAATGGCCTTGTTAGAGCAGAATAAGTGGGGTGCTCAATAGCCCTGCAAATTTTGACAAATAGAAAAATAATTACATAAAAGTGTTGTAAAACCAGAAAGCAGCACAAGGTTAATAGCCAATTGGTGCTAACAATTATTATCCTCAAAAAGACTTGATGTACAAATCTCACACTTCCATAGATCTGGCAAAAGTCGTACAACAAGGAGATAATAGCATACCATATATGTGAATCCTTAACACAAGTTAATATATCAAGGTTGGGTGCTCGAGGATGGCACCAAGATGCCACACTGTGACAAGCCATTTTGGGAACAGGCTTAATACGACGTAATTCCTGCAAATACAAGACTAATCAGTTGAATATTAAATTGGTACATAAGGTACTTCTCATCTTCCAAATGCATGATTTCATAAAAAGAATTAAATGATTGCAAGAATAACTATACAAAAAAAGGAGTGCGTACCTTGAATGACATTGTATCCCAGATGGCTAAAGTCTTATCTGCACCTATTGTTATGAGCTGAGGTGCACTTCCACTAACTCTAGATAACTCAACGGCCACAACACCACCATCATGTGCCTTCAATAGTATCTCAGATGTTAGCCTTCTAAAATATCAAGAGCTGAAAGTTTACATCTTGTATTGCACATGGATTGTTAACACCAAGAGCTATCTATGTACCATCATAAGAAACTAGGTGCCAACATTTACACTGCTTTTTCCCATACATCAAGTAGAGGAGCTACTACCACACTAAACAATAAACTACACAAACCACATCCAACAAGTTGAAAACTACCAAGTGCAGAATTTTCGACATTAAGAAACGTATCATTACTGACCAACATTAACTCTTTAATCAGAAAAAATGTATCATAATCTTAATACTTGAAGATACTTTAAGATAAAAGTATAAACTGAAATCAATGGTACCCCAACATCTAGGGGGGGTTTGGTTCGCAAAATGTTTTTAGTTGGAATGGTATCTGTCAAAGGAATTTGACTTTGAAGGAATTGGAATGGAATATTATCAGCTTGGACCACCTGTTTGGTTGACATACATTGGAATGGAATTTGTTAAAGAAATTGGAATATGTCTGTTTGGTTCACATAATGTACCTTTGGAATTGGAATGAAATATTATATTGGTAATTGACCTAGATACCCTTCTTGGATATTTCGAATTTGAAATCCAACTATTGTGGTTCAGATCGGTGGTGGTTAGCGGTAGTCCAAATCGACAGTGGTTCCGATCAACGGTGGTCGGTGGTTGCTCAGATCGGCGGTGGTTGACGGTGGCTCTATCGACGATGGACGATGGTGGTTCAGATCGACGATGGTCGACAATGATTAAAATCGATGGTAGTCGGCGGTGGTTCAGATCGGTGGTGCTTGGAGGTGGTCAACGGTGGTCGATAGTGGTTCAGATTAGCGGTGGTCCCAATCGACGTTGGTTGGTGGTGGTTCAAATTGGTGGTGGTTCCGATCGGCAGTGGTCGGCAGTGGTTCCGATCGGCAGTGGTCGATGGTGGTTCAAATTGGTGGTCATCGGTGGTTCAAATTGGTGGTCATCGGTGGTGGTTGACGATCGTCAACGGTTGTGGATTAGATTGGTGGTGGTCGACAATGGTTCAGACTGATGGTGGTTCAAATCAAGTAGGGAAGATGGGAATAGTTTTGTCTTTTGAGAATATGGGATGGGATGGAATGGAATTGAATTCCTTCCCAATTGTGATGGAATGACCAAATCCATGGATGGTGGAATGTGTGGAATTCAATTCCATTCCATTCCATAGGTAAACCACATGCCTGAATGGAATTTGGTCGATGGAATTGATCATTCCAATTCAGCAGAAATCCTGCGAACCAACACCCCCTATAGTTTTTAATACATGATTCGTTATCGAAACATGTGCAAGGGGGCATGACATGACAAGAAGAAAAAAATAAACCTCTAGTTAAACAAGAAATATGAATAATGCAACAGACATAAATATGTAAGAGCCACCATGGGAGAAGTCGGGTAAAATACAATAGATACAATTATGGCCCATTATCCTTGTTACTTTTGGTTCCTGTCGGGTATGTGTTTGATATGCAAGGGTTCATACATGATATGCCTTAGCACCTCCATTTTGCAATTTCTATCACAAGGCAAGCACTACAATTGAAATTATGTCGGTAAAAAACATACAACAAATGATACCAAATGTAGTTGCTCAGATCTTCTGGTCCGGCTCGGGAATTTCAAACAGTGATCCTACATTCATACCTCTAGTATAATATCTTGATGATGTTCATAGAAAATCAGTATCACCGACACAGGAAAAATAAAAAACGCAAACCCTCAATGTGCCTTGTAATACAAAAAATTACATAAATTAGAGAACTCTACATGCATAAGAGGATTGTTCTTTAATACTTGATCCAATATGATTTTATTTATGGTGCGGAGTGTGGACCAGACTACGCAATTACTCAAATATTTTTGCATGACTAGGATATGAACATAACTGTTAAGATTGGACATAAACACGATGACACAGTTACCTTAAAACTCAGCTTAGGCACAAGTTCTCGTGAATCTTGACCATGATCTGCGCTCCAAAGTACAAGTGCACCATCACTACCACCAGAGACCAGTAGAGCCTGCATCCAAATACAAGGATATGCATTAAGAACATCTTTATTTATAATTACTGTAATGGAAAAATGTTGTATTTGATAATGAGTAAAATATCAATGCTAATTCGTCATTTGGTGAAAAACACGGCTCTTAAAATGTATGTTTATATCAGTCATCATTAGAGAACAAAAAATTATACCATGTAGGCCAATAATATGACTTTAATCCTTGACGCCTTGACCTAGGTCCTATTACAAAAGTTCAAATCATGTCTTCCTCCTCTATGTGAGCTTATTTAACACCAAAGCTGAGAACCTCATATCAAGCTCTATATGAGACTTTGCAAGGTTGAAAACTAATGTGCCCCTAAGTTTCACAACTACTAAGATTCCAAGTTGCTTGAGTCTTGAAAATTTGGTGAAGATCACTATCACTTACTCCATGCCTTGTATTCTTGCTTACACCACAGATGATGAAGAGGATCAACCTCTTACTTATCTAACATGGGCCCATTTACAAAAAAGGCCTTTTAGGCTATGTTTGGCAAACTAGCTGATAAGCTAGCGTATGACTTATAAGGTAGCTGATGACTTATAAGCTAGCTGGTAGCCGATATGCTAGCTGATGAATAAGTTATGTTTGGCAAAAACTAGCTTATGAGCATGTGAAATGACCAAAAATGACATGTTGAAAGTAAATAAATAATATTAGTTAGGGGTATAATTGGAAAAAGTGTCAAAAAGCTCCTCATAAGCTACTCCAAGTAGCTTATCGATAAGCTAGCTTATAAGCTGACTTATAAGCCAGCTTATGTGCATCCAAACGATTACTCAGAAAATAAGCTAGCTTATAAGTCAGCTTATAAGCTAGCTTATTTTTGCCAAACAATGCCTTAGGCTCGCTCCCACCTTTTTTCCATCCTTTCTACACTCAAATGTTTGAAATAGTTGCATACCGCCCTACTCATTTAGATCCTAATGCTTGGATGATAATATCATCCTTTATTATTCAAGAAATTGTCCACTAGTCATGTATTAAAACCACTTCCATGAGAAGCAGATTGGCTACATCTACTTCACTCCTCGCCCTTATCAGCCTAAACAGTAAGAGGGTGAAAAACAACTACTTGCATGAATCGTCAACCTTCTTAAAATTGATGAAAAATAAAAAAAGGCTTTGTTCTAAATTAGATGTAACGTCATGTTATGTCCAAAGTTTTCGTTTTTATTTCCACTCATACAATACTTAAATAACAATACAAAAAGATCAGATAGCATACCTCTTCCTCCTATTGTGACAACAAGGATACAATCTCATCCAATTTAACAATATAGAGAAATATGTGACCTACAGAACTATAAGATTTAATAAAGATACAACAGGCTCATAGTTGAATAAAAAAATGTGTACCTCTCCTGAAGAAGCCATGAAGGTCATCAAGCAAGCTATCGATCCTTTATGGCCCCCAGTGTACCTTCTTACAAGCTGCATCCAAGAAGCACTATCACACGAAGCACTATGCAAGAAATTGAAGTGATAAGAGATAGGATTGTAGACAAAGGGAGGTCTTAGATGCAAACCTTCCACGTTATCATTGAAAGGACTCTAATCACACCATCTGATGAACCAAAAGCAACGAGAGGGCCATCTCCACCGCCAGACTTAGAGAGGAACTCCATACTGCAAGAGTAGACATGTTCTTATACCTTGCCAATAAGGTTCTATATAGCTAGAAGTAAAAGTGCAAGCTTCTAAAAGTGAAAAAACTCTCTAAAGTTGAACTCACTCATTATTACCAACTTCTATTCCTCTTCAATAGCTTACAAAAAATAGTAATTTATTTTTTTACGATAACTATTAACTCTTTTAATATTCCAAATAGTCACATAAACAAGGTTCACTAGGAATTCTCCATATACTTTCCGACTTATCCTAGAAAATACTTGAAGATCACAAATAATCGTTTCACATAAACTCGATTAATCAGGTATAGTGGATGCACATAAACATCATACACAAATAAAATTATAGGGTTGTAAAAAGCTAGATTGAGTGTAATTCACATGAGCCTTGGTAGAAAGAAAAAAATAGAGTTGATTCAATATGTTTGCCTTTTCGTCATGATTGCCCGTACAATAACTTAGCCTCTAATATGATATCATTATATGTAGATGAAGCATCACGAGATACCAAATGACTCATTGTTGAATACGATGATCAAATAAAGATAGCACAACACAACTAAAATTTAGAGGTAAAATAGGTAAAAGTGGTCAGTCCCAAGTATGAGAACCGCCAAAAAAGATTAATGGAAGAGGAAAATATAACAAATTGTCTAACCTACCATTGCAGTATTAATAACCCAAAAAAAAAAAGAAATTGATTGAATACTAAATATTCTTGTAACCTTCTATCACAAATATTAGGCATCACCTTGTCAAGAAGACCAAAAGCTTTTTAGAGATTAATTGCCTCGATGTCTATTTGAATTTACGTGAAATAGAAGCCATAAGTCTAAACTCTAGAATGTACATGACATGCAATACTCTTAGAAGCAAATGTTCCTTGGTCTTTTAAGAAACATAAAAATGATGGTCTAGTTAGGTTTTTCTTTTCGCTAATACAAGAATCATTATGGATGTGGTTATGACTTGCCATATAAGTGACCGATTATCCAGATCTTGCTTGGGCACATCCCGACCGCGCATTGTTACCAAGTCCAAAAAGATGGCCTTGTTTTCACAACAGATGACAAGAAAATGTCTTCCTTTTGTCGATGCAGCAGGAGAATTAAAAGCTGAAGTCAACTGATTGACTGCTGATGGTGGCTCAGCAGCAGCAGAGCGATTACGCCAAAGTTGCCAAAACCGTACATCATCATCATAAAAGGAAACCTGTCGTACACTGAAATGACATATATCTATTGTAGTTGAGACTGCAGCAAGAGTAAACATAAAACATATTAGCAATCGATGAAACAAGTAATTTTTGGATCCTTTACCTCCCCCCACGTAGGGCTTCTGTTGGTTTCCCTTTAGACTCTGTCACATAAAAGGTAAATATCAACTTCTCCATATAATAATTAATCTAACATCTAAAAGCATTAAGCTTGCCCCAGAGAAACATACAGACAGAAAATGGGGAACATGTTCTTAAACCGGATGCCAATCATGCTCAATGCCACAGATCCCCAAGCCCCAAAATCTCCTTAGCATTTTGAGTTTTGACAATTAATAGTTATGTACTCATTGTTTATAAGAATTTTGAACTTTTCTCACATGACTAAATCATGAAAACTAAAATTTCTACAGCTTCTTACAATATTTGCTTAATTGTTTCCTTGTTAAGATTAATATATCATAGTTTGAAATGACTTGACATACTTTATAACCTATTAGCATGCATGTATGTGCTCCATATTTGTGTTGTGCAAGTATTAACCACACTACATAGCGATTCAGGGTTCAATGTGACTTTGGGAACCCAATGTGTATTGTCTGTATCGTACATGGATTATGCTAATTCATTTAAGAGCATATTCATAAGCCATGCCTTCAAACGACATGTGAGGTGAATGTAGCCAATATTTATTTACAGTATTACACACATAATCTAATCATTACTTTCAAAATTTCATGGACTCTCCATGTACGCTACGCCTTAATTTGTTAGGGATGATTGCTTTGGGTTAAAGACATTAGGACAAGTAGGCATGTTTATGTCTACGTTTTTAATCATAACAATTCCTTTTTTGACAATTTTTCTAGCTAAAGTTACATATTTTCTCATTGCCATCATTACACATATAACATTTTATATGGCATTGTTTTTGGTCCGCAATATTCCCCTTATTTTGGCGTAATTTGAGGATATCTTAGAATCTACACATAGAGTACTAGTCAAATGACTATATGCCTATTCAAACATGGCAATTGTATATGGACAGGGGGAGCATGATGCTATGTTTCCTACCACAAACCTTAATTCATCAAGGAAGAACCATATGTGGAGAGATAAACAATAACCGGGTGATAATATGTCAAATGAAGTAAATAATCAAGTAACAAATAGTACATGGTTATCGAATTTACTAACACATTGGCCAATATCAATTATTCATGATTCACACGATACAACTCGGTTATGTTCATGAACCAAATGTTAAGCAAGTCTTGTTAGCAAATTGAAATCAAGCTTGCTCGCCATCTTATTTGTCCATCACCCTCATATTGAGTTATGATTCTATAAATATGTTTCACCAGGTTAGTTAGAAATTCCTTCTGTTTGTTTTTGGATTACCTTAATAAAGTTCGTTCATTATGAACTCATCAAAAACCACATTTGTACAAAAACACAAATTCTTTTTGTCGGCACTTGGTGAAGTTGTAACTAAGGGGGAAGAGAAGTTCTCATGATTAATATAAGATCAAGCATTGCTAGACTGCTTGCTTATTATATGTCATATTTATACATGTTGTATAATGTATTTTAGAAAAATTAAAGTGAATCTACTACTTATTTTATGATTCATGGTTTCATTAAATTAGAAGATTCTTGATTCTGCCTACAAAATGACAACTATGCCTGATGTAGAAATATGTAATTTGACATGCTTCACTATAGAATGACTTGGTAGCTAGCAGAAGAGATATAATGAACATGCATGCTTTCAATTTCTTCTTCCCCAATTTCATGGCTCATAATTGGACCGGAGAACACAAGGGGGCATGCCTTGGAACAAATTGCTCTAATCTTTTCATGTTTGGAAACAACCAGGGAACAAACTGAATGTCAAATATGAAACTATCCGTAGGCAATGGCATCTTGACTACGGTAGTTAGGATTCAAATCATAGTTGCTGCTAGTTACATAATTTCGATTTTTAATCTCAAGGCTTTATATGCATCATATCTCAAAAAAAATGTTACAGTCATTCTATCTCACCTCTTTCCATCACATCCCAAACTATCATTCTATTAGCAGCTCAGCTCCATGAACCATTCTAGATTATCAGTGAATTTAATACAACCTATAACCGATCAGCACTTAATTGAAACAACTGAAAGCTCTAAGATGATCAGAAACTCACATACAAGTAGATGGAAATGAAATTTTAAACTCAGTCAAGGACTTGGAATTCTAGTGTTCAATGAGTATGCTAAGGTAGCAATGTATCTTACACCAACCTGATTCTCCCTCTGCAAGCTTCTCCAACTTGGCACCAACCAAACGCCGTTCATCAACACCCCCAGCTTTCAACTCATATATCACCTAAAACAGTTAAAATGGTATTACTTGAGTACACAAAACAGTTAATCTTAAAAGTCAAAGTTCAATATTGAAAAACTAATCACCTGGCGGTGTTCCCAGTTCCAAACTGAGACATGATCCGATGCATCAGCCGTGACAAGCCACGGATGAGTAGGGTGCAATTGGATCTTCACGATCTTGTCATTCGTAGGCCGAAATGCTTTCAAACGTAGCATTTTAACCCACTTTGAAGTTGTGAATCAAGGGCGCTATGGATCTGATTAGCAGCAGAAAGAAGAGGAATTTAGGGCTTTCTTATTTTCTCATAAGATCTTCAGATTTTGTCAATTATCCTTCAGTCTGCTTCCGAATTGCGAATTGCAACTACGTGGTGGAACTGGAGTGTTCGCCGGCGTCCAGAAAATGGGAAATTTGGAGAGGTTGGAGGGCCGTGTGAATCAACGTCGACTGGAAGCTGAAGAGCACGACCAGATGCATAAGATTTGTGGTGTGTTTGATCATAAGATTTGTGGCAGATATGTAATTGAATAAAGTAGAAGGGCTTAACCATGAAATAATAGTTATTATTCAATTTTTATATTTGTACTTTATCTAAATCTAGGGTCGATTTACCAAACACTTATCCAAAAGGGTGTTTACCGGTAAAATTCAACACTATTATGACTTATCGAGTAAGATTTTAGTCTATAAAAACGGCATTGTATTCAATAATTTAGTCGGTAAACGCTTATCATGGTAAGAGTCGTCGAACTTACTTACCAAGTACGACTCTTGGTCCTTGTCTCATTTTTACCAGATAGGATTCTTAGTCTTACCATATTCATTCGGTAAGGTAAAGGAAAAGTTTTGGTAAATGCCTCTTAATTTAAGAGTAAATTGCAAAATTAGTCCTCATGGAGCTATTTACTTCAAATTTGAATTATTTGCGGTTTTGATTGTGAAGCACCGGATAATTCGGTCGTATGGTATGCGGAAGATAGAGGGGTAGTTTTTGTAACTTTTACAAATAGACGACAAACAAGTACATATGTGAAATCGTTTAACTCACATATGAACTATCTATGCATATGTGACCCTGTGTGATTCACATATGAACCTGTGTGAGTTACAAATAAACTAATTAATTGAAATTTACACATGAACTATTTAACTGATTATTTGGATGGAAATTAGTTTCTTGCTAACTACATTCTTAAGGCTATGTCATAATTGATTTTTTTTTTGTATGTTTTGTCTTTTTGGTGTCTTTTTGTTTTGTCTTTTTTGCTTTCTTTTTTCTTTGTCTTTTGTTATTTAAATATTTGTGTTAGATTTTAATTAGTATAAACTAGTTGTGTACCCGTGCAATGCGGCGGGAGCTGTAAATGTAAACGATTTTAAAGCTTTGATGGTTTTGTTAGAGAATATTTAACGATGATTTTTGGTAAAATTCAACAATATTACTTATCAAGTGATATTTTATTCCACCAAAACGACATTGTATACAACTATTTACCTGATAAGTGCTAACCGTAGTAAGAGTCACCACCCTCGCTTACTGGGTAAGGCGTCGTTTACCGAAACTTACCCAAATAAGTGTTTATCGGCAAAATTCAACACTATCACTTCCTTACCAACTAAGAATTTAGTCTATTAAAATGATATCGTATGCAACAATTTACCCGATAAGAGTTAACCGTGGTAAGAGTCTACAAGAGTGTATAAGTATCGCTACAATTTGTAGAAGGGGGCGATGAATACAAACACAACTGTTTTACGTTTTAAATGAGTTTATTGGCATAAAAATTACAGATTGTAAGAGGAATAAGAACAAGTATAAATACATATTCTGTTGATCCAAAATCCTTACAGTGATTTGAATATGATTTCGTTTTACACTTAGTGAAAATTCCATGGATAAGTCACTCTTCGTATTCAGCGATGACATACGCTGATAGTAACTCGGCGATCACTGAAGATCAGGAACATTGACTTCATATCTGAAGATCCGAAGAACAACACTCACAACACAAGTCCATTCAATAACAGTCGAAGACCAAGCTGAAGCTAGAGATGAACAACTACTTATCTGAAGCGGTTCAGTGATAACAAAGCTCATCTATATTAGAAGTGTGAAATCTTGCACAGACTCAGCGATACCTTAGTAACTTCATTCTTGAAGTCACTAGTTCAGCGATCAAGTGAAGCCTTCAACAAGATTATTCTTCATCTTATCCTCGATGCACAAAAGTCAAAACCTCAATACCTTGTTAGTAAAGGACGTACGTATTGTTCTCTTATGTCCCCATCAAATCTGATTTGGTATTGTTCATAGGTGGCTAAAAGTATGGCCATCCTATTAACCAAAGGACAAACATTCCTTACATGTTTGACACGTAGCATATACCTTTTGTTTTGTATTAAATGCAAACGGGTATAAATAGATGTAAACCTTTTTCCATCTGTATGCATGCAACTTTCTCTCTCAAAACCTCTACTGCTATTTCTTTCCTTCCTTGTGCATCAACTTAGTGTTTTCTTAAGTTACAATAGAACAGGTTAGAAACTTGTTCTTATTCCTCTTGTAACTGTAAAATTGTTTATTTAATATAAACTCATTTAAAAATTAAAAGACGTGTGTTTGTATTCAACCCCCCCCCCCCCTTCTACAAACTGTTTTATATCTTTGAACTCTTGTAGACCCCTTTGGGACTAACAAGTGGTATCAAAGCAGTGTCTTCTGCTTACTAATCTTTTAAACAACTTTTTATCAAGTTACTTTAAAATGGCTAACACAAACACCAAATACATAGATAATGGATCTTTAGCTAAACCTCCGAGATTTAGCCGTGATAATTTCCCTCTATGGAAAGAAATAATGACTTTATTCCTAGAAGGGTCAGATCTTAAGATCCCCTATTATCTAGAGAATGGACCATTTGTTCCTACAGTCCTAGCTCCTGCAGTACCTGCCACCGCTACCTCTCCAACTATTCCTAAGAGACGAATTGTCAAAACTCTAAATCAATGGAGTGATGAAGATAAAAGAGAACTAGCTGTTGATGCAAAAGCTAGATCTATAATTGTCATGTGTCTTCCAGATGAAGTTTATCACTCTGTGGATGAAAATGAGAACATCTAAAACCATGTGGGATACTCTTTGTATTCAATATGAAGGAACTAATGAAGTTCAGATAACTCGTAGCATTAATTTGGTAAGACAATATGTTTTTGAAAAATGAAACACTTTCTCAAATTCACCAAAGATTTAACTGTCTCTTGATTGACATGAAAACTATTAACAGAGAGTACTCTAATGCTGAAATTCTGACAAAATTCATGGAGGCACTACCTGAACAATGGGCAGTGTATACTACATTCTTAATTTGTCAAAGAATCTTGAAACTTTGACCTTAAGGTTGCGTTTGGTACAGATAATGAAATTGAAGAGAAATGGTTGCGGAATATGGAATTGCAGATAAAGGGAATTGGTCTGGGGAAAAGGAATTGATTCTTCTGTTTGGTAGCACAAAGAGTTCAACTGATAAATGTAACAGAGAGTCATTTCTCATGTTTGGTACAACAGAAAATTCAACAGAGAATTGTATCTTATTAAGCCAAAACAGACCTTATGAAGCCAAAACAACGGTTTAACAAAACAGACCAACACAACAACATACCAAATAGACCCTATTAAGTCAAAACAGACCCTATTAAGCCAAAGCAGACCCATTAAGCCAAAATAGACCATATTAAGCCAAAATAAACCCTATTAAGCCAAAAAGACCCTATTAAGCCAAAACAACAGCTTATCCAAACAGATCAGCACAACAACATACCAAACAGACCCTATTAAGCCAAAACAGACCCTATTAAGCCAAACAGACCCTATTAAGCCAAACATACCCTATTAAGCCAGAACAGACCCTATTAAGCCGAAATAGACACTATTAAGCCAAAGCAGACCCTATTAAGCCAAACAAACCCTATTAAGCCAAAACAGACCCTATTAAGCCAAAACAGGCCCTATTAAGCCAAAACATCAGCTTAACCAAACAGACCAGCAAAACAACATACTAAACAGACCCTATTAAGCCAAACGGACCCTATTAAGCCAAAGCAGACCATATTAAGCCAATGGACCCTATTAAGCCAAAGCATATCCTACTAATCCAAAACAGACCATATTAAGCCAAAACATACCTTATTAAGCCAAAACAGACCCTATTAAGCCAAAGAGACCCTATTAAGCCAAAAAAGACCCTATTAAGCCAAAGAGACCCTATTAAGCCAAACATACCCTATCAAGCCAAAAGAGACCCTATTAAACCAAAATAGACCTTATTAAGCCAAAATAGACCCTATTAAGCCAAAACAGACCTTATTAAGCCAAATAGACCCTATTAAGCTAAAACAGTTCCTAATAAGCCAAAACAGAACATATTAAGCCAAAACAACAGCTTAATCAAACAACGAGCGTTAATTGAAATACTCCAATTCCTAAAGAGAAACCAAATTTTCAATTCTCCCCTTTTCTTTTCATGTGGGAGGGAAATGAAAATAAAGAAAAGGAATTATTTTTTTTCTCATTCCTTCTTTTTTTTGGTGTCAACAAACAAGGGAATTGTTTCCAATTCCCTTTCTCTACTATCAACCCTCTCTACCAAACACATCCTAAGTGCTTTAAATGGGATGTTGCTCAATGAAGAGCAATCTCAAGCTTTAAAAAGAAACCTTTTAAGGGACATCAAAGGTGCCAAAAGTACTTCTTTGGCACTTATGAGTTCAGAGGTAGAACCTTCAAAACATATTTCTTCTACTATCTCCTTTATCACTGAGTTAGATCATGCTGACTCAGAAGAACTCACTGATGCTAACATCTCTGAGTTTAATGACTCTCTAGCCTTTCTCACTAATAACTTTAGAAGATCCGCTAAAAAAAGTAATTTTAGAAAAACAAAGACTATCACTGACTCTGATAAGTCGAAGACTCTTCCTGCTGAAAAAGCCTCAGCGATCTGTTATAATTGTCAGCGTAAAGGTCACTTTGCAAGTTAGTGTAGATCCAAGAAAGTCGTTGCACCAACAACCTCTCAGATCTCTAATAAATCTAAAAAGGAAAAATATTATAAGTTAAAAGAGAAATATCAAAATCTAAGAAATAACCAGCGAAAAGGAAAAGGCCTTGTCACTGATGAGGAAGATTGGGATCAGGAAGACGATTGGGCAAATACCACCGATGAATCTGAATCAGATGAAGAAGACGTAGCTCTCATATGTCTCATGGCCAGAATTGAAGAAGCTGAAGAGGCATCTGACACATGTTCTTCAGAATCTCCATCAACACAAGTATTCATTCCCTCTAACTCCTCTATACCTGAAAATGATAATTTGTTAGCTCTCGACTCTATGACTATTGAATTTTACAATGCTCTAAATGGCAAGATTAAAGCTGAACAAATTAACATTGATTTATCTGAACAACTAAAGAATTGCCATCTGAAAATCAAAGAACTTACTAAGATCAAAGAAGATCTTAAGTACCAAATCCTTATCAGACCATAAGTATTGAAAGACAACAAGCTATCACTGAGCGCGAAAAGGTCATCGCTGATCTTAAGGCTGAGAAAGCCACAATTGGAGGATGGTGCAAATCTTCTGATAAGATAAATGAGATCATAAATGCTCAGATCCCTCCCAAGGTCAAGAGTGGTCTTGGATACTCTTATGACCAAGAAGAAACTAACATTGACCGTTCCATGCTAAAATTTGGAATGTTTGTTTCTTCTATCCCTGACCCCTCGTCTCAGAGTGCCTCAACCTTAGAGACAAGACCTTCCGAACCTATCCACAAAGACTCAGGGAAAGTGACTAAAGACAAGTTCATTAATCAAGTTCCTAAGAACAAGAAACTCCTTTAGCTAAAGAAAAATTGTTCCTTCTCTTCAGCAAGTCAACCATCTAAATCCAAGAAGAAGGTCCTTGATTTCTCTCAGAGACCAACTCCTCGGATTAAGATTGACTTGACTCCATCTAAGCCTGAGAAACCAGTGGTTCTTCCCAGGTCTATGGAAAAAGGAATTCTTTGACCCTATCCTGAAAATATGACTTCCACTCAGCATGCTTCTATTTCAAAACCTATTTTCAAATATAGGAAGTGCTATCACTGTAGTGAGACTACCCATTTTCTAGCAAATGTCCAAATGCTGAAAAATTATCCCATGGAAAGAAAATAGCCCAAGCTGCGAAATCAGCGAAGGGTAAAATTGTCAAAGTTGGTAAAACAACTAAGTCGGAACAAACCACAAAGGATAAAGTTTCAGCTAGTACCTTATCTAGTTCTTCTGTTATTTCTACTAACAATGCAGGACCCATAGTAATATGGGTACCTATCAAAAATTGATCCTCTTATTTTTGCAGAGTGCTAAAGGTATCTGGTATCTAGATAGCGGATGCTCAAGGCACATGACAGGCAGAAAATCTCTGCTCACTGAATATAAAGAGGAAAATGGTCCATCAGTGACTTTTGGTGGAAATGACAAAGGTTACACCAGAGATTATGGCATTCTATCCAATGGAGCAACTTCCTTCTCTCGAGTTGCATATGTTGAAGGACTAAAGCACCATTTATTGAGAGTTAGTCAACATTGTGATAAAGACTTTAAAGTTTTGTTCACAAAGATCAGGTGTGCGGTCACTAACAAAAATGACATGCTTGCTTTAAAAGGAAAAAGATTAGAAAACGTATAGTATATGTCATTAATATGGACAACACGCACTCTGACAATGTGTGCTTTCTATCAAGAGCCTCCTCTGATGTCAACTGCCTTTGGGCATAAGAGACTCTATCACCTTAACTTCAAAATGATAAATGACTTATCAAGAAAGGAACTTGTCAGAGGTCTACCTAAACATGTTTTGCAAAGGAATCTCCTTAATCAGCGTGTGAAAAAGGTAAGCCGACAAGGGCCAATTTTGGATATAAGCAAGTATCGTCAATAGCTACTCATCTTCATCTACTCCATATGGATCTCTTTGAACCTGTAAATGTTTAATCCATATCAGGAAGGAAGTATACTCTTGTAATTGTAGATGAATATTCCAGATATACATGGGTGTTATTCCTATGATCTAAGAGTGATACCCCTGATGAAATAATCTCTTTCATCAAGAAAATTGAGTTGCTGAACAATGTTCCAGTTCGTTCCATAAGAAGTGATAATGGTACTGAATTCAAGAATAGTACCCTGGATAATTTCTTTGAAGAAAAAGGTATTACTCATAGTTTCTCCTCAGTAAGGACCCCTCAGCAAAATGGTGTTGCTGAGAGAAGAAAGCGAACTATTATCGAAGCCGCTCGCTCAATGCTCAGTGAATCTCATCTTCCAACTCAATTCTGGGCTGAAGCAGTTAATACTGCCTGCTACACTCAGAATCGATCTCTGGTTGTAAAAAGATTCAAGAAAACTGCTTATGAATTATTTCATCAGAAAACCCCATCAATACAACATTTGCATGTCTTCGAATGTAATTGTTACATCCTGAATGAGATAGATCATTTAGGAAAATTCGATCCTAAAACTGATGATGGTATATTTCTTGGGTACTCCTCTGTATCCAAGGCATTCAGAGTCTTCAATAAAAGAAAACAACATGTAGAAGAAACATCCAATGTCAACTTTGATGAATCTCGTCCTTCAAGTTCTGTTCCCATCCCTGAAGAAGACGAAGAACTGAATAACTGGATGAAATCTCATTATGGGGAACCTGAATCTTATTTCAGTACACCTCCTGTCACTGAAAATAATGATGATGATGGTCCTGTTCTTATCCCTACAGGGATGAATGTTACTCCATTAAATCAGGTTCCTCCATCCATTCTCTCTATTGGTAATTCTTCAGTGAATAACCAAGCATCTTCCTCCATGGGAAATGAAATTTCTTCAGGACCACCTCATGAAACTATTAGAGGAAATGAAGTACGACACACATTGAACTACCCTCATTAACTCCCGAACAGGCAGTTGAATCTTCATTTGATCCAAATCCTCAGCCACCAGCTCAAAGATGGACTCAAAATCATCCCATCGATCAAATAATTGGTGATCCCTGTGTAGGTGTTCAGACAAGAAGAAGTATGGCTAACATATGTCTCTATGTAAACTTTATTTCTATTATAAAACCCAAAAAGATCGATGAAGCTATCCTTGATCAACATTAGATTATTTCCATGCAAGACGAACTCTCTAAGTTTAAAAGAAACAAAGTTTGGAAGTTTGTTCTCAGACCCTCTGACAAAACCGTTATAGGCAACAAATGGGTGTTTCGTAACAAGTTAGACGAAAAAGGCATTGTAACCCGCAACAAGGCTCAGGGATACAGACAAGAGGAAGGGATAGACTATGATGAAACTTTTGCCCTTGTAGCAAGGTTAGAAGCGATCAGATTGTTCTTAGCTTTCGCTGCCCACAAAAATTTCAAAGTCTATTAGATGGACGTCAAGAGTGCCTTCCTGAACAGCAAGTTGAAGGAAGAAGTCTGTGTTGAACAACCTCCTAGCTTCGCTGATGCAAGACATCCAAGATACATCTATAAACTAGATAAGGCATTCTACGGGTTGAAACAAGCTCCCCATGCATGGTATGACACTCTCTCTAAATATCTTCTCGCTGAAAAGTTTGTTTATGGTTAGATTGATCAAACCCTTTTTCTTAGAAAACATAAGGAACATATTATTCTTGCTCAGATATATGTAGATGACATTATCTTTGGGTCCATGAATTCTAAACTTTGCACTCGTTTTGCCAAACGTATGAAAAAAGGAATATAAAATGAGCATGATGGGTGAATTAACATATTATCTTGGTCTTCAAGTAAAACAATCTGAAAAAGGCATATGATAGAGATATAAATATAGCTTCAAAAGTAACTGGGTTCTGAAGACTAAGAAAGATCTGAAGAATGAAAGACTCAGAGTTCAGAAGACAAGCTGAAGAAAGCCTAAGGCATAACTTCTGAAGTGGCAACTTCAGAAGTTCTGAAGATTCTGAAGAAGTTCTGAAGAGACTTCTGAAGAAGTTCAGAAGTAGTTCTGAACTTGCTTGTCATCTGTGTACTGTAACTTTAGTATTTCCATTTATGTATAAATAGATAGTTTGATAGGTTGTTAGATCTAACATTTCATAAAGCTTGTAAAGACATATATTGTAACACTGTTCATCTGATAAATACAATATACGACATTTGGCTATCCAATTCTTGTTCTAATCTTTTCATATTTTAATATCTTGATTGTTTGGGTCCTAACAATTGGTATACGAGCCAATTCATTTGTTCTTGAAAATTAAGGCAAGAAATTGTTAGATCTGACAGTTCTTGGTGTTCTTTGATAGATAAAATCAAAATTCAAACTCAAGTGAATTCTCGATCTACTTCAAATCAAGATGTCGAAAGAAATTGTCTCCATCAGATCAGAAACTAAATCATGAGAGATATGGAGGAACAGTTAGCTTTGGAAACAATGCAAAAGGTTATGTGAGAGGATATGAAACTTTCATCAAAGGAGATGTCACTGTCATGAAGGTTTTCTATGTTGAGGGTCTAAGACATAATCTTTTTAGTATAAGTCAATTATGTGACAAATACTGGAAGGTACATTTTGACATAGACTACTGTCATGGTCTGAGTACAACAAACAAGAATGAATTAACTGCTTATAAAGATGGATATATTTACACAGCTACCTTTACAGCAACTGGTCAATTACAAGGGGTATGTTACATGTCTACTACAATGAGGAATGATAGTTGGCTTTGGCACAGAAGAATGTCAAATCTGAATTTCAAAGCCATTTCTGAACTGGAAAAACATCACTCTGTAAGAGGTCTACCAAAAATCATATTTGAAAAGAATTCCTTATGTTCTGCATGTGAACTAGGGAAAATCAAAAGAAGTTCTCATCCTCTGAAAATGCTGTCTTCATGTAAAGCTCCTATTGAAATGCTACATATGGATTTGTGTGGCCCAATGAAGACTCAAAGCATGGGTGGAAAGAAGTATATCCTTGTAATTGTAGATGAATTTTCAAGATATACTTGGATTGAATTTCTGAGACTCAAATCTGATACTTCTTAAAGGCTTATTCCTTTTCTGAAGAAAATTCAAGTTCTTCTTCAACTCCCAATGCAAAAGATCAGAAGTGATAATGGAACAGAATTCATAAATTCTACACATCAGAATTATTTGGAATCTGTTGGTATATCACACAATTTTTCCACTGCAAGAACTCCTCAACAGAATGGGGCTGTTGAAAGAAAGAATAGAACTTTGGTAGAAGCTGCAAGAACCATGCTAGCATATTCTGAACTTCCTCTGTCTCTTTGGGCAGAAGCTATAGCTACTGCATGTTTCACTCAGAACAGGACAATTCTTAATATAAAACTACTTAAAACTCCTTATGAAATAATAAAACAAAGAAACCCCTCTATTGATTATTTTAAAATCTTTGGCTGCAGGTGTTTTCTTCTGAATGATACACAACATCTAGACAAATTTGCACCAAAAGGTGTATTGGTATCTTTGTTGGCTACTCTCAGAGATCCAAGGCATACAGAGTACTCATCAAAGGAACTCAAAGGATCATTGAGACTTCAAATATCAGATTTCATGAGCCAACATTGACTTCTGAACAAGACAGTTCAGAACTCACACTAAAACCTGTCTCTGAAAGTTTGGATACAGAATACAGGAAGACAAATCCTACTTCTGAATCTTAAACTTTACTTAAATCAAATTTAGACAATTTGTGTCAAGACTTATTTGATATTTCTGTGAATGTTTTTGCAGATTATCAAAATCCTTCTCTTATCAGAAGCACACCAGATCAAAACACTTCAGAAATAACAATATCAAATTCATCAGCACCACAAATCTCAACCTCAAATACAAAACTTCCTACTTCTGAATATGTATTACCAACTTCTGAAACAGTTCAAGAAATATCTGAACCAGTCATTCCTGTTTCTGAACCTGTACATCAAAGTTCTGAACCTATACAAAATTTTCAATTTGAGGGGGAGACTTCAGATCTACATTCAGTTATCAATCATGATACTGATACACAAGCAATCATTGATGATTATGATTCCTGAACAATGTCTCATCTGTTCAACCATTCCCAAATGTGAACAAATGGACATCAAGTCATCCAGTGCATCAAATAATTGGAGATGCATCAAAAGCTGTTCAAACAAGATCAACAACAGCAAATGAGTGTCTGTTTGTCAATTTTTTAAGCAGCATGGAACCCGAAAAGCCAAGTGAAGCTCTTCAAGATCCAGACTAGATTTTAGCTATGCAAGATGAGTTAAATCAATTTGAAAGAAACAAGGTCTGGAGATTGATTCCTAAACCAAAAGGTAAATCCATCATTGGCACAAAATGGGTATTCGGAAATAAAAAGGATGAAAATGGTATAGTTGTAAGAAACAAAGCAAGGCTTGTAGCTAATGGGTATTGTCAACAAGAAGGTATTGATTATGATGAAACCTTTGCCCCTGTTGCTAGATTAGAAGCCATTAGGATCTTTCTTGCATATGCTGCTCATAAAAACATGAAGGTGTTTCAAATGGATGTCAAGTATGTATTTCTGAATGGTATTTTACATGAAGAAGTGTATGTTGAACAACCAGAAGGTTTTGTTAGCAAAGATTTTCCATATCATGTCTACATTTTGGACAAAGCCTTATATGGATTTAAACAAACACCAAGAGCATGGTATGACACTCTTACAACTTTTCTTCTGAATTCCAAATTCAAAAGAGGTACTATTGATACCACTTTATTTCTGAAAAAGGAAGGTGATGATATGATATTAATACAAATATATGTAGATGATATTATATTTGCTTCTACTAATCCAAAGTTTTGTATAAATTTTGAGAAAATCATGCAGACTAAATTTGAAATGAGTATGATGGGAGAATTAACATTTTTTCTTGGACTTCAAGTTAAACAACTTCCCACTGGCATATTCATTAATCAATCTAAGTATGTCTCATACTTACTTAAGAAGTTTGACATGGCTGACTGTTCTAGTATTCAAACTCCAATGGCCGCTACAACTAAATTGGAACCTGATTTAAATGGTAAATCTGTTGATCAGAAAAAGTACAGGGGAATAATTGGATCTTTGCTTTACTTAACAGCTAGTAGACCAGATATAATGTTTGCTATATGCATTTGTGCTAGAAATCAAGCTAATCTTAAGGAATCTCATCTTCTTGCTGCTAAAAGAATCCTTAGATATCTTAAAGGTTCTCCTTCATTGGGACTTTGATATCCTAAGGATTCTGGTTTTGAACTAACAACTTTCACAGATGCAGATCATGGAGGCTGTAAATTGGATAGGAAAAGAACATCTGGATCATGTCAATTTTTTGGTGATAGACTTGTAAGCTGGTCTTCAAAGAAACAAAACTGTGTTTCTACTTCTACTGCAGAAGCTGAGTATGTTGCAGCTGCAATCTGTTGCTCACAAGTGATTTGGATGCAAATACAACTTAAGGACTATGGCTACACTTTCAAAAAGATTCCACTGTATTGTGATTCAAAGAGTGCCATAGCTATCACTGGTAATCCTGTTCAACATTCAAAGACAAAGCATATTGATGTAAGATATCATTTTATCAAAGATCATGTGGAAAAAGGTAATATTGAAATATTTTTTGTTCAGACAGATTATCAATTAGCTGATTTATTTACCAAATCACTTGATGAAAAACGATTTAACTTTTTGGTAAGTAAATTAGGCATGATGAATATGTCTATGTAAGTATTAAGCATCAACTAAAGTTTAAAAGTTATATTCTGAGTTTATTTTTTTAATTTCTGAATAAATTGAACTTCAGATTTTCTGAAGTTCTACTTTCAGAAATTTATTTTTTCTAAAAACTCAGAGGTTATAATTTTTCTTTCTCTAAGTTGAGTGTCTTTCAAATACTTTCAATTTTATTTTCATTTTCATTTCTATATCATTTTCATTTCTTTGATACTTAGCACTGTTTAAAAAGGGAGAATCACAATTATTAATGATTCAAGGGGGAGTGATGTTGAATTTCAAAATCAGAACTACTCTTTCCTACCAAACAGATGAAATCAAGTCTTAGATTTCAAATCTAAGAAGTATGGACAAGCTTCTATAGATAAAACATTTTTCCTATTGTTCAAACCTACTTCTGAATTATCAAAAAGATTTATACTTTTCAGAAGTATGTAGTTTTAAATGATTTTTGTCATTATAAAGAGATAAATGTTTAGTTCTGAACTTATTTCGAAAGTTTTGAAGTTCTTCTAAATTCTTTCTTTTAGACTTCTGAACTTATTCTCAGAAGTTCTGACCTTCTTCTGAAGTTTTAGAACTTGCTCTCAGAACTTAACTTCCCGTTGATAATTTTAAGTATCACTTAAGCGTCTGCCACGTGTTTTAATTTCATTGGTAAATTCTTAAGCACGTCGATTAAACGGTTCATTTATCCAAATAAATGATGATTACTACTCTAATCACATTTACTTTTTGGTCACGTGTCCATCTACGCTTATCCAGTCATATTAATTCGATGGAATCATCATCTTCTTCACTTTTTAGTGATTTTACTCTTCGAAATCTATCTGTTTTCATTGATCTTCAATCCATTTCAAACCCCTGCTCATTTCCAAGATGTCGACTTCGATTGATTATGTTTCTGCTAACTCCGCTTCTTCGAACTCCAGTAACAATAACGATTCATCAAGTGAAGCATCATTCAAAGTAGTTCCCAAGAAATTGGTGGTTGGAGCAATGGAAATTCCTTTAGAAGATGATAGAATGATTAAGGATACTGCCACAAATGTTGCAGATGAAGCTGGACCATCAAACCCTAACCCTAACCCGAGTTCTGATAAAATTGGGGAAACTCAAATCAAACCTATTGAGGCGGTTTCTGAATCAAATGCTGGTGAAAGTGAATCTCAAACTCATGCTGAAAGCAGTGATGGACCTGATATGTCCAAATTATATGTTCCTGAGGAAAAGCTGCTCGAAATCAAGAAGAACAATTGTGCTCTGAACTTCAAATCAACAGATTTTGCTGATGATCAAATGATTTTGATCGAAATTCTGAAGAAACATCCACTTCGTGCTTTACTTTCAGAAAAGTTCTCAATCCCTGCCTCGTACTTGCAGCAATGGTGGTACTATGCTGAAGTTGATGAAAATGAAGATGAAATTTCCTCATATGTTCATGGATACAAGGTATGTATTTCTGTGGAAGATGTAAGAAATATCCATTTCCTTTCAAAAGCAGATGAAGTTCTTGGGGAAAATTTCATATGATCTAATTCCATCATCTTCTGAGATGATCCCAGATTTTATGAGCTTGGGATACTCTGAACAACTTAATGCCTTAAGCTCATTCAGAAGGAAGTGTCTACCCCCAATCTGGTACTGTCTATTTTCAATCCTAAACACTTGTCTTTCTGGAAAAAGCTCTAGCCTAGATCAAGCCTCAACAAATGGAAGGATTATTTTTCATGGAGTAGCATTCAACAAGTATTATGATTATGCTTCATTAATATTTGAAGAACTAAAATCTGATCTATTGAAGAAAGCCACATACAACTATATTCCTTTTTCAGAGGTTCTTCCAAACCTTCATCAAAGGAGTAATGAAAGATGTTCCTATTATTCCTGATCTTGCACAGGAGGTACGTGTTCCTATTTTCTCAATGGATAGTCTTCGTCCACCTAATGCTAAACTGAATTTTCCTAATGCCATGCCATTACCTGCTTACTTACTTGATCTTGTAAGTCCAAATAATAGGGTTGTGAGTGAGTCCTATGAATCAATGGGACTACCAAAACCAGTAGTCTCTTCCCCTGATTCCCACAAGAGTGGTGAGCATGATAAGGAGTCTAGAATTCATAGGAAGAGTGGGGAGGCTGTTCAAGGGGGAGAACAACCTCAACGTGTGAAGAGGAAAAATGTAAATGAGAGGATGGGTAGAAGGGTGAGAAAAAGAACTGATGAGGGGAGAACACAAGTAAAAGATAAAGAAACTTGTGAACCACATGTTACAAGCCGGGCACCCACATCATCTATTACTCCACATTCTTTGGTGGGTAATATTGAAAAGGCCAGTGGGCCCATGGCAACTCTTGTTAATCCCCTCAGCCACTCACCCATCTCTCAACAGAAGAGTGTTTCATTAACATAATTGGGGCAAGCAGCTCATATACCATTAGGACCCCTTTTGGAGGATCCTTTTGTTGAAAAAGAAGGACATATGTCCCCCTTCACAGCTTTGAGCACATAGAGTCTGAGAGTCCACTCAACTTTGAGCCTAATGCACCACTTAATGTGGAATTTCTTCACACCAGCACACATCTTTTAGATGTACATAAGCAAAGTGTGTGTCACATTGCAACAACAACTATAGATACTCTTATTATTGGATATCAAGGATTAGTTGGAAGACCTGGTGGGGTGAACATCACAAAAGCCCCATTAACAGAATCCTTTGTGGTTCATGATGATGTGGCATCTATAGGCTAGCCTTCTTCTGAAGGACTGAAAACAAGATCATTTGTTGGTCTTGGATCCTTACCCACATCTTTTGAATTCTCAGAATTCAAAGATTTCTGTACTTCTGAATTTGCAAAGATTCAGAAGGACTTAAAGGAATTAACGGATACATCAAAAAAGGTAATGGATGATAGGATGGAAAAACAGGAGGAAACAATGGTGAATAAATTACATGATTTTCAATTATCTTCTTCAAATGATCTCAATTCTTTCAAGCAAGCAATTCTGAATGCTTTCTCTGAAGTGGTTTCTTCTGTATCTTCTCTGAAAGCTTCTCAGACTTCTTCTTCAACTTCTCAGCCTGATTTCTCTAATTTTGCTACCAAGGATGATGTAAATCAGATTTTAAATATGTTATCTTCTGTTTAGAGTTCTCAGACAGAATTAAGCAACAGATTATCTGTGTTGGAATGTCGACCACAATCAGATACTTCCAAAAGAAGTCTTGATGATCAGGATCCTGATAATCAAGAGGGGGAGAAAAGACAAAGAGTATCTGAAGCTGAAAATGTTGAAAATTCTCAAGACCAAACTTCTGAGAAAACTTCTGAAGATGCTCAGAATACTGGTGAAGCCTCAAACAGAGTTTCTGAAGCAATAGAAGACATTCTTACTGCAAAGAATGAAGAGCAAAAGGTTAATGTTAATCCTTTTGAAGATTTGGTAGATGAAGGTTATGAAACAGAAAATGTTTCCTTTGATTCTGAAGGTAACTTGAGTTCAGACAACACAAATATAATTCCAGATTCTAATGAAGAAATGCTAAGAGAATATCTTGCATTTGAAGATGTGATTGGTGAACCAAGTGATCTTTCAGATGTGATCATGTTTGAAGAAGCTGCAAATATTGAATCTGATGTTAATATGGGAGAAAGTTCAGAAGTTATTGAAGTCAGAGATTTGGTGATCTGGAAGCCACAACAACTTCTGAGTGACGTCTATAGAAGAATTTCTGAAGACTTATGGAGTTTGTTAAGCATGTTTTGTTGGGTGCACTTATTTCTGAACAATCCAAGAAGTCTGGAGTGTAGACTTTTGGATAATAGATTATCAATCTTTAAGGATTTCCTGGATCAATAAGATGAAAGATTTGAAATTGAATTTGACTTAAATCATATGGGAGGAATTGAAATTGCAGATGAAATTCTTATGGTCTTTTTTGAGAAATTTGAAGTGAGATTCAGACCTTGCATTGTTATTCCTATAATAGATCTTTCATTACTTGAAGAACCAATTCTGGATCAAGTATTTGAAAAAGATATTGTGTTTATTCTTGGAGAAAGCCATTTGGAGTTTCCTGAAGATACTTATTACTTCATGTACAGAAAAAGTCTGAAGCTTGCTACTCTGGAGGATTTTCTGAATGATGAGTGGTCTGAGGATCACATTTCTGAAATAAGAAGTTATATTCAGAATCATGGTCAAGACTTGCATGATTCAACTTTAATAAAAAAGATCAGATGCTTATCAAAAACAATTGAAGATGACTTGCTTATAGTTAGATTTGGAGCTGAAAGAAGGGATGGTACTCTATGTGAGTTTACCTAATTTGATGTGTACAAATTAAGACTACAAGATAAGCTGGTAACTTTTTCTTTCTGTGTTAACAAAGGTGAATCTGAACTTGTCTCATAGATTAGAAGAATCTTGGGAATTTATATAAGGAATTTAATCAAGCATGATTTTCAGTTGGCTTTGGAGTTCAGATTATCTAAAGTAAACTTGTTAGAGCCAGTTAATGTTGAAAGATCAGGGTTAACAAGAGTATTTACAAATCCAGACATTGGATTAATTTATACTTTGGAAGGAAACAGGACTTTCATTGTATCTGATATTCCAAAGTATTCAACATCAACTCTGAACTGGTTTCTGGATTATTCCAAAGATTTTATTGAAGAATCATATATCAAAGAAGAGATAGTTTACTTGATTAAAGAAAGAATTAATTTTCGAGAATGCATAAGGAAGAGCTATCTTGCTGGTCACAAGAGGGTAAACAAACTCAGAGGAGCTGATTACTTGCAAAGTAATGCTTATGATTTTCAGATTCACACAAAGAAACAAGACATGGAAGATATTCTGAAGTTTACTCTGAATCTTGAAAGTTCTGAAGTTAGTCCAAAAGAAAAAGACAAAGAAAAAGGAAAAATTTCTGAAGTTGTGTCTGAAGAGTTGGTTCCTACAAAGCAAATTTCTGAAGAGGAACAACTACAAAAACAAAGAATTGAAGAAAATGCATTCACCATGTTTCTTGAATATTTCCATCCAGAAATGTTCATGGAATATGAACAGAAGTTTAACTATATTGATTGCTGGATCAAAAAATTGATATTCAGACATCATTAGAAAGCTAAGGATTCCTGTTAATGAAGCAAGAAAGGAAAGTCCAGTTATCAAAGTGATTAATGTTGATTTAAAGACAAGGAAGAATTACAAGTATGCATTTTTCACAGTAGAAAGAAAAGATGGTGAGATTTCTACTTTTTCTGAAGCTGACTTTCAGAATGTTCATTTAGAGACTTACTCAGAGTATACAGAAGTCTTTATCCTTTCCATGATTCAATTACAAAGTTCAGAAAATCATTTCCAGTTCTTAGAGATGGTTTATATAGAGAATTTATTTGGGCTGCAAAGATTGACTTCCAAGTTGCTTATGTGCTGAATAAGAAACAAGTTCATTTGAGTAAACCAAATCTAAGTTTACCTGATATTCAGAATCTGAAGAAAAGTACTTTGGTTATTCAACCTCCAGGATTTGTATGCAAGTGCTTTCAAGAATTGCTTTTTATAAGATTTGAAGAACTCCACAAATGCTGCAATGGAACTTTAATGGCTATCAGAGATCGTTTGGTTAAAAGGCAAAACAGAAGACCAAAGAATCTGAATGATGAAGATTGGGAGAAGTATAAAAAGCTTGCTAAGGAGATGATCAGAATCATAGAATCTCTGTTGGAATATAGAAGTCTAATCTTGAAGGATGTTAGACAAATTTTGAATTTTCGGAATTATGATCTGAACTTTTGAAGCTAAGGGGGAGATTGATAGAGATATAAATATAGCTTCAAAAGGAACTGGGTTCTGAAGACTAAGAAAGATCTGAATAATGAAAGACTCAGAGTTCAGAAGACAAGCTGAAGAAAGCCTAAGGCATAACTTCTGAAGTGGCAACTTCAGAAGTTCTGAAGATTCTGAAGAAGTTTTGAAGAAGTTTTGAAGAAGTTCAGAAGTAGTTCTGAACTTGCTTGTCATCTGTGTACTGTAACTTTAGTATTTCCATTTATTTATAAATAGATAGTTTGATAGTTTGTTAGAACTAACGTTTCATAAAACTTGTAAAGACATATATTGTAACACTATTCATCTAATAAATACAATATACGACATTTGGCTATCCAATTCTTGTTCTAATCTTTTTATATTTTAATATCTTGATTGTTTGGGTCCTAACAGCATCTTCTTTGTCAAAATAAATATGTTAAAGATATGTTGAAGAAATTTGATTTGACTCAAAGCTCTTTAACGAAAACTCCTATGGCCCCTCCTTTGACTTTAAATATGGACCCTGATGGTAAATCTATTAATGTCACTACATATAGAGGAATGATAGTATCCTTATTTTATCTAACTGCTAGTAGGCCTGATATCATGTATGCCACCTGCTTATGTGCTAGATATCAATCCGAACCCAAAGAATCCCATCTTATCGTTGTAAAGTGAATATTCAGGTATTTGAAAGGGACTCCTAATATTGGTCTCTGGTATCCTAGAGACTCAGGGTTCGATCTAACGGGTTATTCAGATAGTGATTTTGCAGGATGCAAAATTGATAGGAAAAGCACCATTGGTGGGTGTCAGCTCATTGGTGGAAAGTTGGTAAGTTTGACTAGTAAAAAGCAAAATTCAGTGTCCACATCAACTGCTGAAGCTGAATATGTCGCAACAGGAAGTTGTTGTGCTCAAATTCTTTGAATAAGAAATCAGCTCGCTGATTATGATAATCAACTATCAAAGATTCCTATATACTGTGAAAGCACTAGTGCTATTGCAATTGCAAACAACCCTGTACTTCAATCTAAGACCAAACATATCGAAATCAGATATCATTTTATCAGAGATCACGTTATGAATGGTGAAATAGAACTTCATTTTATTCCCACTGAATTCCAGCTGGCTGAATCTTTTTACAAAACCTCTTGAAGAATCAAGATTTAATATGTTAATCAACGAATTAGGAATGTTAAACATGGAAGAATAACTTCATCTGCTTTACATTTTCAGTGATTATTAAAATAAATTTCAATCTCTCTAATCATTCGCTGAACTCTAAAAAGGATATCACTAAGGTATAACCTCTAATCCCTCACTCTCAAAGTTTGATCTAATCCTTTTTCTTTTCTAAAAACAACTAGCATGTTGTTCATTACATCCTAAAATCTTCTATAACGTCTTGTTATAAAGATTTCACCCTTAATTCTGGATTAAAACCCAAAACTCATACATGTTCTAAGCATTTTTCTTCTTAGAACAGAAGAGCTTTTTGGTCAGTTTAATCCAAAATTTTCTTCTAAAACTTCTAATACTTGTTTTTGGTATATTTTCTTTACCAAAATCACGAAGATTTAGTCTGCTAGTTTTTTTATAAATTATTTTAAAACAAAATTCAGCCAAATAACAAGTATTTTGATGTTGTTCATCAAAACACTTGTTTACTTTACATTATTATTTGGTATCCTTTGTACCAAAATCACTTTGGTTTATACATTTTGGTATTAGGCCATGATTTTTCTATTCGGTGTGCCCATTTTTGAAACAGAAATGGCAACTCCAAGCAATGTCTCTCTCTCTGAAACAGAAGTTATTTCGGTCACAACTTTCATCGATGCACCTGAAGCCAAGTTTCCTCCTGAACAAGCTCTGGTCAAACCAAGCAACTATGTTGCTCTGACTGACATCTCCACTGAACGCGTCTACTTAAGGGATGGTGCTCTCTTTATCAAGAAATGCCCTCTGAAGTATGCTTTCATCCACGTCCCTGCTGGGATCACTACACACCTTCAACAATTCTGGCATACCGTCCACTACACTACCCTCACAACTGATAAGGGTAGGAAGCTCAATGCAATTCAGTTCACCACTGCCCTTGGAACTGTGGCCATCACTTATGGCGTGTTAAGGAATGGTCTCCGGCTTCCAACTAAGAAGAAAAATGAGCAATGGGTTGCTCCTCCAACCACTAAGGAAATTCAGGCATTCCTGGATGCCACTGGCTACGTACGGCCAGTTGATAAGGAGACGAAGCAAATCACCAAGTCTATCACAAAGGTGGAAAAGAAGCGAATTCCATCGAGATGGCAATACATATGGATGCACGTTATTCAGTGCTTAAGCTCCAAGTTTGGCTCCCAAGATCAGGCAAGCAATACTTCCCAGGAGATGGCGGTCGCTCTTTGCATTGGCCGAAAGCTTAACTTCACTAAATATATGTTTAGCAAAATGTACAAAAGGGTTAAGGCCCAGAAGAGGGACAAAGCTATCGCTTTTCCTAGATTTGTTGCTATTCTTCTAGAAAACATCTATGATGGGTACCCCTCTGAGGAAAATCAATCTTTCTCTTATATTGGGAAGAAATCCCTCGAAATAGATGAGAAAGAGGGAGGTGCTCCTTATACTCCCTACATGAGGCAGATAATTCAGAATACTGCTGCTGAATCTTCAACCTTACATCTCAGGTAGATGCAATATCCATGTCACTGAAAACCTCATCAATGACTAACCAAGGCGCCTCCTCCCCAGGTAAAAGAAAGCAACCATCTGATGGACATAAAAAGTCCATCGCCCATAAGATGACCACCAAGAAAGTCAAGAAGAGTGCCACTCAGACTAGGATTCTATCTGATTTTGGCATTTTCCCTTCCTATTATACAACTTCAGCCATCCCTACAGCCACAACAACAGCTTTTGGTTCTGTTGCCGCTTCATCAGATCTGCCTCCTTTTTCACCGACCTCGGTCACTGAAACCGTAATAGTCAGCCATGTTGAGGCTGTATCAGGTATCACTTGCACTGCCCTTTTATCCACTTCTATCTCTTTTTGTTTGGTCCTCACATCAATCTATGATTCAGGTATGGTTGTCCCCATTTCTGATGAGATTGAGCAACGTGCTATTCAGACATCAGTTTTCTTTCGACAATCTGATCTCTTCTAAGCAACGTGCACAGGACCTGAAAATGCTTCTCTTAAGCATTCTCGGAAACATGTCAGTGATCCTCAGGACACTACCATAGCATGTAACATCCCTGAGAGTAATCCTTTAGACACTCTCACGGCACCCATGTGTAAACACTTTACCTACCCACTTCTTTCTGCTAACCCTGAGCTCTTTTTGGCTCGTCTGTCTTTGTTATCTCTATGTGTCACTGCACCTATTTTTACTTCAGCAACCGCCGTCACCTCCACCACCACTCTGATCAGCACACCCACTTCTTCTAAGGTACACAAAGCTGTTGATCTTAAGGAGACAAAGAAGAAGAAAGCTCTTCCCAACTTTCCTTCTATGCCTATGGAGGTACCCCATATCTCTCTGTCTCCTCCCTCATTCCCAAAAATTGATTACCTGGTGAATGAATATGCGCTCGCAAGGTGCCGGGCAGACTCTCTGTGGTTCGCCTCGGAGAAGATCTTCAAGTAGGTAGTAGGGGTCCCTGGCATGAAAACTACTATCAGCAATATCTCCACTGATCTGGCAACAGTGAGAGATGACAATGCTTCCATTAAAAGACTAGTAAAAGCTCTCGCTGAAAGGGCTAAACGTCAAGACAAGGTCATTGCTGAAATGCAGCAGAATCAAGCTGAAATCATGCGCCTTGTTCAAGATCTCTCAGCAAGAGCCCCTTCATTCTCTAATGCAGACAGATCTCAATTGGATTTGATTGCTCAAACTCAAACCTCTCAGGCTACGACCATCTCCTCTCTCGACTCAAATGTGCACACCCTCTTGGTGCACACTTTGCCTGTAGATAACAAAGAGGGGTAGAAATTCGCCCAGGAGCTCGCTGGACAACTTATGGAGAACCAATTACCTCCGCAACCTCATCAACAACCACAACTTCATCAACAACCACACATCCCTGAAGTTGAAACAGGTGATGATAATAACAACGAAGAAGATGAAGACGAAGACGAAGACAACGATGATGAACCTGAAAACGTTGCTCATTATTCTTTCAAGGATGATAATAATGATGATGATGACAATGACTTATGGACTATTCACAGACCAGGAATGACACCATCAGGGGGAGTCGCTTTTAGAATCCCTTTGGGGGACAGGGAAAATTCTGAGAAGGATCAACCTGGCCCTCAGAGAAAAATAAAGAAGTATAGATATTGATTCTACTCTTTTAAATTCAGAGGGGGAGCTCATCACTGAGGTATGCCTTCCTCTCTTCTCTTATAATCTCCCTCCTGAAGCTCAAACTCCTCCACAAAACTCTATTCCTGATGAACCTCTCTCCTCTTCTCCTCTCACTGATCCCTGTTCCCCAAAGGGTTCTCCAATCCTGAATGAACCTTCCTCGGAAGATCAGTTCTTGTATATATCTAATACTAATTCTGAAGAAGAAGAAGGCCTTGTACAAAGGCGTGTAAATAAACAAATAATAAGGGAGCTTGAAGAAGAAGAAAGACGAATAAATTTCATTAGAGATATAGAAGCAACCGGAATAAAAAATTCTTCGTACCTCTGAGCTTGAAACCCAGTACCAATCAGGGTGTTTGACGAATTATCTTTTCTCTCCAAAGAAGAAAGAGCAGAGGCCCTTGAAGCTCAGAGACTAAGAGATGAAAAGATGAAGCAAACTAAAGAAGACATAAGGATTGCACGACAGACGATCAGAGAGGATAAGCTAAGAGACAAAGCGACTAAGCAGCAAAATGAACAAAGTTTAAAGGTCGCTGAGGCTCTAGCACAAAAAGAACTTACAAGGGACAATCTGAAGGTAAATCCGATCGTAGCTCAAGAAAAAATTCTAGATGCTCCGAATAAAGAAAATCAAGAATCATGGAACGCTGAACTAGAATGGTGTTACAAAAGGTTCAAACACCGGGTTTCTGATGCTACTATTACTCGTGCTACTATCGAATGACACACTTCCAAAAAGAAGGGTTTGAAGATATATGTATCGATGTACAGGCACTCAAGGAGTGAACGAGAAGAACCGCAGTTTCTAAAGTTCTATGGATACACTGAATGTCCGGAAATCAGAGATGCCATACAGAAATCAAAGTCAAAGTTCAAGGGTGTCGTATAAATATTTCTTGATCAACTATTGCAAAGGATGTCACAACACGTCGAAGTTCCTCCTCTCCCTGATCATATCAAAAGAAGAAAGTCGAAATCAGATGCTGAGGAAGGCCCATCGTCTAGAAACGAACATAAGACCAAATTCAACTACGAAAGCATCCTTGGTCATCTTGAGATCCCTGACTCTCAATGCTCAACACCTCTCCTCCTGAAGTCAGAAAATTTATAGAGCATGAAATCATTACGCTTCCTGAAGCAGGTATGGCCTTTCTTGATAATCAAGGGGTATTAAGGATCTCAGAAGCAAAGAGGTCAGAAAGGCTCCATCAAAACTTCTCAAGATCTAGTACTACAGCTGCTGGTCTACTAATGACCCTGTACAAAACTTCTCAAGAACGAGCTACGAAGAAGAAAAGAGAAACTCTCTGATTGGTCTTTAGTTTCTTTTCCTTTGTAACATTTTTTTAGTGTATTGTACTTTACTCTACTATTGTAATTTCATTTTCATGTAATTCCTCAGATTATAAAATTCAGTGAAGTACTCTACTCCATCTGTGTACTGAAAAGATCCCTGAAAACGGTATTAGGGACAATGAACATAAGAGTTCTATTTTCTTTAAAACAAACTATACTCCTGATATTACACTCTATAATTAAACCAGTGAATGAACTTTATAGATTTTATACTTGTAAAATTGTGATTTCATATCCTTATAAATGAAACTCAATTCAGACAGTGGACTAGCTGAAAAAGATCTCACAAATTAGTACTTAGATTTCTTTATCTAAATTTTTTCTAAGTCCTTACTAATCCTTTCAAGCAATTTTCATATGTTGTTTAATCATAATCAAATAGGGGGAGATTGTTGATTCAAAATCCTTACAGTGATTTGAATATGATTTCGTTTTATACTTAGTGAAAATTCCATGGATAAGTCACTCTTCGTATTCAGCGATGACATACGTTGATAGTAACTCGGCGATCACTGAAGATCAGGAACATTGGCTTCATATATGATGATCCGAAGAACAACACTCACAACACAAGTCCATTCAATAACAGTCGAAGACCAAGCTGAAGCTAGAGATGAACAACTACTTATCTGAAGCGGTTCAGTGATAACAAAGCTCATCTATATTAGAAGTGTGAAATCTTGCACAAACTCAGCGATACCTTAGTAACTTCATCCTTGAAGTCACTAGTTCAGGGATCAAGTGAAGCATCCAACAAGATTATCTTCATCTTATCCTCGATGCACAAAAGTCAAAACCTCAATACCTTGTTAGTAAAGGACGTACGTATTGTCTCTTATGTCCCCATCAAATCTGATTTGGTATTGTTCATAGGTGGCTAAAAGTATGGCCATCCTATTAACCAAAGGACAAACATTCCTTACATGTTTGACACGTAGCATATACCTTTTGTTTTGCATTAAATGCAAACGAGTATAAATAGATTGAAAACCCTTTCCATCTGTATGCATGCAACTTTCTCTCTCAAAACCTCTATTGCTATTTCTTTCTTTCCTTGTGCATCAATTTAGTGTTTTCTTAACTTACAATAGAATAAGTTAGAAACTTGTTCTTATTCCGCTTGTAACTTTAAATTTGTTTATTTAATATAAACTCAGTTAAAAATAAAAAAGACGTGTGTTTGTATTCAACCCCCTCCCCCCCCCCCTTTCTACAAACTGTTCTATATCTTTGAACTCTTGTAGACCCCTTTGGGACGAACATATTCTATTACAATCTAATAATCATTAAGTAATTTGATGCAGAAGATAGGGGTGTTCATCCAAACCGACACACCGCACAAACCGCCCACACCACACCGCACACCGCACCGCAAAGTGCGGTTTAGAACTTCCGCGGTGCGGTTTGCGATTTTACCAAACCGCACTATGTGGTGCGGTTTGTGGTTTTGAGTTATCAAGCCGCGGTTCAAACCGCACCGCACCGCATATTTTGTATTTTTTTTTAATTTTATATATAACACACATATACATATAGAATAATTTATTATTTATGTAATATTTATGAATTTTGTGTTTTGGATTTTGAGTGATCCAATATTATAATTGGCAATATTTAATAATTTAGTTCTTCACATCACAACTCACACGTCCAATTTAATTTGAGTTTATTTTTTATTTTTTTTACTATTTTTAGTTATGCAATATCTATTTGGGAATCGGATATGTTGAAACTCCTTATTTTTTTGAACATACGGCCGCTTTATCGTTGATTTTATAATGTATTTTAACTGTATAATTATTGGATTGTAAACATAAAGTGCGATAGGTACAAACAATGCGGTGCAGTTTGGTGCGGTTTGAGGTTTACGCGGTGTGGTTTGCGGTTTGGGAAAATGCTCAAACCGCATATGCGGTTTGCGGTTTGGCCTTAAACCACACCAAACCGCACCGCGAACACCCCTAGCACAAGATATGGAAGAGAGAATAATCAGAGGTTCAAGAAAAGATTAAGCATGCATGAAGATGAAGAAGAGGTTCTTCATCTATTTATACATAATGCATTAAATGCAAATCAGTACATGCCAGGTGTCAAGCATCCATTGGAGACTTGTCCTTTATTCATAAAGCAACTATACTTTTAGCCGAATATGAACAATGACCTTATTAGAGTTGGTAAGCATGTGGGAGACATTCAAGTAACGTAGTACCTTCTATCTGACAATGGTATGGGAAGTTGACATTTGTGCATCAAGGATAAAATCAACTTTGATCTTGTTGAGTGTGCTTCATTTGGTCGTTGATACTTGAGGCTTCAAGGACGAGTCCTTCAGGTATCGTTGAAGCATACACAAGATCTCACATTTTTGTAGACGATCGTTGCTATCACTGAACCGCTTCAGATCACGAGTTGTCCGTCTCTATCTTCAGCTAGCTCTTTGACTATCACTTAAGGTTCTTTTGGTGTGAATGTTGTCTTTAGATCTTCCAGATTCAGGTAGTGTCCCTGATGGTTTCAACGATCACTTAGTGCAATCAGTGTTTGCTCTCGCTGAATTTGAATAATAACTATAACTAGGATTTTCAATAAGTATAGAGAGGAATCATAATTAAATCACTGAGGAAGCTTGGATCAACAATCTCCCCCTATTTGATTATTATTAAGCAATATAAGAAGTTTGCTTGAAATGATTAGTAAGGCAATAAGATATACAAAGTGTAAATTTTAAGGACTAGTTTATGAGATCTTTTTAAGCTTTTATGCTATCTGAATTGAGTTTCATTCATAAGAGTATGAAGATACAACTTTTTACAAGTGTTGTAAACTAAATAGCGTATTCACTGATAAATGTAAGAAGGAATGTTATCAGTGAATGTAAAGGTATTATAAGAATAGGACTCATAGGTTCATTGTCCCTTATTACTGTTTTAGGGATCTCTTCAGTACTAGATAGAGTAAAGTACTTCATTGAGATATCATTAATGATGAAATTGAAGATTACACCAGATAATGATATTACAATCATAAGTAAAGTACAATACACTGAATATTACAAAGGAAAACAAAACTTAGGATCTAGATCCCTGAGTAGCAGTTATTTGATCCTCTCTTCTTTGTATCTCTCTGTTGATTCTCCTTCTCTGAAGTTTGAGACCATCATTTTCATCTGTGCAATAATGGTAGAGAATCTTAAGGAGTTTAGCTGGAGCAATAGTGATCTCCTTATTTTTGAAGAAAGTTATCTCTCCATTATTATTTAGGAAGGTCATACCTGGCTCTGGATGACTAATGATTTCATCATCTTCATATTTTCGGTTTTCAGGCAGGGAGGTGTTCAACATGGAAATGTCAGGGACTACGAGGTGAGCGAAAAGACTGGCAAAGTAGAATTTTATCTCATGTTCATTTCTGAACGAGGGACCATCTTCAGTGTCGGGCTTGCCTTTCTTCTTTTTGGATTTTAAGGGAAGAGGAGGCACTGTTACGTATCGGAAGATCCTTTCAAGAAGCCTATTTAGGATTTCTTCAACAACGCCATTGAACTGGGATTTTGACTGTTGGCTTATAAAATGTATTATATTCAAGCTTTGTATATCTAGTTTTGTTGACTTTCATGTAAGGGTATAAATACCATTCCCTTGTAACTTGTTCATAACTTGGAAGTGAGATATATGACAGTTGACTTTTGCTTTCCATAGTTTGACTTTTTCTCTCTGTATTGTTCTTGATAATTTCATAGAAGATTGATCATATTTGGGGATTATAGTTGGCATCAGAGCAGATTTCAACAATCTTTTACTGAAATTCGACATGATTTGGACTGAATTGAACAAATTTGAGGCTATTTGATCGGATTTTTGAGCAGTTTTTGGATATTTTTGTGTTTTTCACGGGTTGTCCATTTTTTGAAAATCAAAATCATTTTTTCAGGATGATTTTGGTTAAATTGATGGTGGATTAGTGTTTAGGATTGAAATTCGAGCATATTGATTACAAAGTTGTAATCAGAAACATTGATTTAGTCATTCAATTTAAAGTTTTTTGGATTTTCAGAGTTAAGGATATTTTCGAACAAAAATGGCTAATTTGATCCATTTTTAGGCAGATTTTGGATTATATTTGTGTTTAAGAAGTGTTCAGATCTTCATTTCAATCAAATATGTAATAATTAGAAGTTGAAATTTGCAGGTTTGGTGAATTTTGATTGTTAGTATCCGAAGAATCCTATGAATTTGGATCTTATGTTTTGAAATGTTTTGTAAAGTCATTATTCAGACATCACAGTTCAGAGGTTTAAAGATAAAGTTTAGAAGTTCTGAAGACAAAGTTCAGAAGTTCTGAAGACAGTTTTGAAGTTCTGAAGAACAAAGTTTAGAAGTTCTGAAGACAGTTCAGAAGTCCTGAAGCACAAAGTTCAGAAGTTCTGAAGACAGTTCAGAAGTCCTGAAGAACAAAGTTCAGAAGTTCTAAAGAGCATAGTTCAGAAGTTCTGAAGAACTTCTGAATTGAGTTTTTGATGATGTGTCTCAATGTCATAGGGCTGTGATTTAAATGTATGTAATTTTAGCTTTACCTTTATAATATAAATAGAGAGTCTGTTAGACAGTTTGATGTTGAACTTTATTATGAGAGTCGATTAAAGGTGTAACTGTGTGTTTTCTTCCAAGGTTTTCTACAATTCTTAATAAAATGAGGATTTAATGAGCAATCAATACACAAATATGTTGTAATCGGGACTTACATTGATCATTTCAGTGGGTAAAAGTTCGAAAAAATGCAAGTTCCGAGTTCATCAACGATCTCCGGAACTTAAATATTGTCTTTTCTTGTTCATCATTGATTTCCGGAACTTGAATATTGCCTTTCTGAGTTCATTATTGATCTCCATAACTTGAATATTGTCTTTCCATGACCAACTTTCTCCGTATACAAGTTGATTTCGGAATAGTTCATTCCAGATTACTTCCTTAGTGGGCTCAGATTCCCTGCCTGACCCTTTTCCCTGTTGGGAAATCTTAGGGCAATCCTGATTGCGCCTACAGTGATGGCCAGAGAGCCTAGGCGATTTTGGAGGGCAATTGCAGGGATCTTATGTCCCTTTTCAGTGGTCTTGGTGGTTGAGTAAGCAGTGAACCAGAACTGCTGCAGATACTCAGTGATACCCATCGGTTTGTAACAGAAAATATATCTGAGAGAGCACTTTTGAAGGAACACAACACCTTCCCTAAGGTAAGAGCAATCTTTAGGGATTTCCAAAAGAGCAATGTGGTTGCAGCGCTTCACCACTCCTTGTTCTAGCTTGAATCTGGTATAGCTGGGAACCTTGAATTAGTGACCATTGAAGTGTTCTCATACATAGAATCTTCAGTGTTAGTGTTGTTGTTGGTGTTGGCCATTTCTGTTACAAGGATTGGAGAACCAAATAGAAAGAACATGGTTTAATACAAAGATGTGTTGGTCCCAAAGGAGTCTACAAGAGTTCAATGGATATAGAAACAATTTGTAGAGGGGGCGGGGGTTGAATACAAACACAAGCTTTTTTCGTTTTTAAATAAGTTTATATTGAATAAACAAATTTACAATTGTAAGCGGAATTAAAAGAAGTATAAAACCTATTCTATTACATCTAAGAAATCACGAAGTTGATGCACAAGAACAAGAGAGAAAAGCAATAGAGGTTTAGGGAATAGAAAGTAGCATGCATAAAGATGAAGAAGAGTTCTTCATCTATTTATACCCGTTGCATTAAATGCAATACAAAAGGTATTTGCCACGTGCCAAGTTTCTATTAGAGACTTGGCCTTTGTTTAAAAGACAACCATTCTTTAGGCTGTATTTGAATAATAACCAAATCAGATTTGATGGGGACTTAAGGAACAATCCGTACGTCCTTTTCGGACAAGGCATGGAGGTTTTGACTTTTGTGCTTCGAGGATAAGATCAACTCTGATCTTGCTGTATGGGCCTCACTTTGATCGCTGAACCAAGACTTCAAGGATGAAGAATATAGCTATCACTGAGGCTATTACAAGATCTCACACTTGTGTATTTGACTGTTGCTATCGCTGAACCGCTTCAGGTCACTTAGCTAATCATCTCTTTCTTCAGCTTTGGTCTTCGATTTTTGCTGAAAGATCTTGTTGTGTGAGAGTTGTTCTTTAGATCTTCAGGGATAGAATGTTGTTCTTGATTATCAGCGATCACTGAACGCAGTCAGTGTACGCTATTGCTGATTTCTGAACACTATCCTATAAATGGAATTTTCACTAAGTATAAAAGAAAGTATATTCAAATCACTGAAAGGAGTTTGGATCAACAACCTCCCCCTATTTGATTATGATTAAGCAACATAGGAAAATTGCTTGAAGAGATTAGTAAGGACTTAGAAATTTTTGAGCAAAGATTTATAAGTATTAATCTGTGAGATCTTTTTGAGCTAGTCTATTTATCTAAACTGAATTTCATTTATAAGGATATGAAAGCATGTTGGTCCCGAAGGAGTCTACAAGAGTTCAATGGATATAGCAACAATTTGTAGAGGGGGGGTGGGGGAGGTGAATACAAATAGTAGGATTTTTCGTTTTTAAATGAGTTTATATTAAATAAACAAATTTACAGTTACAAGCGAAATTAGAACAAGTAAAACCTATTCTATTGTAACTTAAGAAATCACACAGATTGATGCAAAAGGAAATAAGAAAGAAAGAGACAGAGGATTGAGGAAATAGAAAGTAGCATGCATGAAGATGAAGAAGATATCTTCATCTTATTTATACCCGTTTGCATTTAATACAAGACAAAAGGTATATGCCACGTGTCAAGCATTCATAGGAAGCTTGTCCTTTGTTCAGAACGTAACCATGCTTTTCACCGCGTGTGAACGGTACCATATCAGATATGATGGGGACATATGAGACAATCCGTACGTTCTTCTTTAACATAGTATAAGGTTTGACTTTTGTGCATCGAGGATAAGATCAATCTTAATCTTGTTTGAGAAGCTTCACTTGATCGCTAAACTTAAAACTTCAAGGATGAACTTTCAGAGTATCGCTGAGGCTTTACAAGACTTCACATTGTGTAGATAATCTTTGCTATCATTGAACCGTTTCAGATCATTAGCTGATTATCTCTTTCTTCAGCTTGGTCTTCGACTTTCGCTGAATGTTCTTTTGGTGTGATGATTGAGCTTCAGATCTTCAGGGGTAGACTTGAGGCTTCTGAATTTCAGCGATCGCTGATAACACTCAGCGTATGCTATCGCTGATTTTAAGCATAAGTTTACAAATGGAATTTCACTAAGTAGACAAAAGAATCAATTCAAATCACTGAGAGGAGTTATGATCAACAATATCCCCCTATTTGATTATGATTAAGTAACATGTGAAAATTACTTGAAGGGATTAGTAGGGACTTAAGAAATAATTTAAATAAAAGTTTCTAAGTACTAATTTGAGAGATCTTTTTCAACTAAGCTATTTATAGCCATTGAGTTTCATTTAAGGATATGAAAACACAATTTTTTTACAAGTAGATGCCTTAAGTACATTCACTGATTTAAATTTCAGAAAGAAATATCAGTGAGTATGGAGGTATGTAAAGAAGTTAGAACTCTTATGTTCATTGTCCCATTTACTATTTTTCAGGGATTTTTTCAGTACAAAATTGGAGTAGAGTACTTCATTTGAAATTTCATTAATAATCTGAAGAAACTACATGAACAATGAAATTACAAAATTGTAAGTAGAGAGAAGTACAATACACTGAAGAGAGCTTTCCATGTCTTCTTCGCATTTCATTTTCATTGAGCCTCTTTTGTCGATTCATCAGCGGATCATCTGACCAGCAGTTGTAATGCATGATCTTCATGAAGGCTGATGGAGCTTTTCTGACATTGCTGTTCCGAAGAGACCTAGAAAGCCATCATTGTCCAAGAAAATCATACATGGTTCAGGGAAGGTGATGATTTCATTTTCTTCATACTTTCTTTCTTGAGGGAGAGAGGAGTTGAGCATCGAGATGTCAGGAATTTCCAGATGGCCAAGAATGCTTTCATAGTTGAATTTGGTTTCATGATCACTTTTAGATGATGAACCTCCTTCAGCATTTGATCTTCTTTTTCTTGTAGGCTCAGGGAGATGCGGAACTTGCACATGTTGTGACATCCTCTGAAGAAGTTGATCCAATGATCTTTCCACCATGTCTTTAAACTTTGATTTGGAACCCTGAATGGCATCTCTGATTTCATACCACTCAGAGTATCCATAGAACTTCAAGAACCTGGCTTCTTCTTTTTCAATATTCGTATGCCTATTCTAACAGATACCTTCAGACCATACCTTTTGGAAGGACGTCCTTCGATCTTTGCTCGAATGATTTTTGAGTCAGATCTCCAATAGTTGAATCTTTCAGTGCACCGGCGTAGTTCTTTTTCTCTGTGACTTGTTTCTTCATTGGTTAGAGCATTGAGGATCTTCTCTTGAGCGAGGATGGGATTTACTTGGATATTTTCTTCATTTAGTTCGCTTTGTGCTAGAGCTTCAACGACCATTTGACTTTTCTCGATTTGCTTTTTGATCGCCTTGTCTTTAGCAGCATCCTCCCTGAGTATTTTCCTTGCAAGCTCTAGATCATTCTCTGTGTGCTTCATCTTTTCATCCCTTATTCTTTGAGCATCAAGAGCTTGTGCTCTCTCCTCCTTTGATAGAAAATAGAAGTCATCCACCACGCTGATAGGAATTGAACATTCTGGTTCAGCAGATGGCGTTTTTATTCTTTTGGCTTCGAGTTCTTTCAAGAAGTTTATTCGCCTTTCTTCCTCTTCAGGCTCACTTATTAGGGGTCTCTATGCGCGGCATCTGGGAATGAGGCCTTCTTCATCTTCGGAGTCAGAGTCAGATATGTACATGAACTGCTCCTCTGATGAAGGTTCCTTCCGAAAAGTGGAGTCCTTTGGGTGACTAGACTCACTGTGAATGGGAGATGGAGAGAGAGGTTGGTCAGCACCAAAGTTTGGAGTAGAGAAAGAAGGATAGGTTGGAGGTTCAGAGATGGGAGTATGAGGGATAAGGGGAAGAGTTACCTCTACAGCGGTCTCCCCCTCAGATATTGGAATGGTGGCATCAACATCTACCACCTGATTGGCTGGACGGATCCTGAGAAGGAGGTGGTCCGTCCCCCAAGGGCTCCCTGTAGACTATTTCAGGCATGAAATTGCCTGGTCTACTCCTTTTAAAGTGCTTGAGGGCACCAGGAGGGATGTCATCATCATCATCATCATCTTCATCTCCTCCATAGTGAGGGATGTCATCGTTGTCTTCCTCATCGTCTTCTTCCTCCTCCTCATCTTCCTCTACGGCTTCAATGACAGTGGAAGGAGGGTCTCGCCGAAAATAAGGAGATATCGGAGTATCATGGAATCTTTCATTAGACTCTCTGATGATCTCGTCAGCGATTTCCTTGGCACATCTCCCCCCTCGATGTTGTCAGCAGGGAGTACATGCACTATCAGAGTGCGCACATTGGACCCAATGTCCTTTAGAGAAGATGTGTGAGCAGTCTGAGTCTGAACCACCTGGTTCAGAGAGGTCCGATCAGCAGTAATGAAAGAAGAGCTAGCTTCTTGAATTTTGTTCAGCACCTGAATCATGTCGGACTGAGTCTTCTGAATAGACTAAAGCGCTTGATCTTGTGCTTCCATCTTCTTCTCCAACCTGGCAATGGCTTGCAGATTAGCCAGATTATCAGCCTTGATCGCCTGAATGTTAGTGTAGATATTGTTGATGGTGGTCTTCATCCCTGGACTACTAGCGACAATTTGGAAGATGTATTCAGTGGACGTTTGAAGATTGTTCACCCTATCCCTTGTGAGAGCACATTCATTGACCAAAAAGTCATTTGTAGGGAATATGGGGTTTGGGAGAACAATCTTGGGGATCTCCACGGGAAAAGAAGGAAGTTTTGAAGAAAACTTCTCTTGCTTTAGCTTGCGCAGTCCAACCTCCGTCTTTGGTTGCTGAGGAGATTTACCGTTAGTAGCACTGAAGGGAGTAGTAGCAATATCAACAACCTTGGAGACAGTGATAGTGGTTGATGTCGTGGAGAGAGGAGGTTCAATACTTGATAATAACATAGACAGAGCAGCAAAGAAGAGCTCTGGGTTAGATGAGGGATGATAGAACATGACATTTACCTTGAGAGTATCATGAGGATTACTCTCAGGGATAACGTGTACTGAGGTAGTGTCATGTGGATCACTGGCCTGTGTCTTAGTATGTCTGTGAGAGACATGTTGAGGCCCTGTTGTAATGGCTTTCCAGAGTTTAGATTGTCGAAACAATACTGAAGTTTGGATAGCGTGCATTTCAACATCATCAGAGATAGGGACAACTATCTCTGAATCATTTGTTTGTGTGAGGACCATAGAAGAGATGGTAGAAGAAGAAGAGAAGGTTGTGAATGTAGTAACTGATCCAGCTTCAGCGGAGCTGGCTATTACACGTTTAGTGACCGTAGTCACTGAAGGTGGTGGTAGAGTTGAAGAAGCGGCAACGGGTTCAGAGACCGTTGTCGTGGCTGTGGCTACAGAGGACGTTGGTAGTACGCCCGAAATAGGAAGGGAAGTCTTTTGAGAGACTTCCTTCCTTGGCTTCTTTGCAGCTGGATTATGAGCGATGGTCTTTTTGTGACCATCACTTGGTTCCTTTCGTTTGGAGGGAGAGGAGGTGTCAGGGATACTCACTGATGGTCTGGTCCGTGAGATGGACACATGTCTCGCTGCTTTGATGGGTTGCAGCATGTAGGGCGTGAAGGGAGCATCATCTGGATGGACATCAATGTCTAGAGACTTCTTTCCCACCTGCGAGAAGCTTTGGTTGGCAACCGTTGGATATTCACCCTTGAAGGCAACCTCCAGAATGGTTGCAAAGAATATGGGGTAAGGAATGAATTGTTTCCTCTTCGCAACTTTGACTTTGTTGTACATATCGCTGAATATGTAGTCAACATAATTCAGCTTGTAGTTGGTGTAGAGAGCAAATCCAATGTCCTGGAAATGCTTGTTGGCTTGGTCGTGAGAACCAAACTTGGAGCCAAACACTGAATCACTTTTGGGAAGATATATTGCCAGCGACCTGGAAGACGCTTCTTTTCCATCTTCGACCCCACAGTCTGACTTCAGGGTTCTCCCAGACATAACCATTAGAGGCCTTCAATAGTGTCCAAGAAAGCCTCTCTTTGTTCCCTTGAGGGCTTAGGGGCCCAAGACTCGTTCTTTCCTCTGTAAGGAAGGCGGAGAGCATTCCTCAGAAAGCCAGAGGTGAAGGCGAACTCGCCGAGAGAGGGGATAGCGAAGTGGATTGCAGGGAGCTTCCTACCCTTGTCAGTGGTGAGGGTTGTGTAGTGAGCCGTGTACCAGAGAGCCTAAAGGTGCGCCGTGATGCCCATCGGATTGTACACAAAAGCATACATCAGAGGAGAAGCCTTGATGAAGGTAGCACCATCGTTGAAGTAGGAGCGTTCAACAGGGATATCAACTAAGGCGAGATAGTTGCAGGCCTTGAACGTAGCTTGTTCCAAGTCAAATTGGCATATAGGGGCCTTGGTGAGGACGACTTGATCAGCAGCCTTAAGGCCTGTTTGGTAGCGGCTTAATGAGCTTAATAAGAGATATAGCTTATTCGCCTAACTATATAGAGGTGTTTGTTAGCGGCTTAATGGTACAAACCATGACTTATTCGCTCAGCTTGAGAAGGTAACCTTATCCAAACAAACATCATATTTCCTCATTTACCCTTCTTTCTCAAATTTTCGCTCAGCACCCCGTATTCGCTCAGCACTGAAAACACTCTCATCAAATACCAAAACCCTCATTTGGCAGATTTTTCTCTCTCTAAAAATTTCTCTCAACAAAAATCGACTTTTTGATGATTCTAGGTGTGTTTGGGGTCGATTTTTCGATCCAAATACTTTCATGGGTTTCGATTTCGTCTACTAATCCATCATATTGCTTCGATTTCATCGTTTTATTTTGATTTGGCATCCGATTTTGGATTTTTCTCAAAAACGCGATTTTGACGAATTTTTGCGATTTTCAGATCTGAGGGCTTGGGGCTGCTTCCAGTTCATTTTTGAGGTCTATTGGAGGTCGTTTTCACATAATATATTGATCTGGAGCTTCGATTTGATCTAAAATATAAATTTGGTGGTTCGATTTTGGATTTTTTTTGGGCCAAAAACGTGATTTTTGACAATTTTTTTACGATTCTCAGATCTGAGAGCTTAGGGCTGCTTCCAGTTTAGTTTTCAGGTCTATTGGATGTCGTTTTCACATAGCATACTTATCCCGAGCTTCGATTTGATCTATAATAAAGATTTGGTGGTTCGATTTTGGATTTTTTGGGCCAAAATCGTGTTTTTGTCGATTTTTTGCGATTTTCAGATATGAGAGCTTGGGGCTGCATCTAGTTCAGTTTTGAGGTCTATTGGAGGTCGTTTTCACATTGTATATGATCCCGAGCTTCGATTTGATCTATAATATAGATTTGGGGATTCAATTTTGGATTTTTTGGGACAAAATCGTGTTTTTTGATGAATTTGTGCGATTTTTCAGATCTGAGGGCTTGGGGCTATTTCCGGTTGATTGTGGAGAGCTGTTGGAGATCGTTTATACATCGTATAATGATCTGGGGCTTCGATTTGATCTATAATACATATTTGGGAGTTTGATTTTAGATTTTTTGGGCCAAAATAGCGTTTTAACGATTTTTTTGCGACTTTTAGATCGGGGCTGCTTCCTATTCATTTTGGAGAGTTATTGGAGATCGTTTATACATCATATAATAATGTTCCGTAATTTTTTTTTATTTTAAAAATTGTTTAAATTGGTTGTATTTATTTTTAAGAATCAACCATTCAGCACACTTACCAAACACTGATGTTAATCGGTGCTTAATATACAGTGAGAGCTAAAATAGTCATTTTTTATATTCAGACGGTTTATTCAGCACAACAAACAAACAACAAGATATCTCAATCTACACAGATAGATTTATTTAGACAGACGTGTTTATACATACAGGACTTAATGGAAAACCAACCAAACAGCCCCTTACCTTAGTGTTCTTGCTTGAAGTTGCCATTTCTGTTTCAAAGATGGGAACACCAAATAGAAAATCATGGTTTAATACAAGTGTAATAAACCAGAAAAGGTTTTTGGTACAATGATTACCAAAAAGTGTAGAAGAAAAACAAGTGTTTTGATGAACAAAGATCAAAATACTTGTTAGTACCACAATTTTTAGAAAACGAGAAAGAAACTTGTTTTTTAAAAAAAATACCTTAAAAGGTCTTCTGTTCTAAGGCAAACCCAGAACAGGTTTTTGGTAAAACAACTAGTATTTTATTCACATTTGTTTAGGATATTAAAACTGGATTTGAATTTAAGAAAGATATAAAGTTAAAGATTTGAGTTTTAAGTGAAGAAGAGAGTTAGATCAAACCTTAAAAGTTAAAACAAAGAAAAACGCACAAGTGCGTGTTCTTGGTGTTCATGAGAAAGGCTTGAAGATTCAAAGAAGGCTCTTGCTTGGAGAGTAAGTATCGCGTAAAGAATCAAATGAAGAATTAAGTTGCTTAAATAGCATGAGGAGAGAGAAAGGATAGCTAAACGACGGTTTTAGCTTTTTGAAAAAGTAATGATGACCTAGCGCACGTTCCTAGAAAAAAGTTGGAATGGAAACGTCGTGGTCCGTCGTGTGTCAGATAAAGGTCTGACGTGTAAGCTCTTATTTGAATTTTTTTTTGAAAATGATTATCATTAAAAAAATGTTAATCATTATCCTTAAATTCTTCATCAATAGACAATAAAGGATTGTTAGTGATGGGTTTTTTGTTTTATGACATTCCCTTAAAAACAAATATTTCAGAGAATGTGAAGACTTAGAAGTTCATACCTGAGTGAGAATGATCAAGTATCACTGAATCAGAGTTCAGAGAATTGGAATTATTCAACATTTAAAATACCAAGTTCGCTGACGAGTAGATTGAATCTAGCTTCATCCAAAGGTTTGGTGAAAAGATCAGCGAGCTGATATTCAGTTGGTACGAAATGAAGTTCTACTTCATCATTCATCACATGATCTCTGATAAAGTGATATCGAATCTCAATGTGCTTAGTTTTTGAGTGAAGAACAAGATTATTTGCAATTGCAATAGCACTAGTGCTATCACAATAAATAGAAATTTTAGAAAGTTTGAGATCTAATCTCTCAGCTGATTTCTCATCCAAAGGATTTGAGCACAACAACTACCAGCGGCTACGTATTCAGCTTCATCGGTAGAAGTGGACACAAAATTCTGCTTCTTACTTGTCCAACTTATCAACTTACCACCTAATAGCTGACACCTGCTAGTGGTGCTCTTTCTATCAATCTTACATCCTGCAAAATCACTATCAGAGTAACCGATTAGATCGAATCCTGAGCCTTTGGGATACCAAAGACCCAGATTAGGAGTTCCTTTCAGACATCTAAAGATTCGCTTTACAGCGATGAGGTGAGATTCTTTCGGTTCAGCTTGATACCGAGCACAAAGACATGTACAGTACATGATATCAGGTCTACTCGCTGTAAGATATAGCAGAGACCCATTCATCCCACGATAGGCAGTGATATTGACAGGTTTCCCATTTGGGTCGTTATTTAATGTTAGAGAAGGTGCCATTGGGGTATTCATCGCTGAGCACTGATTCATATCAAACTTGTTCAGCATGTCGTTAACATATTTACTTTGACAAATGAAAATTCCTTTGTCAGATTGCTTAATCTACAAACCTAGAAAATATGTTAGTTCACCCATCATACTCATTTTGTATTCTTTCTTCATTCTATTTGTAAAACGAGTGCATAGTTTGACTTTTGTGGAGCAAATAATGTCATCAACATATATTTGAGCAAGAATTGTATGACCTTTATGTTTTCTTAGAAAGAGAGTTTGGTCAATTTTTCCACGAACAAATTTTCTTTAAGAAGAAATTTTGAGAGAGTATCATACCAAGCTCTGGGAGCTTGTTTTAACCCGTAAAGAGCTTTTTGGAGTTTAAAAACATAACCAGGATGGTTTGGGTCAGCAAAACCAGAAGGTTGTTCAACATAAACTTCCTCGCTGAGTTTACCATTTAGAAAAGCACTTTTAACATCCATTTGAAAAACTTTAAAGTCTTTATGGGCAGCATAAGCTAAAAAGAGTCTTATGGCTTATAATCTAGCCACAGGAGCAAAGGTTTCGTCATAGTCAATACCTTCTTATTTTCTGTATCCTTGAGCAACAAGTCTAGCCTTATTGTGAATTACAGTGCCATTTTCATCCAGCTTGTTTCGAAAAACCCATTTGGTTCCTATTACAGTTTTATCAGCGGGGCGATGAACCAGATTCCAAACTTTGTTTCTACGAAACTCAGTTAGTTCTTCTTGCATGGCAGAGACCCAAATAGGATCAGAAATAACTTGATCTATCTTCTTAGGTTCAGAGAAAGAAATAAAGTTAACATAGAGACAAATATTACCTGTACCTCTACCAGTCTTGATACCTGCATTTGGATCACCAATGATTTGATTTATTGGATGATTTGCAGTCCATCGCTGAGTTGGAGGTTGAGGAGATTGATCAACCATTGATTCAACGATTTTCTCTCTTACAGGGATGTCGTTGATCGATTTAGTGAACAGAACTTCATTTAAGATCAATTATGGATTAGATTTAGAGGGTTGATTTGTAGAAGATGAAGCTTGGTTATTCACTGAAGAATTTCTTAAAGAGGTATCAGATAGAGGAATCTGATTGGGAGGAGTGACGTTAGTCCCTGATGTTGATGGATCGTTGCTTGACGTAGGAAGATCAGGGATTCATCATCATTTGTTTCAGCATTAGGTTGATTGCTGAAATAAGTTTCAGGTTCCCCATAATGAGATCTCATCCATTGATTCAACTCCTCATATTCTTCAGGGATAGGAGTAGAATTAATATGACGAGATTCACCAAAGTTGACGTGCATGGATTCTTTAACGTGTTGTCTTCTCTTGTTGAAGATTCTGAAAGATTTAGATATAAGAGAGTATCCAAGGAATATCCCATCATCAGCTTTTGGATCAAACTTTCCCAAATGATCTCTGTCATTCAAAATATAACATTTACATTCAAAGATGTGTAGGTATTTTAGAGAGGGTCTTCTTCCATGAAATAGTTCATAGGAGGTCTTCTTGAATCGCTTCACTATAATGGATCGATTTTGAGTAAAACAAGCTGTGTTGACTGCTTCAGCCCAGAATTAAGTAGGTAGATGCGATTCGCTGAGCATTGAGCGAGCTGCTTCAATAATCGTCCGATTTCTTCTTTCAGTGACATCATTTTGCTGAGGAGTTCTCACTGATGAGAAGTCGTGAGTGATTCCCTTTTCTTCAAAGAAATTAATCAAGGAACTGATTTTGAATTCAGTACCATGATCACTTCTCATGGAACGAACGATAAGATTATTAAGGACCTCCATTCTTTTGATGAAAGCAATAATAACATCAGGTGTATCACTTTTATATCGAAGAAAGAACGCCCATGTGTATCTGGAATATTCATCAACAATCACAAGAGTGTATTTCCTTCCAGAGAGAGATTGGACATTAACAGGGCCAAATAGATCCATAGGGAGAAGTTGAAGAGGTGATGTCACTGAAGAGACTTGTTTAGATCTGAAAAAGGCTTTTGTCAGTTTTCCCTTTTCACACGCTGAGCAAAGAGATTCAATTGCAAAGATATGATTTGGGAGATCTCTGACAAGTTCTTTTTGAGAAAATTCATTCATTGTTTTAAAGTTTAGGTGAGAGAGTGTCTTGTGCCATAACCAGTTTATGTCAGAGAAAGCTCTTGAAATGAAACACATGTTTTCAGAGTGAGAGCTATTCATATTAATGACATACACATTTTCAACTCTTTTTCCTATTAAGGCAAGTTTGTCATTAGAATCAGTGACATCACATCTATTTTTCAGAAATAGAACTTTGAAGTCTTTGTCACATAGCTGACTAACGCTCAATAGATTGTGCTTTAGTCCTTCAACATAAGTGACTCGAGAGAATGAGGTGGCTCCATTGGATAGAATTCCATAACCTTTAGTGTATCCTTTGCCATTTCCACCAAAAGTCACTGAGGGACCAACTTCTTCCTTGTATTCAGAGAGCATAAATTTTCTGCCAGTCATGTGCCTTGAGCATCCGCTATCAAGATACCAGATACCTTTGGCACTCTGAGTTGAAGGAGACTCAGAGCTGGAAGTTCCAGAGACTTCTTTAGCTTTTTCAGTTTTTGCCATTAGACAGAGGAAAGGAAGATCTTCTTCATCAGAGCCTGATTCATCATATGATTTTGCCCAATCTTCTTGTTGATCCCAGTCAACTTCTTCAGCAATCAGACCTTTGCCCTTTTGCTGGTTCTTTTTCAGATCTCTGTATTTGTTCTTTAATTTAAAGTACTTTTCCTTCTTATCAGAGTTCTAAGAGGTGGTGGGAGCAGCTACTTTCTTAGATCTACATTCGCTAGCGAAGTGACCCTTTCGCTGACAGTTATAGCATATAGCAGATGCTTTATCAGCGGACAAAGTTTTTGCTATATCAGAGTCAGTGATAGCGGGAGGTTTTCGAAAGTTTCTCTTTCTAGCAAATCTTTTAAAGTTGTTCGTTAGAAGTGCCAAAGAGTTATCAAACTCAGAGATGTCAACATCAGTGAGTTCTTCTGAATTATTTTGATTTAATTCAGTGATAGAGGTGATGGAAGAAGAAACTAGTTTTGAAGGTTTTACCTCTGAAGTCACTAGTGCCAAAGAAGTACTTTTGGCACCCTTGAGTTCATTTATGAGGTTCTTTCTTAAAACCTGATATTGATCTTCATTTAAGAGCATTCCATATAATGCACTCAGATGAGAGAGTTTCAAGATTCTTTGATAGTTTTAAATATGTAGTTTACACTCCCCATTGTTCAGGTAGTGCCTCCATGAATTTTGTTAGCATTTCAGCATTAGAGTACTCTCTGTTGACAGTTTTCATGTCAATCAAGAGACAGTTAAATCTTTGGTGAACTTGAGAAAGAGTCTCACCTTTTGTGTGCATAAAGCTTTCATACTGTTTTACCAGATTAATGCATCTAGTGATTTGGACTTCATCAGTCCCTTCATATTGAATACTCAAGGTATCCCACATGGCTTAGATGTTCTCATCTTCATAATAGAATGATAGACTTCATCTGGTAAAGACATAGCAATTAAGGATCTAGCTTTAGCATCTATAGCTACTTCCTTTTTCTCTTCTTTAGTCCATCGATTTGGAGTTTTAATAATGCTCCTTTCAACGATGGCTGGAGTGGTAGCAATGGCAGGGACACTAGCTACTTAAGTTGTAAGAACAAATGGTCTATTTTCTAGATAGTAGGGGATCTTAGGATCGAACCCTTCTAGGAATAGAGTCATTCTCTACTTCATAATGGAAAGTTATCATGGCTAAATCTTGGAGGTTTAGCTAAAGATCCATTGTCAATATAGTTTGTATTAGTATTAGTCATTACAAAATAAATTTGTTCAAAGATATTTTAAAGATAAGCAAGAAACACTGTTCTGATACCACTTGTTGGTCCCAAAGGAGTCTACAAGAGTTCAATTGATATAGAAAAAGTTTGTAGAAGGGGGGGGGGGGGTTGAATACAAACAGTAGGATTTTTCGTTTTTAAATGAGTTTATATTGAATAAACAAATTTACAGTTACAACCGGAATTAGAACAAGTAAAACCTATTCTATTGTAACTTAAGAAATCATACAGATTGATGCACAAGGAAATAAGAAAGAAAGAGACAGAGGATTGAGGAAATAGAAAGTAGCATGCATGAAGATGAAGAAGATATCTTCATCTTATTTATACCCGTTTGCATTTAATGCAAGACAAAAGGTATCTGCCACGTGTCAATCATTCATAAAAAGCATGTCCTTTGTTCAGAACGTAACCATGCTTTTGGCCGCGTGTGAACAATACCGTATCAGATATGATGGGGACATATGAGACAATCCGTACGTCCTTCTCTGACATAGTATAAGGTTTGACTTTTGTGCGTCGAGGATAAGATCAATCTTAATCTTGTTTGAGAAGCTTCACTTGATCGCTAAACTTGAAACTTCAAGGATAAACTTTCAGAGTATCGCTGAGGCTTTACAAATCTTTGCTATCACTGAACCGCTTCAGATCATTAGCTGATTATCTCTTTCTTCAGCTTGGTTTTCGACGTTCGCGGAATGTTCTTTTGGTGTGATGATTGATCTTCAGATCTTCAGGGGTAGACTTGAGGCTTCTGAATTTCAGCGATCGCTGATAACACTCAGCATATGCTATCACTGATTTTAAGCATAAGTTTACAATTGGAATTTCACTAAGTAGACAAAGGAATCATATTCAAATCACTGAGAGGAGTTATGATCAACAAAGCACAAATTTTTACAAGTAGAGGCTATAAAGTACATTCACTGATTAAATTACAAAGTTTAATGTTAGTGAGTAAATAAGGTTTTTTAAAGAAATTAGAACTCATATGTTCATGGTCCCATTTACTATTTTTAGGGTTCCTTTCAGTACATAGATGGAGTAGAGTACTTCATTGTATTTCATTGATCATAAAGATTTGAAGAATTACATTGAAAAATGAAAATACAATTTGTAAGAGTAAAGTACAATACACTGAAGTAAATTACAAAGGAATTGAAAAACAACGGAGACTAGTCAAAGAGTTTTTCTTTTCTTCTTCGTAATTTTTTCTCATAGATCGCCTTTTAAGTATAGGTGAACAAACAATTATAGTACATGACCTTGATGAGTTTTGAAGGAGCCTTTTTGATCTCCTTATTCCTTAGAAACCTTGTTTGCCAATCATTTCCTAGAAAGGCCATTCCTGCTTCAGGGAGGGTAGGGATTTCATTTTCCTCGTACGTTGTATTGAGCATTGATAGGTCAGGGGTATTGATATGGGCTAAGAGACCATCAAGATCAAATTTAATCTCATGTTCATTTTTAGAAGATATATCTCGTTGAACGTCGGACTTTGATCTTCTCTTATAGGTTTTCTTAGGGAGAGGAGGAACGCTGACATGTTGTGATATCCTTCGTAATAGCTGATCAAGGTGCCTTTCTACTACACCCTTGAATTGAGATTTAGAATTTTGAATGACATCTCTGATTTCTAACCATTCAGAGAATCCATAGAACTTAAGAAATTGTGGTTCTTCTTTTTCACTTCTCCTATCTCTAAACTTAATTACAATTATCTTTGGACCTCTTTTTTGATTTCGTCCTAAGATAGTTGCATGTGTTATTGTTGCAGAGCGAACGCGATAATTTACCTTTTTGGTACACCATTCTAGTTCAGCATCCTTTGGTTCTTCATTTTCCCTATTCAGGGCTTGTAGAAGTTTTTCTTGAGCTATGACAGGATCAACTCTTAGGTTATCTCTGGTTAGTTCCTTCTTAGTGAGTTTTGTAGCTACTCGCTTACTCTTTTCTTCTTCTTGTCTTTGACGATTTAGCTTTATTGTTTCTTCTCTTGCAATCCTTTGAGCGACCTTGAGACTTTCTTGGGTATGCCTTATTTCTCGGTCTCTTAATCGCTGAGCTTCTAGAGCTTGTGCTCGTTCTTCAGGTGACAAAAAGAAAAATTTGTCATAGACCCTTATTGGAACGGGAGCTTCAGGGACAGAGGCATGAAAAGGAATTTTTACTCTGGCCAGCTTGAGATTTCTTATGAAGTTTGCTTGTCTCTGTTCTTCTTCTGGTTCAAGGATGGTTTGCCTATTTACATGCCTGTGAAGTAGGCCTTCTTCAGATTCAGGTTCAGATATGTACAGTAATTGATCTTTTGTGGAAGGTTCCCTAAAAGATGGAGAGTCCTTTGGGGGACAGGGATCACTGAGATTGGGAGAATTAGAGAGAGGTTCGTCAGAGCCGAAGTTTGATGGAGAAAAGGAGGGGTAATTTTGATTTTTAGAAGGAGGAATATAAGTAACTAGAGGAAGGCATACCTCTGCAGAGTGCTCCCCCTCAGAAGATATTGAACTGGGATCGAGATCCATCACTTTCTTATTCTTCCCTGAGGGATCAGACTGCTCCTGGCTAGGAGGTGGCCCCACCCCAAGGGTTATTGGAAAACAATTCCAGGTAGAGAAACATCTGGATGATTTTGATCGAAGAATCTTGAATAGCCTTCTTCTTCATCATCATCATTTTTTGAAAGATGAGGGACGTGAAGGATGTTTTCGGCTTCTTCATCATTTTCTTGCTCTTCTTCGTCTTCATCACCATCTTCAGGGATTGGAACCTGTTGAGGTGGTTGCTGATTGTAGAGAGGAAGGAGTTCACCAGGAATTATTGTATTTACTTCACCTATAAGCTCATCAGCGAGCTCTCTAGCGAATTTCTCCCCCTCTTTATTACCAACAGGTTGAGTGTGCACAAGAAGAGTATGGACATTTGAACCCATGTCGGTAAGAGTCTTTCCCTGCGATGTCTGAGCCCGAGCAACCACACACAGATTCCCTCTATCAACTTCAGTGAATGAGGGGGCTCTTTCAGCAAGACTTTGAACGAGATGCAGAAAATCAGCTTGTGTCTTCTATATTTCAGCGATTGTCTTTACCTACTCTTCATACGCCTTGGCAAGACGACCAATGGCCCGTTCTTTGGAAAATTTATCATCCTTCACTGTTTGAAGATCAATGTAGATGTTGTTGATGGTCGCCTTCATGCCAGGGACACCACTTACCATTTTGAAAAGACTTTCAGAGGCCACTAGCAAGTATCCACCCTATGTCTCGTGAGAGCACATTCATTGACCAGAAAATCCAGGGCGGGAAACGATGGAGGAGGCAGAGAGATCTTTGTAATTTCAACGACAAAAGAAGGAAGCTTAGTTAGAAGTTTCTCTGTCTTCACTTTATTAAGATTATCAGTTTTCCGGATCTTTGGAAAGGAAGTGGGGTTGCTTGTAGGAGCAGCAGAGACAAACGGTCCGTTGAGAGGAACAACGACCAAGGCAGTAGTGGTGGTTGCTGATGTGAAGACAGTTGTAGCAACATCTGTTGTTAATAAAGATAAAGCAGCCAAAAAGAGCTCTGGGTTAGATTATATGTGTTGGGAGGTAGTATGTATAATCAAGGGTTCCTTGAGAGTATCGTGAGGATTATTCTCAGGGATGGAGCATGCAACAGTAGTGTCGTGAAGATCACTGACCTGTGTCTGAGAGAAACATTTTCAGGTCCTGCGCACGTGGCTTTCCAATTTTTATAATGTTGAAACAAAACTGATTCTTGGATAACACGTTGTTCAACCTCATCAGAGATAGGGACAACCATCTTTGAATCATGAGTTGATGTGCGAACCAAAGAAAGATAGATAGAAGAAGAAGTGAAGGTTGTGCATGTTATACCTGATCCAGCTTCAGCAGAGTTGGCTATTACATTTTCAGTGACCAAAGTCGCTGAGAATGGGGGGTAGTGCTGATGAAGAGGAGACGACAACAGACGTAAAAGCCGTTGTCGTGGCTAGGGATAAAGGAGGCGTTGGCTGTACATTGAAGCTAAGAGGAGTAGATTGGTGAGATATACTTGTCTTTTGCTTCTTTGTAGAGTACTTGTGAGCGAAGTTTTTTTATGACCGTCAGTCAGCTGTTTGCGTTTGGAAGGAGAAGAAGCGTCGAGGATAATCACTGATGGGTTGGTCAGTGATTTGGACACAGAAACTACCTGATTGGTAGGAGTTGGTGCAGAGGTAGCAACAAGGGAAGCGTCCCTGATGAGATCCTGCATATAGGGGAGGTAGGGGGCATCTCATGGTTGTTCACCAATTTCCAGAGACTTTTTCCCTACCTGAGAGAAGGTCTAATTTCCAATCGGAGGGTATCCCTCATAGATGATTTCCAAGATTGTTGCCTCAAATCTTAGAAAAGGGATAGTCTTCTCCTTCTTGGATGACTGAACCATGTTGTAGAGGTTGCTAAAAATGTATTCAGCAAAATTTAGCTTTCGACCATGGCAAAGAGAGAAAGCCATCTCCAAACATGGCTTGTTGGCTTGATCCTCAGAGCCAGTTTTAGTGCCTAAGCACCGAATCACCTTCATGAAGATGTATTGCCACCTAGTTGGCATTTGGTTCTTCTCCGTTTTGGTGATGGTCTTCACATCAGCATCACATTCGTAGCCGATGACGTCAAGGAAGGAGATGAGTTCTTCTTTGTTTTGTGTAGAGGCCCAAGTCTGATTCTTACCTCTTGAAGGGAGGCGAAGAGCAGTACGAACAACATAGAGGTAATGGCATATGTTTCTTTTTCAGTGGTGAACTCCACAACACGGAGTTCAGCTCCCCTTTCAGTGGTTACAAAGGTGGTGTGGGCAGTGAACCAGAAATGCTGAAGGTCAACAGTGATTCCGACTGGGGAATGAGTGAAGACGTACACCAGAGGGCACTTCATGATAAACTTTGCACCATCAGTGAACTGTGGCTTGTCAGCGGGAATATCGACCAAGGCTATGAAGTTGCTTGTCTTGATATTGCTTTTTCAAGAGTGAACTTTGCTTCTAGAGCCTCAACGAAGTTTGTCATTGGTAGAATTTCATCTTCGACATATTTGAACTTGGAGCTTGAGGATGCCATTGCTGTTTCAAAGATAGGAACACCAAATAGGAAAATCATGGTTTAATAAAAGAAATTATAAACCAGATTTTGGGTATGAAGAATACCAAATCGATAAGAAGAACAAGTGTTTTGATGAACAAAATCAAAATACTTGTTGTTTTTGGCCGATTTTTAGAAAGATTTAAAAAAAAAGTTTATTTATGGTATTTAGATATACCATAAATAGTTTTGAGAAAATGTTTAGATAAAATTTTGGATCAAAATGTACCAAAACGTCTTCTGTTTTAAGAACTTAGAACAAGTTTTTATGGTTTAAATAAAACAGTTTTGACAATATTTAAAGCACAAATCTTTACAACAAGGAGTTATAGAAGATGAATAGAAGTAGTAAACAACATATAAGTTGTTTGAGCATAAAATGTAATAAGAAAGATCAAACCTTAAGAGAAAACTTGAAAACTGAGAAAAACGCACAAGTGCGTGTTCCTGGTGTTCTTGAAGGTTTGTTGAGAGAATTCAAATTCTTTACTTTGAGTAAATATGAGCGCATAAAGAATGAAAGGGAAAGAATTTTCCTTTTACAGTTGGATGAGAGAGAAAGAGGAGAGAGAAGAATGCTAAACGACGGTTTTAGCTTTTGGAGAAAAAGGTGATGATGACCTAGCGCACGTTCCTAGGGGTTGATAGGATAGGAAACACCGAGGTCCGTCGTGTGTTAGAAAAAGGTCTGACGTGTCCTTTTCTTTTGGAAAAATGATAAGATTATCATTTAAATAATAAATGTAATCATTATCCTTTTAAATCCTCATCATTTAACATTAAAGGAATGTTAGTGATATGTTTTCTCTTTTGAGATCCAGTCCCTGAATAACAAAACATTCAGAAAGGATAAGGAATAGAAATACATTCCTTGGTAGAGATATATGTATCACTGAATCATAGTTCAGGGGATGATTGGTGACTTTGAAATATATTTTAGTATCTACTGAATATAGTTGATCACTGAGAATTTTCATTCTTCAGCGTTTAACATACCAAGTTCTCTTATTAACATATTAAATGTAGTCTCATCAAGAGGCTTAGTAAATAGGTCAGCTAGATGATATTCAGTAGGTATAAAGTGAAATTTAATTTCACCATTCATGACATGATCTCTATATGCTTGGTCTTTGAGTGAAGAACTGGGTTATTTGTAATAGCAATAGCACTTGTGCTATCGTAGTAAATAGGGATTTTGGAAAGCTTAAGGTCATAGTCTCTGAGTTGGTTCCTCATCCATAGGATTTAGGCACAACAACTTCCAACGGCTACGTATTCAGCTTCAGCGGTTGATGTGGTCACTGAATTTCGCTTTTTACTTGTCCAACTTACCACCTAGTAGCTGACAGCCACTAGTGGTGCTCTTCCTTTCAATCTTGCAACCTGCAAAATCACTATCAGAATAACCAGTTAGGTCGAACCTTGAGCCTTTGGGATATCAAAGACCCAAATTAGGAGTTCCTTTCAGATATCTGAATATTCGCTTTACAGCGATCAGATGAGATTCCTTTGGTTCAGCTTGGTATCTTACACAGAGACAGGTAGAATACATGATATCGGGTTGGCTAGTTATAAGATACAGCAGGGAGCCTATCATTCCTCTATAGGCAGTGGCATTGACTGATTTCACATTAGGGTCCTTGTATAAAGTCAAAGGAGGTGCCATAGTAGTTTTCATCGCTGAACTTTGAGTTATCTAAAATTTATTCGACATATCTTTAACATATTTGCTTTGACATATAAAGATGCCTTTTTTAGATTCCTTAATCTGCAAACATAGAAAATATGTTAGTTCACCCATCATACTCATCTTATGTTCTTTTTTCATTCTTTTAGCAAAGCGATTACATAATTTGAGTCTTGTGGAACCAAATATAATATCATCAACATATATTTGAGCAAGAATTGTATGACCTTTGTATTTCATGAGAAAAAGGTTTAGGCCAATTTTTCCACGAACAAAATTTTATTTTAAAAGATATCTAGAGAGGGTATCATACCAAGCTCTAGGAGCCTGTGTTAACCCGTAAAGAGCCTTTTGAAGTATGAAAACTAAACCAGGGTGTTTAGGATAGGAGGTTGCTCAACATAAAATTCCTCTTTAAGTTTGCCATTTAGAAAAGCACTTTTAACATCCATTTGAAAAACTCTAAAGTCTTTATGGGCAGCATAAGCTAAGAAATATCTTATGGCTTCCAGTCTAACAACATGAGCGAAGGTCTCATCATAGTCAATCCCTTCTTCCTGTTTATATCCTTGAGCAACAAGTCGAGCCTTGTTACAGATTACTGTGCCATTTTCATCTAGTTTGTTACGAAATACCCATTTAATACCTATAACAGTTTTACCAGATGGACGAGGTACAAGATTCCAAACTTTGTTTCTACGAAACTCAGTTAGCTCTTCTTGCATAGCAGAGACCCAATTTGGATCAGTGATTTCATCATCGATCTTCTTAGGTTCTATTAGAGAAATAAAGTTTACATATAGACAAATATTATCTGTACCCCTACGGGTTTTAGTACCTGTATTTGGATCACCAATAATTTGATCTATCGGGTGATTTATAGTCCATCGTTGAGCTGGTAGTTGAGGAGTTTGATCAACATGAGATTCAACGACTTGTTCTTGCTCAGGGAGAACTGTGGATGCGTTAGCAATAAATTCTTCAGCATTCCCTATCATCCCTGGTTGAGATCCAGAGGGTTGTGCATTCCCTTGTGTTGAAAAAGCAGCATGATTATTCACTGATGAATCACCATTGGAGGAATCAGAAGGAGGAATCTGATTTAATGGAGTAACGTTTATCCCTGACGAGTATGGATCATTACTTGTAGTAGGAATGAAGTTAGGACCTTCATTATCATTATTTTCAGTGACAGGGGATATCCGAAAATAAGATTCAGGTTCCCTATAATGAGATTTCATCCAATTATTCAGCTCCTCGTCGTCTTCATAGATAGGAATAGAATTTGATGAGAGAGATTCATCAAAGTTCACATGCATGGTTTCTTCAACATGTTGTCTTCATTTGTTGAAGACTCTGAATGCCTTAGATATTGAGAAGTATCCAAGAAATACACCATCATTTGCCTTTGGATCGAATTTTCCTAAATGATCTCTATCATTCAGAATATAACATCTACATCCGAAGATATGTAAATATTTTAGAGAGGGTTTTCTTCCATGAAATAATTCATAGGATGTCTTCTTGAATCGTTTGACTATCAGAGATCGACTTTGAGTGAAACATGCAGTGTTAACTGCTTCAGCCCAGAACTGAGTTGGTAGACGTGATTCGCGGAGCATTGAGCGAGCGACTTCAATGCTTATTCGGTTTCTTCATTCAGCAACACCATTTTGCTGAAGGGGTTCTCGCTGATGATAAAGTATGAGTGATTTCTTTTTCTTCAAAGAAAGTAATCAGAGTATTGTTTTTGAATTCAGTGCCATGATCACTTCTCATGGAACGAACAATTAGATTGTTTAGGACTTCCTTCTTTTGCTAAATGAAATAATTTTATCAAGTATATCACTTTTGGATCGAAGAAAGAATACCCATGTATATCTGGAATATTCATCAAGTATCACAAGAGTGTACTTCTTTCCAGACATGGATTGGACATTGACTGGTCCAAATAGATCCATGTGAAGTAGTTGTAGAGGAGTGGTAACTGAGGAAACTTGCTTAGATCTGAAGGATGCTTTTGTCAGCTTTCCTTTTTCACAAGCTGAACAAAGAGATTCTTTTGTAAAAGCATGTTTAGGGAGATATCTGACAAGTTCTTTCTGAGACAATTCATTTATCGTCTTAAAGTTCAAATGAGATAGCCTCTTACGCCAGAGCAAGTTAATATCAGAGGAGGCTCTTGAGAGAGAGAACACATTTTCAGAGTGAGAACTATCCATATTGATGACATATACGTTCTCTGATCTTTTGCCTTTTAGAGCAAGTTTATCATTTTTATTAGTGACTGCACATCTTGTCTTTGTGAACAAGACTTTGAAGTTTTTATCACAGAGTTGACTAATGCTTAATAAATTATGCTTTAGCCCTTCAACATAAGCAACACGACTGAATGAAATTGTTTCGTTGGATAGAACGCCATTACTCTTGGTGTATCCTTTGCCATTTCCACCAAAGGTCACTAAGGGATCAGTTTCCTCCTTGAATTCAGAGAACAAAGATTTTCTGCCAGTCATGTGCCTTGAGCATCCTCTATCGAGATACCAGATACATTTAGCACTCTGCATAAGACAAGAGGATTAATTTTTCAAAGGTACCCATACTACTATGGGTCCTGCATTGTTAGTGGAAACAACATGTCTAACGGATATGTTACATGCTGAGGAACTTTCTTCAGTGGTTATCTTCACTTTGGATATTTTACCACCCTTAGTGGATTTCAGTTTAGCTGATTTTTCAGCAAGAGCTACTTTCTTACCATGAACCAATCTTTCAGCTTTAGTAACATTAGGCATTTACTAGCAATAGTCTCACAATAGTGACAACACTTCCTATATTTAAAATTTGGTTTTGAGCTGGAAGCATGTAAGGAGGTCAAAGAATTTTCGGGACCAGGACCAAGAATTCCTTTTTCCATTGTCCTAGAGGAATAATCAATTCCTCAGGAATAGACGGAGTAAGACCAATATTAATTCTGGACGGATCCAGGGATCTTTCTTCCAGATTTAGGATCACTTGATGAAGGAAGTGAAAGATTCTTCTTCATCTTTTGGAAATTCTTGATCGTGGGAACATGATCAAGGAACTCGTCCTTGATCACCTTCCTTGAATCATTGGTAGAAGGTTTGGAAGGTCTTTTCTCAGAAATAGGAGCATTTTGAGAAGAGGGGTCAGAAATAGAAGAAACAAACATTCCAAATTTTAGCATGAAACGATCAGTGTCTATTTCTTCTTGGTCAGAAGAATATACAAGACTACTTTTGACGTTTTTCAGGGTCTGAGAATTTATGATCTCATTTACTTTGTTAGAAGCGTAACACCATCCTTTAATGGTAGCTTTTTCAGCTTTGAGATTAGCGATGGCCTTTTCGCGCTCAGAGATAGCTTGCTCTTTCTCAATGGTTATTGTCTGATTAACAAAGATGGTCTTTAAAATCTTTTTCAATTTTAGTAAGTTCTTTGATTTTGATATGACAATTTTTAAGCTGTTTAGAAAGATCTATATTTATTTGTTCAACTTTTATTTTTCCATTTAAAGCATTGTAAAAATCAACGGTCATTGAGTCAAGAGCAGACAAGCTATTGGTTTCAGGTATAGAGGAGATAGGTACCTGAGTTGATGGAGACTCTGAAGAAGAGATGTCAAAAGCCTCTTCAGCTTCCTCTATTTTGGCCATAAATGAAGGCAAGATCTTCTTCATCTGACCCTGATTCATCAGTGGTTTGAGCCCAATCTTCTTCTTGATCCCAGTCAACTTCATTCAGCAACAAGACCTTTGTCTTTTCACTGGTTATTCTTCATATTTTGAGATTTTTCTTTTAACTTAGAGTATTTTTTAGTTTAAGATATATCAGAGATCTGAGAAGTTGGTGTAGCAGCAATCTTTTTGGATCTGCATTCGTTGGCAAAGTGGCCTTTACGCTGACAGTTGTAGCAAATTGCTGAGGCTTTTTTAGCAGGAAGAGTCTTTGACTTATCAGAGTCAGTGATTGTTGGGGTCTTTCTGAAATTTCCCTTTCTAGCAAATCTCCTGAAATTATTAGTGAGAAGGGCTAGAGAATTGTCAAATTCAGAGATATCAACATCAGTGATATCCTCTGGGTTTGAGATTGCTCATGATTGAGCAATATTCCATACAAAGCACTTAAAGAAATGGTTTTGAATGTCTTTTGACAACTTAAGACACATTGTAAAAGTTTCCTATTTTTTTGGAAGAGCTTCCATGAACTTAGTTAGAATTTCAGAGTTAGAGTACTCACGATTAATAGTTTCATGTCTATTAAGAGACAGTTAAACCTTTGGTGAACTTGAGAAAGAGTTTTATTTTTCAGAGACATCAAGGTTTCATATTGTCTTACCAAGTTAATAATGCGAGTAATCTGAACCTCATTGGTTCCTTTATTTGGACATAGAGAGTGTCCCTCATGGATTTAGAAGTTTTTATTTTCATCAAAGAGTGATAAAAATCATCTGGAAGAGAAATTGCAATGATAGATCTAGCATTTGAGTCAGCAGCTAGCTCTTTCTTGTCCTCATCACTCCATTGATTTGGAGTTTTGAGAATTCGTCTCTCAGGTATAGCATGAGTGTTACCAGTAGCAGGAACTGCTGGAACAAGAAGTATTGGAACATATGGTCCATTCTCTAGATAGTAGGGGATCTTAGGATTTGACCCTTCTAGGAATAAGGACATTCGTTTCTTCCAAACTAGGAAATTATCATAGCTAAATCTAGGAGGTTTAGCTAAAGATCCATTACCTATGTAGTTTGTGTTTGTGTTATCCATTTTAAAATAACAAAATATTAGTTGTTTTAAAGATTAGAAAGCAAGAAACACTGCTCTGATACCACTTGTTGGTCCCAAAGGAGTCTACAAGAGTTCAATGGATATAGAAACAGTTTGTAAAGGGGGGGGGGGTTTGAATACAAACACAAGCTTTTTTCATTTTTAAATAAATTTATAATTAATGAACAAATTTACAATTGTAAGCGGAATTAGAACAAGTATAAAACCTATTCTATTACAACTAAGAAATCACGAAGTTGATGCACAAAAACAGGAGAGAATAGAAATATAGGTTTAGGGAATAGAAAGTAACATGCATAAAGATGAAGAAGAGTTCTTCATCTATTTATACCCGTTGCATTTAATGCAAAACAAAAGGTATTTGCCATGTGTCAAGTTTCTATTAGAGACTTGTCCTTTGTTCAAAAGACAACCATTCTTTTGGCCGTATTTGAACAGTAACCAAATCAGATTTGATGGGGACTTAAGGAACAATCCGTACATCCTTTTCTGACAAGGCATGTAGGTTTGACTTTCGTGCATCGAGGATAAGATCAACTTTGATCTTGCTGTATGGGCCTCACTTTGATCGCTAAACCAGAAACTTCAAAGACTACAGGTATCACTAAGACTTTTGCAAGATCTCACACTTGTGTAGATGATTGTTGCTATCGCTGAACCGCTTCAGGTCACTTAGCTAATCATCTCTTTCTTCAGCTTTGCTCTTCGACTTTCGCTGAAAGGCCTTGTTGTGTGAGAGTTCTTCTTCATATCTTCAGGGATAAAATGTTGTTCCTGATTATCAGCGATCACTGAATGCAGTCAGTGTATGCTATCGCTGATTTCTAAACACTATCCTATAAATGGAATTTTTACTAAGTATAAATAAAATCATATTCAAATCACTGAAATGAGTTTGGGTCAACAAGATGTATAAGCCCAAAATATTTGGTACAAAGAATACCATCAAAATTAAGTGAAAAACAGGTGTTTTGATGAACAATATCAAAATACTTGTTATTTGGTAGATTTTATCATAAACGTTTGTGAAAAGTTTAAGTTAAAAAACACCAAAGTGTTTTTTTGGTACAAAAATATATCATAAACAGATTTTAGAAAAGTGTTTTGAGATATTTTGTATCAAAAATGACCAAAATATTCTTTTGTTTTAAGAAGGAACCTTAGAATAAGTTTTTGGGTTTTCTGGTTTTAGGTTTTTAGGAGATTAAAAACTCAATACTTTACACACAAATCACTTTAACAAGATGTTAAATGTGATTGGTAGAAGGTTTTAATAACACATAAGTTGTTGTTTAGACTTTAAAAAGATTAAACCAACCTTTTTAGTTTGAGTTGCAAGAAAACACACTAGTAGGTGTTCTTGAAGGATGCAGAAAGAGAATTCAAATACTTTTTCTTGCTTTGGAAGGTATGAGCCGGTAAATAATGAAATGAGATTGAATTTACCTTTTATAGGTAGATGAGAGAGAAAAGAGGAGAGAGAGAAGGAAAGTAAATGACGGTTTTTTACTTTTTGAGAAAAGGTGATGATGACCTTTGCACTCCCCTAGGGTATGAGTGGATAGGGAAACGTAATGGCCGTGTGTCAGAAATATACTAACACGATCCTTTTTAAAAACATAATAATAACAATGTCATTTGAATTAATAAATGTCAATCATTATCCTTAAATTCCTCTTAACATTGAGAAAAAATGCATTCTCAATGAAGGGTTTTTCTTTTTTTAAAAGCATTCTCTAAATTGAAAGCCATTCAGGGAGTGTAAGGAAAGAAATTCATACCTTAGCAAGACTTCCATATCAAATACGTGAAATTAGGGTATAAAATGATGAATTTGAAATATCATATTAATATCACTGAAAGATGTTGATCACTGAGAGAAATCAGAATTTGAAATATGATATTAATATCACTGAAAGATGTTGATCACTGAGAGAAATCATTCTTCAGAGTTCAACATAGCACGTTCGCTGATTAGTCAATAAAATCTTGATTCCTCAAGAGGTTTTGTAAAAAGCTCAGCGAGTTGATATTCAGTGGGTACAAAATGAAGTTCAATTTCACCATTCATAACATGATCTCTGATAAAATGATATATGATCTCAATATGCTTGGTTTTAGAGTGAAGGACAAGATTATTTGCTATTGCAATGGCGGTAGTGCTATCACAATCTATATAGGTATTTTGGATAACTAAATTTCATAGTCACTAAGTTGATTTCTCATCCATAGGATTTGGGCACAACAACTCCCAACAACTATGTATTCAGCTTCAGCGGTTGAAGTGGACACTGAATTTTTCTTTTTGCTTGTCCTACTTACCAACTTTCCTCCAAGAAGCTGACACCCTCTAGTGGTGCTCTTCCTATCAGTTTTTGCATCCTGCAAAATCACTATTCGAGTAACCAGTTAGATCGAACCCTGAGTCTTTGGGATACCAAAAACCAAGCTTAGAAGTTCCTTTCAGATATCTGAAAATTTTCTTTATAGCAATCAGATGGGATTCCTTGGGTTCAGATTGATATCTAGCACATAGATAAGTTGAGTACATGATATCTGGTCGACTCGTTGTAAGATACAATACTGAACCAATCATTCCTCTATAGGCAGTGATATTAACAGGTTTTCCATCAGGGTCCTTGTTCAATGTTAGAGGAGGTGGCATTGGAGTTTTCATTGAGGAACTATGACTGAGATCAAATTTCTTCAACATCTCTTTAACATACTTACTCTAACATATGGATATGTCTTTCTCTAATTGCTTTATCTGAAGACCAATAAAATATGTTAGTTCACCCATCATACTCATTTTGTTTTCCTTTTTCATACGATTTGAAAAACGAGTAGAAATCTTAGGTGTAGTGGAACCAAATAATATATCATCGACACATATATATATATATATATATATATATATATATATATATATATTTATAAGCAAGAAGGATGTGACTCATATGGTTTATGAAAAACATGGTTTGACCAATCTTTCCACGAACAAAGTTCTCATCTTAGGGATATTTAGATAAGGTATCATACCAAGCCTTGGGAACTTACTTTAACCCATAGAGAGCCTTTTCCCATTTATATACATAACCCAGATGCTTAGGATCAAGAAGCCTTGAGGTTGTTCAACATAAACTTCGTCATTAAGTTTGTTATTCAGAAAGGCACTCTTAACATCCATCTGAAAGAATTTTAAGTCTTTATGGGCTGCATAGGCTAGGAAAAGTCTAATTGCTTCTAACCTGACAATAGAAGCAAAGGTTCATCATAATCGATATATTCTTTCTGTCTATATCCCTGAGAAACAAGTCGAGCCTTGTTACAGGTGACAATGTTATTTTCATCTAACTTATTATGACCCGTTTGGTGCCAATAATAGTTTTACTAGATGGACGATGGACAAGATTCCAAACTTTGTTTCTCTTAAACTCAGTCAGTTCTTCTTGTATAACACTGATCCAATAGGGGTCAGTGATAGCTTCATCAATATTCTTAGGTTCTAAAATAGAAATAAAGTTAAGAAAGAGACAGATATTACCCATACCCCGTCGTGTTTTAATAAATGCACTTGGATCACCTATTATCTGATCGATGAGATGAGATGATCTCTAGTCCATCGCTGACCAGGTAGTTGAGACGATTGGTCAAAAATAGATTCATCAACTTGTTCAGGAGGTAGGGAAGATGGTTCAACAATAGCTTCTTCATCATTTCTTAACATCACTAGAGGATATCTAGAAGGGTTATCATTCTCTGGATTACAGTTTGATACTTAATAATTCACTAATTAATTGTTGATTGAAGTTTTAGAAGGAGGAATATGATTAATATGAGTAACACTTATTCCTGAGGAAGAAGCATTGTTATTATTAATCATAGTGGGAATAATATGAGGTTCATCATCATCATTTGTTTCAGTGCAAGGAGATGAATTGAAATATGATTCGGGTTCCCTATAGTGAGATAACGACTAGTCGTTCAACTCTTCGTTGTCTTTAGGGACAAGAATGGAGTTTGCTGAACGTGATTCATCAAAGTTTACATTTATGGTTTCTTCAACAAGTTGTCTCCTTTTGTTGAATGCTCTAAATGCCTTGGATACAAAAGAGTATCCAAGAAATAAACCATCATCAACTTTTGGATCGAATTTCCAAAATGATCTCTGTCATTCAGGATATAACATTTACATCCAAAAATGTGTAGGAAGCTCAAAGATGGCTTTCTTCCATGAAAGAGTTCATAGGCTGTTTTCTTGAATCTTTTAACTATCAGGGATCGATTTTGAGTGAAACATGCAGGTTTACTGCTTCAGCCAAGAGTTAAGATTTTAGATGAGATTTAGGAGTGCCACTTTTGGATCTGAGAAAGAATACCCAAGTATACCTGGAATACTCATCAATTATGACAAGTGTATACTTCTTCCCAGTTATGGATCGGACATTGAAAGTCCAAAGAGATCCATATGGAATAAATGAAGAGGAGTGGTCATTGAAGATATTTGATTTGATCTGAAACTTTCCCTTCTCAAATTTCTTTTTTCATATGCTGAGCAAAGAGATTTCTTTGCAAAAGAATGCTTAGGGAGTCCATTGACAAGTTCTTTACTTGGTAAATCATTTATCATTTTGAAATTCAGATGAGAGAGTCTTTTGTGCCAAAGCCAATTTACATCTGGCAAGGCTTTTGAAAGAAAACAAATGTTCTCTGAATGACAACTATCTATGTTGATGACATAGACATTTTCAGATCTTTTGCCTTTTAAAGGAAGTTTGTCATTCTTATCATTGACAATACATTTTGTCTTTGTGAATAAGACTTAAAATTCTTTATCTCGGAGTTGACTAATGCTCAACAAGTTGTGCTTTAGACCTTCAACATAAGGAACACGATTGAAGGAAGTTGGTCTATCGGTTAGAACCCCATAACCCTTGATGTATCGTTTGCCATCTCCACCAAAGGTCATTGAAGGACCTTTTTTTCTTATAGTGATTGAGTAGGATTTTTGTTCCAGTCATGTGTCTTGAGCATCCGCTATCAAGAGACCAAATAACATTCACATCCTACATTAGATAAGGGAATTAATTTTTCATAGTTACCCATAAAACTATGGGTCTTGCAGAGTTAGTGGATATGTTAGAAGCAACATATTTCTGGTTCTCTGAAGATTTTACTTTAGTGGACTTTGTCACCTTAGTTGTTTTACCAACTTTGGTGGATTTCACCTTAACTGATTTCTTAGTCTTGGCTACTTTCTTTCCGTGGTAGATCTTCTCTGCCTTGGTACCATTTGGGCACTTGCTTGAAATGTTATTAGTTTCACCACAATGATAGCACTTCCTATATCTGAAAGATGGTTTAGTTATGGATCGAAGATTGACAAGTCCAAAGAGATCCATATGGAATAAGTGAAGAGGAGTGGCCATTGAAGATATTTGATTTGATCTGAAACTTTCCCTTGTCTACTTTCTTTTTTCACTTGCTGAGCAAAGAGATTTCTTTGCAAAAGAATGCTTAGAGAGTCCATTGACAAGTTCTTTACTTGGTAAATCATTTATCATTTTGAAATTCAGATGACAGAGTCTTTTGTGCCAAAGCCAATTTACATCTGGCGAGGCTTTTGAAAGAAAACAAATGTTCTCTGAATGACAACTACCTATGTTGATGACATAGACATTTTCAGATCTTTTGCCTTTTAAAGGAAGTTTGTCATTCTTATCATTGACAATACATTTTGTATTTGTGAATAAGATTTAAAATTCTTTATCACGGAGTTGACTAATGCTCAACAAGTTGTGCTTTAGACCTTCAACATAAGGAATACGATTGAAGGAAGTTGGTCTATTGGTTAGAAACCCATAACCCTTGATGTATCGTTTGCCACCTCCACCAAAGGTCATTAAAGGACCTTTTTTTCTTATAGTGATTGAGTAGGATTTTTGTTCCAGTCATATGTCTTGAGCATCCGCTATCAAGATACCAAATCACTTTCACATCCTACATTAGATAAGGGAATTAATTTTTGATAGTTACCCATAAAACTATGGGTCTTGCAGAGTTAGTGGATATGTTAGAAGCAACATCTTTCTTGTGCTCTGAAGATTTTACTTTAGTGGACTTTGTCACCTTAGTTGTTTTACCAACTTTGGTGGATTTCACCTTAACTGATTTCTCAGTCTTGGCTACTTTCTTTCCGTGGTAGATCTTCTCAGCCTTGGTGGCATTTGGGCACTTGGTTGCAATGTTATTAGTTTCACCACAATGATAGCACTTCCTATATCTGAAAGAAGGTTTAGTTATGGATCGGACATTGACAAGTCCAAAGAGATCCATATGGAATAAGTGAAGAGGAGTGGTCATTGAAGATATTTGATTTGATCTGAAACTTTCCCTTGTCAACTTTCTTTTTTCACATGCTGAGCAAAAAGATTTCTTTGCAAAAGAATGCTTAGAGAGTCCATTGACAAGTTCTTTACTTGGTAAATCATTTATCATTTTGAAATTCAGATGAGAGAGTATTTTGTGCCAAAGCCAATTTACATCTGGCGAGGCTTTTGAAAGAAAACAAATGTTCTCTGAATGACAACTATCTATGTTGATGACATAGACATTTTCAGGTCTTTTGCCTTTTAAAGGAAGTTTGTCATTCTTATCATTGACAATACATATTTTCTTTGTGAATAAGACTTAAAATTCTTTATCACGGAGTTGACTAATGCTCAACAAGTTGTGCTTTAGACCTTCAACATAAGGAATACGATTGAAGGAAGTTGGTCTATTGGTTAGAACCCCATAACCCTTGATGTATCGTTTGCCATCTCCACCAAAGGTCATTGAAGGACCTTTTTTTCTTATTGTGTTTGAGTAGGATTTTTGTTCTAGTCATGTGTCATGAGCATTCGCTATCAAGATACCAAATAACTTTCACATCCTACATTAGATAAGGGAATTAATTTTTCATAGTTACCCATAATACTATGGGTCTTGCAGAGTTAGTGGAAATGTTAGAAGCAACATCTTTCTGGTTCTCTGAAGATTTTACTTTAGTGGACTTTGTCACCTTAGTTGTTTTACCAACTTTGGTGGATTTCACCTTAACTGATTTCTCAGTCTTGGCTACTTTCTTTCCATGGTAGATCTTCTCAGCCTTGGTGGCATTTGGGCACTTGCTTGCAATGTTATTAGTTTCACCACAATGATAGCACTTCCTATATCTGAAAGAAGGTTTAGTACTAGAAGCATGAAACGTAGAAGGCTTAAGGTTTCCAGGACTAGGACCATAAATTCCTTTCTCCATAGACCTTGGTAGAACCATAGGTTTCTCACGTTTTGAGGGAGTGAGGTCTATCTTGATTCGGGGCGTTGATCTCTGAATAAATCTAGGGACCTTCTTCCAAGAAGTCGAAGAATGACTCACCAAAGGAGTAGATGGACTCTTCTTCAGTTTAGGATATTTCTTAACCTTAGGAGTGTGAGTAATGGACTAGACTTTAATAACATTCCTTGAGTCCTTGAAGTGAGGTTCAGAAGGTTTTGACTCAAGTGTAGAGGAACACTCAGTCGAAGTGTCAGGGATAGTGGATACAAAAGTTTCAAACTTGAGAATGGAATGATCCTTAGAAGCTTCTTCCTGATCAGAAGAATATGCCATACCACTTTTAACCTTTATGGGAATCTGTGCATTTATGATGTCATTTGGTTTTAAAGAGGCTTTTCACCATCCTTCGATGGTGACTTTTTCAGCTTTGAGATCATCGATGACTTTTTCCCGCTTAGTGATAGCTTGTTGTTTCTCAATGCTTATAGCTTGATTCACAAAGACTTGATACTTAAGATCTTCTTCGACCTTAGTTAATTCTTTGATTTTCAGATGAAAATTTTTAAGCTTTTCAGTTAAGTCAATATTAATTTGTTCAGCTTTGGTTTTACCATTTAGAGCATTGTAGAGATCAACAGTTACAAGTGTCGAGAACCGACAAGCTATCAACTTCAGGGATAGAAGAGTCTTTCAGATTTGATACCTGGGTGGAAGGAGATTATAAAGGATTTTTAGTTGAAGAGGTTTCAACAACTTCTTCAGCTTCCTCAATTCGTGTCGTAAGGCAAATAAGAGTTATATCTTCTTCATTTGAATCATACTCATCAGTGGTATCTGTCCAATCAACTTCTTTAGCGATAAGACCTTTGCCTTTTTGTTGGAATTTCTTCATCTTCAGATATTTGGTCTTTAATTTTAGATATTTTTTATATGTGGGTTTAAATGATATCTAAGAGGTGGTTGGGGAAACAAATTTCTTGGATCTACATTCACTAGCAAAATGACCTTTCTGTTGACAATTTAAACATATTGCGAATGCTTTATCAATAGAAGAGATCTTTGACTTGTTAGAGTTAGTGATAGAAGGTTTTCTTCTAAAGTTGCTCTTTCTGGCAAACCTTCTAAAAGTATTAGTTAGGAGAGCCAGAGAATCATCAAATTCTGACAGATCAACATCAGAAATATCCTCAGAGTTATATTGTTCTAACTCGGTGATGGAAGTTATGGAGGAAGAGACTGTTCTAGTGGGATCAGTCTTTGACGATACTAAAGCCAAGGAAGAACTTTTGGCACTTTTGGTGTCCTTTAATAGATTCATTTTATGCATTTGAGATTGCTCATGATTGAGCAATATTCCATATAAAGCACTTAAGACAGAGAGTTAATGTTCTTTGACAATTTAAGACATGTAGTAAATGTGTCCCATTGTCCAGGAAGAGCTTCCATGAACTTAGTTAGTACTTCAGAGTTAGAACATTCTCGACCCTTCAGATCTACGATCAGACAGTTGAATCTTTGGTGAACTTGAGAAAGTGTTTCATTTTTACTATAAATGAAACTTTCATACTGTCTCATCAGATGTATTTTTCGAGATTCTTGCGCCTCATTGGTTCCTTCATATTAAACACATAGTGTGTCCCATACAGGTTTTGAGGTTCTCATTTTCATGAGAAAATGATACACATCATCTGGCAGAGACATAACAATGATAGACCTAACATTTGTATCAATAACTACCTCTTTCTTATCTTTCTCACTCCATTGATGTGGAGCTTTGGGAATATGTCTCTCAAGAATGGCAATAGAGGTTGTAGTCTTAGGGATTGCAGGGACAATAGCTGTTGGAACAAATGGTCCATTTTCTATATAGTAGAGGATCTTAGGATCTGACCCTTCAAGGAATAGAGCCATTCTTTCCTTCCCGACAAAGAAAATATCTTTGCTAAATTTAGGAGGTTTAGCAAGTGATCCATTGTCATTGTAGCAATACCCAAAACGGTCACTTATGTGTCTAAAAGTTACTTATAGGGGTGAATACGTCTTATGTCTATAGATGTCCATAGTTGTCCAACTCGGTTAACCATTTTGTCCGTCATATTTATAATGCACTTATGCTCTTTTTATTAGTTCAAACCATTGATTTTTATCATCTATACTCATATTTTTGCCAATAATGATCTTTAAATGATTTAAGTTTAAGAACCCAAACTTTCCAGAATTTCATATTCTGGCAGAAACTTTAGGGTAAAAAGAGGATCAAAATAAACTACTTTATAGAATGATAAAATCTCTAATGTTTTTATATGTGGTACCTTACTGAGTCATTGTGACCAAATTTCAAGCTTTAAGGAGATGTAAAAAGAGGTCAAATAATTTATGCAATACAATGTGTCACAACCGGAATGGCAGATTACACCATGTTAGTAGAACACTCATTTGAGGAGTTCTACTAAGTGTTTTCCAGAATTTTCAGTTCGATTGAAATAACAACACTTAAAGGAAACTTTTAAGATAAGAATCACTCATTTTGAATGAGTTATGAGGAGGATATGGCACCACAAAGTCGCATGCACACATATGTCATTAGTTGACAAATTGCACACTTAACTTTAATAAATTGGTTAATGCTTCAAAACTTCATATTTTTTAATTAAACCATATTCATATGAACCCTAACTCGTAAAAGAAAACTCCAGAAGAGGAATTATACATTATGAACAAATATTCAAAGAGATATTAACATGCAAAGTAGGGTTTACCTACTGGTGGTTTCACAGTTTGCACACCTAAAATGTTTTAGGTGTTTGGAGGGTCAGAACTCCATATTTTCATGTGATTCTACTTGCAAACAGAAGCGAACTCATAAAATTGACTCTCAAAGGAAAAATCATCATTTTTCATTGAGTTTTGAAGGAGATATGGCCATTTGAACATGCGTTCACAAATCTGTCATTGGTTGACAATTTGCACACTTATTTTGTTTTAATTAGTTGAAACCTCAAATCACCATTTATTCGAGTGAAACAGGTGGCATTTGAAAGACGATTCAATAAATAAAATTCTAGAAGAAAAATCAAGTAATTTGGATGAGTATTCAAAGAGTTATGGTCGTTCAAATTAGGATTTATCTACTGTTGAACTACAGTTGCACACTTGATTTGGTATGAGTGTTTCGGGGGTCAAAACTCAATGTTTTTGAGTGAGACCACTTGGATTAGAACCCAAACTCATAGGATAAACGTTTAGAAAAAGATTCATATCATTTGGATAAGTATTTGGCATGATATAGGCGACATAAGTACAAGAGAGTAATCTGTCAGCTCCAAAAATGCCATTTTTATGAACAGGCCCGATCCTGACATTTTTTAGGCCCGGGAAAGATGAAAAAATGGGCCCTCGATAAGTATGAAAAAAACTCAATATGTTTCTTTTATCATCAGAAATAACATTAAAGTCAAAAAACACTAATAATTCATATAAAACCGTTTTTTTAGTATTCCTAAACGCAAAATCAATCAATAATAATTCTAAATTAATATTATCTATCATATAATTTTTACAGAGCATCGTGAATCCATTCCACTGCCAAACACATTTAGGGTCACAATGTTGATGATTTAGAGTAACACTTTATGTAAATCAATATAAATGAGTTGAGTTTCAATGTCAGATCATGTTAATGCTTTCATCACCATTTTAAACTTTTAGGGTTAAAACATATTTTTTAGGAACCATCAATCTTAGAATTAAAAGTCCATGTTTATTATAGTTTGAAATCTTATTGTTGTTTTAGAGACAAGATAGTAGTTAAGATTCATGCAGCAATGAAAAGACAATAATAGTTTTGAGATCATAAATATAGATATAAGTTGGATCGTTTTATGCAGTTAATAATTATTTTTCTTCTAAAACGCAGAAGTTTCTTAATTAATAACAACAAAATCTACTATATCCTAATACAAAAATATAAATTCATGCAGTTGAGCGATGAATGATGGACACTATATCAATGTCTTCTAGAGAAGATAGTTGTAGATTTTAGTAGTAAATAAAAAAAACTTAGATACACAACAATTAATACTATAAAATGAACAACCAATTATTTTTTTTTACAAATTTCTTCCCTAATGTAATTAATTATTACATGTTTAGATTCTTAATAAAATGCTACTCTTTTTGAATCATATTAGATAATAAAAAATTGTCTCTTTTATTAATTATTAACTTTTTTGAACTACTACTATATACTATTGTGCCCCTGTTTGTTGTGGGCCCTGGAGGTATGCTCGGCCCGCCCTCCCTCAGGACCGGGCCTGTTTATGAATCAAAACCCACATGCAATGTGTTTTTGCTTATATTTCTTGAGTTTCATTTGTTTGGGTCATGGATTATCACCATTATAGAGATATTTTACATATCTTTGGTGTATAATCTGCCCTTAGAACTAAGAAAATCATAGATGATACGAAAAGCAACTTAAAAGCACAAAAGTTTGGGTTTTTCACCAAAATTTGTAAGTAAAAGATGAACATGAAGTTATTACCTTTCTTGAGTGATGAGAAAGATTCAATATCTTCGATAATCTTTCTGAAATGAATGATTTGGTGTGAAAATCGGCTGGAAGTAAGGGAGGAGAAGAGAGGATATGAGAGAAAATGAGAGATTTTTTGGAGAAAGAGAAGTGGGAAATGAGGAAAATGAGAGATTTTTAACTTTTTATATGTAGGGTTTTGGGGGAAAAGGGGGAGGGGGCCAGCCTTGAGGGGGGCCCAAGCCCAGTTTTTTTAAATTGTTTTTTTTAAAGTGTAAGACCCAAAATTGTTAAAATGTCATTGTTTTTCAATTTTGACATTTTTTTCTCCAAATTGTAAGCCCATTTTAGTTAAATTATGACAAAAATAAATTTTTTATATTTAACATACTAAAACTATATATTTTAAATAAATTGGGTATAAATTAGAGCATTTGACACTATATAGGACGTTTCAGATAGTTACGGGTCGGAACCGGACTTTCTAAGCAGCTACTAGAGACTCTAGAAATTTTTCGGTCAATCTAATCTAACTAACTCCTATTCTTATAATTTAATAATAACAACACTAATAAACTTAATAAAAGCTAACTTGGAAGCCCAAATTTGACAGTTGTCACAACTAAGTAATTTGATGCATAATATATGAAAGAGAGAATAATAAGGTTCAATAAAAGATTAAGCATGCATGAAGATGGAGAAGAGGTTCTTCATCTATTTATACCCAATCCATTAAATGCAAGTTAGAGGGTACATGCCACGTGTCAAGCATCCATTGGATACTTGTCCTTTGTTCATATAGGAACTATACTTTTAGCCGAATATGAATAGTGACCTTATCAGAGTTGGTAAGCACGTGGGAGACAGTCAAGTAACTCCGTACGTTCTATCTGACAAGGGTATGTGAGGTTGACATTTGTGCATCAAGGATATGATCTACTTTGATCTTGTTGAGTATGCTTCATTTGATCGCTGATACTTGAGGCTTCAAGGATGAGTTCTTTAGGCATCACTGAGGCATACACAAGATCTCTACCCTTTTTGTAGATGATCGTTGATATCACTGAACTGCTTCAGATCAAGAGTTTTCCGAAGTCATGGCGTAGTGGGTTGAGTGCAGGAGGTTTTCAGTTCGAGCCTTGGAAAACACATTATAAAAATCTTTTTTTTATTGAAGTTGAAGCTGGTTTTGGCATAACTCACTGTTGAGCTGATTCAAGTCGCAAAATCGGGATTCAACTTCATAACACCACATCTTCCTCATACGAACTCCGTTTTTTGGCGATTTTTCTTCCTACATTCTCGATTTTTGGAGCTCTTCAAGACTAGATAAGTGGAGTAAACATGTTGGATGATCCTAGAGCATTGTTGGAAAGACTTAACTTCATTTACTACCTCAAGTTTCCACCATCTTCACCATTTTAGGAGATTTTCTAGGGTTTTCCTAACCCTAGCTACGTGAGTTCAAAACCAAACTTTATAAAGTCAAATACTTTGGGTTAAGTTTGGAAGTTTTAGGTGAAAATTAGAAATTTGAGTCTTTTATTATAGATGATGAAATGAGCATCATATATGGTTTATAACACTTAGAAAGGTTTTATAATGAGATAATCATTGATTTGGTACTAATGGTTTGACCTAATTTTTGGTAAAATGCGTATTTCAAAGGGAATAATATAAATAAAGGTTTTCGGTGTTTGGAAAACTATCAATACGTCTCGTTTGAGGTACTTGATTATTAGACTAGTATGTTATGGATCCATGGGCATTGAAAACTGATTTTGATGATTTGATGTGGAACACGCGGGTCAAATCATATGATGGAATAGACATTGGGCATTCTAAGCACAAGGTGTTGGCAGTGGGGACGGGCACCGGCTAGGTGCCATAAAATGTAATTACCATAACTGTTGTAGTTTCGAAATAGACATCGGACCATGAGTAATAAGGTGTGGACAGTGGGGAAGGGCATCGACAATGGCCATAAGGTGTAATTTCTTATGAACGGGTTGGACCAATTTAACCCTAGTAACGTCTCATTGTGAAACATTCCCATGCTCTATCTTTATGGATGGAATCACCCGGTTTCCCCCGATTGCGTTTTAAAAGAACCTTGTTCATCAAGAGTAAACTTTCAAGTTAAGTTAAACGGGATAAAGTATACCGCACCTTTATTTAAAATATTTTACTGCTTTATCCAATTAACTGTTTGTTCTTACTAGGCGTAAGACTAACACTTGATCTTAAATGTTGTTTAGCAGGTGATCGGGTTGATGGAGCTCCTTAGAGTGGAACGGAGTGTTGTGCATAGAGAAGGCACTCTTTTTGATATTACACTTTAGAGTGTAATTATTAGAGACTAAAGAACGATTGTTTTGAGGAATATTAGCAACACCCGAACGTAATCTATTTATTGTATTGTGTAGATTAATAGGTTGTTGATATAGTATTCCATTCATAGATGTAACTCCTATACTTTTTCCCATCTCTTGGAACATTTTATATTTTTCCGCATTTACTTTCGGTTCAATTTTGCTATAAATTTTAGGGTGTTACAAGTTGTTATCAGAGTTCTAGTTTAAGCGAACTAGGTCTGAACTTATGATGCCTAGACTTAAGCTGATACTTTAAGTATTATTTTGTGAGAATGGGTAGACACTCTTGAGATAGGAGAACTTTAGAGTCGACGGAAATGCACTAACTATGAAATGTGACTTGGTAATAAGAATTCTTATATGTATGATATATTCAAAATATCACATAGCGGATGCTATTTTGGGTATATTGGTATGTGAGTATGCTTCATTTACTATAGTTACGGTGATTGGTGAACGTGTTATACGTATTTATGTTAGCCTTGTCTAACTCCTATTCTATGTTCGTGGTGGACTGAGATGATTAATACGCGCACTAGATCGCAAAACGAAGCTGAGGGCGTGAATAACAGTATTTCAGCTCTGGATCCGCAAGTGACATCGGGGGTCACTCAACCACCTCTGATCCTTTTTATTCGAACAAGAGATGTGCACAGATTAGATCGTCTTCCTAAAGTCAACCTTGATCCAGGTAATCCTTTAATGGTAGAAGCTGGCTCATAAGAGGAGTTCCGACTCAGTATGTTGTAGACGGTTAATTTCGTTATAGCATAACAACATGAGACTTTTTTCAAGATGTTCAAGGAAAGGGATGCCAGTAACCGAAGGCACAAGGCAACTGTTGAGAATATAGTAGTGGGCTCCGGGGAAACGGGGCAGGTCCCATTACTGAAAAGACACCCGTGTCGGAAGTGAGAAGAACGGAAAATAGTTGTTCGTACAAGACCTTTTTATGCTCCGATTCAGATAATCCGGTGGTTTGTATGGATTGGTTACGAGAGATTGAGCGAGCATTGGCTCGAGTGAATATAAAGAGAAGCAAAGGGTGAAGTTGACTTCACAGATGCTTATGGGCGAGGCTTTAGCGTGGTGGAACATCACCACGACTACTCTTGAGCCAGGCATAGCCTCCATGCTCACTTAGGAAATTTTCAAAGCAAAAGTGCTGGAAGAATATTGCTATGAGAGAGCTAGCTGTCGTATCGTGGATGAATTTTGGGAGCTCAAGAAAGGGAACAAGACTGTGAGAGAGTACTCATTCATGTTCTTTTGATTCCGGTGCTATTTTTTTTCTTTGGTATCTTCTACTTTCCACCCAAGACTTCATGCACCTTTAGCATTTTAGCAGATGCTTATATTGTTGAGATAGCCGATGGTAAACAAGGTTTAGTTCAGAATGTTCTCAAAGATTGCAAGTTAGAGATCGAAGGAAATAAGTTTGGAGTAAACCGCATGCCTATGGCAATAGGAGGATTTTATGTAATAACAGGATTGGATTGGTTGACCGAGAATCAAGCTGAAATTATTTGCTCCAAGAAATTAATCCGGATTCCGTTACCGGATGGTGTCATGGTGGAAGTCTACGGGGAGAGAATAAGTGGTGAGGTTGCATTATTGACTTTGACAAAGGCACGCAGGTGTCTAACCAAAGGGTGCCCCTCATTTTTTGGCTTTTGTTTTGGATTCTAAGTTAGAAAAGAAAGAGCTTGAAGACGTTCGAATTGGTAATGAGTTCCTGGATGTTTTTTCCGAAGACTTGTCCGGTTTGCGACCCAATAGGCAAGTAGAGTTTCGTATAGATCTTGTATCGGGGGCCGCGCCAATTGCTAGAGCACCTTATCGTTCGGCACCATCCGAAATGCAAGAAATGATGTCTCAATTACAAGACAATCCGGAGAAGGGATTTGTGAGACCGAGTTCGTCACCATGGGGAGCTCTGTTCTTTTTTGTGCAAAAGAAGGATGGCACTATGAGAATGTGGATTGACTATGATGAACTAAACAAGGTAACCGTGAAGAACAAATATCAACTTCCAAGAATTGATGATCTCCTTGATCAACTTCAAGGAGCGGGATGTTTCTCAAATATCGATCTTCGTTCGGGTTATCACCAAGTTAGAGTGAGAGATGATGATGTAGGAAAACCGGCGTTTAGGACGTGTTATGGGCACTACGAGTTCCTAGTTATGACCTTTGGTTTGACAAATGCATCGACGATATTTATGGACTTGATGAACCGAGTATGTAGGCCTTTCTTTGACAAGTCGATAATTGTATTTATTGATGACATACTTGTGTATTCTAAAGATGAGTCGGATCACGAGCAACACGTCCGAGAAGTTCTTGAAGTTTTGAGAGAAGAAAAGTTGTACGCTAAATTCTCTTAAGTGTGACCTTTGGTTGAAGGAAGTCCCATTTGTTGGGTCACGTTGTCACTCAAGCTGGAGTAAAAGTGGATCCCTCCAAAATTGAAGCAATGATGAACTGGGACCACCCAAGAGTCCATCAGAAACCCGAAGTTTTTAGGATTGGCGAGTTACAACTGAAAGCTTTTCAGAACCTCCAAAGGAAACTATGTGAAGCTCCGATCCTTTCTTTACCGGAAGGAGCCAAAGACTTTGTGGTCTATAGCGATGCATCCAAAATGGGTTTAGGTTGTGTGTTGATGTAAAGAGGCAAGGTGATTGCATATGCGTCATGACTAGTCAAAGAGCACGAGAAGAATTATCCTACACACGATTTGGAGTTAGCCGCGGTGGTTTTTGCTTTGAAGTTGTAGCGTCATTATCTTTATGGAACCAAATGCACTCTCTATACCGACCAAAAAAGTTTAAAGTATGTATTTGATCAAAAGGAGCTAAATACGAGGCAACGGCGTTGGCTCGAGCTACTCAGGGATTATGATTGTGAGTTACTTTACCACCCGAGTAAAGCCAAAGTGGTAGCGAATGCGTTAAGTCGAAAAGAGTACGGTAGGGGAACGCATGTCGTGCTTACGTGAATCAACGTGATGTCTAGTTTAATTGATCGAATCAAAGTATCTCAAACGGAAGCACTTGTGGAGGAAAATCTCAAGAGTGAGGTGATTGTGAAGCAACAACAACTTTTGACGGAAAACGGTCGCGGTTTAAAGTTGTTTCAAGGTCGTATTTAGGTGTCCAAGATCGGGGACAACCGCGAGTTACTCTTAGAAAATGTACACAAATCAAAGTATTCCATTCATCCGGGTAGCATTATGATGTATAGAGACTTGAAATGGACATATTGGTGGTCGTTATGAAGTTGGATGTGGCCAACTATGTAGAAAGATGTGTGACGTGCTTGCAAGTAAAAACAGAACATCAACGACCATACGGGAGTTTCCAATCTTTAGAAATACCGAAATGGAAATGGGGAGCATATCACAATGGATTTTGTGACTAAGTTACCGAGGACATCGAAGGGTCGTGATGCCATATGGGTAGTGGTGGACTGGTTGACAAAAAGTGCTCATTTTCTTAGCAATGCAGGAAGTCGGTCCAGTTGACAAACTTGCTCAATTGTATGTGAACGAGATCGTTTTAAGACATGGTGTGCCTTTGACTATTGTGTCGGATCGTGATAGTCGTTTCACTTCCAACTTTTGGGACATTTCGAGTTAGTCACGTGATGATCCTCTAGTGTCTCAATATTTGGGTTGGAAAATATTTTATGCAATTGTTTGCCTCGAGCAGTGTGTTGATCCCAGGATATGAATCAAGTACGAGTAATATATGAAGAACGCATAAAGAACGCGACAACCATGGTGAATATACTATGTCAGACATCTTACTTGTAAATCTGGTTACAATGAAAGCTTAAGATATTGACTCTCTCTCTCTCTAGAATAATCATGTGCACTCCTTAACAATGACCCTAAGACTCCTATTTTTATGATATGGTTAAATGATATAAGGAAATAAAGAGAATGGCATTATACACTTTCCATATTTACATTAAAGCATAATTTCCTTATTTTGACACAATTAACTTAAACCCTAATAATCTCCCCCTTTGGGGTAAACTAAGACTTCAACGTTTGAGCTCGAACATGCCTTCGAATCGTCTAACGGTTTGGCGGTAGATAATACATTTGTCAATTAATTCTATTGCATTCAACAAATTTTCTCTTTCATTATCCTTTAATTGCTTCTTTTTTTCTCTTTTCTGGTCAACACATACTTCTGCAGCTAGTCTGTTTCTTATTCCCCATAACATCCAATCAGAATAAGAAGCTCTTTCACTGAATCTTAAGAATCTCATTTCTCTGTTTGTCTTCATATAAACAACTCCTTGTGTTGGGCGTGTCAACATTTGAGTAACTTTCATATTTTTTAGACCGGGGATACTTCGATCAGGTTTCGACAGATAAACCTTCTTTTGCTCGCTCTCGATTCCTCTTTGAAGATCATGAAGGTAACTGTACCTTAGCTCTTTTTGGATGTAACGGATGATCGCTCTAAGTGCTCTTTGTTCATCACTTGATCTTGTTGTTTTGTCTTTTACCTCAGTATACAGTGTCTCCATGTCTAGAATATCAATATTAGCAAAATCTGCCTCAGAGAAGCAGTAAACCTTTCCATCATATCTTCTAACCTTGAATGTTGGGAACTCTACTTGAAAAGCTCTATCATATCCAATCTCCATGATGGTTACCATCATGTGTCTTGCAATAACTTCCTTCGGTTCCTTTGCTTTTGTTTTTAATACGTACTCAGTTACTTGTAATGAGTTCATTTCCATTATCAAAAGAGTATGAGACATATCTTCTGGTTTCTTCTTATCTACGGATATCTTTTGCATTGTTTCTTCAAGATAAGGAGTCCTGACCTGCGGATTTACCCATTTGCTATCTGAGAGAATTCTTTCCCAACGAATATGGTGAGGCAGCAAAGGAGTTTTATTCCGTGCTCCTGGAGCATAGTTCCTTTCAGTGTACCTTAGATTCACATAATCTTCTTCTTTTAGAACAGGTTCATATGGATCTCCAAACCAGTTTTTGACAGAATCTCTCAAGTGCTGAATATTGACCACTTCTTCATTTTCTGGTTCTTGTTCAACAACTTGCCATCCACTCCCAATATCAAAATCTACCGTGGGCTTTTCAACTGTTGGTGGATTAACTTGTCGCTGCAAGAGAGGTGAAGCAGTTTGTTGTTGTTGACGAGATGGTGGAGCTGTAGAAAATGGACCAAAAATTGTTGTAGTAGATGGTTGAGATTGAGATTGAGCTCTTGTAATCCGACAGTGTATCTCCCCCTCAGGGCGATTAGGAGCAAAGTCTGGATTGTCCTGATCAGGCCGACGCCTTTCAACAAAAGCATATAGGCGAAAAGATTGTTGAATTTCTGTACGAAGAGCAGCAATCGCACCAAGAATATCCTCAGACGATTGATTTAGTTGAGTCGTCAAATCTTCAAGCTTCATTTCCACATCAGCTTTGAAAAGATCGACTTCATGGCGAGTGACAGTGGGATTACAATATTTCGATGTAGAAGACCCATAAGCTTATCCTCAGGCAGACCTCTAGCTGTAGCTTCGGGAAGCAGATTGATATACAACATAGACATAAGTTCATCATTATTGTACTAATATCTTTGCGGCGATGGAGGTAGATTTAGATCAGCAGAGCCACGAGGTTGTGGGGGCGGAGAACTACTTGTGCTCGGCAGGGAAGAACTAGCTGCTTTAGGATCAGATGGTCGGGGGCCAGAAGCTTCAAACATTTGACGGATCATTTCGTGCATTTGATCGCGCATTCGTTCTTCATGAGCTAATTAGGCCTTCTGAGCTTTCTTATAGTGAGCGTCAACATAGGCTTGAGTCTCAGGGTTGACCGTGAAGGTTCGCAGAGTTGTACCAGAAAGGAAAACACCAGGATCAGAAAGGTTGCCCAATGACATCATAGTTGAATCAATTGTGTGACCTATGTTCGGCATTGGCATTGATGTAGTGTTGGTAGAATTTCCTTCCAATCCTCGTGGAATGTCTGAAATGGATATCACTATGGAAGTTCCGACTGGGCCACGGAGGCTCTCAGTGTGCATATACTCGTGTTCCCTAGGAGGGTCTAGACTCGATGTGTTCAGAAAAGAAGTCGAAGTAGGCGGGATACTATTTCTTGTTTCAATAGTTGTGCCTCCTAAAGGGAGGGAAGATTGATAAGGTGCTAGACTTGCAGCAAGTGATGAAATCGTAGCCTTTGTGAGGCCACGAAGTGGATGGTTGGGGTGTGCACTTGATTTGATGGGTCCACAACGTCTTGTCCAATGTTGGTACCCAACGGATGAGTATCAACAAGGGATAGTAAGATGTCATCCCGATTGGATGCGTTGATGTCGGGTGTTGTGGATCTCTCGGATGGCATTGGGTTCTCGTCATCAGATATGTTTAGATCGTGAAAAAACCGCCATTTGAAATTGAAAGTATAGAGAGTAAACCGTAGATGAATAGTTAGAAGGAATCACAGGTTTAAGAAAAAATTGCTAAGTATGGATGTCGTGTGCAATAGACGCGATATAAATGTATGTCGAGAGATAAAGGATCGATATAAAAACTTAGGATGATATTCGAAATTCTAAGTGAGGATGTCGAGCCGTGTGGAACTGACATAAAAGTATGTCGCGGGCAAAGGGGCGACATAGACACTTAGAGTTTTACTAAGAATGTTTAAGCAAGGATATCGAATCTTTAAGGGTCGACAACAATTTATGTCGGGTCTAATTTAAACAACATAAACACTTAGATAAAATTGTGAGATCAAACCTATGAGAGCTGATATAAAACATGTCGAGATGAGTTATGCAACATAAAGACTTAGCAAAAAATCAAAGAACTTGAAGCATGAAGATAACAGATAATGTCGAGGCATATAAGGCGACAAGAAAACATATCGGGTAAACACTTAGAAATTTTATGAAGATGAACTTGTCGAGCCTTTATCACCCGACAAGAAAAGATGTCGGGTCTTAGGGATGCGATAAGTTTGCAAGAAAATAATTGAAAAATTTCCAAGTGTTCATCAGGTCCGATAATCCCAATAAGCTACCCAGATCAAACATGGATTTCTAAAGTGTTTTAAGCCTAGATCTATGTTCGATGGGGGATCGCCTAACATTATTAAAACCACTCCTATGTTCCAATAATCCCAAAACATGTACAAATCAAGAAAAATCGGGATTCCTAGGGTTTTTGGAATCCGAACAATCAAGCATAAAATTGACTAACATGCAATGGATTAAAGTAAAAAAATGCAAGAATTAAAGATGTTAAGGATTAGAAGGCGAACCAGCTGAGGTGCTTGGATTGCAAAAACTCGAAGATTTTGAAAAAATTTCGTGCAACAGTGGATGTCTAGTGTTTTTGAGTGGGAAATAGGGAAAAAAAACTTTTTTACATTGTGAATAGGGCAAGTGGGGGCCTGAGTTTAAATAGTGGGGTCATCAGATGATGACAGGTGTCAAAAAATTACCGGGCAGATCACATTATTAAACTGACATGGAGAGAGTGAATGTCGGGCCCTTTGTAGGCGACAAGAATTCTTGTCGGGTCATATAGGGCCGACAAGTTTTTTTTTAAATTATCAGAAAAATTATAAGTGCTACCACTTGAATTGTGCTTAAAAGTAAGAAAACTTAGCTCCCACTACAAATGTGAGTTAAGAAAAATTTACCTGATTGTGCCCCCTTGAAAACTGAATGGTTTAGACAAAATAAACATCGAGATAGAATGAAAACAGAGAAAAACACAAACATGACGAAAATTGGACGACACAAAAAAATAAATTGAAGATACAGAAGATTTAAAAAAAATATTCCACAATCCACAAAACGAGAATTCAAGATTAATAAATATTCACTTCAAATAAGGGAATATGCTTTGACTCATGAATGGGCTTTTTGTGTATTTAGAAACCACTGATTGGGAATCAGGTTTTGAGATTAAGAATGCCCAACTTGGACACCAGGAACTGGAAGCATTTCTCATCCAATGCCTTTGTGAACAGGTCGGCAAGCTGAAGTTTTGTATTAACAGAATATAATTCGATCGCACCTCTTTTGACATGGTCTTTAATAAAATGATACCAGACATCGATGTGTTTTGTCTTTGTGTGTTGGACTGGATTGGTTGAGATGGCGATTGCGCTCTTTGGAATCACAATAGATGGGAATTTTACCAAACCGGAATCCGTAGTCCTTAAGTTGCATACACATCCAGATTACTTGAGAGCAGGAGCTTGCGGCAGCAAAGTATTTGGCTTCCGCGGTGGATGTTGAGACACACGTTTGTTTATTTGAAGACCAGCTGACTAATTTATCTCCCAAGAATTGAATGTGGCCCGTCGTGCTTTTTCAATCAAGCATGAATCCGGCGTGATCCGAATCTAAAAAAGCAGTTAACTCGTTAGGATACCATAGGCCAAGATCAGTAGTACCTTTTAAATAACGAAAAATTCGTTTGATGGCGCTAAGATGTGATTCTTTGGGAGAGGCTTGATATCTAGCAGAAAGGCATGTGGCAAACATTATGTCTAGGAGACTAGCCGTTAAATACATTAAGGAACCGACCATCCCCCAATAGGTTTTAGAATCTACCGCTTTACCCAAGCGATCATAGTGTAGCTTAGAACCAGGAGAAATGGGAGCGCCAATCGGCGTACAAGTCGTCATGTTATATTTATGTAACATATCCAAGATGTACTTTGATTGGTTAATGAATATTCTCGTTGAAAGTTGTTTTACTTGAAGACATAGGAAAAAATTCATTACTCCCATCATGCTCATATTGAACTTGGCAACCATGAGGTCGGATAAGTTTTTGCATTGTTTTGGGTTAGTTGAGCCGAAGATAATATCGTCCACATATACTTGAATAAGCATGATATCACCATCTTCCTTTTTTATAAAAATAGTTGGGTCTATCTTACCTTTGGAGTACCTGTTTTTGAATAAGTAGTCGGAGAGACTGTCATACCATGCGCGGGGAGCTTGTTTGAGACCGTAAAGAGCTCTGTCGAGGATGTAGACATGATTTGGCTTGGAAGGGTCGACAAAGCCGTCGGGCTGAGAGACATAGACTTCTTCGCGAAGAACACCATTCAGGATAGCAGTCTTGACGCCCATTTGAAAAACAACAAAATTCTTGTGAGTCACGTATGCCAATAACATGCGAATGGCTTCAATTCGGGTAACTGGTGTGAATGTCTCGCCATAGCCGATGCCTTCTTGCTGTCGATAGCCCTTTGCAACGAACCGTGCTTTGTTGCGTACGACAATTCCATCTTCGTCTTATTTGTTCTTGAATATCCATTTGGTGCCGATGATGGTCTTGTTTTTCGATCGGGGAACAAGGTGCCAAACTTTCAGACTTTTAAATTGATTAAGTTCCTCTTGCATAGCTACAATCCAATCAGGATCAGAGAGGGCTTCGTGAATGGTTTTGGGTTCGATTTTGCTTAGGAACGTTGAGAACAAACAATCGTTGGTTGATGTAGATCTCGTAGTGACTGGTGTGGACTGATCTCCAATGATTTGATTGGGTGGGTGATATCGGACCCACTTATGAGAATGAGGAGGTGGTTGGATTGTCGTAAGGGTGGGATTATCATACACATAGATTCCAAGTGGAAGATCTTGAACGAATTCCAAAGATGGTGTCACATCAGAAGAGTGTGTGGAACTCGAAACATCAGTTTGTATGGGATTCGATGGTGGGGAAGAGGATGCCAGTTCCGGATTAGTAGGTGTCGGAATGGGGATTTGAGGGTGTGGATCCGATAGCGGTGTATTTATGGGAGCGACTTGGTGTGGAAACTCGGGGGTTTGAGCTGTTTGAGTTGATGAAGAAGGACTTGGAGTTGCAGTAGTTGAGACGGTTTCGTTAGATTCTGGCGATCCAGAAAGAGTCGTGGTCTCAGAAACTTTCAAGGTAAGTGAGGTGATTGTCTTCGGAATTTCCGTGTAGGGCCCGAAATAATCTGAATAGAAGTGCTCAAAGAGATCTTCCAAATTGGAGATTACGGTTTTGGACGATGATGCGTGATGAGGATTGTATTGAACAGGTTTCGATGGTAGGTGATCAGAAGCTAAGACGCTAGTATGTGCAGTTCCAGAACTTGGTATGAAATTGGACATTGACGCTTTCAGTAACACACTTTGCATGTTTTACATAGACTTGGTAGGCAGATGCGTTTGGTGAGTAGCCAAGAAAGTAGGATTCGGGTCCTTTGGATTGAAGTTTGCCACCATCCATCTTATCATGCAGTATAAAACATCGACGCTCGAATGTGTGGGGTTTTGGTGAACACGTTTGTTGATGAGTTCATATGGGGATTTGGTGAACCGCTTGTTGATAAGGGAACGGTTTTGAGCGTGACATGCGATGTTGACGGCTTTGGCCCACAATAAAGTGAGGCAAAGTGGAATGAGAGAGCATGGTGCGAGCAGCTTCGACCGACGTACGGTTACGTCGTTCGACCACACCGTTTTGTTGTGGAGTGCGAACCGTCGAGAAAGTGTGAGAAATTCCGACCGAAGTGAGATAAGCGTCGAGGGTGTGGTTCTTGAACTCAACTCCAATTTGACTTCAATGTTCTTTAAGAAAGCAATGATGGTTTCGGGAGCTTCGTCCTTTGAATGAAAAAATCGGACCCATGTATAACGAGAGTAATCATCTATCATAACAAGAATGTACTTCTTGTCGTGAATGCTTTTAGTTCCCACAGGATCGCAAAAATCCATAAGAATAAGCTGAAGAGGACGGGTCGTGCTATGTTCTAGTTTGGGTTTGTGAGATACTTTCTTTACTTTCCCCATCTCGCAGGCACCACATAAGTGAGTTTTCTCAATTTTGAGATCTAGTAAGCCGGTGACAAAACCTCCTTTTGCGAGTCGACTAATATTTTTGAAGTTTAAGTGAGAGAGTTGGCGATGCCATATCCAACATTTAGCATTCGAGACTTGGGAAACGAGACAGACATCAGGTGGTACGTCGACTTTTGAAAGATCGATTGTATAAAGATTTGATTGTCCTGAACCGGCTAAAATCTCGTTTCCTTCATAAGTGCAAACGCAACATCGTTTGGTACAAAAATTTACTTCAAGATCTTTGTCACAGAATTGACCTATGCTGAGTAGATTATGACCAAGGCCTTGAACATAGGACACTTTGGAGATTGTAAGATTGTTGTGAACGAGATCTCCGTGTCCTCTTATTGGTGAAAAATGGTTGTTCCCGAAGCATACAGTGCCGCCATGTTGTTCAAGGTAATTGGCGAGAATCTCCTTTTTACCCGTCATGTGTTTGGAGCATCCAGAGTATAAGTACCACACATGACGGTCCTGCAAAAGATCAGGCAGATTTAGGTAACCATTTGTAAATGGGTCTTTCGGGGATAGATGACTTGACAGCCTTTGGTACCCATTTAAAGTGGGACTTAGGTATCATAGTCAAGGGCCTCTTGGGAACCCATCTATAAAACATGATAAGTTGGAAAGGTATTGATTTGATGATAATTGTATGAATTATGCATATTAGAATAATAATCATAACCATAAGAATTTAAGCGCACAAAGTAATTCACACCACAATTTGAGCAACAAACTTTATTTCTTGAAAACTGAATTAAATGTTGAACAGAATGAATAGTAACAGGAAATTGAATACAATTGTTTGAGTTTCTAGAATTTGAAAAATTAAAATTGTTTCTCTTATTGCGGAATGATGACTTTGCTTGATTTGTGCCTTTTGCCATCCAAACTTGAGTATTCTTTAGAGGGCGTAGAGTTGAAACATGAAACGAATGGGTATTAGTTTTTGGATGAGATTTAGTCTTGTCGGTAAAAGTGGTTTCTTCCTTTTGTTGAGATGAGGAAGGTATCGAAGTACTTGTAGAACATTCATTCTCAACATCAGGGATGCGAACCGTTTCGATGGGACCTTTGCCTTTATCTAAACATGTCTCATGACTTGGAAGAATAGGAATAAAGTCAAATTCAACAATTAAATTATTTGGACAATCCGAAGAGTTATCTTGAGAAAGGATTATGTTTTCAATATTATCCAACTCTTCATCTATCTCATCTACTTCATCGGGAGAGGGGTTATTTTTGTGTTTAGGAAGACAACTGTTAGGATCCAGTTTAAAGTATTCCTCACAACCATCCAAATATGTACTAACAAAAGCTTTACAAGAAGAAATATTTGAACTTGTTTAAGTATCGGGTTTTTGGGATTGTAAATTCCTTTTCCGATGAATAACGTTCGGATTCTAAAACATTTTCCAGTTGAATAATTTTCTTTTCTAAAATCAAGGTGGGAATATTAGGTTTAAAACTTGGAGGTTCAGTGTGAAGTTCCTCATTGGTATAGGAAGGAAAATAATTGTTTGGAAAGGATCCTTTTGAAGAATCCTTTTCTACTGCTTTTGGATAGAACAAAGGGATTTGATGAAATTTCTTGTTTTTCCTATTCCAATCTTCCCGTCTCTCGACTTTAGTAGGAGATTTCATAAAATGATTGTTATAATCTGGACCAAGGTGTAGATATTCAAATTTGTAAAGAGTTGGCGTATTGTATCAGGCCTTTTGCCAAACATTTGGGATTTTCAAAACCATGGCCCGCTTTTGAACAGAACTCTTTTGCAGCATTCAAATGAATCATTTGTTCCGTTTGACCGAGTTTGTAAAGTTTAAGTTCCAAGTTCTTGAGTGTTTCTAAAAGATCGTGTCTTTGTATAGAGACAAAATTATATTTTGAAGAAAATTCTCCAGTCTCACGTTCTGATTTTTAAGATGTTTTGTGAGATCTGAAATTTGTTGTTTAAGATCTAAATTTTCATCTTTTAAACTCTTGGGCTTGTATTTCTTTATCGGGTTCATGGTCATCATGATGTAGCCAATGTTCATCATCCGCCATGAGAACTTTGTCGGTCTCTTCTTGTTTGGCAAGCATCAATTTGTAGATGAAGTAATGGGCATCTTTGACAACTTGCTTCTTGCATTCGCGAGCATAGTGACCAGTCTTGTAATAGTTGTACCACAAGCTCTTTTTGCCTTTGAATTTATCTTCCGGTTTACCCGTTGGACGGGTTTCATCGTTTCTTGGCGTTTGCTCAAACGTTGTTTTACGTTCGAAGTTCTTTGGTCCCGAAGCATAACATTGGTGGTTGGGGTTGGAGAGACGAGAGAATTTATGTTGGAAGGATTGAGTGAGAAAGGCCAATTATTGTTGAAATTGGGCAATCTTGGGATCATCGAAGTCCTCGTCATCTATTTTCGGAGAGGTGTCTTTTGACAGTTGTGTAATGTTTCGAACAATGTTGACCTCTACTTTGGTAACGAGAGCGATTGGGTCGGAAGATTTCTTCAGCTTATTGTTGGCTTCCATTACTTTGAGGACCTCTGCTTCGTCATGTTTCAATGTTTTGAACACTTCATGAATATCGAGCTCAGCAAGGTATTTGCTATGTTTAATTTGATTAGCAAAGCGTACCCATTCGGGTTTGCAATTGCTAAAAAACTTCACGTTGTTTTCGATTTTAGAGTTACGGATGTAATTTTTGCTTAGTTCGCTTACTAGGTAAAAAAAGCGGGTGAAGGTATCCGTAAGACTTTCATCGTCTTTAGCTTTGAATTCTTCGTATTGAGTGATGGAATTTGTGATCTTCATTTGGGTACCGATCTTCGTTCCAAGCATGAACTTTTCGATTTGTTCCACATCCCTTTGGCTGATCTTTATTGACTATCGATGCTCATGTATATTTCATTCGGAATACTGAGGAGCAGGTAGGAAACAGCAAGTTGATCACCTTTGGCTCTTCGGGCTTTAACATCCGTGTAATTTGCATTAAGTTTGATCTCTTGTCTAGATGGAAGGGGTGGGTCATTATTTGGCATAGCAGGAAGTTCACGGTATGAGACAGGTGGTGGTCCTTCAGTGATGGACAATATGATTTCGTGCTCATACTCGTGTCTCTCGATAAAGTCGAGAAAACGATCTTTCCATTACGGGTATTCTCCCCGGAAGAGAACAGGTGGCTTAGTGTCTGAACCAATAGCCATGGCTTCGCGTGTGGTCATCGTACTTGACAGAGTGATCTTAATCGACGAGTTTTGAAAAAATTCTAAGAGTTCTTTGAAAATAAAACAAAATCTCGATTTGACAAAAAAAGTTGTCTATACCAAAGGATGCGATAAGAATTTATGTCGGTTTAAGATAAGTCGACAAGAAAACTTATCGGGTGAAGGATAATCGACAAGATTTTATATCGGGTCAAAAGGAGTCGACAAGATAAAAATTTTATATCTGGTCTAAAGTAGCGACAAAAACTCTTATCGGATCTAAAGGACCGCCACCTGTCTTATATCGGGTGTAAAGGAGTCGATTAGAATTGAAAACAAGATAACAAATTTCCGTTTTGTCTTTACTTTGAAAAATTGAAGAGCAGGAACGAAGCCTTTAAGACGTTTCGTGAGATCTGAAATTTTGTTGTTTAAGATCTAAATTTTTATTTTTTATAATCGTCTTTTAAGTTTGTTTTCCACGGAACTCTTGTAATTTGCAAGTTCGGATGATGTAAGTAAAAGTTGGTTTTGATTATTTTCTAGACGAGTTCTAAGTTGGAAACTTAGAGTTTCTCGGTTTTCAATTTACATTTTAATTCATGTAATTGTACCATTAAATCATTCATTTGCGCAACAAATTGTTCATAGAATGAATGAATTACCTCGGGTGTGTAGTCGGAAACGTGAGAGGAATCGTCACCGGAGGGGTCATAATATGCCATAAGACTGAAATGGGCTTGTATTTTATCATCGGGTTTGTGGTCATCATGATGTAGCCATGTTCATCTTCCGCCATGAGAACTTTGCCGGCCTCTTCTTGTTTGGCAAGCATCAATTTGTAGGTGAAGTAATTGACATCTTTGACAACTGGCTTCTTGCATTCGCGAGCATAGTGACCAGTCTTGCCACAGTTGTAGCACAAGCTCTTCTCGTCTTTGAATTTATCTTCTGGTTTTCCCGTTGGACGGTTTTCATCGTTTCTTGGCTTTTGCTCAAACGTTGCTTTACGTTCGAAGTTCTTTTATCCCAAAGCATAGCGTTGTTGGTTGGGGTTGGAGCGACGAGAGAATTTACGTTGGAAGGATTGAGTGTGAAAGGCCAATTATTGTTGAAATTGGGCAATCTCGGGATCATCGAAGTCCTCGTCATCTATTTCCTGAAAGGTGTCTTTTGGCAGTTGTGTAATGTTTCGGACAATGTTGACCTCTTCTTTGGAAACGAGAGCGATTGGGACGGAAGATTTCTTCAGTTTATTGTTGGCTTCCATTACTTCGAGGACCTCTTCTTCGTCTTGTTTCAAAGTTTCGAACACTTCGTGAAGACCGAGCTCGACAAGGTATTTGCTATGTTTAATTTGATTAGCAAAGCGTCGCCATTCGGGTTTGCAATTGCTAACAAACTTCACGTTGTTCTCGATATTAGATTTAGGGATGTAGTTTTTGCTTCGTTCGTTTACCAGGTAAACAAAGAGGGTGAAGGTATCCGTAAGTCTTTCATCGTCTTTAGCTTTGAATTCTTCGTATTGAGTGATGGAATTTGTGATCTTTGTTTGGGTACCGATCTTTGTTCCAAGCATGAACTTTTCAATTTGTTCCCACATCCCTTTGGCTGATCTTTTGTGACTATCGATGCTCATGTATATTTCATTCGGAGTACCGAGGAGCGGGTAGGAAAGAGCAAGTTGATCACCTTTTGCTCTTCGGGCTTCAGCATCCGTGTAATTTGCTATAGGTTTGATCTCTTGTCTAGATGGAAGGGGTGGGTCATTATTTGGCATAGCAAGAAGTTCACGGTATAAGACAGGTGGTGGTCTTTCAGTGATGGACAACATGATTTCGTCCGCATACTCGTGTCTCTCAATAAAGTCGAGAAAACGATCTTTCTATTGCGGGTATTTTCTCCGGAAGAGAACAGGTGGCTTAGTGTCAGAACCATAGCCATGGCTTCACGTGTGGTCATTGTACTTGACAGAGTCATCTCGATCGACGAGTTTTGAAAAAATTCCTAGAGTTCTATGAGAATAAATTAAAATCTCGATTTGACAAAAAAAGTTGTCTATACCAAAGGATGCGATAAGAATTTATGTCGGTTTAAGATAAGTCGACAAGAAAACTTATCGAGTGAAGGATAACCGACAATATTTTATATCGGGTCAAAAGGAGTCGACAAGATTTTATATCGGGTCTAAAGGAGACGACAAAAACTCTTATCGGGTCTAAAGAACCACCACCGGTCTTATATCAGATCTAAAGGAGTCGATAAGAATTGAAAACAAGATATCCAAATTCTGTTTTGTCTACTTTGAAAAATTGAAGAGCAGGAACGAAGCCTTTAAGACGTTTCGTGAGATCTGAAATTTGTTGTTTAAGATCTATATTTTCATTTTTTATAATTGTCTTTTAAGTTTGTTTTCCACGACACTCTTGTAATTTGCAAGTTCGGATGATGTAAGTAAAAGTTGGTTTTGATTATTTTCTAGATGAGTTTTTAAGTTGGAAACTTAGAGTTTCTCGGTTTTCAATTTAGATTTTATTTCATGCAATTGTACCATTAAATCATTCATTTGCGCAACAAATTGTTCATAGAATGAATGACTTACCTCGGGTGTGTAGTCGGAAACGTGAGAAGAATCGTCACCAGAGGGGTCATAATACGCCATAAGACTGAAATGGGCTTGTATTTCATCATCGGGTTCATGGTCATCATGATGTAGCCATGTTCATCTTCCGCCATGAGAACTTTGCCGGCCTCTTCTTGTTTGGCAAGCATCAATTTGTAGGTGAAGTAATTGACATCTTTGACAACTGGCTTCTTGCATTCGCGAGCATAGTGACCAGTCTTGCCACAGTTGTAGCACAAGCTCTTTTCGCCTTTGAATTTATCTTCCAGTTTGCCCGTTGAACGGGTTTCATCGTTTCTTGGCTTTTGCTCAAACGTTGCTTTACGTTCGAACTTCTTTTGTCCCAAAGCATAATTTTGTTGGTTGGGGTTGGAGCGACGAGACAATTTACGTTGGAAGGATTGAGTTAGAAAGGCCAATTATTTTTGAAATTAGGCAATCTCGGGATCATCGAAGTCCTCGTCATCTATTTCCTGAAAGGTGTCTTTTGGCAGTTGTGTAATGTTTCGGACAATGTTGACCTCTTCTTTGGTAACGAGAGGGATTGGGTCGGAAGATTTCTTCAGTTTATTGTTGGCTTCCATTACTTCGAGGACCTCTTCTTCGTCTTGTTTCAAAGTTTCGAACACTTCGTGAAGATCGAGCACAACAAGGTACTTGCTATGTTTAATTTGATCAGCAAAGCGTCGCCATTCGGGTTTGCGATTGCTAACAAACTTCACGTTGTACCCGATTTTAGAGTTACAGATGTAGTTTTTGCTTTGTTCATTTACTAGGTAAATAAAGCGGGTGAAAGTATCCGTAAGACTTTCATCGTCTTTAGCTTTGAATTCTTCGTATTGAGTGATGGAATTTGTGATCTTCATTTGGGTACCGATCTTTGTTCCAAGCATGAACTTTTCAATTTGTTCCCACATCCCTTTGGCTGATCTTTTGTGGCTATCGATGCTCATGTATATTTCATTCGGAATACTGAGGAGCAGGTAGGAAAGAGCAAGTTGATCACCTTTGGCTCTTCGGGCTTTAACATCCGTGTAATTTGCTTTAAGTTTGATCTCTTGTCTAGATGGAAGGGGTGGGTCATTATTTGGCATAGCAGGAAGTTCACGGTATAAGACAGGTGGTGGTCCTTCAGTGATGGACAACATCATTTCGTTCGCATACTCGTGTCTCTCGATAAAGTCGAGAAAACGATCTTTCCATTGCGGGTATTCTCTCCGGAAGAGAATAGGTGGCTTAGTGTCGGAACCAATAGTCATGGCTTCGCGTGTGGTCATTGTACTTGACAGAGTGATCTCGATCGACGGGTTTTGAAAAATATTCTAAGAGTTCTTTAAAATTAAAATAAAATATCTATTTGACAGAAAAAAGTTTTCTATACCAATGGATGCGATAAGAATTTATGTCGGGTTAAGATAAGTCGACAAGAAAACTTATCAGGTGAAGGATAATCGACAAGATTTATATCGGGTCAAAAGGAGTCGACAAGATTTTATATTGGGTCTAAAGGAGTCGACAAGATTTCTTATCGGATCTAAAGGACCATCACCTGTCTTATATCGGGTCTAAAGGAGTCGATAAGAATTGAAAACAAGATATCGAAATTCCGTTTTGTTTTTACTTTTAAAATTGAAGAGCATGAACGAAGCCTTTATCAACAAAAAAGAACAAGTCTTTTTATGGAAGAGAAGATGTAAGTTTCCGAGTCTCCAAAAAGATCAAAATAACGTAAATAGGAATTACTACAATTTAAGGTGTGTACTTGAGAACCCTTAAATCAGAAAAGCTGCAGTAGTCAGCGTTCCTGAGTTTTCTAATAAAAGGGAAGCAAAAATACCTCAGATTAAACTGATTTAATTAAGACGAATTTAAACACAATAATTTCGAAGAAAAAAATTGTCAATATGAATGGTGCGATAAAAAAAATTGTCGAGCAATTAGGTGCGATAAAAATTCTTGTCGATCCAGGCTATGGAAGCTTGGATCGATAAGTTTTAGACAAAAAAAACGAGATTTGTACCTTTGATTTTTCGAACTCAACCAGAAACAGATCGAAACTCAGGTCGTGAGACTCTAATACCAATTGTTGATCCCAGAATATGAATCAAGTATGAATAATATATGAAGAACACATGAAGGACACGATAAACATGATGAATATAATATGTCGGATATCTTACTTGTATATCTGGTTACAATGAAAGCTTAAGATATCGACTCTCTCTCTCTAGAATAATCTCGTGCACTCCTTAACAATGACCTTAAGACTCCTATTTTTATGACAGGGTTAAACGATATTAGGAAATAAAGGGAATGACATTATACATTTTCCATATTTACATTAACGCACAATTTCCTTATTATGACACAATTAATTTAAACCCTAACAGAGTGTTTGGCTAGACGTCAATCTTGGTTGTTCTTAGGGGCATATGACGTTAGAGTCATTGGAGCACTTTGGTTGAATTCCAAGAAGTGTTGAAGACCTTGTGTGGTGATCTTGAAAAGGATGAATCGTAATAATTGGTATTAAATAATAGAAATCTTTTGAGTTGCTAAAAATCTGAGAAGTTTTGGAGTTGTCGTACTTCGATAGTTTGACTTTTCAGTTTCAGTAGGTAATGTTTATTGGAGAAATTTAGTGTGATTATTAAGGTAGACCTTAACTGAATTCATTTGTTAAAGAAGACGTTGTTTAGTCGAGGTGAAAATATTGATGTGGTAGTGGTTTATTCGAAACTGTTTATGCCGGATTCCTTTACCATCTGGGTAAAGTCGATATGAGAACGAGTAATATGATTTGAAGGGAATCTATATGGTTATATCCGGATGAACTTTTGCGAAAGAAATCGAAATGTTGAATGCAAAGATAAAGAGCATCCCGACTTAATAAAGGTGGTTTGAAAATTTGAGTTTTTACAATTTGGGCATCAATTGTAGAATTGAACTATTAAAGTCATATGCTACTCCTACGGTGATATGAACCACCTAAGGTTGGGAGGCAACATGGAACCTAGATTCGAACTTTGGTTCAATGTTTCTTTCGGTATTAGTGTGATGTATTGAATATAGCGGGCGGGTAGTGATGACTCGTTATGAGAAGCGAAGTGTCTGTCGTGGCAAAGAACTATTATGTATCGTAGTTATGGACAAGTTACGTTTAAGCACTCCTTTGGATTGCTCAAGTATAGTATTTTGAGGTCTCTTTTTCGTGTTATTGTCATCCGGTGGGATAGATGAAGCGAGTCATTTGTCGAGCTTGTGCTCAGAGTTGTATAACGTTCTATGTGTTTGGATCAAAATTAGATTTCAAGGACGAAATCATTCTAAAGTTAGGAGGATTGTAACACCCGAAATTTTTTAGAAAGTTAATTGATTTAGTGAAATCCTAATTTTTTTAAAGTTTAAAGTTTGGTTGATTTAATTTCGAGAACAATTTGACTACTTAAGGGGAGTAATTAGTATTGGAAATTATATTCTATAAAGATGGATTGATTGGAGAAATTTATATAACAATAATGACGAAGCCATTGGGAAAAATCGAGTTACACTGGATGTGGAATCGATGTCGAAGTTGATCAAAGAAAGTTGAATAGGAAATAATAAATAAAATAGTTATTGGGTGTTATTTAACAAAAAGGAAATCATGGCGTAGTTGTAAGGGCAATGGGTTGAGTGCAGGAGGTCCTGAGTTCGAGCCTTGGCAAGCACATTATAGATATTTTTTTTTTATTGAAGCTGAAGCTGGTCTGGGCCTCACCCTGACGCGTGCGACTTGGCCTGCGACTTAAGCTCGCTGCCCAGCCCTTGTAACTCACTGTTGAGCTGATTTAAGTCGCAAAATCGGGATTCAACTTCATAACACCATATCTTCCTCATACGAACTCCATTTTTGAAGCATTTTCTTCCTACATTCTCTATTTTTGGAGCTCTTCAAAACTAGATCGGTGGAGTAAACTTGTTGGATGATTCTAGAGCATTGTTGGAAAGACTTCACTTCATCTCCTACATCAAGTTTCCACCATCGTCACCATTTTAGGAAATTTTCTAGGGTTTTCCTAATCCTACCTACGTGAGTTCAAATCCAAACATTATAAACTCAAATACTTGTTATAAATTTTGTATTTACTGATGTTAAGTTTATGATTTCAAGTATTTCTGTATTTGGGTTAAGTTGTCAAAGTGAGAAATTTGGGTATTTTGTTATAGATGACGAAATGAGCATCATAAATGCTTTATAACACTTGGAAAGTATCTATGATGAGATAATATTTGATTTTGGTACAAAAATGGTTTGACCTAATTTTCGGTAAAATGCGTATTTCAAAGGGAATAATTTATATAAAGGTTTTCGGTGTTTGGAAACAATCAATACATCTCCTTGAGGTATTTGATTATTAGACTAGTATGTTATGGATCCATAGGCATATAAAACTGATTTTGATGATATGGTGTGGAACACGCGTGTCAAATCATCAAATGGAATAGACATTGGGCATTGTAAGCATAAGGTGTGGGCAGTGGGTTTGGGCACTGACTAGGTGGCATAAAATGTAATTACCATAATTGTTGTGGTTTCAAAATAGACATCGGGCCGTGAGTAATAAAGTGTGGAGAGTGGGGTTGGGCATCGACCATCGCCATAAGGTGTAATTTCTTACGAACGGGTTGGACCAATTTAACCCTAGTAACGTCCCATTGTGGAGCATTCCTATGCTCTATCTTTATGGATGGAATCACCAGGTTTCCCCCTATTGCGTTTTAAAAGAACATTGTTCATTAAGAGTAAACTTTCAAGTTAAGTTAAATGGGATAAAGTATATCGCATCTTTATTTAAAATATTTTACTGTTTTATCCATTTAACTGTTTGTTCTCACTAGGCGTAAGACTAACACTTGATCTTAAATGTTGTTTAGCAAGTGATCGGATTGACGGGGCTCCTTAGAGTGGAGGGGAGTGTTAGATTACACCTTAGAGTGTAATTATTGGAGACTATAGAAAAATTGTTTTGAGAATATTAGCAACACCCGAACGTAATCTATGTATTGAATTGTGTAGATTAAGAGGTTGTTGATATAGTATTCCATCCGTAGATGTATCTCCTATACATTTTCCCATCTCTTGGGTAATTTTATATATTTCCGCATTTACATTCGGATTAATTTTACTATAAAATTTAGGGTGTTACATTAAACTTCTTGGTTTGGGTAATCGTTCGGACTAGGGTGAAATTTAAAACCATCGAACTTCAATCTTGAACTTAGGTGAATCTTCTACGCTTGCTTCAGTTATTGATGAGAGCCCATCCAACGAACCGAATGATGAAGATCAATTGAGATGGAAGATTGGACCAATTACAAGATCTAGATCAAAGAAGTTTAATGATGCTCTTAATGGTTTGATTAAATCTTGTCGACAACAATCAACGATTTCGTCGTCAAGAGGCCGAGGAAAGCTTCTACTTTTGATCCGAATTGAAGGACAAGACTAACCTTAGTCTTGGTAGACCAAGTGAAGATTATTTCATCAATAATTCACTTAAGTCCAAGTAATTTCGGCCAAGTCCACATATGGCCCAAGTTTTAGCCATAAATCACTCATTTCAAGTCCAAATGGACTCAAATAAAAGCCCACTTGTAGAGTACTTTTATTCCTACAATCCAAGAAGGTTTCAAGCCCAAAATAAAGCCAAAACCACGTCCATGAATCTGCCCAATAAAAGATCCAAGTTCAAAGTAACTCTTCTCATTGAATTGTAAGGCATTTTGAAGGTTCCTATCATTATGAGGATATTTAAGTCTTAGAATTTAAAGTGAGTCTCTTAGGTTTTCTTTTCTACCCTATAAATAGGTTGCTTTGTAATCATTTGGAAGACACCCTTTGATTTGAATGATATTGTGAGTTTTAAACTCTTTTTGTTCTTTAAGAACTTTAGAACTTATCAAGTCTTTTAGCTTGTGGCGTTCAATACTTATCAATCAACTTGGTGGGTTGATTGTGGCGTATTCTCCATACCAAGGTTCTTGCCTCTATATAGGCAACGGGTCGCGGTTTTTCCACCATTTCTATCCTCGGGCAACCAATAGATGGTCGAAATAATCTCATCATTTGGTATCAGAGCTGGCGCTATTGGTTTGCATAATATTTCTTATCTATCTTTCTTTCTTGTTAATATCAATTTCTTGAGATCCAACAATCACGTATTGGTAACGGGTTTTGTCACAAGTTGGCATGGTTACTACTAGTGAAGATTGAACTTAAGTCATCAATCTCCTTCTCTACCTTTCGCTTCTCCAATTTTTATTGATACATAGTTCCTTGAAAAAAAAAGCCAAGCAAAAAAAAAAATCGGCAAAAAAAAAAAGAAACAACAGAACAAAAAAAACAAAAAAAAAACAAAGAAAAATCAAAAGAAAAACTCAAAGTTCATTATCTTTCTTTCTTATATTGTGGTAATTTGTGATATCGTTGTTTCAAGTTGTTTGGTAAGTCTGAATTTCTCAAGGCCACAAGCCGTACTTGATAATTGTTTCTTCAGTTCTTTTAGAACTCTTAGGGGGCATTTGGTTCGCCGGAATGGAATGGAATCTGGTGGAATTGGAATCTGATTCCATTGACCAGATTCCAATTCCTTTGTTTGGTTCACTATTTTCAAGAATTGGAATTTGTTAAATTCCAAAGAATTCCAAAGAATTCCAAAAAAGGGGCATTTGAGATTCCTTGGGTTATCCATGGGATTTCTATGGAATTGAATTTGATATATTCCTAATACCTAAAATACCCTCATCCTAAAAAAATAACTAAACCCTAATCTCTTAAAGTTGAAGCCGACACCCATTCACTTGGATTTTTGGTTCGGCTTTTTCGGTTTTTTCAGTTTTCGGTTTTTCGATTTCGCTTTTTCGATTTCGGTTCGGTTCAGATTTTTCGAGGTTTTTTTTTTCCAATTTTCGGGTTTTCGATTTCGGTTCTGTATTTCGGGGGGGTTTTTAGTTTTCGGCTTTTCGGTTTCTCGGTTTTTTTTTTCAAGTTTCGGTTCGGTTTTTCCTCACCCCTAGCAGTTAGGTTCTCTATCGTCTCCTACAACAACTAAAATATGTCTTGCCCTAACAGATGTTCTCTTGCTATAGTTTTTTGCTTTTTTCTGCAGTTTTTAGCTATTTTTGCTGTAAAAAAAATATGTTTTTTGTTGTTTTAGCAGTTTCTGTAGTTTTTGGCTGATTTATGCAGTTTTTAGCTGTAAAAAAGCTCAAATTATTTTTAGTGTTAAAAAAATTGAAGTAATTAATAATTATTTTATTAAACTAATTTTAGTTTAAAAAATTAAACTTTATAGAAAGGGTATTTTAGTCATTTACTGGAATTTCATTCCAATTCCAAAGCTACATTCTGTGAACCAAACAGACAGATTCCAATTGTTTCAACAGATTCTATTCCAATTCTGCCAACCAAACAGCTGGTCAAACCTGACAACATTCCAATTCCAATTCCTTCAAAGTCAAATTCCTATGACAGATTCCATTCCATTCAATTCCATTCTGCGAACCAAACGCCCCTTAGAGATTTAAAAGAGTGGTAAAAGGCTGAGTGGTGAGATCAATTGAGGGTAAAAGCCATTTGTGAGATACACGAGAGTTGAGTGAATCATTTTTTTTAGAGAAACACGTGAGGGAGTGTTGTGAGGCGTTAACTTTAAATTTTGCAGATTTTAATATGGGGGATGAACAACCACCCGTTCCAAACCTTCAATTTCAAGACATGATGGAAGAAATGCGGCGGATGATGACGGACGAATTTAACCAAGTTCATGAAAGAATGGATCAAATAGAAGCACAAACACGAAGGAAACAGTCTCGTGAAGGTTCTGTTAGGAATGAGGAACATAGTGCGAGAAGTGACGAATGGGATAGCGAGCCCGAAAGAAGACCAAATAGAAGGAGGCAACGAAGAGACAATAACTTGAGTTCCATAAAGATGAAAATTCCTTCTTTTCAAGGAAAGTCAGATCCGGAAGCATATCTTGATTGGGAAAGAAAGATGGAGTTCATTTTTGATTGTCATGACTACTCCAACCGTAAGAAGGTAAAACTTGCTGTCATTGAGTTTTCTGATTATGCACTAACATGGTGGGATCAACTTCTAATTAGCAAGCGAAGAAACGGAGAAAAGCCAATTGATAATTGGGAAGAGATGAAGATGGTCATGAGGAGACGCTTTGTACCTAGTCACTACTTTCGTGACCTTCACAACAAGCTTCAAAATCTCAAGCAAGGGAGCAAGTGCGTTGAAGATTACTTTATGGAGATGGAGGTTACCATGATCAGGGCGAATATTGAAGAATATCGGGAAGCTACTATGGCCAGGTTCTTACATGGTTTAAATTTTGAAATTAGAGATCGTGTACAAATGTACCATTATGTTGAAATTGAGGACATGGTTCATATGGCTGTTAAAATTGAGAAACAACTTAAGAGAGCGGGTGGACCACGAAATAGTACTTGGAAGACAAGTTCTTCCAAGAAAATTGAAAACACATCTTCTTCTTCTTCTAATCCCAAACTTGGCTCTAAAGATGCAAACTCTTCAAAAGCAAAAAATGATTCTTATACTCCTAAGAATCGTGACATAAAGTGTTTTAAGTGTCAAGGTAGGGGTCATATTGCAAGTCAATGTCCAAACAAGCTTGCGATGGTGATTCGAGAAGACGGAGAAATTGAGACCGATAAATCGGATTGCACGAACTCACCGGATTGTTCGGATGATGATGAAGAGTTGGCTGTCCAAGGAGATTTGTTGGTTGCTAGAAGAGCCTTAAGTGCTCATTCCAAGGAAGATGATGATGTACAAAGGGAGAACATCTTTCACACCCGATGATATGTTCAAGGCAAGGTATGTAGTGTTATAATTGATGGGGGAAGTTGTACTAACTTGGCAAGTTCTTCTATGGTTAAAAAGCTAGGTCTACCTACGATGAAGCATCAAAGGCCATACAAACTCCAATGGATTAATGATAGTGGAGAGGTACGAGTTTCAAAACAAGTGTTGATTTCATTTCGTATAGGTAAATATGACGATGAAGTGTTATGTGATGTTGTACCTATGCATGCTAGTCATATGTTGCTTGGGAGGCCATGGCAATATGACCGACAAGTAAAGCATGATGGCTTTACCAACAAATACACTTTTGTACACAAAGTGAAACCCATAACTCTTGTACCCATGTCACCTAGTCAAGTTTATGAAGATCAAGTTAAACTTCAAAAAGATGCAAAAAAAATAAATGAGCCAAAAGAAAAAAATGAAAAAAATGAACAAGGCTCGAAAGAAAAAGAAAAAGACAAAAAAATATTTGTGGGAAAAAAAGAGAGTCAATATTGTGATTTGGCAAAAAAGAGTGAGATAAAAGAAGCTTTAAATTCTGAAATGCTTTTTGTGCTTCTTGTTTTCAAAGAAGCGCAATTAGCCACTAACAATTTGGCCGGTAGCATTCCGAGCAATATTATATCTGTTTTACATGAATTTGAAGACTTGTTTCCGGAAGAAGTTCCCGATGGATTACCACCAATTCGTGGGATTGAACACCAAATTGACTTTGTACCCGGAGCATCCATCCCAAATAAACCAGCCTATAGAACAAGTGCAGAAGAAACCAAAGAGTTGCAAAGGCAAGTTGAAGATTTACTTGCAAAAGGATGGGTTCAAGAAAGCATGAGCCCTTGTGCTGTTCCAGTCTTGTTAGTACCAAAGAAGGACGGTTCATGGAGGATGTGTGTAGATTGTCGAGCCATCAATAATATTACGGTAAAGTATCGTCATCCAATTCCTCGATTAGATGATATGCTTGATGAATTATATGGTGCAAAATTGTTTTCTAAAATTGATTAAAAAAGTGGTTATCATCAAATCCGTATGAAAGAAGGTGATGAGTGGAAAACATCTTTCAAAACAAAACATGGTTTATATGAATGGTTAGTGATGCCTTTTGGTTTAACTAACGCTCCTAGTACTTTCACGAGATTAATGAACCATGGTTTGCGCGATTTCATTGGAAAGTTTGTGGTTGTTTACTTTGATGATATTTTAATTTACTCCAAGTGTTTGGATGAACATCTTGAACATCTAACTTCTGTTTTGAGTGTGCTTAGAAAGGAAAAGCTCTTTGCAAACTTCAAGAAATGCACCTTTTGTACCAACCATGTTGTTTTCCTTGGATACATGGTGAGTTCTCAAGGAATTTCAGTTGATGAAGAAAAGGTCAAGGCCATCCAAGAATGGCCAACTCCAAAGAGTGTAAGTGATGTAAGAAGTTTCCATGGTCTTGCAAGTTTTTATCGTAGATTTGTTAAAAACTTTAGCACTCTAGCATCACCACTCACGGAAGTCATTAAAAAGAATGTTGGTTTCAAATGGGGTAAAGAACAAGAGGAAGCTTTTGAACAACTTAAATTTCAATTAACTCATGCTCCTTTGTTATCTTTGCCCAACTTTGATAAAACCTTTGAAATCGAGTGTGATGCATCCGGTGTTGGAATTGGGGCTGTTTTGATGCAAGAAGCAAAACCATTGGCATATTTTAGTGAGAAATTGAATGGGGCGACTTTGAACTACCCCACGTATGACAAGGAATTGTATGCATTGATTCGTGCTTTGAAAACATGGCAACATTATTTGTGGGCCAAAGAATTTGTAATACATTCTGATCATGAATCTTTGAAGTTCTTAAAGGGCCAACAAAAATTAAACAAAAGGCATGCTAGGTGGATCGAGTTTTTTGAGACATTTCCTTATGTCATTCGATACAAGAAAGGTAAGGAAAATGTTGCTGCCGATGCACTTTCACGTAGATACTCTCTTCTATCTTCTCTTGACTATAAAATTCTTGGATTTGAACAAATCAAAGAATTGTACCAAACTGATGTTGATTTTGGGCATATTTTTCAAGCATGTGAAAATTGTTCTTTTGAAAAGTTTTTCATACATGAAGGATTTTTATTTAAAGAGTCAAAACTTTGCATCCCTAACACTTCCTTAAGAGAGCTTTTGGTTAGGGAAGCACATGGTGGAGGCCTTATGGGTCATTTTGGTGTGGCAAAAACTTTGTCAATTTTACAAGAACACTTTTTTTGGCCAAAAATGAAGGTTGATGTGAAAAGAATTTGTGAAAGATGTATCGTTTGCAAAAAGGCAAAATCTAAGGTTCAACCTCATGGTTTATATACTCCTTTGCCTATACCAAGTGAACCATGGGTTGATATTTCAATGGATTTCGTGTTAGGTTTGCGAAGAACCAAAAGCGGGAAAGACTCAATTTTTGTGGTTGTTGACAGGTTCTCGAAAATGGCTCATTTCATAGCATGCAACCGAACTAACGATGCATCCCATATTTCTGATTTGTTTTTCAAAGAGATAGTTAGGTTGCATGGCATGCCAAGAACCATTGTCTCGGACCGAGACACCAAATTTTTGAGTTACTTTTGGAAAACCTTGTGGGGAAAATTGGAAACTAAACTCTTGTTTTCAACAACTTGTCACCCTCAAACTGATGGGCAAACAGAAGTTGTAAATCGCACTCTTGGTACGTTGTTGCGATCAATAATTGGGAAAAATGTCAAAACTTGGGAGCAATGCTTACCTCATGTTGAGTTTGCATATAATCGTCATGTTCATTCTACTACCAAGTTTTCACCATTTGAAATTGTGTACGGTTTTAAGCCATTAACTCCAATGGATTTAACTCCTTTACCTGTTAGTGAACATTTGAACTTAGATGGCAAGAAGAAAGCAGAATTTGTCAAACAAATCCATGAGAAGGTCAAAAGCAACATCGAGGAGCGCACCAAGAAGTATGAACAACAAGCGAACAAGGGCAAAAGAAAAGTCACCTTTGAGGCCGGAGATTGGGTGTGGCTTCACTTGAGAAAAGAACGCTTTCCAACTAAGCGAAAGTCAAAGTTGATGCCAAGGGGAGATGGGCCTTTCCAAATTATACGAAAAATTAATGACAATGCTTACAAACTTGACTTGCCTGTTGAGTATAATGTGCATGACGTCTTTAATGTATCTGATTTGAGCCCTTTTAATGTAGGTGATGATTTGAGGGCAAATCACATTCAAGAGAGGGGGAATGATGAGAGCCCATCCAACGAACCGAATGATGAAGATCAATTGAGATGGAAGATTGGACCAATTACAAGATCTAGATCAAAGAAGTTTAATGATGCTCTTAATGGTTTGCTTAAATCTTGTCGACAACAATCAACGATTTCGTCGTCAAGTGGCCGAGGAAAGCTTCTACTTTTGATCCGAATTGAAGGCCAAGACTAACCTTAGTCTTGGTAGACCAAGTGAAGATTATTTCATCAATAATTCACTTAAGTCCAAGTAATTTCGGCCAAGTCCACATATGGCCCAAGTTTTAGCCATAAATCACTCATTTCAAGTCCAAATGGACTCAAATCAAAGTCCACTTGTAGAGTACTTTTACTCCTACAATCCAAGAAGGTTTCAAGCCCAAAATAAAGCCAAAACCACGTCCATGAATCTGCCCAATAAAAGATCCAAGTTCAAAGTAACTCTTCTCATTGAATTGTAAGGCATTTTGAAGGTTCCTATCATTATGAGGATATTTAAGTCTTAGAATTTAAAGTGAGTCTCTTAGGTTTTCTTTTCTACCATATAAATAGGTTGCTTTGTAATCATTTGGAAGACACCCTTTGATTTGAATGATATTGTGAGTTTTAAACTCTTTTTGTTCTTTAAGAACTTTAGAACTTATCAAGTCTTTTAGCTTGTGGCGTTCAATACTTATCAATCAACTTGGTGGGTTGATTGTGGCGTATTCTCCATACCAAGGTTCTTGCCTCTATATAGGCAACGGGTCGCGGTTTTTCCACCATTTCTATCCTCGGGCAACCAATAGACGGTCGAAATAATCTCATCAGTTATAATTCTAAGTAATTTTGCAATTATGTTGGTATGTTAGGTCTGAAAATATTGTATCCGATATCACAAATATTGAAGACATGAAAGGCCAAAACGTAAAGTCAACAAAGTCATCTAAATGGAAAGATCAAGTATTAGGAAATGTTTAATAATTATGAATGTTTAATTGATAGGAAAGATCTTATTGTACATAAGGCAAGTGCATAATACCTTTTATCATTGTTTCCTAATTACGATAAATGTCTAGCATATAAAAAGAGGGTTAGGGTATGCATCAAGTTAGAATTTAGATAGAGAGCCTAAGAGGTCATAATCGTGAGTTTAGTATTATTCCATAAACCTTGTAACCACGATTCCTTACAAGTTAGATATATGACATATTCAAGTAATTCATCGTGTTCTTGTCAAAATTACCTCGTTACCTGATTTAGCAAGATCCACAATTGGTATCAGAGCAGGTCGATCTGAGTATTGATCTACTTCTAATTAACCTCGTGAAAGCAAGGTAATTGTTTTTTCTCGAATCATACTCTAGTTGGTTAATTTGATTAAACCCAAACTTTTCAAAAAACCCGGTTTAAATTCATTTTTTTTTTCGATTTCATTCAGCTGCTATAAGCTTATCCATAATTTTCGTTCAAATCTGTGAAAATTCTACAACTTTCTAGGGTTTTACTCTTAAAATTAATCAACATTCTTGGACCATTAAAACCCAAGATCTCTCAATCTTATCGAACCAAATCACCCGAGAATTTTGATCTGAAAGTTTATCGAATCCCAAAATATTAAACTTCAAATTTATTTACTTTTGTTTGTTTTGGTATTTTTGATTTTCTTGACAATAGAAAACTCAAGAACTTTTGTCTCTTGAGACTTTTCTAGTCAAGAATCCTTAAGTAAACTTTGTAAACCCTAGTAATATTTTTTTTCTTTCTTACTGAGAAAATTGGAAACTCGAAAACTTAGCCTTTCTGGTCCATAAAAATATTAGATGACTTTGTTACTCTAGATCTTTTTAGTCAAGAATCCTTTATTTTTTCTTTCTAATTTATCAGTTAAGAAAAACTATAAGGATTCGATATATCTGTTTTTTATTCTTCTTGACTCCTAGTAAGTCGACATAAATTTTCCTCGACCTTTTTGACCTGACAAAATTAGATATCGAGTCCCATTGAGTCAACATAGATTTTTCTCGAGCATTTTTTACTCGACATATATTCTTTTCGTGTCCTCCTGAACCGACATAACTTTTCCTCAAGCCCTTTTGACTCGACATAAATTTTACTCGAACCCTTGAAACTCGACATCTTTTGTTCTCGAATCCACTTGGTCCGACATCGTCGTTAAAAACAGCTTTTTACCCGAGATAAAATACCAAAGACTGTTTTAGAATATTTTTCAAAACACACCGATCGCCGATCATTTCAGCAGGTAACCAATACTTCATTTTTTTACACACGATGAGTTCTCAAAATCAAATTTCTGATCTCAATTTTGAAATTGAAAGACTTGAAGCAAGACACACGAATAACATAAAAGTGATTAAAGAACTTTTAAGAGAACGTGTTGACCTCAAATCTAAGTTTCATGAATCAAAACAAGCAAGAAAAACTTTGAAAATTGAACACGAGTTTTTACAAGAACAACACAATGAGCATATTAGGAACACAAAATCATATGAGGTATGAAGACTTTTGCAAAAAGAAAAATCTTGAGTTGCTAAAAATAAATTTTGATCTGAAAACAAAATTTATGTGTTAGAAAGGATTATCGATTCTGAGACTTATAGCGTTGTTCTTTCAAGAAAATTTATCCGAATTTATGGATTTAGAGAAAGAATAAATTTAACTTCTGATGACAAATAGAGGTTTGAGATTGAGCGAAAAGATTTTGAAAACAAAATTAAAACTTGTGAACTGACCATTCAAAAACTTTCTAAACAACTGTCAGATTTTGAACAAGTTGTGGTTTTAGAAAGAAAATCTTCTGAAACAAAATGTTTGGAACTTTCAAAACAAATTTCACAACTTCATAAACTTTTGAAATATGGAAGAAAAGTGTTTGAGACTAATTAAACAAATTTCATCAAGAAAAGTACTTTTATCATTGCTATAAGCAAAATTTTGGAAAAAGAATGTGAAAAAGAAAAACGAGTTTTGGAAGAGAAAATTGGCAAACATTCAAATAATTTATCTGTTTTAGAAACAAATCTTGTGAATGAACAGAAAATGAGATCCCAATATCAAACAAAATACGATGTGATTATGAAAGAAAGAGATCATCTCGTGTGCAAAATTAGAGAATTTGAAGGTTTTACACCTGCTTCAAGTTCAATTCATAAGATTTATCCTCTTTCTGCAAATAGTATATGTACGAATAACTCATCTTCATATGTGAAATCAAACAGTTAGTCTAACAGCTCCAAATCATATAGTTCTCCAACTTCTCGAACTCATATTTCTACTTTATCTCACAATGATTTTGTTGTTATATCCGGTAGTTTCAAACAATTTAAAATGGTTTGGAAAAATAAGTCAACTACAGATGATAATGTTCGAAACATGCTAGATACATTTCTTATAGTTGATATAAAATCATTTGTTTCTAAGACCGATTTACCTTATTTTGTCAAGTCCATGAATTAGCTAATCAGTCTAAGAACCACAAATCTTTATTGTTTTACTTGCGGAACAAATGATTTTATCGATCAAAAGTACGTTCATAGATGGTATGGTACTTATAGTATCCTCACTTCCCTATTTAACGTCTCTAAAGCTAACCTTCGAGGACCCAACAAAGCTTGGGTACCAAAATCTTTTTAATCTATTTTGTAGGTATGTCATGTGGATTCTAAATAGTGAATAATTACCACACATTATATGATCATTCAAAAGGTTATGCAGATTTTTAGGGGGAGTATCATATTTCACTTTTAGCTTCATAATATCTCAGCTATGGACTTGCTCTTAATTTTGGCTTCTAAATATCATAGTTCAGATGAGTTGGCGAATTCGTAGGTTCAATTCCTACTGAACGCACGCCAGTGGGACCCTCCAATAAGTCTATTGGAATTAGCTCTGTATCAATGAAATCTCATCATCCATACATAGCGAATTGATGTGGTATATTCATATCATACTATATGAACAGTAAGAATTAGTAGTCTTATTGAGACTAGAACTCATAGGGAATCAAATCCATTTATGGATGGAATCAAGTATGTAGTATTTACAGATCAAAGTATTCGGTTATTGGGGAAAATCAATATACTTCTAATGTCGAATCAAGATCAACTAGGACAGAAATAAAGCATTGCGTCGAACTCTTCTTTGGTGTCAAGGTAATCGCACTAAATAGTCATCGACTTCGGGGAAAGGCTAGAAGAAACTAAATCAAATTCTCTCTCGATACGTTCCTCAAAAAATCCGATTCGGGCGGATTCTTCCCCCAACTAACGATGAGATCTTGGCAGAATTGCCACATATAAAATTGAGCACAATTTTGCAAAGAAATAGCCCACTTGTTTCTCGAGAAGAGATGGGAAACATGCTCAATATCATTTGATTGAATAGTTGACCCAGCCCCTTGTTGTTTGAAAAAACCCTCCACTTCAATTGGTATTTTTTCACGAAAAGCAGGCATGAGATAACAAATCCAGTGTTTCACTAAGATTTAGAATAGTGGTCCCAAATTCAAGTTGATTCTATTTTGTCTCTTCCTTAGAGAAAGACGATCAAACAATTCCCAATCATGGTCCTTGCGGATCGGATCATCCCTATAATATACAAAGAAAAACTCCAGATATTGGAGATCTTTCTCTTTGAATAAGATCTCAATTCCACGGAAATATATGTTTTTATATCTCGCATTGAAAAATATCCTTCATTTTATTGTAATACATAAGATAATACATATTGAAATGTACAATCATCCAGTAAATAGGATTTACTTTTTGTTAAATGCAGAAAAAAGCATCCTTTTCTTCCCCACAAAATATTCAAGGGGTTCCGTTCCATATTTCATATAGATAGAAGTATTTTATTGTTATTATATGTTAAATGAGACCAAAAGGATGAAATGGACATAAAAATTATAGATTTTAATAGAGGAGATAACGATGTGGAAAACAAGACATCCATTTTCTATAATGACACTGTAGACGTTTGTTTTGGGTACAAAATGTCACGGGTTCAAATCCTGTCATCCCTACCTATTACTGCTCCTTTGAGCAGTAACGAGGGATATTTTGAGATCAATTCACATTGGACATATCATATAGAATCTTTCATTCTTATGATACTATATAGTATATGCATACAAGATGTATTGCGGCCAATCCTTTTCTTAGCAGTCTTATCTTTTATGATAAGAAAGCGCTCTTAGTTCAATTCGGTAGAACGTGGGTCTCCAAAACCCGATGTCGCAGGTTCAAATCCTATAGAGCGTGATTCAGATCTTCTTCAATCGAATTCGTCTGAAACACTAACTTGAACAGTAATCTGAATTTGACCTCCTGGATATTAAAGAAAGGAGGAGGTCAATCAAAAAAAGAGATGTTAATTAATCAAAGGTCCAACTGATCGCCGCACCTGTATTGTAAATATGCAGTTACAAATAATCCAGCGAAAGTAATAGGAATTACACCTAACACGATTCCAAATAGAAAAACTTCAGTCATTTCAATTTATTTGAAAGGAGAAAAAAAGAGGTAATATCTATACCTAAATATTAATTCGAATTACCATGAATCTCAATGACCAAGAATAGCCAATTGAAACGGTAAGTACCTATACACAGAAGTTCGCAGAAAGATTTCCTTTTATGAATTGTGCAATTAATTTCAAATAAGTCGTATCTTCCTTAGACCAATAAATAGAGCTGATGTTATAGTTAAATCCGTTAGTAGAAAACTGAAATAACTAGTTATGGTAGGCATGAAGGAGCTAAAGGAAATATGTTCTTTTATACATATGTTTATAAAAAAGCACTTACCTCAATTTCCTTTTTTTGCAAAATAGGAAATATGTTCTTTTTATACATATGTTTATAAAAAAGCACTTACCTCAATTTCCTTTTTTTGCAAAATATGTTTATAACTTTTCATTCTTCCTCTATGTTGTTTACGAAATCTAGTTCTTTTGGAGTTATAGTTGATGGTTTGTTTTGAATTCCATCTCTACTACAGAACCGGACGTGAGAGTTTCTTCTCATCCAGCTCCTCGCGAATAAAATGAATTCAAATTAAAGATTTTGAATTCAGATATAATATAATTTGAATTAAGATATACATGTATTTAATAAATAATATACTGAATCATGGATTTCATTTAATCTAGATCAAATCTATTATTAATTTGTATATCTTGTTTGTATAGATAACTAAATATATTAAATAACTATTTTTTTCTTATATTTATATATATGGTTTTTAGAATGTTAAAACGAATCTTTCTTTTGTTTTACTCTTTATCGTATTGGATCCACCCAAATTTAACAATCCAAGAAAAGAAAGTTTTCGCGGGCGAATATTTACTCTTTCAATTTATATTTCAGTTCTATCTTTATTTCATAACTTTTCCGAATAGATAAATTGGTCTCTGGTCGGTTCCGCCATCCCCATCAATGAATCATTCGAGTTCATTTTCACTAGAATCTTTTGAATTCCCAGGTTCCATCGTTCCCGTTGCGTCTTATTTTATGGTTAGGTCTCAATTCTACAAGGGAGCTATTAGTTCTTGAGTCAATTAGCTAGAGCAGCGGGTGCTGTAGCGAAACTGATTGGAAAAGAAGGGAAATCGGCCACATTAAAATTACCTTTTGGGGAGGTCCGTTTGATATCCAAAAACTGCTCAGCAACAGTCGGACAAGGGGGGAATGTTGGGGTGAACTAGAAAAGTTTGGGTAGAGCCGGATCTAAGCGTTGGCTAGGTAAGCGCCCTGTAGTAAGAGGAGTAGTTATGGACCCTGTAGACCATCCACATGGGGGGTGTTGAAGGAAGGGCCCCAATTGGTAGAAAAAAACCCACAACCCCTTGGGGTTATCCTGCACTTGGAAAAAGAAGTAGAAAAAGGAATAAATATAGTGATAATTTGATTCTTCGTCGCCGTAGTAAATAGGAGAGAAAATATAATTTCTTTCTTCGTCTTTACAAAAAAAATAGGAGGAAGCTGTGACACATTCACTAAAAAAATCCTTTTGTAGCGATAAATTTATTAAAAAAAAGTAAGCTTAACACAAAAGCAGAAAAACAAATAATAATAACCTGGTCCCGGGCATCTACCATTATACCCACAATGGTCGGCATCAAAAACCAAATCACAAGCTTCTGATAAAAAACGAGCAGTTCTAGTAAGATTTGTAATATGAATACCTTTACGTTTTGTAGAGATATAAGGTGCCATTTTAGGATTCCATTTCCTAGTACCATGGCCAAAATGAACTCCTACTTCCGTCATCTCTTCTAAATTAATGTTCCAATATCTTCTTATCATTTCTCCCCACACTGCCTCCCTCTTTTGAAAAAAAAGAGAAGTGGTACCCTGAAATAAATAATTGTTCCGATGGAACATTCTCTTCTACCATAGATTGGTGTAGATACACAGCCCAAGCCATTATTCTTTTCTATTTGTTATTTTTTTCATTACTATTACCAAATAAAATGACTGGACCAACAGATCCTTTTAAAAGATAAAAGAAAGGGGTGTTCTTAGGGATCATTAAATCCTAAAAAAATTATTGTTCATGTGTATCATGGAAGAATCCAGTCAAACCTTTTTTTTCTTACATAAAACCATTCATATATCGTATATCCGGGTGTCTAGATAACATATATTTTATATGGATTCATTTGGTTCTTTTGATTCTTGCTCGAGCCGGATGATGAAAAATTATCATGTCTGGTTCCTTCGGGGGATGGATCTATAAGAATTCACCTATCTCAATAACAAAAAATCCTGACTTGAATGATCCTGTATTAAGAACTAAATTGGCTAAAGGTATGGGTCATAATTATTACGGGGAGCCCGCATGTCCAATGATCTTTTATATATTTTTCCGGTAGTAATTCTAGGTACTATTGCATGTAACGTAGGCTTAGCGGTTCTAGAACCATCAATGATTAGTGAACCGGCAGATCCGTTTGCAACTCTGGGTTCCATTTTTCTCTTAATGGGAGTTCTGGGTGTCGGTTTATATGGTTCTAATAAAACAAAACAAAATAAAATTGACTTTATTTGGCCTATGACTATAAAAAGGGCTTTTGATAATCTTATAAATAGTGAGGGGAAGCCCCATATTTTTTTCGACTTATCTTACTTGTCACAAAACTATGTGTTTTTTAAATTATCACAAAGCCAAGTTATTAAGTTTAATAAGTTAAGATCTATTCTTCAATATAATCGAACGTCTTTTTTTCTTAAGACTGAAATAAAGGACTTTTTTGGAAGACAAGGAATATTTCATTCCGAATTAAGACATAAGAAACTTCCAAATTATGGAATGAATCCATGGAAAAACTGGTTAAGAGGTGATTATCAATACGATTTATCTCAGATTACATGGTCTAGGTTAGTCCAACAAAAATGGAGAAATGGAATCAATCAATCCCATACGTCTCAAAATAAAGATTTAAACAAATGGTATTCCTATGAAAAAGAGCAATTAGTTGATTAAAAAAAACAAAATTCGAAAGTATATTTATTTCCAAATAAAGAAGAGAATTAAAAAAAACAGTTTTTCCATAGATTCATTCCATAATTTGGAAGTTTCTTATGTCTTAATTCGGAATGAAATATTCATTGTCTTCCAAAAAAATCCTTTACTTCAGTCTTAAGAAAAACAGATGGTCGATTATATTGAAGAATAGATCTTAACTTATTAAAGTTAATAACTTGGCTTTGTGATAATTTAAAAATTACACAGTTTTGTGACAAGGAAGATAAGTCAAAAAAAATATGGCGCTTCCCCTTACTATTTATAAGATTATCAAAAGCCCTTTTTATAGTCATAGGCCAGATAAAGTCAATTGTATTCTGTTTTGTTTTTATTAATGCTAATGCTTTCTTGATTTGTTTTATTATTGTAAATATAGTTATCAAGAATTTTTTTTGTTGATGCGATAAAAAGTTGTAGAGCGATTCTGCGCATATTAATGATACATAGAAAAATATCTATGTATATTTTTTCAATGAAAAATTTAACTATTAATTGAATATTTTTTGTTTTAAATAGTTTCCCATTTTTTGACGGTGATTCTCCATTATTTATTTGATTTTTTTTATTCCTAGCCTTCCTTTTTAAAACTTGATAATGGTATTAGATTACATCTTGTATGCATATACTATATAGTATCATATGAATAATATGTCCAATGTGAATTGATCTCAAAAAATCCCTCGTTATTGCTCAAAGGAGCAGTAATAGGTAGGGATGACAGGATATGAACCCGTGACATTTTGTACCCAAAACAAACGCGCTACCAAGTTGCGCTACATCCCTTCCATTGGTCTACAGTGTCATTGTAGAGAATTACTGTCTTGTTTTCCACATCGTTATCTCCTCTATTAAAATCTATAATTTTTATGTCCATTTCGTCTTTTTGGTCTCATTTAAGATATAATAATAGTAAAATACTTCTATCTAATCAAATATGGAACGGAACCCCTTGAATCTTTTGGGGGAATATTGGGGAAGAAAATGACGCTTTTTTCTGTATTTAACAAAAAGTAAATCTTATTTACTGGATGATTGTACATTTCAATATGTATTATCTTATGTATTACAATAAAATGAAGGAGATTTTTCAATGCGAGATCTAAAAACATATCTTTCCGTGGCACCGGTACTAAGTACTCTATGGTTCGCTTCTTTCGCAGGTTTATTGATAGAGATTAATCGTTTTTTCCCGGATGCGTTGACGTTCCCCTTTTCTTCATTCTAGTTATTGACCTGGGAAGGAATTAAGAAGACTAGAGATACAATTAAATACCAGCCCCCCTCTTTTCTCTTTTTTCCCTTTTTTAGAATAAGCATTCAACAGCTGCGAGACTCGGGTTTAGGTTGGAATAAAATTAATATGAAATTGTGGTTCTAGGGAAAGAGTATTATACAAAATACTTATATGAAATATTGTACTGTGATTTGAAATATAGTTTAGAAATATTTCTATCTTATTTCCTATATTGATTGTAGTGAAATCTTGCATAAGAGGATAGCAAGTTACAAATTACAGTTTGTTTTTACCTTCCTTTCTTCGTTTCGGATTGAAAGAAGAAGAGTTGAGTAAATGAAAAATCCAAAGGAGGTTCATGGCCAAGGGTAAAGATGTGCAAATATCGGTTAGTTTGGAATGTACCGCTTGTGTGGGAAACGGTGTTAATAAAGCATCAACGGGCATTTCCAGATATATTACTCAAAAGAACCGGCACAATACGCCTAATCGAATGGAGTTCCTAAAATTTGTCCATATTGTTACAAACATACGATTCACGCGGAGATAAAGAAATAGACCGAACCGAGCACCGCCGCCCTTATCTTACAACCCCGGATGAACCATATAGCCAAGAGAAAGCCATGAACCAGAATAGAAGAGCTTGCCCGTCCCATGAGTCGGTAAAATGCCACTCGAACCCAGAGCTAGCTGGTTCTCCCCGAAATGCGTTGAGGCGCAATAGTTGACTGGACATCTAGGGGTAAAGCACTGTTTCGGTGCGGGCCGCGAGAGCGGTACCAAATCGAGGCACACTCTGAATACTATATATGACCTAAAAATAACAGGGGTCAACGTCGGCCAGTGAGTCGAGAGGGAAACAACCCGGGTATTCACCTATTTTTTCAATAATAGCTTCGTTTACGGCGGGCTTAACCGCATTTTATATGTGTCGGGTCTATTTATATAAAATTGATGAGAATGTAAGAAATATTATCCAACCCTTTCTTTCTATTCCGCATTTTGGAAATACCAAGACTTATTAGTATCCTTATGAATCGGATAATGCTATGTTATTCCCAATACCTATATTGATTATATTTACTTTGTTCGTTGGATTCTTAGGAATTCCTTTCAATCAGGACGGGGTTAATTTGGATATATTATCGAAATGGTTAACCCCGTCTATAAATATTTTACATAAAAATTCAAACAATTCAATAGATTGGTATGAATTTTGTAAAGATGCAGTTTTTTCAGTCAGTATAGCCTTTTCCGGATATGATACTTGGGCTCCGGAAGGAGGTGATGTAAGAAAAATCACCAACTTGACCCTTAGCCCAAGTATCATATTTGGTTATTTACTAAAATCGCCCTTTGGGGGGGAAGGATGGATTGTTAGTTTAGACGATTTGGAAGATATAATCGGCGGCCATGTATGGTTAGGTTCCATTTGTATACTTGGTGGAATTTGGCTGTGAGATTTCGAGTAAGTGTTTCCATAATCTTTTTCTGTCCGAAGAAATGATTCATCAAAATAATGAGTCACCATTGATATCGACACATCTGACAAATGTTCTGGAGTTCCACTATGCAATCCTTCACTACCAACAGGTATGATCACCCCCAGAACAACGTTTTCTTTCAGGCCTTTCAACCAATCGATACGGCCCAGGAGAGCTTCTTTTGCTAAAACTCGAGCAGTTTCTTGAAAATCGCTTCAGATATGAAACTTTGAGTATTCATAGATGCTCTTGTTATTCCCAAAAAGACGGCTCGATAACAGATCACCTCTTCCAAAGCGCGCCCCATTCGTTCCGCTCGCAACAAACCTAAACTAAAAATGAACTAAATTCGAAATAAAGCGAAATTTACTGAAGTATTATTCTATTAAAGAATAATGAGATGAGTTGGATAAATATCCAGATTTTTATATTCTTTATATGGTAAAAGAAAAGGATTCTTTTCGGGACATAGTTCTAAATTCCTATAACATAATAAATCAATGGCTTTTGCCACAAGAGGAAGACATTTTTTTCGAATATTCTTTGATTTCAAAGATGCATTATCAATCATGTAAAACATCGAATAAAATAAATAGACAAAAGCCGACTATCGGAATCGAACCAATGACCCGTTTTTAATTGCATCTTGACTTCTGAATACATCAGTTCAGAACTCGAACTTCAAATGTTTCAAACTCTTTGTGTGTTAGAAATTAGAAGTTTCATTGGTCAATCCAAAACCGGAAGGACCTACCCATGAAACATATCCCTAGGTTAGATATCTTGAAAGGGTGTGATTAAAATAACATTGAGTGCTTCTGAGATAAAAGAAAAATGTGAGAGTGTGACAAGACTTAAAAAAAATTGGTCTTCACCAAACCTAAACATTTATCCGGGTAGCCACACAATCTATTCATTCACAATTTATTGGAGATGAATACTGAAAATAGACGTGGACCCAATGTCAATAACTTGTGTCACCCCACCTAGCTACTCAAGTATCTCACAAAAGGTGCTTGTGTCATATATCAAGGAGATTTAACATATCAACTATCTATTATTCACTCGGAAGATTTAGATATTGAAACATTTCTTTGACACATGCACGATTCTTTGTAATTCAAATTGCATATCTTTGTGTTTATGTCGGAACAGTTTGAGAAGTTAGTTTTATAACTTACTTCTATGATAACTGGAAGTCCTATCAGTGCCAACCCACTACCAACACTGAATATAGGCCACTAAATTGAATTTATTTTTGATTTAAGTGATAATAGTTGCTCTTTGTGCTTCTATGTTAGCTTTTTATCCATTTTTTCCACATGCGTGTTTGATTAATATCTTTGTGCATTCATAATACTTCGGATTCTCCTTATCATTCTGAAGGAGAGAAAATTTAAATCAAAGGCAAATGCCTATTATGAGGGGGAGAAAAGTGTATCAAAGGCACGTGTGAAGGAAGAAACAAGAAAAGTGACACTTTGACGTTTATTGCATATCAAAGATACTACCCAGTCCTTGGACCTGACATTCTTTCATCATACGACAAGTTCAAATTAAAGAAATTGCATCATACGACAAGTTCAGTTCATCACATCGCCTAACCCGACAAACTCACAGTTATCGCATCATACGACAAGTTCCAATTAAAGAAAGATTTTACCCTACGACCACAAGGCTTCTTCGAATTTCTATTCGTGAACTACATGTTAATGCCAAGGGGGAGCATCAGAGCTTATCATGTGATCATATTCGTAGGGGGAGCAAAAGGTTTCAAAATAAAGATTTGTTGACAAAATTTCATCGTCTTCAAAAGTGTTGATTTGCTGAATTGTAATCTCGAATACAAAGGGGGAGATTGTTAGGTCTGAAAATATTGTATCCGAGATGAAAAATATTGAAGACATGAAGGGCCAAAACGTAAAGTCAACAAAGACATCTAAATGGAAAGTTCAAGTATTAGGAAAGGTTTAACAATTACGAATGTTTAAATAATAGGAAAGATCTTATTGTAAATAAGACAAGTGCATAATGTCTTTTATAACTGTTTCTTAATTATACAATAAATGTCTTGCATATAAATAGATGGCTAGGGTATGAATCATGGAGTTAGAACTTAGAGAGAGAGCTTAAGAGATCATAATCGTGAGTTTTGTACTATTATTTGATAACCCTTGTAACCACGATTCCTTAGAATTAGATATATGACATAGTGAAGTTATTCAAGTAATTCATTATGTTCTTGTCAAAATTACATCGTTACATGATTTACTAGGATCCACATGGTGTTTATCCTAAATGTTACCCTTCCAAGGCTCCAACCTAAGAACGCTTACTCGATAAGAACTTATCTGTAAGAATTAACATTCTAACTTTCTTTACCGAGTAGGTTGTAGTCCATTAAAACGACATTGGTGCAACAATTCACCTAATAAGCGCTTACTGAGTTAGAGTCGTAACCCTGATTTACCAGGTATGACTTTCCATCTTTATCATTGCTCTTACTGTTAAGATTATTGGTTTTTCTCATGTTAATTTGGTAAGATAAATGACCCATGTAAGCGTTTAGTAAACATACCCTAAATTTATTTTCTATGCTCGATTAATGCTCCCCGTGATTCTAATGTTGGGCTCCGCCCTTGATAACAAGACATTTGATCAAACGCCTTTTGGCGAGCTCCAAGTAATTTCTTTCGTTGAGACATTTTATCAAACACTTCATAAGCATAAAAAATATAGCACATTTACCATACATGGCCACAACAAAGAAAACCCATTCCAAATCAATAATATCGATCTCAATTCTCATATATGATGTTGTGAGTAACACTCGAAACAAAGAAAACCCAAGTAAATGTAAACATAAAGAAAAACATGTTACGTGATTGAATTTTTTACTTTACCAGAGTCCACTTGATGTGCAGACATCGCCTGGGAAATATTTATCTTCTTGGTTGTTTTTTAGATAAGCTGAGAAACGTTTCGGCCAGATAACTTTCTAGTTCGAGGGCGATGGAGGAAGTAGATGAACATAGATAGAGAGAAATGGAGAATGGGCCAGATATTAGGAAAAAACCTATTCACACCAAGGAAGAAAGGTTGTACGGGGTCGTGGGTGTGAGAGAGGGAGCGGGAATATGAACTTTCATTCATGTTGGCGATTTTTGTGTCACAGGTCCATTTATATGGTTGAAAATAACATGATGTCTATATGGGTTTTATACTGTGATCTAATTCAAGTTAGGTGGTGCAAAGTACATGCTTGTGATAAGGCGAGTATGAACCCGGTAAGGACGAAATGTAAGGGGTCAAGGGGGTCGCGCCTCATTGCGGAGTCAACTGAATACAACAAGTTTCGACTGGAACCCTGTAAAGCTTGACTACTTCCATTCAACCTCTATGAATTCGATGTTGACATCCTCTGGAAGACTTGATTGGGCCAGTCGGGCCAGGCGAGCTTTTAGAAACTGTTACTGTGCATTTAAAGTGCATTTATTGAGCGGTTACTGAAAGGTGTAATGACCAGCCATGATTACCATTTTGGTTACGTTGTTATGAGTATAAATAAGAATTTATACTCATTAGGTTGATATGGTTTCATACACTATTTTTTTAGACACTGTTTTTGAACAATCTGATACACTCTCCAGAAAGTTTGCTTTCGGTTTTGTGCTTAAAATCAAAAGTATTTTGAGTCTTATTGTTGGAACCCTGATCCATTTCTAACAGTGAATTGATAGATCAAATAAGGAAATATGAGCGAAAGCAAAGTAGATCTATGAATTAAAGCAGTTAACAGTAAGAACAATATTGAAGAACAATTGGTAATTCGTATTGATAACCTGGAAGATGATTACAACATGATGAATGAAATGCGCAATTTGCTCTCCAAAATACAATTCAGATCGACAACTATTACAATCATAAATGGATCTATTTATACTAATACAATAATAGAAGTCAACGGCCTAGCCTATTACAAACTGACACGTAAGCTAACATGTAAAAAATTCAGTTACAAAACTAGTTACACGGAGCATGTGCAGGCCACGTCATCAAGAGCGCGTATGACGCCTCTGTTGTAGTCCAGCTATTCTTCCAAACTCTGGGCGTCTCTTTGATAAGTGTGATCAGAAGATAAACTTCTGATCTTCTGCACTTGTACATTTCTAGTTCATACTTCTCTAAAATGAGGTCTAACAATCTCCCCCAAAGTATGAAGTCCAGAATTTTGAGAGATGACTTCCTTTTGGCTTCTGTTCAGTTTGTTTTCTTCGGATAGACAGTTTTTTGATCATTCAACTCATCTTGTATCAGAAGGGGGCAACTTGTGACGTAATCTTGGAAATCTGATCTGTAATCTCTCTGATTTTCATGATGCTATCAAGTCTCTTTACTATCTTCTCTATTGCTTATTTGCCATGATCATCAGTTTCAACAGAGGCATAACATTTGATAGTGTATACTACCTCTGATGAATATTTGTGTGCCTCTTTTATTCTGAAGAAGCTTCTTCTGTGTGGCCTCTTGAATACAATCTCTTCTTCTGGTTGAGTTAGCACTTTACCAATTCTTAGAGAATTCAGACCCTCCAAATCTTCAATTGGAGCAGAGATGCACAAGTTGTCTACCTTGTAGTTTAGCATGGTTTGGAAGTCTACCTGTCTTCTGTATCTGATAAAAGATATCATGCATTCTATGATTCGGAAGTAGGCAACTTTATCTTGACTGTCCCTTCTTCTATTCATTTGAATCTTCATGAGCTTCTCCAGAGTTAGAAGATCAGAAGGATTAATAGATAGTAGGTGTAGGTCATTGTCGCAGATATAATAAGTCTGTTTGTCTTCTCTGACTACCTCATATATCGTGTACCAAATCTCTGATTGTTCGAATTGAGTGTGCTTGATTGCAGAGATTGTTTCGATTGGTATAATCGAGTAGGCATCCTTTCTTGCTTGCCTATGACTCATAAATTTATCTTTGACAGCATCACTTACGTGATAGTTATTGGCAAAATTAGGCAGCATCAAAAAGATCTTTTGGTCAGCAGGAGCATGCATGTGCCTGTTTTTTAATTCAAGAGTAGGTAGCTCCAGTCTTCCCAACTTTTGTTGCCTTTCTTCATACGCTGCTCTACGCTTGAAGTACTCCTCTCGTTTAGCTTTTTCGAGATTCGCCCGTGCTCTTTCAGCTTCGGCCTTAGCTTCATCAGCTTCAGCTTTAGCCTTTTCAGCTTCTGCTCTATCTATTTCACCTTGTGCCTTGGCTCTTTCAGCTTCAGCCTTGGCTCTATTAGCTTCAGCTTTAGCTTTGTCAGCTTCAGCCTTGGCTCTATTAGCTTCAGCTTTAGCTTTGTCAGCTCCAGCTTTAGCTTTGTCAGCTTCAGCTTTATCTTTGTCAGCTTCAGCTTTAGCTCTGAGTTCAGCTTCAGTTCTGACTCTATCGGCTTCAGTTTTGGCTTTTTCATCTATATTTGGTTGTTGAGTGGCAAGGGCAGAAGGTCTGGATTCTGAAGCACTTGCATTTGAAGGTTGAGCTTGTCTTCTTGGATTACCAAGAATTTCAAGTAAACACTTGGCCACTTTTGGATCTTTGGAAAGAGGACCAGTGTGTTGCGAGTGGCGTTGGTGTTAAAGGAGTTTGTTTAGACGGAGGAGGTGCAGAAGGTGAAGAGGCAGGAGCTTTACCTCTGTCTTGATCCATTTTCTTAGCAGCTTCGGTTTTCGCCTTTTTAAGATTTTTCATATTCTCCCCCTTTTGAGAATCAGGATCCTGATCCTCAGACTTCTTTCGTTTAAGCTCAGCTTTCTTGTATGCCCTAGCCTTCTTAGCTTCCTTCTTTTCTTCAAAAGCAGAAAAATGGAGATGACCATAGAAGATAACTTTGAAATAGAGGTTTCTAGAGATGTGACCTTCTGATCCATGTTGGAAGTGCTAGTAGTTCTCTTAGAAACATATTTCGAAGTTAATGCATTAATTATATCTATCATGGCTTTCTGAAAAACAACCATGTCTGATTTCTTTACCAGAGAGGAGTTGGAGGCAGAAGCGTCTTCAGAAGGAATAACGGCCTTTATAATCTTTTGAATATCAGCAACAAAAGAACCGTATTCAGCAACATAAATTGTAACCTCTGGAGTTGAAGCTCGTCAGGAAGATAGAAAATAGCATTTGAGTTGGCCTTAATGCCATCATCCAGAGCTTTGAAGTGTTCAGAAGCAGACGTCCTCTGTGACTCTGCATTATCAGAAATTAGCTTTTTGATGGCCTCCAGAGCTTGAGTCTGAGCCAATTCTATTGTATGAATATTATTGAGCATGGATTGTTGAGACTCATGGGATTGTTTTAGATCGTCCATAGATCTCTGATTTTATCACCAAATGCCATAAACGCTGCATTGGTGACAAAATTAGAAGTTGTAACTGGTGCATCTCAACACATGGAGCCCCTTGTCTCTCACGTTCAAAGAAGCCCTCATTCACACCGGTTTTTACGTTGAGGGTGGAGGGACTTCCAATCTATCCTCGAATGTTGTCAATGGCAGGCACCTCTTCGGTTGTTCTTATTGTTTCAACTGTTTCCTCATCCTCTGATGAGGAGCTGAAAACAATGTGCTTACCTTGTTGAAGGGTAAAAACCCCGGTAAGTGGTGCGTCCTGTGGCTGTAACCCCTTTGATGGGACTTCGTCAGCATCTATACCATCAAGGGGTATGGACGTACCCTCTGCTTGCCCTAGGACTTCATTGGTCACAGAGATATCAACGAGTGGTGTGGGTTGTGGCGAGTTTTGGGGTAATTGAACTCTTATATTCTCATCATCACCCTTTTGAGAGGATGATGAGGAAGAGGTGGAATCCCCAGTAGTGCTTGATCTAGAGGAAAGAAGAGTACCCTCTGATTGGTTGGCTTCTAGGTGGATTGGACTGGGTAGTCCTTGGTCAATGAGAGTAGATGTGTTGACATCTACCTCAGCAATTGTGGAAACCCTTGGGGAAGAAGGTGAGATTCGCTCATATGTGTCTCTGTGGACATCTTCAGTACCCTCTTTCATTTAAAGGTTAGGATGGATAGAAGCACTTGGATTTTCACTCAAATTCTTTTCAAGCTCATGCTCACTTGACCCCTCACTGCCTAAACTAGGCTCTAAATGCTCTGGGGTAGGTATTCTCGGTGCTGAGGATACCAGAGAGCGTCTATAAGATATGAGATTTAGAGAGGTTTCAGAAATAAGATTTAGCATGTACCTGGAAAGCGCCCTTGGTGATGAATACCCATTGCTGTCGATGGTAGGCTTATGTGAGCTCATGGAGGCAATCTTGCAGGATGGTTGAAGCAGAGGAGCTTTCAGAGCCCCTATGGTTGGGTAAGTGAACAAGGATAAGAATCGGGGAAACATTACGGCTGAAAGAGCATTTCCTTGGTTCTGGTGAGTAACCTTCGTATGCACAGCAACTTTTATTTGCTGGAAAATCAAACTCGCATAGTCCAAAGGTCTGTCAAAATACATACCGTACATGATTGTAAGGATGCTCTTGCTTGCCTGGTCTAATGAGCCGATTTTGCAGGTTAGGCTTTTGTTTAGAATGGAGACAACACATTCCACATTGGAGGTAGTTTCTTGCGCTTGAACTCAGATAGCTTCGTTAGTGGTTCATTATAACCCAAGAAATTGATGAAGGCTAGCAGGGCTTTAGGGGTAGGGTTTTGTTCAAGATCAGGATTGGGCATTTTTTGACCTTCAATATCGACAATGGGTTGGGGCAAATGGAAATACCTTGCGATTTTCTTCCTAGTAATGGGTATTTCCACAACAGTTTCAGATTCGATTGGATGGCTGAAGTTTCCAATAAGAGTTTCTTCATCGTGTACAAACATGGACTGCCAAACTTCTTGGACGTAAATTTCAGGGACATTGGGTTAGTTAAAGTTAGGGTTCGGTTCAGGGAATGGTGTTGTAAACTCTATCATGACCCTGTAATCAGCCAGATAGGTGTTTGGATCGAGGAGTACCTGGACATTGTTGGCCTTAAATGGTAGTTTGATGATCGGAGCACTGTCAGCCGTTGACTCGATTAATATTCTTTCTTCGTCTTGAATATTGAGATTTGTAGATTGGGGTTGCCATTGATGAACTTTTAGGGGTTTTGGAAAATAATGTGAGAGCAGGTATGCACTTGCGAGTAATAGCGTAAGGAAGAAGACGATGCACTGTAGTTGTGGGGTTTATATATGAGAGAGAAGAGTACTCGAGTGTAATTTGGAATGGAAAGGGGTTTAATTTGGGGATTGGGCAAAAACGGTTCGTTTATGCTGATGTAAGCGCGTAGGCGTGCAGTCATGCAATAACTAGATCGGCGACACGTGGACAATTTGGTTGCGTGTGATTGATGACTGGCACGGATATTGATGAGTCACTGAAAGGGTTTTATCGCTTTTAAACCGTTGAGTAATCCCACAAAAATTAAAAAGAAATTAATAAGAAAATTTATTAGTTAATCAACAGGTAATCTATTGAATAAAATAACTTTTGATATCAACAGTTAATCAGACATTTGGTTGAATAAATCAGTTTTGAACCAAATGAAAGTTTAATATTTAATAAAATAAGAAAATTTTAAGGAACCTTGAAGGCAAGAGTTAAATAAAATGAACTTATTAAAATGAACATTTTAGAGGAAAAACGAAGGCAGAAAATATCTGGTCAGAGAAAGCATTTTGTGACCAATGATATCAAAAGAACAACCTTTCAGAAAGAGTTTTAGTTGAATATGAAAATTCTTAGTAACCTTGATGGCAAGAGTTATGCAGAAGAACCAGATTATAAAAACTTTTAAGGAAAGAGATGTTCAGAAGACAGCTAACTTCTGTTAGACTTGATATGTTCCCCCTCGAATTGATCTCTGTGATCCCCCTCAGAAGTTGCATCTTGCTCCCCCTCGCTTTTTCATGTAATGTTCCCTTTCTGTCGTTACTTGGTTCAGAAATGTAATATATATTCGTTGAAGAATAGAGGTGTCCAGAGGCTTCTGAGCGCCTCTGGATTAAACCATCAGAAGTGACCAGAGGCTTCTGGACAGTTCTGATTTATTTGAACAGAAGGAAAATAAGATAAAATGAAAAACAACAACAAAATAAAAAAAATATATACAAAAATAGGTAATTACACTTAATCCTATGAAGATCATAGAGATAAAGATAATTACATATTTAGCATGCCCAACTTGCTGACTAAGAAATTAAAGCGTTTCTCATCCAGAGCTTTTGTAAAAATGTCAGCAAGTTGATAATTAGTAGAGACAAAATACATTTCTATTGTGCCATTCTATACATGATCTTTGATAAAATGATACCTGGCATCGATGTGTTTTGTTTTGGAGTGCTGAATTGGATTTTCAGTGATGGCAATGACACTTTCTAAGTCACATAGGATGGGAATTTTTTTCATATACTAATTCGTAGTCTCTGAGCTGAGTCTTCATCCTTATTACTTGGGAACAACAACTGGCAGCAACAACATATTCAGCTTCTGTTCTAGATGTTGAAACACAGTTCTGTTTCTTGGATGTCCAGCTAATAAGTCTGTTCCCCAGAGGTACTTTTTCTGTCCAACTTACAACCTGCATGATTAGAATCTGTATATGCCATTAAATCAAATCCAGAATTTTTAGGATACCAGAGACCCAGTGATGGAGTTCCCTTTAGGTATCTAAAAATTCGTTTAACAACTGCCAAATGTGATTCTATAGGTTTGGCTTGATAACAAGCACAAAGGCAAGTGGCAAACATAATATCTGGCCTACTAGCTGTCAGATACAGAAGAGATCCTATCATACCTCTATAGCCCGTGACATCCACTGATTTCCCAGAAGGATCAGGGCCAAGTTTCGTGCTAGGAGAGATAGGAGTGTTCATAGTTGAGGAATTTTGAAAATGAAATTTCTTTAGCATGTTAGATACATAATTGGCTTGATTTATAAAAATGCAGAGGCATTTTGTTTGACTTGGAGTCCTAGGAAGAACGTTAATTCTCCCATCATACTCATTTCAAATTCTTTTTCCATCAATTTTGAAAATAAATCAACTTCTGTCTGATGAGTAGACCCAAATATTATTTCATCCACATAAATTTGAACAATAGTTAACATACCTTTGCCTCTTTTGATGAACATGGTTGTATCAGATTAACCTCTTTCTTAATCTTTACTGATCAAAAACGTAGATAATCGTTCATACCAGGCTCTTGGTGCTTGCTTCAAACCATATAAAGCTTTGTCGAGAAGATAGACGTATTCTGGTTGTTTAACATCTTCAAAACCAGTAGGTTGTTCAACGTACACTTCTTCTTTGAGATAACCATTCAGAAATGCACATTTAACATCCATTTGGTATACTTTAAAGTTTTTGTATGCACAGAAGGCCAAAAATAGTCGTATCGCCTCAAGTCTTGCTATAGGGGCAAAGGTCTCATCGTAATGTATACCTTCTTCTTGACAATACCCCTTAGCCACTAGTCGAGCCTTGTTTCTCATGACTATGTCGTCTTCGTCTTTCTTGTTTATGAAGACCCACTTAGTACCAATTGCGATTTTGTCCTTTGGCAAAGGTACTAAGTTCCAAACTTTATTTTGTTCAAACTGAAGCAATTTTCTTGTATAGCTTCCACCCAGCTAGGTTCTTGCAAGGCTTCATGAAGATGCTTTGGTTCGATCATGCTAAGAAAACTTACAAAGAAAGCTTCACTAGCAGTAGCAGATCTTGTTTTAACACCTTCAGATGGACTTCCAATAATGAAATCTGGAGTGTTTGACTTGGTCCATCTCGTCATCCTAGTTTGAGGTACATGTTGAGCTTGAACTTCTGTTTCAGAAGATTGAATAACCCCATCTGGAATTAATTCTGAATCTTGAGCAGCATATAAAGTCTCCCCCTCAGATGAAGGCACAGAAGTGGCTTCTGGACAGTCACTTGATAGAATGGGAAGAACAGAAGTTGCTGGTGGACTCTCATCAGATAATTCAAGACCAGAAAGAGTAATTCCAGAAGCTTGGAGAACTTCAGGAATACTCAAGGATGGATTTATTGGTATTTCTGAGAATATTTCTTCGCCCATAAAATCTTGAAATATTGCATCGATTTTGGATTCTCTGGAACCTAAAAGATAATCAGAAGTAAATGCATTAAGTTTGAGTTCAAAAGTAGAATCCTCAGAAGTCAGTTGAGTTTGATCATCAAAATATATGTTAATGCTTTCCATTACAGTCTTAGTACGTAAATTAAAAACTCTAAAAGCTCTTGAATTTAACAAATATCCTAAGAATTTAACTTCATCAGATTTCTTATTAAACTTGCCAAGTTTTTCTCGATCATTTAAAGGTTATCACTTCTTAGTGTTGAATCTTCTGGTGTAGAAGGACCTGTATTCTGGTCATCATATTCTACAAAATGATAGGTACCTCTGATTTTTTTCTTACAAATGCGAGCAATGTATACCTGGAAAATTCATCAATAAGTACCAGTATATAATTTTTACTAGATAGACTCTGAATTGTAATGGGACCACAGAGGTCGACATGTAGCATTTGCGGAGGTCTAGTGCATGAATGATCACGTTTTGTTTTATGAGATGCTCGTTTTATTTTTCCCATTTCACATGTAGGGCAGATGTGATCCTTTTGAAAGTGAACTTCTGGAAGACCAGTTACCAAATTCTGTTTGACTAGCATCTCAAGGTTATCAAAATTTAAGTGAGACATTTTATGATGCCATAACCACGTAACTTCACTCTTTTTGGAGATAAGACAGAGGGTTTCTTTACCATCCTTTGATGTGAAGTTCATCATATATAGATTACCTTTTCTGTCTGCTCTCCAGAGTTCTTCACCTGCCTTAGAAAACAAGTAACAATGTTTTTCATCAAATACGACAAGTATTTTAGAATCACAAAGTTGACTTACACTCAGCAGGTTATGTTTCAAGCCAGAAACATGAGCTTCTTTTGATAAGGTAATATTACCTTTTTGTAAAGTACCGTAGCCTGTTATTTGATCCTTACCATTGTCTCCAAATGTTAAAGCTTCACCACATTTGTCTTTAAATTGGGAGAGTAAGTTTTTCGATCCAATCATGTGCCTCGAGCATCCAGAGTCAAGATACCAGATGTGCACATGCTGTTTCTGGAATCACAATCAGAGTGTTTTAGGTACCCATTTCATAATGAGTCCTTTAACGTTAGTTTTAGACTTTTCACTCTTTTTATCTTGTATTTGATTTGTTTTAGCATAATTTAAAGGTTTGCGCTTTTTATTTTCTGTAATTTTGTTTTTCTTTAGTTTAGTTCTGAAGTGTGAAAAAATATCATATGGATGATCAGAGGGCCTTAAGAAAATTTTCTTTAATTCTAAGAACAAAAAAAAATATTCAGAATTCCGAGACATAAAAGATTGCATTGAGTTTTCATTAGAATAATGATAATTACAATTCTTCTTATTTCTGTCTATACTAGTATCAGTAGTTCTATTGAACTTCTTAGCTAGGCTAGACTTATGCTTAGAATCATAAGTGTTCTTCTGCTGAGCTTTGGAAATTACTGAAACAGAAGCAGAAAGATTAGATTTTCATTTGCCTTTTTGAGGAGGAGTAAACTTTGGAGGACTAGATTGTAGAGATTTTTTCTGAGTATTCAATTTCTTTTTAAGACTCTCTTCTTTCTCAAGTTCAAGACAAGATTTGGCCTTAAGACACATCCCAATGAAGCCTGGATGAATAGAAATAGGTTTTCTCTGTCCTGTTGGAGGAACAGAGAGTATTGGTATTCCACTTGCATGCTTTTCAACATTCATACCAGAGGCACTGATCTCCAGAGGTTCATTAGTATATAAAAATAGTGTTTCCTCATTTTTGAATACCTCTGGAATCTTTTTGTACACAATTGATTTTTAAAATATGAAAAATATTTCTCTGAATTATCAAAGAAATCATCACTTTGATCATCATTATCCCAGGGATATGTAATTATTTCCAAATTGTCTTGAGTTTCTGAAAGATTTAAGTCGACAAAAGAACAAGGAAATATCTCTGGATGGTTTTCTAAAGAATTTTGCTGAACATTTTCATGTTCAAGTTTAAAGCATTTATCCAGAGTTGAGAGAATATCATTTTCAAAACCAAGTCTTATCTCTTCTTCTGCTTGTGTGGGAATAAAAGCATCAGCCTCTGGATTCAAAGTTATATGAGCATTTAAGCCAAATTAAAAAATGTCCCCTTTCTTCTGAATTTTATTCAGATCAACATTAGTTTTTCCAGACGAATATTCAATGTTTTTAAACTTGAGTTTTCTTTGATGATGACCATTTTCATATTTTGATTTCTTAAAAATAGATTGCTCATATAAAATTGGAAACACAGGCTTCTGTTCCTGTCTTAGATAGAAAACCGATTTCAGAGTGGACCTTTTTTCACATGTGTAGGGATCTAAATCCTCGAAACCAAGTCCAGATCTCCCTACTTGTGTATTTATTTTGTCATGAACTTTTTGAGCATCCAGATATGTTTTGATATGTAGCTTTTTGTTTTGAAGTTCCACATGTAAAAATTCTTTCTCCTTTTGAAAGTAATTTTTAAGTGCTACAGAATTCAATCTGTCACTTTCTTTTGCTTTGATCTCTTTTTCTTTTCCTTCCAAAAGTTTTGTGAAGTTCAATTTCTCTTCCTTGAGCTTAACTTCAGTGTTTTCTAAAACTTTGAAAATCTTCTCATTTTCAGCACTTAGCTCCAGTTTTTCTTCTGTTAAAAGATCCATCTCTATTTTGTAAATTTCTCTTTGCCTTTGAGTTACTGAGAGAGTTTTTTCAATATTTTTCCGCAATTTCTTTTCAATTGTAAGCTTTTGTTTGAGTTCTTCAAAATTATTTGAAAAAAGCAGAATGGTGTTTTTATGTTCAGATGATTCAGAGAGAGTAATAACCGGTGATTCAGAAGGCTAATCTTCTGGTTCATTAGTTTTAGCAATTCCGAAGAACATGGCTTCATCACCACTAGACTCATCTCCTAGCCAGTTTTCCTTTTCTGCATAGTGAGCTCTTTCAGCGATATGTACTTATATTTATTCTTGTAGTACGTTTTGTCTTTGTCCAGAGCTCCCCTGCAATCCTTTGAATAGTGCCCTGGCTTACCACATCTATAACACACATCCTTATTTGTCTTCAGTACATCCTCTTTCTTCTCTGCCTCTGTTTTCTCAATCCTCTGGATCTTTTGTCTAGGAGTATAACTTGGAGTAGAGAAATCAAATCTTTTGCTTCCTTGGAATGATCTATTACCAAACTTTTTTGTGAACTGTTTGGTAATAAGAGCCAGTGAGTCAGCAAAAGCTTTGATCTCATCATCAGAGTCATAATCATCTTCTGGAATAGCATTTGGTATGAAGGCCTTACTCTTTCCTCTCCTATCGATTTCTTTACTTCTTCTGACTGATCCTTTAGATTCAGAAATTAGAGCCAGAGGTCCACCTATTGTTGTTTTCTTTTGAACGACCTCCTTCTCATGAGCTTCATGTGTACCAAACACATCATGCAGAGACCATTGTTCGAGATCCTGGTTTGCTTGCAGAGACATTGAGAGATTTGACCACTCTGGATTCAATCGTTTGAGAAATAAGACATTGTTGACTTCCTTAGACCTGACGATATCACACCTTTTACATAGATTTATCAGAGTATTAAACCTATGAAAGGTTTGCTCTAGAGACTTTTTAGGAATAGCCTGGAAGCTATTGCATTCATTCAGAGCTTGAGCTCTTCTGTTTTTCTTCATTTTAGGTCTGCCTTCTACAATGTTTTCCAGCTTATCCCGTAGCTCTTTAGCAGTATCACAGGAATCCAGAGACTGGAAAATCTCATTTTGAATTGCCATGATTAAGAGACTTTTTGCGTTTTTGGCCAATTCTACTTTTGCTCTCTCTTCATCAGTCCAACTATTCCTCAACTTTGGAACTTGTCTTGCAGAAATTTCATCGGTATTGGCAGTAGCAGGAATCCGTGGAATCATTGTCATTGGGACAAACAGACCATTTTGAACAATAGGATAGAGTTCTACATCCAATCCTTCATAAAAGTTGATCATATGGATCTTCCATTGTAGATATTCATCACGGATTAGAGTAGGAGGTTTGGTTAGGGATCCGGAGGTGTAAACATCATTCAAATTCGAATTTGCCATTTTTTTCTTCAGAAAACAGGAAATTGAGAGAATTATTTGAGGATTGTTTGAAATTTAGAGCAAATAAATTTCAAATGATTTGAAACAGGATGATATTCTTACTGAGCTTCAGATTTAACTAAAAATACCACTGATACCAATTGTTGGAACCCAGATCCCTTTCTAACAATTAATTGATAGATCAAATAAGGAAATATGAGCAGAAGCAAAGTAGATCTAAGAATTAAAGCAATTAACAGTAAGAACAGTAAGAACAGTATTGAAGAACAATTGGTAATTCGTATTGATAACCTGGAAGATGATTACAATACGATGAATAAAATGCGCAATTAACTCTCCAAAATACAATTCAGATCGACAACTATTACAATCATAAATGGATCTATTTATGCTAGTAAAATAATAGAAGTCAACGGCCTAACCTATTACAAACTGACACTTAAGCTAAACTTGTAACAAATTCAGTTACAAAACTAGTTACACGGAGCATGTGCAGACCACGTCATCAGGAGCGCGTATGATGCCTCTGTTGTAGTCCAGCTGTTCTTCCAAACCCTGGGCGTCTCTATGATGAGTGTGATCAGAAGATAAACTTTTGATCTTCTACACTTGTACATTTCTGGTTCATACTTCTCTGAAATGAGGTCTAACACTTATCCTAGATTGAATTTCGTGAACCCCGACATAGGGTCGAAATATAAATTCGGAAAGTGTCTCACATGATTCTCATAGGAATCCAATGATCGATTTACCCTTATTTGCCTATCGATCCTACAGTTCCCACCATCTGCATGGAACACAAAATTGATCCAGTCTTTAATCTATCCTACAAGTCTTTAATCTATCTTTTTTAATGACGTAACTCATAAACTTTTTAAACTCGATTATATAAATTTTATAACCTATAAAAAAAAGATTAATGACTTAATTTGATAAAAAAAAATTGGGAAAAAAATAACATCAACAACCTATTTTATTTTGAATGATTATATCCCTATTTTTGTTAACAAATAAGTTCTTGAATTTGATTTTTTATTTACGAGTACCTTTTTCTTTAAGAAAAAAAAGCATGCACTTAATTTTGAACAAACAAATATGAAACTTTTTTGGAACAAAATCATAAAGAAAAAAAATATATATAGAATTTCTCTCTGTTGGAACCCGATCCCTTTCTAACAATCAAATCAACAGATCATATAATAAATTATGAGCGGAAGCAACGTCGATCTAATATTAATACTGAATAGTAATGATAAGCAGTAAGAACAGACTTGAAGAACAATTGAGAAATCGTATTAATAACCTTGAACTTGATTACAATACGTTTGAATGAACAACGCAATTTCTCTCCAAGATCGTCAACTATTACCGTGAAAAATGAATCTATTTATACTATTACAAAGTAAAAGTCAACGATCTAGCCTATTCAATGTTTTTAAACTTGAGTTTTCTTTGATGATGACCATTTTCATATTTTGATTTCTTAAAAATAGATTGCTCATATAAAATTGGAAACACAGGCTTCTGTTCCTGTCTTAGATAGAAAACCGATTTCAGAGTGGACCTTTTTTCACATGTGTAGGGATCTAAATCCTCGAAACCAAGTCCAGATCTCCCTACTTGTGTATTTATTTTATCATGAACTTTTTGAGCATCCAGATATGTTTTGATATGTAGCTTTTTGTTTTGAAGTTCCACATGTAAAAATTCTTTCTCCTTTTGAAAGTAATTTTTAAGTGCTACAGAATTCAATCTGTCACTTTCTTTTGCTTTGATCTCTTTTTCTTTGCCTTCCAAAAGTTTTGTGAACTTCAATTTCTCCTCCTTGAGCTTAACTTCAGTGTTTTCTAAAACTTTGAAAATCTCCACATTTTCAGCACTTAGCTCCAGTTTTTCTTCTGTTAAAAGATCCATCTCTATTTTGTAAATTTCTCTTTGCCTTTGACTTACTGAGAGAGTTTTTTCAATATTTTTCCGCAATTTCTTTTCAATTGTAAGCTTTTGTTTGAGTTCTTCAAAATTATTTGAAAAAAGCAGAATGGTGTTTTTATGTTCAGATGATTCAGAGAGAGTAATAACCGGTGATTCAGAAGGCTAATCTTCTGTTTCATTAGTTTTAGCCATTCCGAAGAACATGGCTTCATCACCACTAGACTCATCTCCTAGCCAGTTTTCCTTTTCTGCATAGTGAGCTCTTTCAGCGATATGTACTTATATTTATTCTTGTAGTACGTTTTGTCTTTGTCCAGAGCTCCCCTGCAATCCTTTGAATAGTGCCCTGGCTTACCACATCTATAACACACATCCTTCTTTTTCTTCAGTGCATCCTCTTTCTTCTCTGCCTCTGTTTTCTCAGTCCTCTGGATCTTTTGTCTAGGAGTATAACTTGGAGTAGAGAAATCAAATCTTTTGCTTCCTTGGAATGATCTATTACCAAACTTTTTTGTGAATTGTTTGGTAATAAGAGCCAGTGAGTCAGCAAAAGCTTTGATCTCATCATCAGAGTCATAATCATCTTCTGGAATAGCATCTGGTATGAAGGCCTTACTCTTTCCTCTCCTATCGATTTCTTTACTTCTTTTGACTGATCCTTTAGATTCAGAAATTAGAGCCAGAGGTCCACCTATTGTTGTTTTCTTTTGAACGACCTCCTTCTCATGAGCTTCATGTGTACCAACACACATCATGCAGAGACCATTGTTCGAGATCCTGGTTTGCTTGCAGAAACATTGAGAGATTTGACCACTCTGGATTCAATCGTTTGAGAAATAAGACATTGTTGACTTCCTTAGACCTAACGATATCACACCTTTTACATAGATTTATCAGAGTATTAAATCTATGAAAGGTTTGCTCTAGAGACTTTTTAGGAATAGCCTGGAAGCTATTGCATTCATTCAGAGCTTGAGCTCTTCTGTTTTTCTTCATTTTAGGTCTGCCTTCTACAATGTTTTCCAGCTTATCCCGTAGCTCTTTAGCAGTATCACAGGAATCCAGAGACTGGAAAATCTCATTTTGAATTGCCATGATTAAGAGACTTTTTGCCTTTTTGGCCAATTCTACTTTTGCTCTCTCTTCATCAGTCCAACTATTCCTCAACTTTGGAACTTGTCTTGCAGAAATTTCATCGGTATTGGCAGTAGCAGGAATCCGTGGAATCATTGTCATTGGGACAAACAGACCATTTTGAACAATAGGATAGAGTTCTGCATCCAATCCTTCATAAAAGTTGATCATATGGATCTTCCATTGTGGATATTCATCACGGATTAGAGTAGGAGGTTTGGTCAGGGATCCGGAGGTGTAAACATCATTCAAATTCGAATTTGCCATTTTTTTCTTCAGAAAACAGGAAATTGAGAGAATTACTTGAGGTTTATTTGAAATTTAGAGCAAATAAATTTCAAATGATTTGAAACAGGACGATATTCTTACTGAGCTTCAGATTTAACTAAAAATACCACTGATACCAATTGTTGGAACCCAGATCCCTTTCTAACAATTAATTGATAGATCAAATAAGGAAATATGAGCAGAAGCAAAGTAGATCTAAGAATTAAAGCAATTAACAGTAAGAACAGTAAGAACAGTATTGAAGAACAATTGGTAATTCGTATTGATAACCTGGAAGATGATTACAATACGATGAATGAAATGCGCAATTAACTCTCCAAAATACAATTCAGATCGACAACTATTACAATCATAAATGGATCTATTTATCCCTATTTTTGTTAACAAATAAGTTCTTGAATTTGATTTTTTATTTACGAGTACCTTTTTCTTTAAGAAAAAAACGCATGCACTTAATTTTGAACAAACAAATATGAAACTTTTTTGGAACAAAATCATAAAGAAAAAAAATATATATAGAATTTCTCTCTGTTGGAACCCGATCCCTTTCTAACAATCAAATCAACAGATCATATAATAAATTATGAGCGGAAGCAACGTCGATCTAATATTAATACTGAATAGTAATGATAAGCAGTAAGAACAGACTTGAAGAACAATTGAGAAATCGTATTAATAACCTTGAACTTGATTACAATACGTATGAATGAACAGCGCAATTTCTCTCCAAGATCGTCAACTATTACTGTGAAAAATGAATCTATTTATACTATTACAAAGTAAAAGTCAACGATCTAGCCTATCAGGAATTGACACGTCAGCTATACTAGTTAACCGAATCAGTTACGAATAGAGACGCACGAAAAGTGTGATTGCCACGTCATCACAAGTGCGTATGACTTAACAGTTAGAGTCCAGAGGTTCTTCAAGTCTCTGGGTGCCTCTGAGATGGCTTAAGTCAGAAGATGAGCTTCTGACTTTACTTCTGATCTTCGATACTTGTGATATTTTTGTTCATACTTTCCACAGAATGAAGTCTAACAATCTCCCCCTAAGTATGAAGTCTAGAATGTGGAAATAGTGACTTCGTTCAAGTACTTTCAAATCCGTTGTTGTTTCCTTCAGCAATTTCAAATATGTTGTTGTTTCCTTAGACAATTTCAAATATGTTGTTGTTTCCTTAAGTAATTTGAAATTCTCAAATCCATACCATCTCTAAATGTTTTTTTCCATCCGTTATATCGCTCTTTGGCAAGTGCTTCAACAGGAGGGATGTACACAACACACATGACGCTATCAGATCCTTTCTGATGGTTCCGTAAAATTGCAAATTCTGCACATATAGTCTTCCCACTTCCAGTTGGTGCAGCATCTAAGAGTTTTTGAATTCTTGATAAAGGGCTTCGTATAAGTGTTTGAATTTTTGATAAAGGGCTTCGTGTAAGTGTTTGAATTCTTGATAAAGGGCTTCGTGCAAGTGTTTGAATTCTTGATAAAGGGCTTCGTATATTGGATTAGAAGGGAGCATTAGAGTGAGAAGTAGCAATCTTGTGAAACAAAGGAGTAATTTCTCTGACCTTTAAAATAGTGTCGAGTTGCTTATCCATCCTTTTAGCTATGTCCCTATCTCTTCTATCTTTACTTCTGTCATCAGTCTGGAGAGATGCATAACTCTTGACAATTTGCACAACTTTTGTAGAGTACTTATGTGCCTCTGAGATTCTAAAGAAGCTTCTTCTGGATGGTCTTTTAAACACAATGCCATCTTCAGGTTCTGTCAACACTTCTATAGCAGTCAAATGATTGAGACCCTCTTTGTCTTCATTGGGAGCAGAGATGCTCAAGTTTACTACCTTGTGATCTTGGCCCGTTTGAAAGTCTACCTATTTTCTATACCTGATGAAGGCTTTCATGAAGTCAATGATTAGGAAGAAGGCAACTTTTTTCTGATCACCGATCCTCTGATTCATTTTATTTTTCATATACCTTTCCAGAGGAATGAGATCAGAAGGATTGATAGATAACAGATCATTATCACAGAAGTAGTACATGGTGTTGTCTTCTCCCATCACCTCATAGATTGTGTACATGATCTCTGTGTTTTCGAATTTGACATGCTTGATCCCAAAGATATTCTTGATTGGTACCTTTGAGTAAGTCTCTTTCCTTACTTGCCTATGACTCATGAATTTGTTTTTGACATCATCACTTACATGATAGTTATTTGCAAAGTTAGGAAGCATTAGGAAAACTTTCTGATCCGTGTTTCCGTACATGTGCCTGTGCTTAATCTCCAAAGTTGGAAGTTCAAACCTCCACAACTTATCTCTCTTTTCTTGGATCTCAGCCTTTTTTTTGCTTGATTCTTCTCTCTTGGCCTTTTCAATTTCAGCCTTAGATTTACCAGCTTCAGCCTTGGCTTTGTCAGCTTCAGCTTTGGCTTTGTCTTCTTCAGCTTTAGCTTTATCTTCCGCTTCTTGAATATTGGGTTGTTCAAGGACAGAGTCAGAGGATTTTGGATTTGGATTTTGAGTGGCTGAGAATTATCTGGTTCTCGCACAAGAGGGGATCGATTGATCTTTATGAGGTTGGGGGGATTTTGATGGTTGATCTTGTTGAGGTTGGGGGGATTTTGATGACTGCGATTGTGAAGGATGAGGTTGTGGCTTTCTTGGGTTTCCCAAAAGCTCAATAATGAACTTGGGAAGTGGGCCAGAGTTTACGGCTAGTGGTGTTGGTGTAAGGGGGGGGTTTTTTTGGATGGTGGTGGTTCAGAAGGTGTAACAGCAGGAGCTTTACCTTTATCCTGAGGCTTAGTCGTTTCAGCGCCATCAACTTTTGTCTTTTTGGATGTATTCTCCCCCTTCTAGGAATAAGGATCCTGATCCTCAGACTTCTTTTGCGTCAACTCTGCCTTTTTGCATGCTCTAGCCTCTTTGGCTTTCTTCTTTTCTTCATTAGCTGCAGACAAAGAGCTGACCAGAGATGATAATTTCGAAACAGAGGTTTCTAAGGTAGATACCTTCTGATCCAAATTCGTGGAACTAGAACTGGTCTTAGAAACATATTTGGCATTCAGAGCATTGAACCTGTCCATCATAGCTTTCTGGAAGATAGCCATATCTGATTTACGAACTAAGGACGCAGAAGTGGAGTTTGATGCATCTGAAGGGATCATAGCATCAATGAGTTTCTTGATATCAGCAACGAAGGATCCATACTTATTTGTAGATATTGTGACCTCTGGAGTCGAAATGTCATTAGGAATGTGAAAAATTGCCTCTGCATTTGCCTTGATTCTTGCGTCTAGTTGTTTGAAGTAGTCAGAGGAAAAGTTCCTCTGAGACTCGACATTATCAGAAATTAACTTCCGGATAGCTTCCAGAGCTTGAGTTTGGGCAAGTTGAGCATTCTTGATATCGTTGAGCATTGTTTGATGGGACTCAAGGAAAAGTTTTAGATCCTCCACAGATCTCTGAATTTTATCACCAAATGCCTGGAACGCTTCATTGGTGACAAATTCAGAAGAGGTAATCGGTGCATCCCCAACACATGAGGCCCCTTCTCTCTCGCCTTCAGAGAGGCCCTCGTTCATGCCTGTTTTGACGTTGAGCGTGGAGGGACTTCCAACTTGTCTTCGAGGGCTACCATTGATTGGCACCTCTTCGGTTGTTATGATTGGATCAACTTGTTCTCTATCATCAGAGGATGGGGAGCTGAACACAATGTGCTTACCTTTTGGGAGTAAGAAAACTCCGATAAGTGGTGCACCCTGATGCTGTAACCCCTTTGATGGGAATTCTTCAACTTCTACACTATCAAAGGGTATGGACGTACCCTCTACGTTTCTTAGAGCTTCGTTGGTCACAGAGACATCAACGAATTGTGTAGGTTGTGGCGAGTTCTAGGGAGATAGAACTCTTATATTTTCATCACCACCCTTTGGACAGGATGATGAAGATGATGTGGTTTCCACGGCTGTGCTTGACTCAGGGGATTGAAGGATATCCTCTAATCGGTTGGTTTCAAGGTGGTTTGGACTGGGCTGTTCTTTTTTAATGAGAGTAGATGTGTTGGCATCCACCTCAGCAGTTGTGGTTACCTTTGTTGGACTCTGTGAGTTCGCACATATGTGTCTCTATGGACATCTTATGTTGCTTCTTGCATTAATCTATCAGGATGGGCAGAATCACTCGATGGTTCATTTTCATTCTTTTCATCCTCATTCTCACTTAACCCCTCACTTCCTACATTAGGCTCTAAATGCTCTAGGGTAGGTATTCTCGGTTCTGAGTATACCAAAGAGTGTCTATAAGAGATAAGATTAGTAGAGGTTAGAGGAATAAGGTTAAGCATGTACCTGGATAGTTCTCTCAGAGAAGAGTATCCGCGTCTGTCAATGGTGGGCTTGTGAGATCCCATTGTAGCTATCTTGAAGAACGGCTGAAGAAAATGTGCTCTCAGAGCACTTATGGTAGGGTAAGTGAAGAGAGAGAGGAATCTTGGAAACATCAATGATGGAAGAGGTTTGCCCTGGTTCTGATGTGAAACTTTGGTGTGAACAACAGCCTTCATTTCTTGAAAAATCAAACTGGCATAATCCAAAGGCCTGTTGAAATACATTCCATACATTATTGTAAGGATGTTCTTGATGGCTTGCTCTTGAGAGCCTATTTTGCAAGTGATACTGTTGATCATAACTCCTCTCAATGATTTGAGTATGATTCCTTTTGTATACTTAATGAAATTCCATTGTTAAGCTTCAGTTCAAATTCAGCGACAGCATACGCTGATTGCCATCAGCGAACGCTGAAGATCAAGGAACAACAAGCTTGTCTCTGAAGACCTGAAGATCAGCTATCACACCAGAAGACCACTCAGCGACAGTCGAAGACCATAGCTGAAGAAAGAGATAATCAGCTAAATGAACTGAAGCGATTCAGCGATAGCAGCGATTATCTAATCAAAGTGTGAAGTCTTGTGAAGCCTCAGCGATACTGAAGTTCATCCTTGAAGATTCAGTATCAGCGATCAAATGAAGCTTCTCCTACAAGATTAAAGATTGATCTTATCCTCGATGCACAAAAGTCCAACCTTTTACCTTGTCAGAAAAGGACGTATGGATTGTCTCTTATGTCCCCATCATATCTGATATGGTACTGTTCATATTCGGCCAAAAGCATGGCTGTCTTATTGGCAAGGACAAGCTTCCTACCCAAGCTTGACACGTGGCATGTATCTTTTGTCCTGCATTAAATGCAAACGGGTATAAATTGAATGAAGATATCTTCGTCATTCTAATGCATGCTTCTTTCTAACCTAAACCCTCTTTATTGTTTCTTCCTTCCTCTTGTGCATCAAACTTAGTGTTTCTTAGTTACAATAGAATAGGTTTTAAACTTGTTCTTATTCCGCTTGTAACTGTAAATCTATTTATGATATATAAACTTATTTAAAAACCAAAATCTGTGAGTTTGTATTCAACCCCCCCCCCCCCTTCTACAAATTGTTTATATATTATTTAACTCTTGTAGACCCTTTAGGGACCAACAAGTGGTATCAGAGCAGTGTTGTTAACTTTTTCTTTAAAATATTTTTTTAACAAAATATTTTAAAATGACAAACCCTAATACGAACTACAACGATAATGGATCTTTAGCTAAACCTCCAAGATTCAGCCATGATAATTTCCCTTTATGGAAAGAAAGAATGTCTCTATTTCTAGAGGGATCTGATCCTATGATCCCATACTATGTAGAAAATGGACTGAGGAAGACAAGAAAGAGGTTGCTATTGATGCGAAAGCAAGATCTATAATAGCAATGTCTTTGCCAGATGAAGTGTATCTTTCTGTAATGAAAATGAGAACTTCAAAAGCCATGTGGGATACTCTATGTATCCAATATGAAGGAACCTCTGAGGTTCAAGTCACTAGGTGCATAAACCTTGTAAGACAATATGAGAGTTTTATGCATCATAAAGGTGAATCTCTTTCTCAAATTCACCAGCGTTTCAACTGTTTGTTGATTGATCTTAAAACAGTCAACAGAGTGTACTCTAACGCTGAAATACTGACCAAATTCATGGAGGACTACCTGATCAATGGGCAGTGTACACCACATGTTTAAAGTTGTCAAAGAATCTTGAAACTCTGTCCTTAAGTGCATTATATGGAATGCTCTTAAATGATGAACAATCTCAACTTCTTAGGAAGAACCTCATAAATGAATTCAAGGGTGCTAAAAGTACTTCTTTGGCACTTGTGACTTCAGAGGCAACTCCTCTTAAAAACATTTCTTCTTCTTCTATTACCTCTATCACTGAATTAGGTCAAACTGATTCAGAAGATCAACTCACTGATGCTGACATCTCTGAGTTTGATAATTCTCTAGCTTTTTTAACGAACAACTTTAGAAGATTGGCTAGAAAGAGTAACTTTCGAAAACCTTCCAACCTCTCTGACTCTGAGAAGCCAAAAACTATACAAGCTGAGAAAGCCTCAGCTATATGCTTTAACTGTCAGCGAAACGGTCACTTCACCAGTGAGTGTAGATCAAAGAAAGTTGCTGCTCCTACCACCTCCCAGACCTCTGATAAAAAGGAGAAGTATTTGAAACTTAAAACCATATACAAAGATCTGAAGAAATACCAGTAGAAAGGCAAAGGCCTTATCACTGAAGAAGTTGACCGGGACGCTCAAGACGACTGGGCTAAGACATCTGAAGAGTCTGGCTCTGATGAAGAAGATCTTTCCTTCTTGTGTCTAATGGCAATAATAGAGGACGCTGAAGAATCTACTGAAACTTCTTCCTCTGAGTCTCCTTCTACTCAGGTAACCATTCCCTCTATCTCTTTACTCTCTAAAAGTGATAACTTGTAAGCCCTCGATGCAATGACCGTTGACTTTTACAATGCTTTAAATGGAAAGATTAAAGCTGAGAAAATTAATACTGATTTGTCTGAGCAATTAAAAAATTTCCATCTTAAAATCAAAGAACTATCAAAGATTGAGGAATCCCTAAAGGACCAAGTCTTTGCAAACCAAACCATAAGCATTGAAAAGCAGCAAGCTATTGCTGATAGGGAAAAGGCCATCGCTGATCTTAAATCCGAAAAGGCCACCATCGAAGGATGGTTTAAGGCTTCTGAAAAAGTCAATAGGATCATCAATGCCCAAATTCCCATGAAAGTAATAAGTGGGTTAGGCTTTAACTCTGAAAGGAAGAATCAAAGAATGACCGTTCCATGCTCAAATTTGGAATGTTTGTCTCCTCTATCCCTGATCCTTCTTCTTCAACTTCTTCTTCTTCTTTTCAGAACCCTCATCTAAATGAGAAGATCCCTGTGATAAACTCTAAGAAAGTGATCAAGAACAAGTTTCTTGACCAAGTTCCTAGAAAGAAGAACGGTCAGAATAAGAACAAGAAATCCTTAGAGAACAATTCTAATTCTGGGAAGAAGGTCTCTGAATTCCTTCAGAGATCAACTCCTAAAATTAAAATTGATCTCACTCCTACTCCTAAAAAGGTAGTTATACCTCCAAGGACTACGGACAAAGGAATTCTTGGTCCTATCCTTGAAAAGGTTCTTGTTTCCTCTCTGAATTCTATTTCCAAACCCTTTAAATTTAGGAAATGCTATCACTGTGGTGAAACGACCCACATTGCAAGAAAATGTCCTAATGCTACTAGAGCTGATAAACTAGCTCATGGAAAGAAAGTAGCTCAAGCTGATAAATCAGCGAGAGCGAAATCCACCAAGGTTGCAAAACCATCTAAGGTGAAAATATCCACTGAAGATAGTTCTTCAGCTAGTAGCTCCTCCGCCACTCCTTCCACTAACCAAGCAGGACCCATTGTAATATGGGTACCTTCAAACAATTAATCCTTTTGTTGTATGCAGAGTGCCAAAGGTATCTGCTATCTTGATAGCGAATGCTCGAGGCATATGGCTGGCAGAAAATATCTGCTCTTTGATTACAAAGAAGAAGGTGGTCCATCAGTAATCTTTGGTGGAAATGGCAAAGGATACACTAAAGGTTATGGAATTCTATCCAATGGAGCCACCTCGTTTCATCGTGTTGCCTACGTTGAAGGACTAAAGCACAATCATTTGAGCGTTAGTCAGTTATGTGACAAAGACTTCAAAGATCTATTCTTAAAGAATAGATGTGCTGTCATTGACTTCAATGATAAGCTGGCCCTAACAGGCAAAAGAGTGGAAAATGTTTATGTCATAAATATGAATAGTTCTCACTCTGAGAACATGTGCTTTATTTCTAGAGCATCCTCAGATATAACCTGATTATGTCATAAAAGACTCTCTCACCTAAACTTTAAGACAATAAACGAATTGTCTCAAAAAGATCTAGTCAGGGATCTCCCAAATCACACGTTCACAAAGGAATATCTTTGTTCAGCGTGTGAAAAGGGAAAGCTGACAAAAGCCTCTTTTAGGTCCAAGCAAATTTCTTCAGTGGCCGCTCCACTTCAGCTACTCCATATGGATCTATTTGGACCTGTTTATGTCCAATCTCTATCTGGAAAGAAATACACTTTGGTAATTGTTGATGAATACTCCATATACACATGGGTATTTTTCCTACGATCCAAAAGTGATACCCCTGAAATGATAACCTCTTTTATCAATAGGATGGAAGTTCTGAACAATCTACTTGTTCGCTCCATAAGAAGTGATCATGGTACTGAGTTTAAAAACAGTACCTTGGTAAATTTCTTTGAAGAAAAAGGCATCTCTCACAATTTCTCTTCAGTGAGAACTCCTCAACAAAACGGTGTTGCTGAAAGAAGAAATCGTACTATCATTGAAGCGGCTCGCTCAATGCTCAGCAAATCGCATTTACCAACTGAGTTTTGGGCAGAAGCAGTCAACACAGCGTGCTTCACTCAAAATCGATCTCTGATAGTAAAGCGTTTTAAGAAGACCCCCATGAATTATTTCATGGGAGAAGACCCACTATGAAGTATCTCCACATTTTTGGGTGCAGATGTTACATTCTGAATGACATAGATCATTTGGGTAAATTCGATCCAAAGGCTGATGATGGTATATTTCTTGGATACTCTTCTGTATCTAAGTCTTTGCAAGTCTTCAACAAAAGAAGACAACATATTGAAGAATCCATGCACGTCAACTTTGATGAATCTCGTCCTATTCATATTTCTCATAATCTTGATGATGATGAAATCTCATTATGAGGAACCAGAAACGTATTTCAACAATCAACCTCCAGCTGAAGCATATGATGACGAGATCCCTGTAAATCCAACAAATGACGATCATCCATCTTCAGGGATGAATGTCACTCCTCTCAATCAGATTCCTATTGCTGATGCCTCTCTTGGAAATTCCTCCATGAACAACCAAACTACGTGTGAAAATCAATCCCATGAATTGATTTTGAATGAAGTACCTGTTGCTGAAACAACAAGTCCTAATCCAGAAACTGAAGAACAAGTCGCTGAATCTACTGTTGATCTCTCTCCTCAACCACCAGCTTAGCGATGGACTCCAAATCACCCAATAAATCAAACTATTGGTGATCCTAATGCAGGTATCAAAACACGTAGAGGCACAGGTAATATCTGTCTTTATGTTAACTTCATTTCCCTCTCTGAACCTAAGAAGATAGACCAACCTATCTTTGATCCTAGCTGGATCTCAGCGATGCAAGAAGAACTAACTGAATTTCGTAGAAATAAAGTTTAGAATCTTGTTCCTAGACCCTCTGATAAAACTGTCATAGGAACCAAATGGGTATTCAGAAATAAGCTAGATGAAAACGGGACTGTAATTCGCAATAAGGCTAGACTTGTTGCTCAAGGTTATAGACAGGAAGAAGGGATCGATTATGATGAGACCTTTGCACCTGTAGCTCGTTTAGAAGCCATAAGACTATTTTTATCTTATGCTGCCTATAAAGACTTCAAAGTTTTTCAAATGCATGTTAAATGTTCTTTTCTAAATGGAAACCTCAGCGCGGAAGTTTATGTTGAACAACCCCCTGGTTTTTCAGACCCTAACCACCCTGGTTATGTTTTTAAACTTGAAAAAGCTCTTTACGGGTTAAAACAGGCTTCTAGAGCTTGTATGATACCCTTTCTAAGTTTCTTCTTAAAGAAAAATTTATTCGTGGAAAAATTGACCAAACTCTCTTTCTAAGAAAAACAAAGGTCATACTATACTTGCTCAGATATATGTTGATGACATTATTTTTGGTTCCACAAGACCTGAATTATGTACTTGTTTCGTTGAAAGAATGAAAAAACAATAACAAATGAGTATGATCGGTGAACTGACATATTTTCTAGGTTTGCAGATAAAGCAATCTGACAAAGGAATCTTTATTTGTCAAAGCCAATATGTTAAAGACATGCTGAATAAATTTGATATGAATCAATGCTCAACTATGAAGACCCCTATGGTACCTCCTCTGACTTTGAACAAGGACCCAAATGGGAAACCAGTAAATGTCACTGCCTATCGAGGGATGATTGGATCTCTGCTGTATCATATAGCGAATAGACCTGATATCATGTATTCTACATGTCTCTGTGCTCGGTATCAAGCAAAACCGAAGGAATCCCATCTTATCGTTGTAAAGCGAATCTTCAAATACCTGAAAGGAACTCCAAATCTAGGTCTTTGGTATCCCAAAGGCTCAGGATTTGATTTAATTGGTTATTCCGACAGTGATTTTGCAGGTTGTAAGATTGATAGGAAGAGCACCACTAGTGGGTGTCAGCTACTAGGTGGCAAGTTAATAAGTTGGACTAGTAAAAAGCAAAACTCAGCGTCCACTTCCACTGCTGAAGCTGAATACGTAGCCGCTGGAAGTTGTTGTGCTCAAATCCTTTGGATGAGAAATAAACTCAGATACTACGATCTCAAGCTCTCTAAAATTCCTATATATTGTGATAGCACAAGTGCCATTGCAATTGCTAACAATCCTGTACTTCACTACAAAACCAAGCACATTGAGATCCGATATCATTTTATCAAAGATCATGTGATGAACGGTGAAGTTGAGCTTCATTTTGTTCCCACTGAATATCAGCTCGATGATCTTTCATCAAAACTCTTGATGAAAATAGATTCAATCTACTAATCAGCGAACTTGGTATGTTGAACACTGAATAAGTTTTTACTCAGCGAACAACAATCCAGTGATACAAATAATAGCCTTCAAACTTTCCATTCGCTGAACTCTGATTCAGTGATATCTGTGTATTCTCACTCAGGTATTATCTTCTAATCTTTATCTCTCTTTGATTCTTTTATCAAAGAATGTTCTCTGAAAACAAAACTCATCACTGACAATCCTTTATTGTTATTGATGAAGATTTTAAAAATATAAATGATAAACTTTCCTTATGGATAATTATCATTATAATCTTTTTCAAAATTAAGAAAAGAACACGTCAGACCTATTTCTGACACAGGACGGACCACGTCGTTTCCTTTCCAACTCCTTTCTTGGAACGTGCGCCAGGTCATCATTTCTTTTTCAAAAAGCTAAAACCGTCATTTAGCTATCCCTTTTCTCTCTCCTCATGCTATTTAAGCAATTCTTTTGCTCCTTTTTTCTCTTTACGCTTTCATAACTTTCTAAAGGCAAAAAGAATCTTCGAATCTTCAAGTTTTCACCAAGAACACCAAGAAAACGCACTTGTGCGTTTTGCTTCTCGAACTCACCTAAGGTTTGATCTAAACCTTAACTTAAAACTGGAAACATCTTGTTTCATATCTTCTTATCTTTTATCTTCTTAAAATCAATAAAAACTTGTTTTAGAACGAATATAAAAACATCTGGATTAAAATCTTCTATTTTCAAAACCCTGTTCTAAGTTTTTCCTTAGAACAGAAGACTTTTTTCTTAAGTTTTATCCATTTTTTATTATCTTCTACTTTTCTAAAATAATCTTTTATTTTATTGTTTTTACCACAAGCATTTTGTTCTTGTTCATCAAAATACTTGTTTCTTTGATCTTACATTTGGTATTCTTTATACCAAACTCTGGTTTATACATTTATGTCTTAAACCATCATTTATCTCTTTGGTGTTCCCATTTTTCCTACAGAAATAGCCTCTGCAACAAAGAATGTTGAAACCGTCGCTGCTACCTCTGCAGACAACACCCTGGTCGCTGCACCAACATCTCTTTTCCCTCTGGAGAAATCGATCTTCAAACCATGCAATTATATTGCATTGGTCGACATACCCGCTGAACGCCGTCAGTTCAAGGAAGCAACTACCTTCATAAAAGCGTGCCCCCTGATGTACTCGTTTGTCCACAACCCAGTGGGCATCTCCTCTCACCTTCAGGCTCTCTGGTACACAGCTCATTGTACCACGATGACCACTGACAAAGGAATCGTGCTCTTTGCAATAGGCTTCAGGATTCCCAACCTTGGTTACTTTTCTTTCTCTGCTGGATTCGTGAGGAAGGCTCTACGACTCCCTTCACGCCCAAAGAATGAGCAATGCGGCGCTGAACCAACAAAGCAGCAGATCGATGCCTTCATGGACTCAATCGGTTATGCCTGGGAGAATCCATCGCTGAAGATGGTGGGCTCAAAGCTGGAAAAGAAGCGATTGCCTGCTCGCTGGCAATACATCTTTACCCAGGTAATCCAATGCCTTGGGTCAAAGATTAGCTCGCATGACCAGGCGAGAAAGCATTTTCAGGATCTCGCCTTCTCTCTCGGCACCGGCCACAACCTCAACTATGCTGATTACATATTCAACGATATGGTCAGTTGTATCGACGCCACCTCTAGACACCCTGTCTGCGGTTCTTTACAACAATCATGGAAGTTGCCTTCGGGGAGGACTACCCGAAGGTCGGTGACCACGCCTTCTCCATGGTGAGGAAGAAGTCCCTGGACATAGAGGAACGTCCAGGTGATGCTCCTTTCACGCCTTATATGCTGAAAATGATTGGAGCCCCTCTTTCAGTGTCTACCTCGCTGCCCATCCCAACAGCGAGCATCCCGGACACTGCTGCTGCTAAAATGAAACAACCAACCGTTGGTCCTAAAAAGACCATCGCAACCAAAAATAAGAAGCCAAAGAAGGTGGTCTCTCAATATACCACTCTCTTTGATTTTGGTGTACTACCAACACCACCAAAAACCACAGCCACTTCAACTGTCTCTGCAGCCGTTGTTGCTTCTTCGGTACTTCCTTCATCATCAGTGACTCCGGTCACTGAAGGTGTTATAGCCAGCTCTACTGAAGCTGGATCAGGTACTACTCTCACAGCCTTCTTAACTTCTTCTATCTCCTCTTCTTTGGTCCTCACCTCAGCACATGACTCAACAATAGTTGTCCCTATCCCTGATAATGCTGAAATGCACCCAGTCCAAACCTCAGTATTGTTTAGGCAATCTGAGTTTTGGAAGGCCGATTTAAAAAGACCTCAGAGTGTCTCTTTCAGATACTCTAAGACACTGGTTAGTGATCCTCAAGACACTACCTCTGCAAACGTAGTCCCTGAGAGTAATCCTCATGATACTCTCAAGGAGAAAACTAAATTTTCTCATCCGTCTTCTAATCCGTATTTATTTTTGGCTACGTTATCTATGTTATCATCAGGTGCTGCTCCGTCTTCTCTTCAACGACAAAGACCATCACCACCACCACCAGCAAGGAAACGAAGAAGTCTCCTCAGCGCCCTCCCAGTGCTACAAAGCTCAGGGAAGTCAAGACGGAGAAGATGACTGGCAAGCTTCTTTCCCACGTCACTGAGCTGCCTCCGATCATCCTTCCTAGTCCTACATTCCCGGTTGTTGACTATTTAGTCAAGGAATGTGCTCTCACCAGGGCTAGGATGGAAACTCTTCAGACCTCAGCGGAGTTTATCTTCCGACAAGTCGCTGGGACTCCAGCGATCAAGACTAACGTCAACAATCTCATCTCTGACGTTCTCTCTCTGAAGGAGGACAACCCGGTCCTTGGCCAGACCCTGTCCAACTTAGAGTAGAAGGTTGCTGCTCAGGGAACCTTCCTTGAGTCTATTCCAAAGACTCAATCCGATATGATGCAGATGCTCTCCAAGCTCTCTGAGGCTTGTTTCTCCTTCACTGCTGCTGATCGGACGTCGCTTCAGGAGCATGATACGAGGCTAAAGGACGTTCAGTCAAATGATCGCACTCTGACGGAGCACTGTCTCCCTGCTGATAACATCGAGGGGGAGAGATGTGACAAAGAGTTTGCAGACAAACTTATTGCTGAGCACAACCAGACGTTCCCTGCTGATAAGATATCTCCTTACATCCAGCGAATGGGACATTCCCTCCCTGAAGGGTTGGAGGATGAAGAAGATGATGATGATGCTGAGGATAAAGACGAAGAAGAAGATGTCATCCCTCACTATGGGGAAGTGGATGATGATGAAGACGATGATGACGTTGGAAGTTCCTGGAGTACATCAAAATGTCTAGGCCTGGAGTCTCTCATCACAAGCCTTTGGGGGACGGACAACATCCCTCTCAGGGACAATCCGGTCCCTCAGGCAAAGGAAAAGATGTGGTAGATCTGGATGCCACAATCCCATTATCTGAGGGGGAGACCACTAATAAGGTATCTCTTCCTCTTATCCCTTATATTACACCTCTCTCTAAAACCCCCACAAATTCCTCTTCTCCTACAAACACTCTTTCTGATAAAACTATTTATTCCTCTCCTTCCCTTAGTGATCCCCGTCCCCCAAAAGACTCCACTTCAAGGAAGGAACCTTCTTCTGAAGAGCAGTTCATGTACATAGTAGAAACTGACTCTGAAAAAGAAGAAGGCCTCATTCCCAGGCGTCGCGTTCAAAAGCCTATTATAAGCGAGCCTCAGGGAATTCGAAGCCAGAAGAATCAGGGTGCCTCATGCTGACCCAATAGACGCTGTACCAATAAGGATGGTAGATGAGTTCTATTTTCTATCCAAGGAAAAGAGAGAACAAGCATTGGAAGCACAACGAGTCAGGGATGAGAAAATAAAGCAAACTGAGAATGATCTTGCTTTAGCAAGGAAGATTCTCAGGGAAGACTCTACTAGAGACAAGGCGGCCAAAGAACAATTGAAAAAGAATAAAAGGGTCGCTGAAGCTCTTGCACAGAGAGAACTTGCACAAGAAAACTTAAACTTAGATCCAATTCTCGCTCAACAGAAGATCCTTAGTGCACTATTCGCTGAAGCCACAACTCAGAGAGACAAAGAGCTTGACTGGTGCACAGAGATGCTGAACTTTCGAAGATATGATGCCAGAATCATTCATGCAACTATTCAAGGGCGACACTCCAACAGAGGTGGTCCAAAGGTATATGTAAGAATGACAAGGCCAACCATAACTGAGAGAGAAGAAGCCAAGTTCTTAAGAATATATGGATACACTGAATGGCTAGAAATCGGAGATGCCATTCAGGTTCCAAATCCAAGTTCAAGGATGTGGTAGAAAAGGTGTTGGATCAGTTGCTTCGAAGAATGTCACAACACGTGCAAGTTCCCCCTGTTCCTGAGCCATCAATGAATATAATGTCAAATTTGATCTTGAAAGCATTCTCAGTCATATGACGCTACCTGATATTTCAATGTTGAATACCTCTATCCCCAAAGATCGAACATATGAAGAAAATGACATCATCTCCTTCCCTGAACCAGGCATGATCTTCATGGATAATGAAAGACTTCTTGGTCTTTTCAGAAACCAAGAAGTACATAAGGCCCCATCTCGTTTCATAAAAATCATGTACTGTCTCTGCTGGTCTACTATTTGAATTTAGTTTCATTTGAAAGCACAATTTTTACAAGTAAATAAGCATAAAGTACATTCACTGATTGAACTTTCAGAGTAAGAGTTCAGTGAGTTAAGAAAAGTTAAAGAAAATAGAACTCTTAGAAAGATTTTACAGATTAGTACTTAAAAATTTACTTCAATTTTTTCTTAAGTCCTTACTAGTCTCTTAAAGTAATTTTCCCATGTTACTTAATCAAATAAAATAGGGGGAGATTGTTGATCATAACTCCTCTCAATGATTTGAGTATGATTTCTTTTGTATACTTAGTTAAATTCCATTGTTAAGCTTCTATTCAAATTCAGCGATAGTCGAAGATCAGCTATCACACCAGAAGACCACTCAGCGACAATCGAAGACCAAAGCTGAAGAAAGAGATAATCAGCTAAGTGAACTGAAGAGGTTCAGCGATAACAGTGATTATCTAATCAAAGTGTGAAGTCTTGTGAAGCCTCATCGATACAGAAGTTCATCCTTGAAGATTCAGTATCAGCGATCACAAAAGTCAAACCTTTTACCTTATTAGAAAATGACGTACGGATTGTCTCTTATGTGCCCATCATATATGATATGGTAATGTTCATATTCGGCCAAAAGCATGGATGTCTTATTAGCAAGGACAAGCTTCCTACCCAAGCTTGACACGTGGCATGTACCTTTTTGTAACACCCTAAAATTTAGAGCAAAATTAAACTAAACCGAAATGCGGAATAATATAAAAATCACCCAATAAGTGGGGATAGAGTATGGGAGTTTACATCCAAACATGGATATTAAAATAACAACCTATTAATCTATGCTATTCGGACTATAGATTACAATTGGGTGTTACTAATATCTTCAAATGAATGAGTTATAACTCCAACTATATATGCTCTAAGGCGTGTCTCCAAAAAGATGTCTCTCTCTCGACACACCATCCCGCTCTTCTCTAAAGAGCCCCATCAACCTGCTTACCTGCTAAACCACATTTTAAAATCAAGTGTTAGGATTACGCCTAATGAGAACAAACAGTTAAATGGATAAATTTGTGAAACATTTAAACAACGAAACAGTTCAGATTATCCCATTTAACTTTACTTGAAAGCTTACTCTTGGTGAGCAAGGATCTTCTAAAAACAATCAGGGGAGACCCGATATTCCATCTTTGGTGACAGATACAAATATAGGTCACTACTAGATGTTCAAGCCATTCATAGGAATCAATGGAAACTGGCAACCCCAGCTAAAGGCCCCCGATGACTCCTACTAAGCCCGTGAAATAGGTCAATGGCAACCGACAACTCCCGGTTAATACATCAAGTGCAAAGCCCCCGATGACCCCTGATGCACCCAATGTAGTCAATGGCAATCGGTATGTACCGACTAATACACCTAAGTGTATGGCCCCCGATGACTACAATCGAAACCAAAAAGGGACAACAATCCCGATTTAAAACCAACTAAATGCCTATGGATCCATTACCTACTAGTCCTACGACCGAATACATCAACGAGACGTACTACTAGTTTTCCAACCTTGAAAACCCCTTTCAATAAACCATTTCCTTTCAAATCCAAGTTTTACCAAAAACTAGGTCAAATCATTTTGAGTTTCAAAACCAAAGATTATTTCATTTTATAACCTTTCCAAGTATTTTAAACCATTAATGATGTTCAACTCATCATCTACAACAAAATACTCAAAATCCTCATTTTGACCTAAAACCTCCAAACTTACCCAAATACACGACTACTTGAAATCAAGTTTAGGAATCAGTAAGATACTACATTTACTACAAGTATTTGAGTTTATAAGTTTAGAAACCCTAGAAAATCTCCTAGTGAAGATGGAGGTGATCAAGCAAGCTGAAATGATGAGGGACACCACCACTTGAAGCTTTTAATCTGAAAGCTAACTTGGATCTTCTTCTTTAATGCCACAATAAATGGTAGGAGAAGGAGTAGGTAAGAGCCTTCAATGCCCTAAAATCGCCTTCAACAGGAGAGAGCAAGAACACGTTTTTGTATCTGATGAAAATGATACGTTCAGGCTGAAAATCGCACTTGAGGATGTCTTCTACCCCTTTTGGGCGACCTTGCCTTGCGATCATGACAGGGCAGGATCGCCTGTCATGATCACGCCACACGTACCGCGAGTTTCAGCTGAGTTTTAGCCAATTTGAAGTTTCGGGCGATCTTGCCCTGCTATCTTGACATGGCATCATCGCGTGTCATGATAGCCCGACGTGTACCGTGAGTTTGGCTGAATTTTCGCTACCTTGACATTCTGGGAGATCTTGTCCTGCTATCATGACATGTCATGATTGCGTGTCATAATAGCATGGAGTGTACCGAGAGTTTTCCTACCTTTCACCCATTTTGATCCCTTTTTTTGCCTTAGATGGGGTTCGAATTAAAAGAAGCTCAAAACACGAAAGTTGTAGATCTACCTCTTTACTTTCCATAGCAATTTGAATCACTTGAATCGAACGTTCCATGAGTGAGATATGGTCCAAACGGTACGACCTCCCAATTCTGTCAAGTTGGTGCTTCCTGCTATCATGCCCTGCGATCATGACATGGGAAGATAGCCAGTCATGATCGCCCAAAGTGTACCAAAACCCATTTTTGTGTTCGGTACTCGCTCCTTTCTTCCAATTCGAAGTAACTCAACATAAAACTCTTAAAACAGTCCATTTAACTATAAATATCAAAATATTAGGATGCGAACATTAATAAACCTCCTACAAAATTTCAGGTGTTACAATCAGGTCATCGGGGGCTTGCACTTGAGTGTATTAACCGGGAGTTGTCGGTTGCCATTGACCTATTGCACGGGCTTAGTAGGAGTCATCGGGTACCATTAGCTGCGGTTGCCAGTTGCCATTGATTCTTATGAATAGCTTGAACATCTAGTAGTGACCTACATTTGTATCTGTCACCGAAGATGGAATATCGGGTCTCCCTCGATTGTTTTTAGGAGATCCTTGCTCACCAAGAGTAAGCTTTCAAGTAAAGTTAAATGGGATAAATTAAACTGTTTTGTTGTTTAAATATTTCACAAATTTATCCATTTAACTGTTTGTTCTTACTAGGCGTAAGCCTAACACTTGATTTTAAAATTTGGTTTAGCAGGTAAGCAGGTTGATGGGGCTCTTTAGAGAAGAGCAGGATGGTGTGTCGAGAGAGAGACACCTTTTTGGAGATATGCCTTAGAGCATATATAGTTGGAGTTATAACTCATTCTATTGAAGATATTAGTAACACCCAAATGTAATATAAAGTCCGAATAGCATAGATTAATAGGTTGTTATTTTAATATCCATGTTTGGATGTAAACTCCCATACTCTGTCCCCACTTATTGGGTGATTTTTATATTATTCCACATTTCGGTTTGGTTTAATTTTGCTCTAAATTTTAGGGTGTTACAAGTTGGTATCAGAGCTCTAGTTAAAGTGAACTAGGTATGATTGTAAGATACCTAGACTTAAGTATTGATTGTGAGGTATGGGTAGATACTCTTGAGATAGGAGAACTTTAGAGTCGACGGTTATGCGTTAATCATGAAATGTGACTTTGGTAATGGGAATTCTTATGCGTATAATATATCCAAGATATCACGTAGCTAATGCTATTTTAGGTACATTGTATTCTGAGCATTCTTATTTTACTATTGTTCCAATGATTGGTGAATGTGTTATACGTACTTATGTTAGCCTTGTCTTACTCCGACTCTACCATCTTGACAGACTAAGATGGTGAATACGCGTACTAGATCAAAGAATGAAGCGGAAGCCGCAACTAACAGTGTTACGAACCCAGAACCAATAACGACGGTGGAGGTTACTCAACAACCTCCAGCTATTTCTCCATTCACCATTAGAGGCCCGCCTAGATTATCTACTATTCCACCGCATAACCTCAACGCGGGAGGTCCTCTAATGGTAGAAGCGGGTTCTCAGGACGAACTGCAAATCCGGTTATTACAAGCGGTCAATACTCTCATGACGCAACAACATGAATTGGTTCTTAAAATGTTTGAGGAAAGAGATGCCAGCTACCGAAGGCTGGAAGTGACGGCGGAGAACCATGTGGGAGGTTCCGGATGGAATGGAGCCGTGCATGTTAATGAAGAGACGCCTGCGACAGAAGTAAGAAGGGCGGGTAAGGGTTGTTCTTACAAAACCTTCTTGTGCTCAAAACCACCGGAGTTCTCCGGGACATCTAACCCTGTAGTCTGCATGGATTGGCTCCAAGAAATCGAGCAAGCTTTTGGCTCGAGTGAATGTGCATAAAATCAAAAGGTGAAGTTTGCTTCCCAAATGTTGAGAGGCGCGGCCTTAAGGTGGTGGAATGTCACCACCAAAACTCTTGGTCCCGTCATTGTAGCAATGCTTACTTGGGAAATGTTCAAAGCGAAAGTCTTGGAGGAATATTGTAACGAAAGGGCCATTGATCGCATCGTGGATGAGTTCCGAGCCCTGAAGAAGGGGGATAAGACCGTGAGGGAGTATACAGAACTGTTTATGGAAAAGCTGAGTTTGGTGGAGCATGCGGCTCCCACCGAAAAGGAAAGGATGAAGGCGTATATCAAAGGATTGCCATCTGGCATGATGGCAATGGTTCAAACGGTGCGGACCTCTACTCTAAAAGAGGCTATAGACCAATCGCAAATGGTGGAGGATACCTACGAGTTAGGTAAAGAAGAAAGGAAGATAGTGGGAGAGCAACTCTATGCCTTCCAAGAAATCGAGCTACAACAACAACAAGAACAACAGATACAACAATAACAACAGCTACAACAACAACAACCGAAGGGTCGATAATAAGAGGGAGCCTAGTTGGTGCTCCAAATGCCGGAGCAAGCATTTAGGACCATGCAACTCACCCTCTGAGGGTTGCTACAAATGTGGTAAGAGTGGACACCTCGCTCGTGAATGCCCAGCCGGGGGAATCGTCTATTTTTTTGAGTGTAAGGAACTGGGGCACTTCAAAAGGGATTGCCTGAAGTGGAAAGCGGGGGGATACTCGGGGAAGAAGGAAGATCCCCTTAGGGCCAAAGGGAGAGCCTTCAAGATGACCACGTAGGAGGCAAAGTCGGCAACAGACGTTGTATCGGGTACGTTCCTTGTTTACTCCGTTCCCGCTCATGTACTTTTTGATTCCGGTGCTACTTTTTCTTTTGTGTCTTCTACCTTCTACCCGAAACTTCTTACACCTCTTAGCACCCTAGAAGATGCTTACGTGGTTGAAATAGCCGATGGTAAGCAAGTTGTAGTTCGGGATGTCTTTAAAGATTGTAAGTTAGGGATCGAAGGAAGTGAGTTTGGAGTAAATCTCGTGCCTATGGCTATAGGAGGATTTGATGTGATTATAGGAATGGATTGGTTGGCCGAGAACCATGCCGAGATTGTTTGCTCAGAGAAATTGATTCAGATTCCGTTATCGAATGGCGGTATGGTGGTGGTGTACGGGGAAAGAAGAAAGGGTGATATAGTATTATTGAATTTGGCGAAAGCGCACAAGTGCTTAACCAAAGGATGTCCTTCTTTTTTAGCATATGTTCTAGATGCTAAGTTGGAAAAGAGAAAGCTTGAAGACGTTCGTATTGTTAGGGAATTTCCGGATGTTTTTCCCGAAGACTTGCCCGGATTGCCACCCGACAGGCAAGTAAAGTTTCGAATTGACCTTGTACCCGGAGCTGCTCCCATAGCTAGAGCACCTTACCGATTGGCACCGTCAGAGCTGCAAGAGACGATGTCACAACTACAAGACCTCTTAGAGAAAGGCTTTGTGAGGCCGAGCTCATCGCCATGGGGAGCACCAATTTTGTTCGTGAAGAAGAAACATGGCACGATGAGGATGTGCATAGATTATAGGGAAGTAAATAAGGCAACCGTGAAGAATAAGTACCCTCTCCCAAGAATTGATGACCTCTTTGATCAACTTCAAGGAGCGGGTTGTTTCTCGAAAATTGATCTTCGTTCGGGTTATCACCAAGTGAAGGTGAGAGAAGAGGACGTGGCAAAGACGGCTTTTTGGACACGGTACGGTCATTACGAATTTCTTGTAATGCCATTTGGTTTGACGAACGCACCGGCGGTATTTATGGACTTGATGAACCGAGTATGTAGGCCTTTCCTTGACAAGTCGGTAATTATATTCACTGACGACATACTCGTGTATTCTAAAGACGAGTCGGATCACGAACAACACCTCCGGGAAGTTCTTGAAGTTTTAAGAGGAGAAAAGTCGTACGCTAAATTCTCCAAGTGTGATTTTTGGTTGAAGGAAGTCCAATTCTTGGGTCATGTTGTCACTCAGGCCGGAGCGAAAGTAGACCCCTCCAAGATTGAAGCAATGATGAATTGGGAACCGCCAAAGAGTCTGTCAGAGATTCGAAGCTTTTCGGGATTAGCGGGTTATTATAGGAGATTTATTCAAGATTTCTCCAAGGTTGCTTCTTCTTTGACGGCTTTGACAAGGAAAAATGTGAAATTTGTATGGACCGAGAAGCAAGAGTAAGCTTTTTGGGTTCTTCAAAAGAAGTTATGTGAAGCTCCGATTCTTTCTTTACCGGAAGGGTCCGAAGACTTTGTGGTGTATAGTGATGCATTGAAAATGGGTTTAGGTTGTGTGTTGATGCAGAGAGGCAAGGTGATTGCCTATGCATCAAGGCAACTCAAGGAACACGAGAAGAATTACCCGACCCACGACTTAGAGCTAGCGGCAGTAGTGTTTGCCTTGAAGTTGTGGCGGCATTACCTTTATGGTACCAAATGCACTCTCTACACCGACCACAAGAGTATAAAGTATGTCTTTGATCAAAAAGAACTGAATATGAGGCAACGGCGTTGGCACGAACTACTCAAGGATTATGATTGTGAGTTACTTTACCATCCGGCTAAAGCCAACGTGGTAGCGGATGCTTTGAGCCGGAAAGAATACGGTAGTGGAACGTGTGCCGTGCTTACGTGGATTGATGTGGTGTCTAGTTTGATTGGCCGAATCAAAGTATCTCAAGCGGAGGCACTTTTGGAAGAAAACCTCAAGAATGAGGTGATGGTAAAGCAACACCTACTATTGACGAAGGACGGTCGTGGTTTGAAGTTGTTCCAAGGCCGTGTTTGGGTACCCAAGATTGGAGGCAACCATGAGCTACTTTTGGAAGACGCACACAAATCAAAGTATTTGATTCATCCGGGTAGCACAAAGATGTATAGAGATTTAAAGTTTACCTACTGGTGGCTCGTTATGAAGTTGGACGTGGCCAATTATGTAGAGAGATGTGTGACGTGTTTGCAAGTGAAAGTGGAACATCAAAAGCCGTATGGAAGTCTCCAATCGTTGTAAATACCGGAATGGAAGTGGGAGCACCTCACCATGGACTTCGTGACTAAATTGCCCAAGACTGTGAGAAATCATGATACCATATGGGTGGTGGTGGATCGTTTGACGAAAAGTGCTCATTTCTTGCCTATGTGTGAGGCCGGTCCCGTTGATAAACTTGAAAAGTTGTATGTGGATGAAATCGTCTCAAGGCATGGTGTGCCTTTAACTATCGTATCGGGTCGGGATAGTCGGTTTACCTCAAATTTTTGGGACGGTTTGCAAAAAGAGCTAGGCACCAAGATCCATCAAAGTACCGCATACCATCCTCAAACCGATGGTCAAAGTGAAAGGACCATCCAAACGCTTGAAGACATGTTGAGATCTTGTGTGATTGATTTTGGTGGAAGTTGGGACTCGCACTTACGACTCGTGGAGTTTGCCTATAACAATAGTTATCATTCTAGATGGCTCCGTTTGAAGCCTTGTATGGAAGAAAGTGTAGAACACCGGTGTGTTGGTTAGAAGCGGGTGAGAAACAATTTTCCGGACCCGAAATTGTTCAAGAGACGGCCGACAAAGTGAAGGGTATTCGTGAGCGGCTAAAGGCGGGTCAAGACCGTCAAAAGAGTTATGCCGATAAGAAGAGGAGACCCATGGAATTCCAAGTGGGGGAGCGGGTAATGCTTAAGGTATCCTCTTGGAAGGGTATTATAAGGTTTGGGAAGCGTGGCAAGTAGAGTCCTCGTTTCCTTGGACCGGTCAAAATTTTAGAAAGAGTGGGACGACAATCGTATAAATTGGAGTTGCCACCCGAGTTGGCCGGCATACATCCTACATTCCACATTTGTTACTTAAGGAAGTGCTTAGTTGAAGAGGAGAGTGTAATACCTCTCTCGGAGATTCGGGTCGACAATAGTTGTTGTGTGGAAGAGCCGGAGGCTATTTTGGAAAGCAAGTCTAAGAAGTTACGCCACAAGGAAATTGTCATGGTTAAGGTGCAATGGAAGCATCATAGAGGATCAAACGTGAAGTAGGAAGCGGAAGAGGATATGAAGAGAAGATACCCGACCTTGTTTGGGTAGTCGGGATTTCGAGAACGAAATCAATTCCAAGAACGAAATCAATTCCAAGGGTGGGAGGATTGTAACACCCGAAATTTTGTAGGAGGTTTATTAATGTTCGCATCCTAATATTTTGATATTTATAGTTAAATGGACTGTTTTAAGAGTTTTATGTTGAGTTACTTCGAATTGGAAGAAAGGAGCGAGTACCGAACACAAAAATGGGATTCGGTACACTTTGGGCGATCATGCCTGGCTATCTTGCCATGTCATGATCGCAGGGCATGATAGCAGGAAGCACCAACTTGACAGAATTGCGAGGTCGTACCGTTTGGACCATATCTCACTCATGGAACGTCCGATTCAGGTGATTCAAATTGATATGGAAATTAAAGAGGTAGATCTACAACTTTCGTGTTTTGAGCTTCTTCTAGTTCGAACCCCATCTAAGGAAAAAAAAGGGATCAAAATGGGTGAAAGGTAGGAAAACTCTCGGTACAATCCATGCTATTATGACACGCGATCATGACATGTCATGATAGCAGGGAAAGATCGCCCGGAATGTCAAAGTAGCCAAAATTCAGCCAAACTCACGCTACACGTCGGGCTATCATTACACGTCGGACTAGTATGTAATGCATCCATAGGCATTTAGTCGGTTTTAAATCGGGATTGTTGTCCCTTTTTGGTTTCGATTGTAGTCATCGGGGGCCATACACTTAGGTGTATTAGTCGGTAAATACCGATTGCAATTGACTACATTGGGTGCATCGGGGGGTCATCGGGGGCTTTGCACTTGAGTGTATTAACCGGGAGTTGTCGGTTGCCATTGACCTATTGCACGGGCTTAGTAGGAGTCATCGGGGGCCATTAGCTGGGGTTGCCAGTTGCCATTGATTCCTATGAATAGCTTGAACATCTAGTAGTGACTTACATTTGTATCTGTCACCAAAGAGGAATATCGGGTCTCCCCCGATTGTTTTTAGAAGAGCTTTGCTCAGCAAGAGTAAGCTTTCAAGTAAAGTTAAATGGGATAAACTAAACTGTTTCGTTGTTTAAATATTTCACAAATTTATCCATTTAACTGTTTGTTCTCACTAGGCGTAAGCCTAACACTTGATTTTAAAATGTGGTTTAGCAGGTAAGCAGGTTGATGGGGCTCTTTAGAGAAGAGCGGGATGGTGTGTCGAGAGAGAGACACCTTTTTGGAGATATGCCTTAGAGCATATATAGTTGGAGTTATAACTCATTCTTTTGAAAATATTAGTAACACCAAATTGTAATCTATAGTTCGAATAGCATATATTAATAGGTTGTTATTTTAATATCCATGTTTGGATGTAAACTCCCATACTCTATCCCCACTTATTGGGTGATTTTTATATTATTCCGCATTTCGGTTTGGTTTAATTTTACTCTAAATTTTAGGGTGTTACACTTTTGTCATGCATTAAATGCAAACGGGTATAAATAGAATGAAGATATCTTCTTCATTCATGGTTCTTTCTAACCTAAACCCTCTTTATTCTTTCTTCCTTCCTCTTGTGCATCAAACTTAGTGTTCTTAGTTACAATAGAATAAGTTTTAAACTTGTTCTTATTCCGCTTGTAACTGTAAATCTGTTTATGATATATAAACTTATTTAAAAACCAAATTCTGTGAGTTTGTATTCAACTCCACCCCCCCCCCTTCTACATACTGTTTATCTATTATTTAACTCTTGTAGACCCTTTAGGTACCAACAGATACTCATGTTGAGGATAGAAACAAATACATTCCACATAGGAGGCAGATGCTTCCTTTTGAATTCAGACAACTTGTTGAGTGTTTCATTGTATCCCAAGAACTTTATGAATGTCAACAGAGCTTCAGGTATGGGATTCTGTTCCAGATCTGGATTTGGTAATCTCTGGCCTTCGACATCAATAACAGGCAGGGGAAAATGGAAGTACTTGGAAATTTTATTCTTTGTGATGGGAATTTCGACGGCGTTCTCAGGTTCAGTGGGATGGATGAAATTTCCTAAAAGTGTTTCTTCGTTCTTGACAAACATTGAATGCCAGACCTCTTGAACATAGATATCAGGCATGTTGGGGTTGGTTAGGGTTAGGGTTTGGTTCAGTAAATGGTATTGCAAGAACTCTATCATTACCTTATAATCTTCTTGATACGTGTTTGGATCGAGAAGAACTTGCACATTGTTAGCTTTCAGTGGTAACTTGACGATTGGGGCATGTTGATCATAACTCCTCTCAGTGATTTGAATATGATTCCTTTTGTATATTTAGTGAAATTCCATTGTTAAGCTTTTGTTCAAATTCAGCGATAGCATACGCTGATTGCCATCAGCGATCGCTGAAGATCAAGGAACAACAAGCTTATCTCTAAAGACCTGAAGATCAGCTATCACACCAGAAGTCCAATCAGCGACAGTCGAAGACCATAGCTGAAGAAATAGATAATCAGCTAAGTGAACTGAAGCGGTTCAGCGATAGCAGCGATTATCTAACCAAAGTGTGAAGTCTTGTGAAGCCTCAACGGTACTGAAGTTCATCCTTGAAGATTCAGTATCAGCCATCAAATGAAGCTTCTCCTACAAGACTAAAGATTGATCTTATCCTCGATGCACAAAAGTCAAACCTTTTACCTTGTCATAAAAGGACGTACAGGTTATCTCTTATGTCCCCATCATATCTGATATGGTACTGCTCATATTCGGCAAAAAGCATGGCTGTCTTATTGGCAAGGACAAGCTTCCTACCCAAGCTAGACACGTGGCATGTACCTTTTGTCTTGCACAAATGCAAACGGGTATAAATAGAGTGAAGATATCTTCTTCATTCTAATGCATGCTTTCTAACCTAAACCCTCTGTGTTCTTTCTTCCTTCCTCTTGTGCATCAAACTTAGTGTTTCTTAGTTACAATAGAATAGGTTTTAAACTTGTTCTAATTCCGCTTGTAACTGTAAATCTGTTTGTGATATATAAACTTATTTAAAAACCAAAATTTGTGTGTTTGTATTCAACCCCCCCCCCCCCCTTCTACAAATTGTTTAGTTTGTATTTAACTCTTGTAGACCCTTTAGGGACCAACAAGTGGTATCAGAGCAGTGTTGTTATCTTTTTCTTTAAAATATTTTATTTATCAAACTATTTTAAAATGACAAACCCTAATACGAACTACAACGATAATGGATCTTTAGCTAAACCTCCAAGGTTCAGCCATGATAATTTCTCGTTATGGAAAGAAAGAATAACTCTTCTTCTAGAGGGATCTGATCTTAAGATCCCATACTATGTAGAAAATGGACCTTTTGTTCCTACAACTATAGTAGCAAGTGTTCCTGCCACTACTACTACCCCAGCCATTGCTGAAAGGAGTATTGTAAAAACTCCAGATTGATGGACTGAGGTAGACAAGAAAGCCATGTGGGATACCCTATGTATCCAATATGAAGGAACCTCTGAGGTTCAAGTCACCAGGTGTATAAACCTCGTAAGACAACATGAGAGTTTTATGCATCATAAAGGTGAATCTCTTTCTCAAATTCACCAGTGTTTCAATTGTTTGTTGATTGATCTTAAACCAGTCGACAGAGTGTACTCTAACGCTGAAATTCTGACCAAATTCATGGAGGCACTACCCGATCAATGGGCAGTGTACACTACATGTTTAAAGTTGTCAAAGAATCTTGAAATTTTGTCCTTAAATGCATTATATGGAATGCTCTTGAATGAGGAACAATCTCAACTTCTTAGGAAGAACCTCATAAATGAATCAAAGAAATTTGCTGCTCCTACCACCTCCCAGTCCTCTGATAAAAAGGAGAAGTATTTGAAACTTAAAAACAAATACAAAGATCTGAAGAAATACCAACAGAAAGGCAAAGGCCTTATCGCTGAAGAAGTTGACTGGGACGCTGAAGACGACTGGGCTAAGACCTCTGAAGAGTCTGGCTCTGATGAAGAAGATCTAGCCTTCTTGTGTCTAATGGAAAGAATAGAGGACGCTGAAGAAGCTACTGAAACTTTTTCCTCTGAGTCTCCTTCCACCCAGGTAACCATTCCCTATATTTCTTTACTCTCTGAAAGTGATAACTTGTCAGCCCTCGATGCTATGACCGTTGACTTTTACAATGCTTTAAATGGAAAGATTAAAGCTAAGAAAGTTAATACTGATTTGTCTGAACAATTAAAAATTTGTCATCTTAAAATCAAAGAACTTTCAAAGATCGAGGAATCCCTTAAGGACCAAGTCTTTGCAAATCAAACCATAAGCATCGAGAAGCAGCAAGCTATTGCTGATAGGGAAAAGGCCATCGCTGATCTTAAGTCTGAAAAGGCCACCATCGAAGGATGGTGTAAGGCTTCTAAAAAAGTCAACAAGATCATCAATGCCCAAATTCCTATGAAAACTAGAAGTGGGTTAGGCTTTAACTCTAAAAAAGAAGAATCAGAGAATGATCGTTCCATGCTTAAGTTTGGAATGTTTGTTTCTTCTATCCCTGATTCTTCTTCTTCAACTTCTTCTTCTCTTCAGAATCCTCATTTCAATGAGAACATCCCTGTGATAAACTCTAAGAAAGTGTTCAAGAACAAGTTTCTTGACCAAGTTCCTAGAAAGAAGAACGTTCAGAATAAGAACAAGAAATCCTAAGAGACCAATTCTAATTCTGGGAAGAAGGTCTCTGAATTCATTCAGAGATCAACTCCTAAAATTAAAATTGATCTCACTCCTACTCCTAAAAAGGTAGTTATACCTCCAAGGACTACGGACAAAGGAATTTTCGGTCCTATCCCTGAAAAGGTTCCTATTTCCTCTCTGAATTCTATTTCCAAACCTTTTAAATTTAGGAAATGCTATCACTGTGGTGAAATAGCCCACATTGAAAGCAAATGTCCAAATGCTACTAGAGCTGATAAACTAGCTCATGGAAAGAAAGTAGCTCAAGCTGACAAGTCAGCAACAGTGAAATCCACCAAGGTTGAAAAACCAAAGGTTAAGATATTCACTGAAGAGAGTTCTTCAGCTAGTAGCTCCCCCGCCACTCCTTCCACTAACAAAGCAGGACCTATAGTAGTATGGGTACCTTCAAACAATTAATCCTTTTGTTGTATGCAGAGTGCCAAAGGTATCTGGTATCTTGATAGTGGATGCTCGAGGCATATGACTGGCAGAAAATCCCTGCTCTCTGGTTACAAGGAAGAAGCTGGTCCATCAGTGACCTTTGGTGGAAATGGAAAAGAATACACTAAAGGTTATGGAATTCTATCCAACGGAGCCACCTCGTTTCATTTTGTTGCCAACGTTGAAGGACTAAAACACAATCTCTTAAGTGTTAGTCAATTATGTGACAAAGACTTCAAAGTTCTATTCTTAAAGAATAGATGTGCTGTCACTGACTTCAATGATAAGCTTCCCCTGACAGGGAAAAGACTGGAAAATGTTTATGTCATAAATATGAATAGTTCTCACTCTGAGAACATGTGCTTTATTTCTAGAGCATCTTCAGATATAAACTGATTATGGCATAAAAGACTCTCTCACCTTAACTTTAAGACAATAAATGAATTGTCTCAAAAAGATCTAGTCAGAGACCTCCGAAATCACACCTTCACAAAGGAACTCTTTGTTCAGCGTGTGAAAAGGGAAAGCTAACAAAAGCCTCTTTTAGGTCCAAAGAAATTTCTTCAGTGACCGCTCCACTTCAGCTACTCCACATGGATTTGTTTAGACCTGTTAATGTCCAATCTGTATCTGGAAAGAAATATACTTTAGTAATTGTTGATGAATACTCCAGATACACATGGGTATTTTTTCTACGATCTAAAAGTGATACCCCTGAAATGATAATCTCTTTTATCAAAAGGATGGAAGTTCTGAACAATCTACTTGTTCGCTCCATAAGAAGTGATCACGGTACTGAGTTTAAAAATAGTACCTTGGTAAATTTCTTTGAAGAAAAAGGCATCTCTCACAACTTCTCTTCAGTGAGAACTCCTCAGCAAAACGGTGTTGCTGAAAAAAGAAATCGAACTATCATTGAAGCGGCTTGCTCAATGCTCAGCGAATTGCGCCTTCCAAATCAATTCTGGGCTGAAGCGGTCAACACAGTGTGCTTCACTCAGAATCGATCCCTGATAGTTAAGTGTTTCAAGAAGACCCCCTATGAATTCTTTCATGGGAGAAGACCCACTCTGAAATATCTTCACATTTTTGGATGTAGGTGTTACTGAATGACAGAGATCATTTGGGTAAATTCGATCCAAAGGCTGATGATGGTATATTTCTTGGATACTCTTCTGTATCTAAGTCCTTCAGAGTATTCAACAAAAGAAGACAACATGTTGAAGAATCTATGCATGTCTACTTTGATGAATCTCGTCCTATTCATCCTTCTCATAATCTTGATGATGAGGAATAATTGAATGCCTGGATGAGATCTCATTACGGGGAGCCTGAAACGTATTTCAGCAATCAACCTCCTGTTGAAGCATGTGATGACGAGATCCCTGTAAATTCAACAAGTGACAATCAACCATCTTCAGGGATGAATGTCACTCCTCTCAATCAGATTCCTGCTGCTGATATCTCTTTTGGAAATTCCTCCGTGAACCACCAAACTACGTCTGAAAATCAATCCTCTGATTTGATTTTGAATGAAGAACCTGTTGCTAAAACAAGTCCTAATCCAGAACCTGAAGAACAAGTCGCTGAATCTGCTGTTGATCTCTCTCCTCAACCTCCAGCTCAGCGATGGACTTCAAATCACCCAATAAATCAAATTATTGGTGATCCCAGTGCAGGTATCAAAACACGTAGAGGGACAGGTAATATATGTCTTTATGTTAGTTTCGTTTCTCTCTCTGAACCTAAGAAGATAGATCAAGCTATCTCTGATCCTAGCTGGATCTCAGCGATGCAAGAAGAACTAACTGAATTTCGTAGAAATAAAGTTTGGAATCTTGTTCCTAGACCCTCTGATAAAACTGTTATAGGAACCAAATGGGTTTTTAGAAACAAGCTAGATGAAAACGGGACTTTAGTTCGCAATAAGGCTAGACTTGTTGCTCAAGGTTATAGACAGGTCGAAGGAATTGATTATGATGAGCCCGTTTAGAAGCCATAAGACTCTTTTTAGCTTATGTGCCCATAAAGACTTCAAAGTTTTTCAAACGGATGTTAAAAGTGCTTTTCTAAATGCAAAACTCAGCGAGGAAGTTTATGTTGAACAACCCCCTGGTTTTTCAGACCCTAACCATCCTAGTGATGTATTTAAACTTGAAAAAGCTCTTTACGGGTTAAAACAAGCTCCTAGAGCTTGGTATGATACCCTCTCTAAATTTCTTCTTAAAGAAAAATTTGTTCGTGGAAAAATTGACCAAACTCTGTTTTTAAGAAAGCATAAAGGTCATACCATTCTTGCTCAGATATATGTTGATGACATTATATTTGGTTCCACAAGACCATAACTTTGTACTCGTTTCGCTGAAAGAATGAAGAAACAATATAAAATGAGTATGATGGGTGAACTAACATATTTTCTAGGTTTGCAGATAAAGCAATCTGACAAAGGCATATTTATTTGTCAAAGCAAATATGTTAAAGACATGCTGAATAAATTTGACATGAATCAATGCTCAGCGATGAAGATCCCTATGGCACCTCCTCTGACTCTAAACAAGGACCCTAATGGGAAACCAATCAATGTCACTGCCTATCGAGGGATGATTGGATCTATGTTGTATCTTACAGCGAGTAGACCCGATATCATGTATTCTACATGTCTCTGTGCTCGGTATCAAGCTGAACCGAAGGAATCCCAACTTATCACTGTAAAGCGAATATTCATATACCTGAAAGGAACTCCAAATCTAGGCCTTTGGTATCCCAAGGGCTCAGGATTTGATATAATTGGTTACTCTAACAATGATTTTGCGGGTTGTAAAATTGATAGGAAGAGCACCACTGGTGGGTGTCAGCTACTAGGTGGTAAGTTAATAAGTTGGACAAGTAAGAAGCAAAACTCAGTGTCCACTTCCACCGTTGAAGCTGAATACGTAGCTGCTGGAAGTTGTTGTGCTCAAATCCTTTGGATGAGAAATCAACTCAGAGACTACGATCTTAAGCTCTAAAAAATTCCTATATATTGTGATAGCACTAGTGCCATTGCAATTGCTAACAGTCCTGTACTTCACTCCAAAACCAAGCACATTGAGATCCGATATCATTTTATCAGAGATCATGTGATGAATGGTGACGTTGAGCTTCATTTTGTTCCCACTGAATATCAGCTCGCTGATCTTTTCACCAAACCTCTTGATGAAAATAGATTCAATCTACTAATCAGCGAACTTGGTATGTTGAACGCTGAATAAGTTTTTACTCAGCGAACAACAATCCAGTGATACAAATAATAGCCGTCAAACTTTCCATTCGCTGAACTCTGATTCAGTGATATCTGTGTATTCTCACTCAGGTATTATCTTCTAATTTTTATCTCTCTTTGATTTTTTATCAAAGAACGTTTTCTAAACATAAAACCCATCACTGATAATCCTTTATTATTATCGATGAAGTTTTTAAAATGTTAATGATAAACTTTCCTTATGGATAAATATCATTATAATCTTTTAAAAATTAAGAAAAGGACACGTCAGACCTTTTTCTGACACATGACGGACCACGACGTTTCCTTTCCAACTCCTTTCTTGGAACGTGCGCCATGTCATCATTTCTTTTTCAAAAAGCCAAAACCATCGTTTAGCTATCCCTTTTCTCTCTCCTCATGCTATTTAAGCAATTATTTTGCCTCATTTTTCTCTTTACGCTTTCACAACTTTCTAAGGCAAAAGAATCCTCGAATCTTCAAGTTTCCTCCAAGAATACCAAGAACACGCACTTGTGCGTCTTTCTCGAACTCAAATAAGGTTTGATTTAAACCTTAAACTTAAGAGCTGGAAACATCTTGTTTCACCTTTTCTCATATTTATCTTCTAAAAAATCAATAAAAACCTCTTTTAGAACGAATATAAAAACAATCTGGATTAAAACTTAAAACTTTTCTATTTTCAAAACCCTGTTCTAAGTTTTTCCTTAGAACAGAAGACTTTCTTCTTAATGTTTTATCCATTTTCTATTATCTTCTACTGTTTCTAAAATTAATTTTTTTTGTTTTTACCACAAGCATTTGATATTTTTCATCAAAATACTTGTTTCTTTGATCTTACATTTGGTATTCTTTATACCAAACTCTGGTTTATACATTTATGTATTAAACCATGATTTATCTCTTTGGTGTTCCCATTTTTCCTACAGAAATGGCCTCTGCAACAAAGACCGTTGAAAATGTCACTACTACTGCTGAAAACACGTTGGTCGCTGCACCAACATGCATGTTCCCTCTGGAAAAAGTCAATCTTCAAACCATGCAATTACATTGCATTGGTCGACATTCCCACTGAACGCCCTCAGTTCAAGGATGCAGCTACGTTCATCAAAGCGTGCCCACTGATGTACGCTTTCGTCCACAACCCAGTGGGCATTGCCTCTCACCTTCAGGTCCTATGGTAATCTGCTCATTGTACCACACTGACTACGGACAAGGGAAATGTCCTCACTGTAATCGCCTTCACGATCCCTGATCTCGGCTACTTCTCTTTCTATTCGGGATTCATGAGGAAGGCTCTACGACTCCCTTCACGCCAGAAGAATGAGAAATGGGGCGCTGAACCAACAAAGCAGCAGATTGATGCTTTCTTGGATTCCATTGGTTATGCCTGGGAGAATCCATTGCTGAAGACGGTGGGTTCCAAGCTGGAGAAAAAGAGACTGCCAGCTCGCTGGCAATTGTCTTTACCCAGGTGATCCAATGCCTTGGGTCAAAGATTGACTCGCACGACCAAGCGGGCAAGCACTTTCAGGACCTCGCCTACTCCCTCTACATCGGCCACAACCTCAACTACGCTGACTATATCTTCAGCGATATGTGCAACTGCATCAACGCCACCTCAAGACACACCGTGATCCCTTACCCTCGCTTCTTCTCAACAATTCTTGAAGTTGCCTTCGGGGAGAGCTACCCGAAGGTCGATGACCACGCCTTCTCCATGGTGGGGAAGAAGTCCCTGGACATCGAGGAACGTCCAGGTGATGCTCCTTTCACGCCGTACATGCTGAAAGTGATTAGAGCTCCTCTCTCAGTGTCTACCTTGCTGCCCAACCCAACAGCGAGCCACCCGGACACTGCTGCTGCAAAGAGGAAACAACCAACCGATGGTCACAAAAAGACCAACGCAACCAAAAGCAAGAAGCCCAAGAAGGTGGTCTCTCAACAGACCACCCTCTCTAATTCTGGTGTACTACCAACACCACCACCACCCACAGCTACTTCAACTGTCTCTACAGCCGTTCTTGCTTCATCAGCACTACCTCCATCCTTAGTGACTTCGGTCACTAAAGGTGTTATACCCAGCTCTGCTGAAGCTGGATCAGGTACTACTTTCACTGCCCTCTTAAACTCTTCTATCTCATCTTCTTTGGTCCTCACCTCAGCAAATGACTCAGCGATAGTTGTCCCTATCCCTGATAATGTTGAAATGCACGCAGTCCAAACCTCAGTATTTTTTAGGCAATCTGAGTTTTGGAAGGCCAATATAAAAGGACCTCAGAGTGTGTCTTTCAGATACTCTAAGACACTGGTTAGTGATCCTCACGACACTAACTCTACAACGTAGTCCCTGAGAGTAATCCTCATGATACTCTCAAGGAGAAAAATAAATTTTCTCATCCGTCTTCTATCTGGATTTCTTTTTGGCATCTTTGTCAATGTTATCATCAATTGTTGCTCCTCTCTGCTCATCAGCAACAGCGACCACCACCACCCGCAAGGCAGCAATGAAGTCTCCTCAGCGCCTTCCCAGTGCTACAAAGCTCAGGGAAGTCAACTAAGAGAAGATGGCTCCAAAACATCCTTCTCATGTCGCTGAGTTGCCTCCTATCATCCTCCCTAGTCCCACATTCCCTGCAATTGACTTTTTAGTCAAGGAACGTGCCCTCACCAGGGCTAGGATGGATACTCTTCAGACATCAGCGGAATTTATTTTCAAGCAGGTCGCTGGCACTCCAGGGATGAAGACCAAGGTCAACAACCTTATCTCTGATTTTCAGTCCCTGAAAGAAGAGAATAGGGTCCTTGGCCAGACCCTCACCAGCCTTGAAGCAGAAGGTTGCTTCTCAGGCAACAATTCTTGAGTCTATTCAAAAGACTCAGTCCGAGATGATGCAGATGCTGTCCAAGCTCACTGAGGCTAGTTCCTCCTTCACTGTTGTTGATCGGACATCGCTTCAGGATCATGATACGAAGCTCAAGGACATTCAGTCCAATGTTCGCACTCTGATGGTGCACGTTCTGCCTCCTGATAACATCGAGGGGAAGAGATGTGCCAAAGAGTTTGCAGATGAGATGATCGCTGAGCACAACCGTACGTTTCCTAATGAGAAGATCTCTCCTTACATCCAGCGAACAGAAACTTCCCTCCCTGAAGGGTTGGAAGATGAAGAAGATGACGACGATGCTGATGAAAAAGAAGAAAGAAAAAGCCATCCCTCACTATGGAGGTGATGATGATGAAGATGATGATGTTGAGACTGCCCTGAAGTACATTGTTGGTTCCAGATTTCTTCTTCAACAATTAATTGATTATTTCATAGACCAGTATATAAGCGGAAGCAGTTTATAATCAATTAATTGACAGTAATAAGAACAATATATGAATGAAGAACAGATTGATATTGTATTATAACCTGAGAATCGATTACAAGTACATGAGAATTGTGCACAGTATGTTCTTCACTATTGATCTTAGCTCGACAACTATTACATTGAGAGTACAGATCTATTTATATGATTACAACATTTGAAAGTCAACACTCTAGCCTATTACAATTTGCCATGTCAAATAGGAGCGTCTAACAGCTTCCAGTTGTAAAAGAGACATGTGGATGTAGGCTGCCACGTCACCACATCCTTCCATCTTTGACTCATACTTTCTAAGGTCTAATATAACTCCCCCTAAGTATGAAATCAGAAGAATGGAATTAGATCATTGATAGTTGTCTCAGAAAGGATCGACAGATGAAATGATTCTTGAGATGTTGTCGATGAGACTTCTGATTTTTAAAAGTCCTTCAAGTCTATCCACCATCTTTTTGGTAACCTCTGGATCAATGTTATTTACATCAGCAGAAGCATAACACTTAGCAATATAAATGACATTAGAAGAATATTTGTGAGCTTCTTTTATTCGAAGAAAGCTCTTTCTGTATGGCCTCTTGAAAATGATTCCTTCTTCTGGCTCTATTAATACTCTGCCTATTCTCATGTTGTTGATTCCTTCTAAATCTTCATTTGGGGCAGAGATTGCCAAGTTATCCATCTTGTAGTTTAGGCCTGTTTGAAAATCCACCTGTCGTTTATATCTTATGTATGATTTCATACATTGAATTATTCTTGAGTGTGCGATCTGATCTTGAGTCTCCCTTCTCTTGGCCATTTGAGTCTTCATAAAGTTTTCCAGAAAGATAAGATCAGAAGGATGGATGGATAGCCAGTCATTACCAGATCTCTGTATTTTCGAACTACTTGTGTTTGATAGCTGATACCCTCTTGATTGGCACAATAGAGTATACATTTTTCTTTTCTTGTCTGTGAGCCATAAATCTGTCTTTGACTTCATTGCTGACGTTGTAGCTGTTTGAGGAATTTGGCAACATAAGATAGATCTTCTAATCAGCAGGAGCATATGTATACCTTTTCACAACTTCAAGAATTGGAAGATCCAATCTACCTATTTTCTTAAGTTTTTCTTTGTTCTCTTCCTTCTGTTTTTGTACAGCTTCAGCTCTGGCTTTTTCTTCAAGAGCAGTTGCCTTTTCTTCTTCAGCCTTAGCCTTAGCTTCAGCTTCAGCTTTTTCAACTCTTTCTCTTTCAATCCTTTCTTTCTCTATATCAGCACATTTTCTGGCTTCTTCAGCTTTTGTTCTGGCTAGTTCGGCTTCAAGCTTAGTTCTTTCTTCTTCTTCCTTAGCCTTCAACTCAGCTTCTCTTTTCTCTTCTGCCCTTAGTTTGTCTATGGCTTCAAGTTTCGCTTTAGATGCCTCAGCTCTGGCCTTTGCTTCTTTTGCTTTGGCGATCTCTGCTTCAGTTCGTGGGGAGGTTGGAATTCTTCTAGTATTACCAATTACTTCCAGAAGAAACTTGGCTATTTCTGGATCCTTTGGAAGAGGATCAGAGTGGGTAGCTAAAAGAGTTGGAGTCAGAGGATTTTGCTTTGATGGTGGTGGTTGTTTGTCAGAAGGAGAAGAGGCAGATGTTTGATTCTGGTCTTGGTTGAGCTGTCAGCACCCATAGTAGGTTTGGCTTTCTTGGAATCAGGTGCTTGCTCCCCCTTCTGAGAATCAGGATCCTGATCCTTAGACCTATTACTGTTAGATCCCAAACTAGCAACAATTGAGACAACTCCATAAAATGTAGAGAAGAGATAGAGAATTAAAGAACATTAATCACAAAATCATCAACTCATATTCATGTATTCATCATTATGGAGGGGAATTGAGAAGAACACCACATATTAGAATGAACCGACTCTCATAAGTCTGTATGTGTGCAAAGTGTATTTTCTCCCAAAACTTACATACAAATGAAGCTAAGACACCATATTTATAGGTGCCCAATACATGTGTTAAGCCCAAGCCCATAAAACACTAAAAGGCCCAAAACACAATTCTTTATAAAACTTTCTATCTAATTGGGGCTAATTAGATCTAACAATCTCCCCCTAAAGTGTTATAAAGAAAGCATCATCAAATAATTACGCTTTAGTTCTGCCTTTCTACATGCCCTTTCTTCCTTGGCCTTTTTCTTGGCATTAAACGCTTCAAAAATAGAACTCACCATTGTTGTAAGTTGTGACAGTGAAGATTCCATAGAAGAGAGCCTTTGATCAACATGAGAAGAGCTGGTTGTTGTCTTGGACGCAAACATGGAAGAAATTGCATTAATTTTGTCAAGTATGGCTTTTTGAAAAATTGCCATGTCTGACTTCCTGACCAGAGATGAACCAGAAGGATCGTCAGAGGGTATAATAGTCTTGATTATTTTCTGAAGATCTGCAACCAGAGATTGATATTCATCTGCAGAAATGGTGACCTCTGGAGTTGGAAGGGTAGTTGGAATCTGTGAGATGGCGTCAACATTGGCCTTGATTGCATCATGCAAAACTTTGACCTGATCAGAGAAAGAATTCTTCTGGGCCTCTGAACTTTCAAGAAGGATTTTTCTTATGTCTTGCAAGGCAGCAGCTTGATTGGCTTGCTCAGATTGAATACCCAGAAGAATAGTATGGTTAGCAGTAACGGATAATTTTAGATCTTCCATAGATCTCTGAAGTTTATCAGCAAATGCCTGAAACACTGCATTTGTGAGAAATTCAGAATTTGTAACCGGTGCATCTCCAATACATGGAGCCACTTCACTCTCGCGTTCAGAGACGCCCTCCACACCTGTTTGACGTTGAGTGTGGGGGGAATTCCAACCTGACCTTGAGGGTTGTTATGCACAGGCACCTCTCCGGTTGTTCTGATTGTTTCAACATAATCCTCATCATCAGAGGATGAGGTGTTGAAAACAATGTGTTCACCTTTATGGAGTGTAAACACCCCGGTAAGTGGTGCATCCTGTTGCTGTAACCCCTCTGATAGGATTTCATCAGCTTCTAACCTATCAGAAGATGTGGACGCATCTTCTGTGTTTTCTATGACATTGTCGGTCACAGAGACAGCGACATTCTGTGTAGGAAGAGGCGAGTTCTGCGACAATGGAACTCTTATGTGTTCATCATCATCCTTTTGAGAGGATGATGAAGAGGAGGTGGTTTCCCCAGCAGTGCTTGATTCAGAGGATTGAGAAGTATCCTCTGAATGGATGGTTTCTAGGTGGATTGGACTGTGTGGTCCTTAGTCAATGAGTGTAGATGTGTTGGCATCTACCTCAGCAAATGTGGTTACCCTTTGGAATGTAGAAGAGATTCGCTCAAATGTGTCACGATGGACATCTTCAGTACCCTCTTTCATCAAGAGGTCGGCATGGGTAGAAACTCTCGGATTTACACTCGAATTCTTTTCAAACTCATCCTCACTGGACCCCTCACCACCTACAACTGGCTCTAAATGCTCTAGGGTAGGAATTCTATGTTCTGAGAAAACCATAGAGCTTCTATAGGATTTTATATAGGGAGAGCTAGATGGGATTAGGTTTAGCATATACCTGGAAAGTTCCCTTGGAGAAGAATACCCATTGCTGTCGATGGTTGGCCGATGTGAGCTCATTGAGGCAATCTTGCAGAAAGGTTGCACTAGAGGAGCTTCAAGTGTGCCAATTGTTGGGTATGTGACCAGAGATAAGGTTCCTAGTAAGGTTTCTTCATCACCAATGTACATCGATTGCCAAACTTTTTGAACAAAAATTTCAGGGATATTCGGGTTTATCAAAGTTAGGGCTCAATTCAGTTGATGCTTTTAAAGGAATTCGATCATGACCCTGAACTCAGCTTGATAGGTATTGGGATCGAGAAGAACCTGCACACTGTTCGCCTTCAATGGCAGTTTGATTAATGGAGCACTATTCGCAGTGGAATCACTGAGACATCCTTCGTCATCGTTGAGGGTTGGGTTAGCAAGTCTTGAAGCCATTGATGAGAGGTTGGTAAGCTATGAGTGGATTCTTTGAATTTAGAAGGCTTGAACAGTAAAAATCGCGAGGAAGAAGATGAGTTTCTGAAATTGGGGTTTTATATGAGAGAGAATTTGAATATTTAGGAATGGGAAGGGGTTTTAATTTTTGGGGAAAGAGAAGAAATGATTCAGTTATGATGATGTAAGCATATAGGCGTGTAGACATGCAGTCACACGATGGATGACACATGGAAAGTAAAAAATCGTGCACATGATGACTGAAGCGTGCAGTTTGAAGTAAAACTGAAAGGTTTATCCTTTTAAAATCGGTTATTTATCCCAAAATAAATAAAAGGAAATTAATAATAAAAATTGTTAATTAATCAAATAAAAAATAGTATTTTAATTGATTAAAACAATTTTTGAGATTAATGAACCGTTTTATTTAAATTTAAAAGTAGTCATTTGGTGAGAAAAAAATATTTGAAACCAAATGAAAGTTTTGATATTCCATGACAGATAACAACAACAAATTGAAACTAAATATGTAGATTTTAATTAACCTTGACGGCAAGAGTTAATGAAAATAAAAATATTCAATAAAAATTTTAAGAAGTAATAAATCATAGAATAAAAATTTGGACCAATGTCAACTAGAATTATATTCACAATAAATTTTAGATGAATCGTAAAAATTCTGAGAGACCTTGACGGCAAGAGAAACACAGAATAAGAAGATTCATAGAAAACTTAAATAGAAGAAGAATTCAGAAGACAGCTAACCAGAGTTAGACTTTTAAAGAACAACCCCTTGAATTATAAACTCCCCCTCGAATTAATCGACAAACTTCCGCTTGAGTATTTGAGTTGAGCGCCTTCCTTTGCTTTTTGCATTATGCGTTTTGCTGACATCACTTGGGAAAAAAATTTATCTAAATAATGAAGGTCAGAAGCGTTCAGAGGCTTCTGAGGGCTTCTAGAAAGTTACCAGAATTAATCAGAGACTTCTGGACAGTTCTGATCAAAGAAAAAAATATTTCCTAAGTGAATGATGTTACATATGGAGCATCCCCAACTTGCTGATTAAAAAATTAAAGGGTTTTTCATCCAGAGCTTTTGTGAAAATATCAGCAAGTTAATAATCAGTAGAGACAAAATACATTTCTATAGTGCCCTTTTCTACATGATCTTTGATAAAATGATACCTGACATCAATATGCTTCGTTTTGGAATGCTGAACTGGGTTTTCAGTAATGGCAATTGCACTCTCTAAATCACAAAGTATGGGAATCTTATCATAAATCAGACCGTAGTCTCAGAGGTGAGTTTTCATCCAAATAACTTGAGAACAGCAACTAGCAGCAGCGACATATTCAGCCTCTGTAGTAGATGTTGAAACACAATTTTGTTTCTTGGATGTCCAGCTAATAAGTCTATTACTCAGAAGCTGACAGCTGCCAGAGGTACTTTTTCTGTCCGGCTTACAACCTGCATGATCAGAGTCTGTATATGCCATTAAATCAAACCCAGAATTTTTAGGATACCAGAGACCCAAAGGAGTTCCCTTTAAGTATCTAAAAATTCTTTTGACAACAGCCAAATGAGATTCTTTCGGATTGGTTTGATAACGAGCACAAAGACAAGTGGCAAACATAATATCAGACCTACTAGCAATTAAGTACAGAACAGAACCTATCATACCTCTGTAGCCCGTGATATCAACTGGTTTCCCAGAAGGATCATCGCTAGTTTCATACTAGGAGAGATAGGTGTTTTCATAGGAGATGAATTTTGAAAATGAAATTTCTTTAACATGTCAGAGACATATTTAGCTTGATTAATAAAAATACAAGAGGTACTTTGCTTAACCTGGAGTCCTAGAAAGAATGTTAGTTCTCCCGTCATACTCATTTCAAATTCCGTTTCCATCAATTTAGAAAACAAATCAAATTTTGTTTGATGAGTAGAGCCAAATATTATGTCATCCACATATATTTGAACGATTGTTAACATACCTTTGCCTCGTTTGATGAACAGTGTGGTATCAATCTTACCCTTTTCATAACCTTAGCTAATTAGAAATTTGGATAATCGTTCATACCAGGCTCTGGGTGCTTGTTTTAGTCCATATAGTGCTTTGTCAAGAAGGTTTACATAATCTGGATGTCTTGCATCTTTAAAACCAGCAGGTTGTTCAACGTACACTTCCTCTTTGAGATAACCATTCAGAAATGCACATTTAACATCCATTTGGTATACTTTAAAGTTTTTGTATGCAGAGAAAGCCATAAATAATCTTATCGCCTCCAGTCTTGCAACAGGAGCAAAAGTTTCATCATAATCAATACCCTCTTCTTGACAATAACCCTTAGCCACCAGACGAGCCTTGTTTTTTATCACAATTCCGTCTTGATACTTTTTATTTCTAAAGACCCACTTAGTACCAATAGCAACTTTGCCTTTTGGTAAAGGTACTAAGTTCCAAACCTTGTTACGTTCAAATTGAAGTAACTCCTCCTGCATTGCTTCTACCCAACTTGGTTCTACTAGGGCTTCATGAACTTGCTTGGGTTCGATCATACTAAGAAAGTTAACGTAGAATGCTTCATTTTCTGTAGCAGATCTAGTTTTAACACCCTCAGATGGACTACCAATGATAAGATCTGGAGTATGTGATTTAGTCCATTTCTTCATCCTTCTCTGTGATATTGGTTGAGCCTGATCTTCTGTGTCAGAAGATGAGATAACTTCATCTGGAAATATTGATTCTGAATCTCTTGATCCTAAAGTTTCCCCCTCAGATGATGGAACAGAAGAAGCTTCTTGACAATCAGATGATGGAATGGGAAAAGCAGAAGGGATTGAAGAGCTAGTTTCAGAAGGAGTAGGACCAGAAAGAGTTATGCCTGAGGCATGAAGAACTTCAGGAATATTCAAGGATGGGGTTGGTAAAACAGGTTGACAATATTTCTTCGCCCAGAAAATCTTGAAAAATGGCATCAATCTCGAATTCTCTGGATCCTGAAAGATAGTCAGAAGTAACAGTATTAAGTTTGAGTTCTGAAGTGGAATATTCAGAAGTCAGTTGAGTTTGATCATCAAAATCAATGTTAATGCTTTCCATGACTGTTTTAGTTCGTAAGTTAAAAACACGAAAAGCTCTGGAATTTAATGAATAGCCTAAGAATTTAGCTTCATCTAATTTTGGATCAAACTTGCCAAGTTTGTCTCTGTCATTTAAGATATAACACCTGCATCCAAAAATATGAAAAAATTTGACAGATGGTTTTCTTTTATTTATAAGCTCATAAGAGGTTTTGAGATGCCTCTTGATGATAATGGAACGATTCTATGTGAAACAAGCAGTAGCTACAGCTTCTGCCCAGAAATGAATGGGAAGTCCAGAAGCTGCAAGCATCGTTCTAGCTGCTTCAACCAATGTTCTGTTGCGACGTTCAACGACACCATTCTGTTGGGGAGTGCATACAGCAAAGAAGTTCTGAGTAATCCCATTTTCAATAAAGTACGCTTCAAGCTTGGCATTCTTGAATTCAGTACCATTGTCGCTTCTAAGCTGTTGAATCTTTTGGTGCAGAAGAACTTGGATTCTGGTCATCATATTTTGTAGAACGATAGGTACCTCGGACTTCTGTCTAACAAAAGCAAGCCAAATATACCTGGAAAATTCATCAATAAGTACCAGTAAATACTTTTTACCAGAAAGACCCTGAATTGCAATGGGACCACAAAGATCAACATGTAACAATTGCAGAGGTCTAATACATGAATGATCACACTTTGTTTTATGAGATGCTCGTTTTATTTTTCCCATTTCACATGCAGGACAGAGGTGATCTTTTTGAAAATCAACTTCTGGAATTCCAGTTACCAAATTATGTTTGACAAGCATTTCAATGTTATCAAAGTTTAAGCGAGACATTTTATGATGCCATAACCATGCAACCTCACTCTTTTTGGAGATAGGACATAAGGATTCTGTACCATCCTTGGATGTGATATTCATCATGTAGAGATTACCTTTTCTGTCTGCTCTCCGAAGTTCCTCACCTGCCTTAGAAAATAAGTAACAATGTTTTTAATCAAATACAACAAGTATCTTAGAATCACATAGTTGACTTACACTTAGGAGGTTATGTTTCAATCCAGAAACATGAGCTACTTTAGATAAGGTAATGTTACCTTCCTGTAAAGTACTGTAGCCTTTAATCTGACCCTTACCATTGTTACCAAACATGACAGCTCCACCACATTTATCTTTGAATTGGGAGAGTAAGTTTTGTGAACCAGTCATGTGCCTCGAGCATCCAGAGTCAAGATACCAGATTTGCACACGCAGTTTCTGCAATCAAAATCAGAGTTTTTTAGGTACCCATTTCATTATGGGTCCTTTAATGTTAGTTTTTGTTTTGTCAAGCTTTTTGATTTGTTCTTGATTTGATTTAACATGCGGTAAAGGCTGATTGTTTGTATTGTTTGTTTTCCTATTTTCTTTGTCTTATTATTGAAGTACGAACGGTTAGCAGTTGATGGATTTGAAGTCCGCGAGAAAAATTGTTTTAATTTTAAGAACAAGGAAAAACATTCAGAATTCTGAAACATAGAAGATTGTATTGAATTTTCATTGCGATAATGATAATTACAATTATTCTTAAGACTGTCTTTTCTAGTATCAGTTGTTCTAAACAACTTCCTATCTAGACTAGACTTATATTTAGAATCTGAAATATTCTTCAGCGAAGTTTTCTTTAAATTTACCTTCTCAAAAGCTTTGAATTTACTGAAACAGGAACAGAGAGATTAGATTTCCATTTACCTTTCTGAACATAAGAAAGTTTTGGAGGATAAGATTTAGGAGTTTGGATAAGAATTTTCTTTTTGAGATTTTCTTCTTTTTCAAGTTCAAGACAGGATTTAGCTTTCAGACACATTCCTATAAAATCTGGATGTATGAATACAGATTGTTTTTGTTCAGGAGGAACACAGAAAATTGGTATTCCACTGGAATGTTTTTGGACATCCTTTCCAGAAGCTCTTATCTCCAGAGATTCGTTAGTATAAAGAAATGGTGCATCTTTATTTTTAATAACCTCTGGAGTTTTAGCATAAATAGGAGAAGACTGATTTTCGAAGTGAGATAGATATGTTTCTGAATTATCCAAGAAATCCTCACTTTGATCATCATTTTCCCAAGGATATGTGGTTTCTTCTAAATCCTCTTGAACTTCAGAAAGATGTAAATCAATAAAAGAACAAGGAAATATCTCTGGATTGTTTTTTAAATCTTTTTGCTGAACACTTTCTTGTTCAAGTTCAAAACATTTGTCCAGAGTTGAGAGAATATCATTTTCAAAGCTAAGTCTTAATTCTTCTTCTTGAACCAAATTTGAAAATACCATCCTTCTTCTATATTTTATTCAGATCAAGGTTAGTTTTCCCAGGGGAATATACAATGTTTTTGAACTTAAGTTTTCGTTGATGATGACCATTTTCATATTTAGATCGTTTAAAGCTGGATTGTTCATATATAGTTGGAAACACAGGCTTCTGTTTTTGTCCCATACAAAAAACAGAATTTAAGGAAGACTTCTTTTCACACGTATAGGGATCTAAATCTTCAAAACTGATTCCAGATCTTCCTACTTGCGTATTTATTTTCTCATGAACTTTTTGAGCATCCAGATATGTTTTCATCTGGAGCATTTTGTTTTGAAGTTCAATATGTAAAAATTCTCTTTCCTTTTGAAAATAGTTTTTAAGTGCTACAGAGTTTAATCTGTCACTTTCTTTAATTTGAATCTCCTTATCCTTTTCTTCCAGAAGTTTCTTAAAATTTAAGTGCTCCTTTTTTAACAAAACTTCTGTGTCTTTCAAAGTTTTAGAAATCTTTTTTATTTTTCAGTATCAAGTTCCAGTTTCTTTTCTTTTAAGATATCCATCTCTCTTTTGTAGATATCTCTTTCCCTTTGAATTGTGGAAAAAAATTTGTCAATACCTTTTCGTAACTTCTTTTCAATCGTAAGCTTTTGTTTGAGTTCTTCAAACTTGTTCGACAAAAGTACAATTGTATTTTCAAGTTCCGATGATTCAGAGAAGGTACTAACCGGTGATTCAGAAGGTTGATCTTCTGATTCATTTGTTTTTGCCATCCCACAAAACATGGCTTCATCACCACTAGATTCAGCTCCTAACCAGTTCTCTTTCTCAGCATAGTGAGCTCTTTCAGTGACATTGTACTTGTATTTGTTCTTGTAGTACGTTTTTTCTTTGTCCAGAGCTCCTCTGCACTCCTTAGAGTAGTGTCCTGGTTTTCCACATCTGTAGCATACATCCTTCTTCTTCTTCATTTCATCATCTTTTTTCTCTGTTTCAGATTTCTCAGTTCTCTGAATCTCTTGTTTAGGAGAATAAGTAGAAGAACGATCAAATCTTATGTTTCCTTGAAACAACCTATTTCCAAACCTGTTTGTAAATTGTTTGGTTATAAGCGCCAAGGAATCAGCGAAGGTTTTTATTTCATCATCAGAATCAGAATCTTGTTCTGGAGTGGCTTCTGATATGAATGCCTTTCCTTTTCCTCTTCTATCTTCACTCCTCCTTCTGTTTGTTCCCTTTGATTCAGAAATCAAAGCCAGAGTTCCACCTATATTTGTTTTCTTTTGTACAACCTCCTTTTCATGAGCTTGTAGAGTTCCAAATACGTCATGCAGAGACCATTGCTCAAGATCTTGATTTGCTTGTAGAGACATGGAAAGGTTTAACCATTCTGGATTCAATCTCTTAAGAAATAAGACATTGTTGTCTTCCTTTGAACGAACAATATCACATCTTTTACATAGACTTATTAGATTATTAAATCTATGAAAAGTCTGTTCCAGAGATTCATCAGCAATGGCCTGGAAGCTGTTATACTCATTCAGAGCTTGAGCTCTTATGTTTTTCTTCATTTTTGCCCCTCCTTCCAGAAGATTTTCCAGCTGATCCCATAGGTCTTTGGCAGTTTCACATGAGTCTAGAGATTGAAAAAACTCATTTGGAATTGCCATGATTAAGAGAGATTTGGCCTTCTTAGCTAATTCTACTTTAGCTTTCTCATCATCTGACCCGTTACTTCTGAGCTTCAAAACTTGTCTAGCTGGAATCTCATCAGTATTTGCAGTTGCTGGAATCCGAGGAATGGTCGTCATGGGAACCAGAGGACCATTTTGGATAATTGGAAACAATTCAGCATCCAATCCCTCGTAGAAATTAACCATTGAGGATATTCATCACGTATGAGAGTAGGAAATTTAGTCAGCGATCCAGAGGTATAAACAGCATTCAGATTTGAATTTGCCATTTGTTCGCAGAAAACAAAGAATCGAGAAGAATGTAATGAAAAATTTGATTTGAAATCTAGAACAAATAAACTTCAATTGAATTGAAAAATAGGATGATTGTTTTACTCGTTCGTCAAAATTTTAACTACAATTACCATTGTTTTGGAGAAAATTATTATGAACTAATAAAATCTCGTAGAACAAGGTGGAATTATGAACTGTAGTTAAAACAGGAAATTACTGTACGATTGAAGAGAGAAATTTCCAAATTGAGGAGATCTAATAATCAACAGATTGATTAGATGTCTCTGATACCAATTGTTGGTTTCAGATTTCTTCTTCAACAATTAATTGATGATTTCATAGATCAGTATATAAGCGGAAGCAATTTATAATCAATTAATTGATAGTAATAAGAACAGTATATGAATGAAGAACAGATTGATATTGTATTATAACCTGAGAATCAATTACAAGTACATAAGAATTGTGCACAGAGTGTTCTTCACTTTTGATCTTAGATCGACAACTATTACATTGAGAGTACAGATATATTTATATGATTACAACATTTGAAAGTCAACACTCTAGCCTATTACAATTTGCCACGTCAGATAGGAGCATCTAACAGCTTCTAGTTGTAAAAGAGACATGCGGATGTAGGCTGCCATGTCACCACATCCTTCCATCTTTGACTCATACTTTCTAAGGTCTAACAAACTTCAAGATGTCTAGGCCAGGCGTCTCTCATCACGAGCCCTTGGGGGACGGATCCGCTGCCTCAGGCAAAGGATCAGATGATGTGGTAGATCTAGATTCCACAATCCCACTATCTGAGGGGGAGACCACTAATAAGGTATCTCTTCCTCTTATCCCTTATATTTCACCTCTCTCTAAAACCCCCACATATTCCTCTTCTCCTACAAACCCTCTCTCTGATAAAACGTTTCCTTCCTCTCCTTCCCTCAGTGATCCCTGTCCCCCAAGGGACTCCACTTCAATGAAGGAACCTTCTTCTGAATAGCAGTCCTTGTACATAGTTGAAACTGACTCTGAAGAAGAAGAAGGCCTCATTCCCAGGCGTCGCATTCAAAAGACGATCATAAGCGAGCTTGAAGAAGAAGAAAGGCGAATAAATTTCCTCAAGGAATTCGAAGCCAAAAGAATAAGGGTGCCCAATGCTGACCCAATAGATGTTGTACCAATAAGAATGGTAGATGAATTATATTTTCTATCCAAGGAAGAGAGAGAACAAGCATTGGAAGCTCAGCGAATCAGGGATGAAGAAATAAAGCAAACTGAGAATGATCTTGCTTTAGCAAGGAAGATTCTCAGGGAAGACTCAGCTAGAGACAAGGCGGCCAAGGAACAACTGAAAAAGAGTGAATGGGTCGCTGAAGCTCTTGCTCAGAGAGAACTTGCACAGGAGAACTTAAAGGTAGATCCAATTCTCGCTCAACAGAAGATCCTTAGTGCACTATCTGCTGAAGCCACAACTCAGAGAGACAAAGAACTTGAATGGTGCACAGAGATGCTGAACTTTCGAAGATCTGATGCCAAAATCATTCATGCAACAATTCAAGGACGATACTCTAACAGAGGTGGTCCAAAGGTATATGTAAGAATGACAATGTTGGGTCACCGATGATTTGGTGATGAACCACCTTCCTTTGTATGAATGAACTTTTACAGGTTCTTTTGAAGGTCTGAAATATGCTTCAAGTATTGAAGAGTTAAAGGCTATTCAATCAAGGGTTGTACATCAAAAAGTGGAATTTTGGATGTATCAACCAACTTCAATATTCAGATCATTTTGCCAAGTCAAGATTGGGTCACCAATATAGTGGGTCACCGATGGTACACTCAAAAGTCATCAAAAGTACTAAGAACATCAAATAAGATGAGGTCATCAAGTTTGATGTCATGGTCACCGACACTATAATCTTGGTCACCAAAATTGCAGGTATATTTTCTAAGGCTGTGATATCAAGTCACAAGTTCAAGGGTGTACACTTTTGGCATTTAGTGAAAGATGAAGTCTATCAAGCAAAGTGTACACTTATCAATTCCAGCCTTACAAGGTATCCACCGATGTGATACATAGTGTGATGTATCACTTAGCAATTTCAAAGAGATAAGTTCTTGACTCACATCAATTGCAAGACACGTGAGCCAGCAAGAACTTGGGCATCAAGCCATAATTAAAGACATTCTCTTTTATTCTTATAAAAGGAATATTTGTCTTTTAGCTAAAAGGTTTGATGGGATTTCACAGAGCATGAAGAAAAGAAGATAAAGTTATCTGACATTACGTGCTACAAGGAATGGTTCATCCATTATTCTAGTACAAAGGAAGTGGTCTCTTCCTTTGTCCAGCAGATAATCTTCCAGCTAATGAAACCTTGACAGTTGTCCACTTGCTTCCCATGCATGGCACTATAAAAGGAGATGAAGTCCTTCCCAGAAATCTCACGCTTTCAACAAATCTTCAGAGTGATTATTTTTGTGACTGTGGCAAAGCTGTGTGCTATAACAGTATTGTTTTAACTTCCTTAGTGTATAAGTTAATTACTGTTATCTGTGTGTTTAGTTTGATAGAATAGTGTGCCTGTTCTTTTCCGCATCAAACTATCTGTGTGTAAATTTTTAATATTTATATTAAAAAATTTAAAAAGAATATATTCTGTGTGTTTTATATTCAACCCCCCTTCTACAAAACCCTCTCTTAGTTAGCCATCTCTCCTTGGGGACTAACAAGTGGTATTAGAGCAGTTGGTTTAATTCAATAAACCAGATCTGTGATGGCTACTACCTCAAATGTTGATGGTACCTTGCAGACCTCTTCCAGTAATACATATGATTTAGGATCCTTGGCCAAACCTCCAAGGTTCAACCCAAGTAACTTTGGGTTATGGAAAAATCGCATGTTATTATTCTTGGAAGGGATCGATTGCAGGTATCCCAACATTCTCAGTGAGGGACTTATTGTTCCTAAAATATGGGCTCGCTTTGGCCCTCAAAAGGACGCTGAAGGAAAGGACATAGAGTCAGATGATGAAAGAAGTGAGAAAACTGGTAGATATATCATCAAACCTTCTAACAAATTTAGTGAAGATGATAAACGCCTAGTTGCTTTAGACACTAAAGTCAAATCTGCTCTTGCTGTATCCCTTCCTGATGAAGTGTACCACTCTCTTCTTAACCTTCCCACTGCTAAAGAAATGTGGGATACTTTGAGTGTCTTATATGAAGGCACCAAAGAAGTCAAGAAATCTAACAGGATCTGTCTTGTTAGAAAGTATGAACTCTTCTCCCATGAAAAAGGAGAATCTCTTTCTACCTACTTTAATCGTTTTAACTATCTTCTCAATGATCTCAAAGTTCTTGGACGAGTTTATGATAATGAAGAAGTTCTCTGCAAGTTCATGGATTGTCTCCCAGACTTTTGGGAAACTATCTGTACTTGCATCAAGCAAACCAAGGACTTAGAAATAATGCCTTTAACTGCTCTCTATAGAACTCTTCTTCACTATGAACAAACTAAGAACCAGAGAAAATCTCTAATAAAGGATATCAAGTCTTCTTCTGTTGCTTTGATAGGTGATTCAAAATCTTCTTCTTGTATTCCTAGAATCACCTATCCTTCTTCTGATTCTGAAAAATATATTAAGGAAGACTCTTCTCATCTGTCAGATGCATACTATAGTGCTGCTGATGATGAAGGAGAAGAATCAGCCATTGACATACTTTCTGATAGTATGGCAATGCTTGCTGGAAACCTTAAGAATAAAAGATTTTCTTCAAACTGCTCCAAATTTAATAGAAAACATTTTTCTCAAAAATCCTCTTCTGATAAAGCAAATGAAGAATGCTTCAATTGTGGAAAGAAAGGTCATTTTGCTTCTGAATGCAGATCAAAAGCTTCCTCTTCTGTCAAACCTTCTTCTTCTTATGGCCATGACTTCTCAAAATCAGCTTCTAGGAAGCATGAAGAGAGAAATAGCCAATCCTCTAAAGAAAATTCTGAATCAAAAGAAACCTCCAGGTATAAGAAGTACAAAGCCAAATACAAGAGAGAAAAAGAGAGAAACCAAAGTAAAAATAAAACTTTGGTTGCTGAGGCTTATTGCTGGGAGGATGAGCAAGCCTCTCAGAGTGAGAGTGAGTATGTCACTAAATGCCTCATGGCCAAAATCGATGAGCTAGAAGACATGGAGAAGTCACTCTACACTACCCTTGTATCTACTGAGGGATCCACTTCAGGAACAAAACCTCAGGTACATCCTTTTACCTTTCTCTCTGATGATCAAAAGGCTGATGCCTTTGATTTTTTAACTGTTGACTTCTATGACTTAAAGATTCAAAAGAAAAAGGCTGATATGCACATAAAATGTCTAAATGATCAACTTCTCTCTTGCTTTTCAAAACTAAAAGATTTTGATAAAATGAAAGCTGATCTGGAAAACCTACGGTACTTAAACGACAGTCTTTCTGAGGAAAAATCAAAAATCTCTTCCACTCTTGAAAAGAAACAAGAGGTTCTATCTAAATGGACTAAATCCTCTAAAGAATCTTGAAAGGATCCTTCAAGATCAAATCACCAGCAAGGATAAGTCTGGCCTTGGTTATGGAAAAGATGTTCCTCAACCTTTTGACCTTCCACTTCCTTCTTCTGAATGTCAAGGTTTTCCTACTGATTTCCTTTCCGATGACGATGATGATCTCTTCGGTTACTCATCTGAGGATTCTACCTCCGTTCATTCTATAGATCTACTTGACATGCTCAAAGTAGAATCTGGTTCTAAGAAGTTTGGAGTCTTTGTTAAAGCTAAAGAAATCTCTTCTGAGTCTTCAAAAGTTTCAACTCTTCCAAGCTCTTCTTCTTCTCCCAAACCTATCCAAAGACTTTTAAACTCCCTAAGTCTGCATGAGTCGAGGTACTCCCAGGAGCAGCCATCTGGTGTTGCTGAGTATCCCTCTCCAAAAAGATTTTCTCCTCAAAAGAAAAATTTTGCTAAATCAAATTTTTCATCTAAAAGGAAATCTCAAATAGTTACTGATTTCATTCATCGGTCAGTGAACTTGAAGAAATCAAGAAATCCTGGTAAAGGTATCCTTGGACCAAGACCAGGTGTTGGACACCCCTCTTCTTCTCAGTCGTCAACCTCTGTCCAAAGTTTTGATGATAGGGATTTTAAAAAGGCCTTTTCTTTAAAGAAGTGCTATAATTGTGGCAACACTCTTCATCTTGCTAAAAATTGCCCAAAAGATTTGGATCTTTGCAAAAATAAAATGCCTTCTAATCCCAAAGGACCCACCTCAAAATGGGTACCAAAAGTCTAAATTTGTTTCTGGGTGCAGGTACCAAACAAAGATCACATATGGTACATGGACAGTGGGTGTTCAAAACACATGTCTGGAAACAAACTTCTTCTCTCTAACTTCTCAAAAGAAAAGGGACCCACTGTTTCCTTTGGAGGAAATGGAAAAGGGGTCACCAAAGGATATGGTACCATTTCAAATGGAACCATCACTTTCTCCAGAGTAGCTCATGTTGAAGGGCTAATGTATAATCTTCTAAGCATCAGCCAAATATGTGATTTGGGCTATAAGGTCATGTTCCAGCTATGTGTGTGCTTGGTCTTTGATGTACAGAACAAGATTGTACTAGCAGGAACCCGACTGAATGACGTATACATAATTAACATGAAGGAAAGTGCAATAGGAGAAGCTGTGTGTCTCCTCTCTCAAGAACTAGCCAAACAAAGTTGGCTGTGGCATAAAAGGTTCTCTCATCTAAACTTTAAAACCTTGAACAAACTCTCCAACAAGGAGCTGGTTGTTGGAATGCCAAAAATAGTTTTTGAAAAAGAAAAGCTGTGTGGAGCATGTGAAAAAGGAAAACTCACCAGAACTTCCTTTAAAACAAAACAATGCTCTTCTATCTCTCAACCTCTTCAAATGCTTCACATGGATCTGTGCGGTCCAGTAAGCACACTCAGTCTGGGTGGTAAAAAGTATATGCTAGTAATCGTCGATGAATTCTATAGATATACTTGGGTGTTCTTTTTGAAACACAAGAGTGATGCTGCTGAAGAAATCATCAGGTTTACAAGAAAGATTGAAAATTTGAATGGTAAACTGGTGAAGTCCTTCAGAAGTGATAATGGCACAGAATTCAAGAATGCTGCTCTGGAAGATTTCTTTGACCTAAAAATAATTTCTCAGAATTTCTCTGCCGTACGCACTCCTCAGCAAAATGGTGTTGTTGAGAGAAAGAATAGAACACTATGTGAAGCTGCAAGGTCTATGCTGAGTGAATCCAAGTTGCCAACCTATTTTTGGGCAGAAGCAGTTAACACTGCATGCTTTACTCCAAATAGGTCTATCATAGTCAAAAGGCATGACAAGACTCCTTATGAAGTTTTCCATGGTAGAAAACCTGCAGTTGACTTCTTCCATGTGTTTGGTTGTGCATGTCACATGCTAAATGACAGGGAACAACTTGGAAAGTTTGATCCGAAGTCTGATGATGAAATTTTCATGGGCTATTCTCTCTCCTCAAGAGCCTTTAGAATCTTCAACCTAAGAAGACAATGCATATATGAATCCATGCATGTGAAGTTTGATGAGTTTGAAACTTCTTCATTATCTTGTGATGAAGAAGAATTAAACCTATGGATAAATTCATGTGTTGGTGAAATTCCATCCTCCTCTCAACCCAATCCTCCAGATAGCAACGCCTCTCAGCCTCCCATAAACACCACCTTACCTTCAGAACCTTCTCTTTCTTCTCCACCTCCTGAAACTAACTCTACAGAAGACCTTACCCACCAAAACACCATATCTCCCACTAACCTACCTTCACCATCTCAAATTCTCACCTCATCCTCTTCTCTACCTCCATCCTTACCTCCTGCACTAAAGTGGACCATGGATCATCCAATAGATCAAATCATAGGTGATCCACAAGTTGGTGTAAAAACCAGAAGAGGCATAAGCAATCTGTGCTTATATGTCAACTTTGTTTCCATTGTTGAGCCTAAGCTGATAAATGAAGCCCTAGCTGATCCTAGATGGGTAATTGCCATGCAAGAAGAACTCTCACAATTTGAGAGAAACAAAGTCTGGAAGTTAGTTCCTCGTCCATCCAACAAAACTATTATTGGAACAAAATGGGTGTTTCGAAACAAGATGGACGAAGAAGGAACTGTCATAAGGAACAAAGCAAGGCTGGTTGCTCAAGGATATCGGCAAGAGGAAGGAATTGATTATGATGAAACTTTTGCTCCTGTTGCCAGATTGGAAGCTATCCGAATATTTTTTGCCCATGCAGCTTACAAGAATTTTCGGGTATTCCAAATGGATGTCAAAAGTGCCTTCCTGAATGGTGAATTAGCTGAAGAAATGTATGTGAAGCAACCTCCTGATTTGAAGACCCAGTCCATCCATATCATGTGTATAGGCTGGATAAAGCTTTGTATGGACTGAAGCAAGCTCCTCGTGCCTGGTATGACACTCTCTCAGAATATCTACTTAGAAATAAGTATATACGAGGCAAGGTTGACAACACTCTCTTCTTCAAGAAATCACAAGGTAATATCATTCTTGTTCAAATCTATGTTGATGATATTATTTTTGGAGCCACCGATGAATCCTTGTGTGATGAGTTTAGCTCCCTCATGAAAAAAGAGTATGAAATGAGCATGATGGGGGAGTTAACTTTCTTTCTTGGTTTGCAAGTAAAACAGTCTCCAGAAGGTATTTTCATAAATCAAAGTAAATACATTAAAGATCTTCTGAAAAAGTTTCAATTTGATACTTGCTCTACCATGAAAACTCCTATGGCTCCTCCTCTTAGACTCTTTTCTGATCCTGATGGCTTTTCTGTTAATATTACAAATTATAGAGCCATGATAGGATCCCTTCTTTATCTGACTGCAAGTAGACCTGAAATTATGTTTGCTACTTGCTGTGTGCCCGATACCAAGCAAATCCTAAAAAATCACGTCTGGCTGCTGTGAAAAGGATTTTTCGGTATCTGAAAGGTACCATAAATCTGGGTCTTTGGTATCCCAAAGACTCAGGTTTCGATCTCATCGGGTACTCTGATTCTGATTTTGCAGGTTCAAAAATAGACAGAAAGAGTACAACTGGAAGTTGTCTGTTACTTGGTGGAAAGCTTGTGAGCTGGTCAAGTAAGAAACAACATTCGGTGTCCACTTCTACTGCTGAAGCAGAATATGTGGCTGCTAGAAGTTGTTGTGCACACATATTGTGGATGAAAAATCAGTTGTGTGATAATAATCAGATTTTCTCAAAAATCCCAATAATGTGTGACAACTCAAGTGCAATAGCCATTGCCAACAACCCTGTGCTTCATTCAAGATCTAAGCACATTGATATCAGGTATCACTTTATAAGAGATCATATCTCCAAAGGTGATGTGGAACTTCATTTCATTCCCACTGACTATCAATTAGCTGATCTGTTCACAAAGCCTCTTGATGAAGCAAGGTTCAAATTCCTCATTGGTGAGTTAGGTATGGTAAACATAGACTAATATATTTTATATTTACATATAATGTATGTTTTATATATATATATATTCCATATATATATATATACTATATTAATTTATATATTTATAACTTATATATGTTATATGTTTTATATATATATACTTTATATATATTATATATATTTATAAATTATACATTATATTATATTTATATATATATATGAAAATAATATAAAAAGAAAAAGAAAATATATATGTGCAAAGTCGGTGACTAAGTCACCGACGTGTCTCTCCTCTCTCTCCTTTCTATAAGTCTCAAAACCCTAACCCTATTCACCGCCATCATCCACTTTCCGATAAGCCACCGACATCAACCCACAAGCCACCGACAAACCACCAACCGCCGACGGAACCACCATTGAACCACCGTCCACCGACGTCGGTCCTTGCCACCACCCACCGACGTCGAGAGCCACCGACGGTCGCCCACAGACGCCGTCCATCCACCACCGCTGCTACTTCTTTCCGACGAACCCCTATTCACTATCAACCGAACCCACCGACATCGACCACCAATACCAGCCACCTAAATCGTCGCCTAGATCCATCCATCGACGCCGACGATTGCGTCACTTTTCGACGCTGACGTCATCACCTTCCGACGTTGTCCTTTTGAGCCACCGATGGTCATCGACTCATCCACCGACGATTGCACCCTCTAATGAGCCACCGACGTCGACCTCTGCCCTAGCCACCGACGTCTACCTTATCTCTTGAGCCACCGACGTTCGTCTCTCCCTCTCTCATACATCCACCGACGTTGTCCACTCACCGAGGTAACCGTTACAAACCTTTCACTTTCTTAACCCCTTAAAATAACTCTTGACTTACCACTCTTGATAAGCAAGATTCTTTGTTCTTATCGCAAATGACATCATCAATGTCAGTACATGCGCCGAATTCAACCCTAAAACCCCTAGAATTCTGACCTTTCAATCACCAAAAGTAATCATTATTTTTGAAAATTGAAATTTCCCTCTCATATATAACCTCTTCCCCTACTACTTCACCACCTTTCTCGCACCCACTCTCCTTCTCCTTCAAAAGCAAAAACTTCAAACCTGCAACTCCCATCCTCTTCAATGGCTTCTCCTTCAAGAACTTCAGAAGAACAAACAATGACATTTGGATCTCTCTCCTTTCCTGCATGCAATTACTTTGGAAGAATAGGAGTTGACAATGCTCATCTAGAGTACAATGATGTTTGCTGGTTTCTTCAGAGATGCCCTCTGCAATATGCAATCACAGCAAAACCCAAAATGAGTAAGTTTCTTCTTGGAAACTTTTGGTTAACTTGCACATTTGATGCTTCATGGGATCAAATTCTTGCATCTGTTCTAAGTAATGATGAACATGATGTGATCTTCAATGTGGAAGATGTTAGAAGCATTCTTAAGCTTCCTGTTTATGATACCTATGAATCTTTTCCTCTTGGTAATGAACATCAAATGGTGGTTGATGTGTTGAACTATCTGGAAGAAAAGAAGGGCTCAAAGTCAAAGGGTCCAGGTACTTTACTGCGCAAGAATATGGGAAACATATGGAACTTTCTTTTTGCTCATCTTATTCTATGCCTGAGCAAGAAGACAGGTGGCCCGGATCAGTCACCTTCCCAATTGACAGAATTGGCACATGCTTTAATTTTTCAAAGGAGGATAGACTTTGCAAGCTATTTCTTTAATGAAATGATCTCCTCCTTCTCTACCATCCGACGTCCTCAGGTACCATTTCAGCGACTTTTCTCTCTTATTATTCATGCAAAGTTGGCAGATAAACTAGAGAAAAGAGATGACATCATATATGATCTCCCTCTTCATCAAGTGGGAAATCAGATTATGAAAAAGGTTGTCTTAGCATCAGACAACCCTCTCCGACCATCTATGGTTGAGTTTGCAAGGAATGCAACTCTATCTTGGGGAGAAAATGAGCCCCGTCTGCAAAGGACCTCAGGTATGTCTTCTACTCCTTCTGCACCTAGAGTAACTGATGTGCCCAAATCTCGTAAGAGATCCAAAGCGTCGGGCACATCTAACTCCGCACCCACCGATGCAACGAAGCCAAAAGAACCTTTGGCTTCTACCCAAGCATCTAAGTCCCAAAAGCGGAGACACTCCAAAAGCCCCCCAAAGACTTCCTCAAAGAAGTCTAAGGGTACCCAAAGGGTCTCACCTCACAAGCCACCTACTAACTCCCAAAAGTTAGTAAGTGTTGAAAAGATTCCTACCCGACCCAAGGACCAGTTAACCCAACCTAGCTCCTCCATGCCCTCCCAAAAGGACATGGTTGTAAAAAGGGACATCTCTATTATTCCTTCATCAACTTTCTCTTTAGTTGATGAAGAAGACTTGGACTCTCCCATCCAAGCTACCTCTTCTCCACCCCGTGAGCTCTCACAGCTCCCTTTCCTTATTCCACATGAGAATGCATCACAACCAGGTGCTTTTGATGGAGCATCCCAATTTACTGATTTTCTATTTTCTGACACTACACCTTGGACACATACGTCTCCCGTACGTACCAAGGTTGTGGAGGAACCCATTACTGAGGAATCCCCTCAAAGACACTCTCCTAAACGTGTCTCCCCCACATCTCCTAAATCCCCCCCCCCCAAGAAAACCTACAGGTTTGGTGGATTATTCTTCCAGTGATGATGATGCTGATCAACCACCACAGCCTCAAACTTCTGCTCCCATGTCTTCCAAACAAGGAGATGATCTTCTCCAAGCTTTCACCAGCTTTACCCGTGACACTATACGTCGGGTGGAAACTTTGGAAGACCAAGCAGCCAAAGACTTGGAAAGACTGGCTTCTCTTTCTACTACTTAAGAGAACATTATGGAGTCTTTTGCCACTATTCTCACCAAAGTTGACAAGATTCCAATTTCTTCTCCAACTATTGAGCTTGATGTGGATGGATCCTTCTTTCAGGAACAAGACAGATTTGTTCTTCAAAGAATTGAAAGAAAAATAAATACCACGGCTTCTGATATAGAAAAGATCAAGACTTTTCTCTCTTCAGTGGGTTTCAAGGGTTCAACCACTTAGGGGGAGAAAAATAAGAAGACCACTGCTACCACCTCCACAGCCGCCGACGACGCCACCAAGACAGCAGCCGCCGACGCTACCATCAAGACAGCAACCGCCGACGTGGCTTCTCTCCCAGCCACTGATGGTGGTGCTGTGATCACGGTCACCGAGGTGACTCCTCCCCTTGTCACCGAGGTGACTCCTCACATGGTCACCGAGTTACCCGAAGCAGCTGTTGAGGGGGAGAGTATCAGTGCTCAACCCCTTGAAACTGAAGAAGAAAAGAGAAAAGGAAGAAGGAAAAGGATGAGAGATTCTCAAGCAGATACTCTTATACTTCAGCCTGCTTCATTACCCACCGATCCTCTTGGGGTAATTCTAACTGAAGCTGAAAAAGAAGAAGCAATCAGGGCTCAGCTTGAATGTGATCAGACTAATGTACTCAAGCTAGCTCATGATGAAGCTATTCATGCCAAAGTCATCGATGCAATTCAAGCTCAAAAAGATGAGCTTGAAAATATAAAGAAGAAATCTGAAGCTGCAAAATTGGTTGATGAGGCCAAGAAGGCAAAGGAAGTAGAGTGGTTCAAAAGGAGACTAAAGAACAGGAAGGATGATTCCAAGATTATCAGTGCCACCATCCAACCTCCAACCAAAAATTCTCCAAAGTTACTTGTCACCCTTAAGAGAGCTGACACTCTCTCAAAGGTATATGAAGCCGAATGGTTGGAAGTTCTTGGGATGACTGAATGGATGGAAGTTGGCAAATTTATCTCCAAGAGCAAAAGCAAGTACAAGGAGCTGGTACTAAATATTCTCAGAAAACTATTCATCAAGATGCTCAACATTCAAAAGGAGAATGATATTCTTGTGACATATCTTGAAGCACAACAGTGTCTTAAAGGAGACGTCATCACTGCTCCTAAAAACAAGAAGAAGGGACACTTTGTTATGCTTCATGAAAGAGGCATCCAGATAAATGCTTCGGGTATAGATCTTTCCATTCCTACTCCTATTGCTTACCCGGAGCAAACCATGCTGACTACTCCTGAGCTTGGGGTTTTCTTTGAAGACATCTTTGGAAACATCGGTTTCTTCAGAACTTCTGACATCCCAAGGGCTCACAGCTCTTTCCTCTCTGCTATTCTAGGAGTACCTCCTGTTGAAGACCATGGGATCACTAGGCTTATCTTGGATGAGCTAAAAAGAAGAGAACCCACTCCTTGAATATTCTTCATATAGTGTGAACTTTATTTTTCAAAGCTGTGTGTTGATTAATAAAAGTTCATACTCTTCTTCCTTAAAAATTCTTGTTAATATTTTTATTTTTTCTTGCACATACTTATACTTACATTTATTCTTATACTTATACTGTACATACTCAGTTAAAAAAAAATCAAAAAAAAAAAAAAGAAATCTGAGTCAAAAGAACCCAAAAGAAAAATAAAAAGGGTCAAAAAGAATTATTTTCTAACTTACAGGTATCATCATCAAATAAGGGGAGATTGTTGGGTCACCGATGATTTGGTGATGAACCACCTTCCTTTGTATGAATGAACTTTTACAGGTTCTTTTGAAGGTCTGAAATATGCTTCAAGTATTGAAGAGTCAAAGGCTATTCAATCAAAGGTTGTACATCAAAAAGTGGAATTTTGGATGTATCAACCAACTTCAATATTCAGATCATTTTGCCAAGTCAAGATTGGGTCACCAATATAGTGGGTCACCGATGGTACACTCAAAAGTCATCAAAAGTACTAAGGACATCAAATAAGATGAGGTCATCAAGTTTGATGTCATGGTCACCGACACTATAATCTTGGTCACCGAAATTACAGGTATATTTTCTAAGGCTGTGATATCAAGTCACAAGTTCAAGGGTGTACACTTTTGGCATTTAGTGAAAGATGAAGTCTATCAAGCAAAGTGTACACTTATCAATTCCAGCCTTACAAGGTATCCACCGATGTGATACATAGTGTGATGTATCACTTAGCAATTTCAAAGAGATAAGTTCTTGACTCACATCAATTGCAAGACACGTGAGCCAGCAAGAACTTGGGCATCAAGCCTTAATTAAAGACATTCTCTTTTATTCTTATAAAACGAATATTTGTCTTTTAGCTAAAAGGTTTGATGGGACTTCACAGAGCATGAAGAAAAGAAGATAAAGTTATCTGACATTACGTGCTACAAGGAATGGTTCATTCATTATTCTAGTACAAAGGAAGTGGTCTCTTCCTTTGTCCAGCAGATAATCTTCCAGCTAATGAAACCTTGACAGCTGTCCACTAGCATCCCATGCATGGGCACTATAAAAGGAGAAGAAGTCCTTCCCAGAAATCTCACGCTTTCAACAAATCTTCAGAGTGATTATTTGTGTGACTGTGGCAAAGCTGTGTGCTATAAAAGTATTGTTTTAACTTCCTTAGTGTATAAGTTAATTACTGTTATCTGTGTGTTTAGTTTGATAGAATCCTGTGCCTGTTCTTTTCCGCATCAAACTATCTGTGTGTAAATTTTTAATATTTATATTAAAAAATTTAAAAAGAGTATATTCTGTGTGTTTTATATTCAACCCCCCCTTCTACAAAACCCTCTCTTAGTTAGCCATCTCTCCTTGGGGACTAACAAACAAGGCCAACTAGAACAGAGAGAGAAGAAGCACAATTTTTAAGAATATATGGATACACTGAATGGCTAGAAATCAGAGATGCCATTCAGGGTTCCAAATCCAAGTTCAAGGATGTGGTGGAAAAAGAGCTGGATCAGTTGCTGCGAAGACTGTCACAACATGTGCAAGTTCCCCCTCTCCCTGAGCCATCAAGAAAAAGAAGATCAACCTCTGAAGAAGGCCCAAGCTCAAAGAATGAACATGGTGTCAAATTTGATTTTGAGAGCATTCTCAGTCATATGATGCTCCCTGATATTTCAATGCTGAATACCTCTCTTCCCAAAGATCGAAGATATGAAGAAAATGGCATGATCTCTCCCTCTGAACTAGGCATGATCTTCTTGGATAATGAAACACAACTTGGTCTCTTCAGAAACCAAGAAGTACGTAAGGCCCCTTCTCGTTTCATAAAAATAATGAACTGTCTCTCCTGGTCTAATGATCCTGTAGTGATCAGACAGAAGTTATTTTATGAACATGAATTACAAAGAAGAAACGAGAGCCTCTCTGATTGGTTGTACTTTTCTTTTTAATTCCTTTGTAATAGTTCCTTCAGTGTAAATGTACTTCACTTTATTTGTTGTAATTTCATTCTCTGTCATGTCTTCAAATTATATTTAATGAAATACACTCAGAGTACTTTACTCCATCTCGTACTGAAAATATCCCTGAAAATAGTAAAAGGGACAATGAATATAAGAGTTCTATTTTCTTTAAACTTTTCTTAACTCACTGAACTCTCACTCTGAAAGTTTAATCAGTGAATGTACTTTAGGCTTTTTACTTGTAAAAATTGTGTTTTCATATCCTTATAAATGAAACTCAATTCAGATAGTAGACTAGCTGAAAAAGATCTCACAGATTAGTACTTAGAAAACTTATTTCAAATTTTCTAAGTCCTTACTAGTCTCTTAAAGTAATTTTCCTATGTTAATTCCTTTATTAAGCTTTTGTTCAAATTCAGCGATAGCATACACTGATTGCCATCAGCGATCGCTGAAGATCAAGGAACAACAAGCTTATCTCTGAAGACCTGAAGATCAGCTATCACACCAGAAGTCCACTCAGCGACAGTCGAAGACCATAGCTGAAAAAAGAGATAATCGGCTAAGTGAACTGAAGCGGTTCAGTGATAGCAGCGATTATCTAATCAAAGTGTGAAGTCTTGTGAAGCCTCAGCGATACTGAAGTTCATCCTTGAAGATTCAGAATCAACGATCAAATGAAGCTTCTCCTACTAGACTAAAGATTGATCTTATCCCTGATGCAAAAAAGTCAAACCTTTTACCTTGTCAGAAAAGGACGTACGGATTGTCTCTTGTGTCCCCATCATATCTGATATGGTACTGTTCATATTCGGCCAAAAGCATGGTTGTCCTATTTGCAAGGACAAGCTTCCTACCTAAGCTTGACACGTGGCATGTACCTTTTGTCTTGCATTAAATGCAAACGGGTATAAATAGAGTGAAGATATCTTCTTCATTCTAATGTATGCTTTCTAACCTAAACCCTCTGTATTCTTTCTTCCTTCCTCTTGTCCATCAAACTTAGTGTTTCTTAGTTACAATAGAATAAATAGGTTTTAAACTTGTTCTAATTCCGCTTGTAACTGTAAATATGTTTATGATATATATAAACTTATTTAAAAACCAAAATCTGTGTGTTTGTATTCAACCCCCCCTTCTACAAATGGTTTACTTAATATTTAACTCTTGTAGACCCTTTAGGGACCAACAGGGCACTTTCTGCCGTTGAATCGAATAGCCGTCCTTCTTCTTCTTGCACATTTACGCTTTCAGTTGGGATTGCCATTAGTGATTTTGGGGTTTTTGAGAGCTTGAGAGTGTAGGGTAGCAAAAAGAGTGGTAGTCGGAGGAGAAAGACGATGAGCAGTAGAGTGATGAGTTTCTGTTTTCGAGTTTTTATAATAAAAGAGAAATAGAACTCAAGTGATTTTGGGGATCGAGGGGTTTTTGATTTGGGCAAAAGAAAACGGTTTATAGATACTGACGTAACCAAGCAAGCGTGCACTCATGCAGTCGGACGATTAATGACAAGTGGAGGTATCTTTTGCGTGTATTAATTAATGACAGGCGCGTGTATCAGTGTGATGTGGCACTGAAAGATTTTTGGATGGCTTGCAATAATAACCGGTGCTGTTTTATATATTTTGGATATTCCTTCCAAAATTAAAAAAGAAATTATTAATAAAAATTATTAATTAATCAACAAAAAGATTGTGGATTAAAAGAATAATTTTTGAAATTAAAGATTTCTTTTCAAAACAAAATTAAAATCAGACATTTGGAGAAATAAATCAGTTTTGTACCAAATGAAAGTTTTAAATTCTATAAATTACATTTCTCAATAAATTTAATTAAATAAGAAAATTACAATTAACCTTGGAGGCAAGAGTTAAATTTAGAAGTAACGTATTTAAAAAAATTCAAGAGAAAGACATAATCAGATAATAGCTTTTTGGTCATATAAAACATTTTGAGACCAAGAGTTTTGTCATGAGAACGTCTTTTCAGAAGAGTTTTAGTTGAATTGGAAAAAATTTATTAACCTTGACGGCAAGAGTTATTCAGAAGTAACTAATTCGCAAAAACTTTCAAGTAAAAAGAGGTTCAGAAGACAGCTAACATTTGTCAGACTTGTTTTTGAAGAGTCTTCAGATACAGCACAAGCTGGTGCTCCCCCTCAAAAACTCAAATATAGCATACGTCTGTGCTCCCCCTCAAAAACTCAGATATAGCACAGTGTGCTCCCCCTTGAGGTTTGAGTATGTTGCACCCCTTTGACTTTTGAGTGTATTGCTCCCCCTTGCTTTTTCAATTAATGTTTCCCATTCTATCTATACTTGGATCAACAAGTGAACTTTTCATTTAAGAACAAAAGTGTCTAGAGGCTTCTGAGTGCTTCTAAGATAATCATCAGAAGTGACCAGAGGCTTCTGGGCGGTTATGATTATGAACACAGAATAAGAAAATTGAGATATACAAAACAAGTGAATTGACTAAATGCTATGAAGGCTATAGAGATTAAGGTAATTACATGTTTAGCATACCCAACTTGTTGATCAGAAAATTGAATCATTTTTCATCCAGAGTTTTTGTAAAGATATCAGCAAGTTGATAATCAGTGGAGGCAAAGTACATTTCAATTGTCCCCTTCTCCACATGATCCTTAATGAAATGATACCTTACATCAATGTGTTTGGTCTTTCAATGCTGAACTGGATTTTTAGTAATGGAAATAGTAATTTCTGAGTCACATAGGATGGGTATCTTGTCGTATAACAGACCATAATCCCTGAGTTGAGTTTTCATCCAAATGACTTGTGAAAAGCAGCTAGCAGCAGCAACATATTCGGCTTATGCTGTAGATGTTGAAACACGGTTTTGTTTCTTGAATATCCAACTTATTAGTCTGTTGCCCAGAAGTTGACAGCTACAAGAGGTACTTTTTCTGTCCAACTTACATCCTGCATGATCAGAGTCAGTATATGCAGTTAAATCAAACACATAATTCTTAGGATACCAGAGACTCAGTGATGGAGTTCCTTTTAGGTATCAAGAAATTCTTTTTACAGCAGCCAAATGAGATTCTTTTATATTTGCTTGAAATCTCGCACAGAGACTAGTGGCAAACACAATATCCAGCCTACTTGCAGTTAAGAATAAAAGTGATCCAATCATACCTCTATAGCTTGTGACATCAACTGATTTCCCATAGGGATCAGGATCAAGTTTCGTGCTAGGAGAGCTAGGAGTTTTCATAGTGGTGGAATTTTGAGGTTGAATTTCTTTAACATGTCAGAAACATACTTGACTTGATTTATAAAAATTCCAGAGGTAGTTTGTTTGACTTGGAGTCCTAAAAAGAACGTTAATTCTCCCGTCATACTCATTTCAAATTCTTTTTCCATCAGTTTTGAAAACAGATCAACTTCTGACTGATAACTTGAACCAAATATATTGTCGTCCACATATATTTGAACAACGGTTAACATAACTTTGCCTCTTTTGATGAATAACGTAGTACCAATCTTACCTTTCTCATATGAATGACTAATCAGATATGTAGATAATCGTTCGCACCAGGCTCTTGGTGCTTGCTTTAATCCGTATAGAGCTTTATCTAAAAGATATACATGTTCTGGATGTCTAGCATCTTCAAATCCAAGAGGTTGTTCAACGTACACCTCTTCTTTGAGATTTCCATTTAGAAATGCACATTTAACATCCATCTGATATACTTTAATGTTTTTGTATGCTGAGATAGCTAGAAAAATCCTGATACCTTCAAGTCTAGCTACAGGGGCAAATGTCTCTCGTAGTCTATTCCTTCTTCTTGACAATAGCCCTTAGCCACCAATCTTTCCTTGTTTCTTATCACAATACCATCTTCGTCCTTCTTGTTCCTAAATACCCACTTAGTACCAATTGCTATTTTGTCTTTGGGCAGAGTTACTAAGTTCCATACCTTGTTTCTTTCGAATTGAAGCTATTCTTCTTGCACAGCTTCCACCCAACTTGGCTCTTGTAAAGCTTCATGAACCTTCTTTGGCTCGATCATGCTCAGAAAAATTACAAAGAAGGCATCATTGGCAGTTGTAGATCTGGTTTGAGGTATTTGTTGAGCTTGAACCTCTTTATCCGAAGATTGAATAACCGCATCTGATATTGGAATAGGTTCTGGATCTGGATCTGGAGAAGCACCTAAAATCTCGCCCTCAAATGAAGGCATAGAGGGTATCTCTGAACATTCATTTGATGATACTTGAGGTGCAGAGGTTTCCGTTGGACTCTCATTTGATGATATAAGACAAGAGAGAATTATGCCAGAAGCGTGAAGTACTTCAGGAATATTCAAGGGTGGATTTGTGGGTAGTTTCTCTTAAGATATTTCTTCGCCCGGAAAATCATCAAATACAGATCAATCTCGGATTCTCTGGAACCTGAAAAATAATCAGACGTAACAGTATTAAGTTTGAGTTCTGAATTGGAATATTCAGAAGTCAATTGTGTTTGATCATCAAAATCGATGTTTATGCTTTCCGTTATAGTCTTAGTTCGTAAATTAAAAACTCTAAAAGCTCTTGAATTTAACGAGTATAAGATTTTGGCTTCATCAGATTTTTTTTCAAACTTGCCAAGTTTTCTCTATCATTTAGAATGAAACATCTGCAGCCAAAAATATGGAAAATTTTGACAGATGGTTTTTGTTTATTGATTAGCTCATAAGAGGTTTTGAGATGCCCCTTTATTATGACGGAATGATTCTGAGTAAAACAAGTTATGGCTACAGCTTCTGCCCAAAAATGGATAGGAAGTCTAGAAGCTGCAAGCATTGTTCTGGCTGCTTCCACTAATGTTCTGTTGCGTCTTTCTACTACACCGATCTGCTGAGGAGTGTGTACAGCAGAGAAGTTTTGGGTAATTCCATTATCTACAAGGTATTCGTCAAGCTTGGCATTCTTGAATTCTGTACCATTATCACTTCGCAGCTGCTGTATTTTCTGGTGTATAAGAACTTGTATTCTATTCATCATATTCTTTAATACAATTGGCACTTCTGATTTTTGACGCACAAAAGCAAGCCATGTATACCTAGAAAATTCATCTATTAGCACCAGGATATACTTTTGACCAGACAAGCTCTGAATTGCAATGGGACCACAAAGATCAACATGTAGCAATTGTAGAGGTCTAGTGAACGAATGATCATTTTTGGTTTTGTGAGATGCTCTTTTTATTTTGCCCATTGCACATGCAGGGCAGAGGTGATCCTTCTGGAAATGTACCTCTGGGAGGCCCTTCACCAGATTATGTTTTACCAGCATCTCAAGAATGTCAAAGTTCAGGTGAGACATTTTATGATGCCATAACCAAGCAAACTCACTCTTTTTAGAGATTAGACAGTGTTTCCTTACCATCCTTAGACGTAACATTCATCATGTATAGATTACCTTTTCTGTCAACTCTCCATAGTTATTCACCTGCCTTCAAGAATAAGTAACAGATTATGTTTCATTAAATACAACTAGTATCTTAGAATCACATAGTTGACTTACACTTAACAGATTATGTTTCAAACCAGTAACATGAGCTACTTTGGATAAGTTAATATTACCTTCTTGTAGAGTACCGTAGTGTTAGGACCCAAACAATCAAGATATCAATATATGGAAAGATTAGAACAGAAATATGATAGCCAAATGTAATATGTATTGATTGGATGAACAGTATTACAAGATATGTCTTTACAAGGCTTATGGAAACGTTAGTTCTAACTCTCTAACTAACTATCTATTTATACATGAAATAGAAAGACTCAAATAACAGTACATTCATAACAGATAAGTTCAGAACAGGTTCTGAACTCCTTCAGATCTTCTTCAGAAATATCTTCAGAAGTATCTTCAGAACTTCTTCAGAACCTCTTCAGAATATATTTAGAACTTCTGAAGTTGGCACTTCAGAAGTTATGCCTTAGGATTTTCTTCAGATCTTTATATCTTCAGAACCCATTACCTTTTGAAGTTATTCTGATATCTCTATCAATCTCCCCCTTAGCTTCAAAAGTTCATATCATACTTCCAGAAATTTAGTATTTCGCTAACATCTTTCAGAATTAAATTTCTGTATTCCAACAAGGATTCAGCAATTCTAATCATCTCTTTAGCAAGCTTCTTGTGCTTCTCCCAATCTTCATTACTCAGATTCTTTGGTCTTCTATTCTGTCTTTTTACCAAACGATCTCTGATAGCCATTAGAGTTCCATTGCAGCATTTGTGGAGTTCTTCAAATCTCACAAATAATAGTTCTTGAAAGCATTTGCAAACGAAGCCTGGAGGTTGAATTACTAAGGTACTCTTCTTCAGATTCTGAATGTTTGGTAGGCTCATATTTGGTTTGCTCAAGTGTACTTGTTTCTTGTTTAGAACATAAGCAACCTGAAATCAGTCTTTGCAGCCCATATAAATTCTCTGTATAAGCCATCTCTGAGAATTGGAAATGATTTTCTGAACTTGGTGATTGAATCATGAAAAGGATAAAGGCTTCTGTAAACTCTGAGTAGATCTCTGAGATACACATTCTGGAAATCAGCTTCAGAAAAGGTAGAAATCTCACCATTTTATCTTTCAACTGTAAAGAATGCATACTTGTAATTTTCTCTTGTCTTCAAGTCAGGATTAATTACCTTGACCACTGGACTTTCTTTCTTGCTTCATTAACTGGGATCCTTATTTTTCTAATGATATCTGAGTACCATTGTTTCCAACCAAAGGACTTTTGAATCCAGCAATCAATATAGTTGAATTTTTGTTCATATTCCATGAACATTTCTGGATGGAAATATTCAAGAAACATGGTGAAAGCACTTTCTTCTATTCTTTGTACTTGCAGTTGTTCCTCTTCAGATATTTGCTCTATAGGAACCAACTTTTCAGAAATAGCTTCAGAAATGACTTCTTTTCCTTTCTCTTTATCCTTCTGACTTGGTTAAGAACTTTCAATATTCAGAGAAAACTTCAAAATTTCCTCCAAGTCTTGTCTCTTTGAATGAATTTGGAAATCATAAGTATCACTAAGTAGATAATCAGCTCTTCTGATCTTGTTTTCTCTTTTGTGACCAGCTAGATAACTCTTCCTTACAATTTCTCTGAAATGAATTCTTTCTTTGATCAGATATCTGATTTCTTATTTGACATCTGAATCTTCAATATAATCCTTTGCATAACTAAGAAACCAATTCAGAGTTGAGTTAGAGTATTTTGGAATATCTGAAGTCAAAAAGGTTTTATTTCCTTCCACTATAAATCTGAATCCAATATCTGGATTGGTGAACACTCTAGTTATTGTTGTATCTTCAAGATTTACAGGTTCCAACAAATTCACTTCAGATAAACCAAATTCCAGAGCTAATTGAAAGTCATGCTTGATGATGTTCCTTATGTAAATTCCCAGAATTCTTCTAACTTCAAAGACAAGTTCAACTTCACTTCTAGCAACACAAAACTGAAGAACTGTCAATTTTTTTTGCAATCTTAATTTGTACAGATCATACTGAGTAAATTCACACAAATATCCATTTCTTCTTTCTGCTCCAAATCTGTATATTACTAAATCTTCTTCAACAGTCTTTGACAAACATCTAATCTTCTTTATAAGAGTGGAATCATTTAGATTCTGAACTCCATGCTTCTGAACAAAGTTTCTAACTTGAGATATTTGATCTTCAGACCACTCATCATTTACAAAATCTTCCAGAGTTGCAAACCTCAGTCTAGTTTTATACATATGAAAGTAAATTACTTCAGGAAACTCTAAGCTTATTTCTCCAGAAAAAATATATCCTCTTTTTCATAGACTTGATCTAGAATAGGTTCTTCAAGTAGAGGAATATCGACTTTGGGAATAGTAATGCAGGATCTGACTCTTATTTCAAATTTACCAGAGTAGACCATCAAAATTTCATTTGCAATTTCAGTTCCTCCCATATGACTTAGATCAAATTCTAGTTCAACTCTTTCATCTGGTTGATCAATAAAATCTCTGAAGACAGAAAACCTGTTATCCAAAAGTCTACACTCCAGACTTCTTGGATTGTTCAGAAAGACATGCAACCAACAGAATTGGCTTAGTATTTTCCATAGCTCTTCAGAAGCTCTTCGGTATTCATCACTTAGAGATTGTTGAGGCTTCCAAATTGCTAAATCCTTTATTTCATTGACTTCAGAACTTTCTCCCATATTAACTCCAGACATATCTTCTTCAAACATAATAACATCAGAAAGATCACTAGGCTCACCAATGACATCTTCAAATGCAAGATATTCCCTTAGCATCTCTTCATTTGAATCAGGAATAATGTCTGTATTGTCTGAGCTTAAGTTACCTTCAGAATCAAAGGCTAACTTCTCTGTTTCATACCCTTCCTCTACTATATCTTCAGAAGAATGAATATTTGTTTCTTGCCCTTCATGTTTTGCAAATAATATATCATCTATTGCTTCAGAAACTCTATTAGATGCTTCACCAACATTCTGAGCATCTTCAGAAGTTTTTTCAGAACTTTGGTCTTGAGCATTTTCAACATTCTCTGGTTCAGACACTCTCTGCCTTTTCTCCCCTCTTGATTATCAGGATCCTGATCATCAAGATTTCTTTTAGAAGTGTCTGACTGAGGCCTGCACTCTAGAGCAGATAATCTTGTGCTTAAATCTGTCTGAGAACTCTGAATAGAAGAAAAATGATTCAAAATCTGAGTAATATCAGCTTTAGTTGCATAAGTAGAAGAATCTGGTTGAGCAGAAGAAGAAGAAGTCTGAGAAGCCTTCAGAGAAGAAACAGATGAAGCCACTTCAGAAAAAGCAGTCAGAAGTGCTTGTTTAAAAGAATTCAGATCATTAGAAGATTGGAGCTGAAAATCAGTCAACCTATTCACCATACTCTCCCCTTGCTGATCCAACCTATCCTCCATCACCTTTTTGGTTGTATCCGTCAATTCCTTGATGTCCTTCTGAATCTTTGTAAATTCAGAAGTACAGAAATCTTTGAATTCTATGAATTCAGAAGATGTGGGTAAGGTTCCAAGACCAACAAATGGTCTTGTTTGCAGTCCTTCAGAAGAAGGTTGGCCTGTATGTGCCACAGAGACATCATGAACCACATTTGATTCTGGGAATGGGGCTTTTGTGATGTTCACCCCACCAGGTCTTCCAACTAGTCCTTGATATCCAGAAATAGGAATATCTATAGTTGTTGATGCAATGTGACAAACACTTTGCTTATTGACATCTGGAAGATGTGTGCTAGTGTGAATGGATTCCACATTAAGTGGTTCAGTAGGCTCAAATTTGAGTGGACCCTCAGACTCAATGTGCTCAAAATGATGAAGGGGGGACATATATCCTTCATTTTCAACAAAAGGATCCTCCAATTGGGGTCCTAATGGATTATAAGCTGCTTACCCTATATGTGTTGATGAAACACCCTTCTGTTGAGAGATGGTTGAGTGGTTGGGGGGGATAACCAAATTTGCCATGGGTTCACTGGCTTTTTCAATATCATCCACCAAAGAATGTGGAATAATAGAAGATGTGGGTGCCCGACTAGTAACAGTGTTCTCCCCTCTTCAATTCATCCACCAAATTTCAATATCATCCACCAAATTTTACCTGTGTTCTCCCCTCTTCAATTCTTTTTCTTACTCTTCTACCCATTCTCTCATTTTCATTTTTCCTCTTTACTCTTTGAGGTTGTTCTCCCCCTTGAACAGCCTCCCCTCTCTTTCTAACAAGTCTAGACTCCCTTGCATTATCACCACTCTGGTTTGAATCAGGGGAAGGAACTACTGGTTGAGGTAATCTCATAGATTCTAAATACTCACTCACAATCCTATTTGGTGTATTTACAAGATCAAGTAAGTGAGAAGGACGTGGAACTGCATTTGGAAATGTAAGTTTTGCATTTGGTGGTCTTAAACTGTCCATAGTAAAGATAGGAACATGTACCTCATGTGCTAGAACAGGGATTGCAAATACTGCTTTCATTGCTCCTTTTATGAGTGTTTGGAAGAATCTCTGAAACGGTATGTAGTTAAATGTGGACTTCTTCAAAATAGCAGATTTGAATTCTTAAAAAATAAGAGAAGCATAATCATAATGCTTGTTGAAGGCAACTCCATGAAAGATGATCCTCCCATTTGCTGAAGCTTGATCCAAACTTGAACTTTTCCCAGATAGACAAGTGTTCAGAATTGAGAATAAACAGTACCAAATTGGAGGTAAACACTTTCTTCTGAAAGAAGTTAAAGCATTTAAATTTTCAGAGTATCCCAAACTCATGAAATCTGAGATCATTTCTGTGGAAGATGGAATTGGATCATAAAAGGTTTTCCCAAGAACCTTATCTGGTTTTGCCAGAAAGTGAAGACATCTAATATCATCCACAAAGATACAGACCTTGTAAGCATGGACATAGGTGACAATTTCATCTTTAGATTCACCAACCTCAGCATAGTACCAAAACTGTTGAAGATAAGAAGTAGGAACAGAGAATTTCCTAGAGAGTAGAGTACGGAGGGGATGTTTCTTTAGAATTTCAATCAAAATCATTTGTTCATCAGTGTAGTCTGTCGATTTAAAGTTCAAAGCACAAATATTTTTCTTGATTTCTAGCTGTTTCTCAGCAGGAACATAGAGTTTGGACATATCACTGCTTGCAGCACGAGTCTGGGATTCACTATCACCAGCATTTGATTCAGAAACGACTTCAATAGGTTCAACTTGTGTTTCCCCAATTTTATCAGTTCTCGGGTTAGGGTTACGGTTTGAAGGTCCGGCTTGATTAGTGGCAGTTGTGGTTGTGTCTTGAATCATATGATCTTCATTGAGTGGAATTTCCATTGTTCCAACAACAAATTTTTGAGGTACGATCTTGAATGAACCATCACTTGATGATCCATTACTGGCATTTAAGCTTGATGAAGTAGAAACCATAACTTTTGAAGTAGACATGATATTCGAAGAACAAGGATTTGAAATGGAATGAAGATCAATGAAAACAGATAGATTTCTCAGAGTAAAATCGCTAAAAAGTGAAGACGATGAAAAATTCATTGATTTATAAATCTGGATAAGCACTGATGGACATGTGGCCAAAAAGTGAATGTGATTAGGATAGTAATCATCATTAATTTGGATAAATGAACCGTTTAATCGACGTGCTTAAGAAATATCCAATGAAATTAAAACACGTGACACACGCTTAAGTGATACTTAAAAAATATCAACGGGAAGTTAAGTTATGAGAACAAGTTCAAAAACTTCATAAATTGTTCAGAACTTCTGAGAATAAGTTCAGAAGTCTGAAAGAAAGAATTCAGAAGAACTTCAGAACTTTTAAGTTTAGTTAAGAACTAAACTTGTATCACTTTAGAAGACCAAAAATCATTTAAAACTACAAACTTATGAAAAGTATAAAACATTTTGAGAATTCAGAAGTAGGTTTGAACAATCAGAAAAATGATTTTATCTAAGGAAGCTTGTACATACTTCTTAGATCTGAAATTCAAGATTTAATTTCATCATTTCAGCTCTATTTTGTAGAAAAGAGTAGATCAGAATGTTGAAATTAATACCACTCCCCCTTGAATCATTAACAACTATGAATCTCCCCCTTAATCAATGCAACTTTATAAAAGAAACAAGAAAATATTAGAGAAATGAAAAAAAAATATGAAAAGTATTAAAATACAATCAACCTAGATAAAGAAGGATTATACTTCTGAGTTTGAAAAGAAGCAAAGATCTGAATGTTGAACATCAGAATATTCAGAATATTTCTGAAGAGCAAACTATTCAGAATTTGAGATAAAAACCTCAGAATATAACTTCTACAGTACAGTTGATGTGTAATACTTACATAGACATATTCATCATGCCCAATTTACTTACCAAGAAGTTAAATCGTTTTTCATCAAGTGCTTTGGTAAATAAATCAGCTAACTGATAATCTGTCTGAACAAAAAACATTTCAATATTACCTTTTTCCACATGATCTTTGATAAAATGATATCTTACATCAATATGCTTGGTCTTTGAATGTTGAACAGGATTGACAGTAATGGCTATGGCACTCTTTGAATCACAATTCAAATGAACCTTTTTTAAAGTGTAACCATAGTCTTTAAGTTGAATTTGCATCCAGATCACTTGTGAGCAACATATTGCAGCTGCTACATATGCAGCTTCTGCTGTAGAAGTAGAAACACAATTTTGTTTCTTTGAAGACCAGCTGACTAGTCTATCACCCAGAAACTGACATGATCCTGAAGTGCTTTTCCTGTCTAATTTGCAACCACCATGATCTGCATCTGTAAATGCTGTTAGTTCAAAACTAGAATCCTTAGAATACCAAAGTCCCAACGAAGGAGAACCTTTTAGGTATCTAAGTGTTCTTTTTGCAGCTAGAAGGTGTGATTCCTTAGGATTAGCTTGATATCTGGCACAAATACATGTAGCAAACATTATATATGGTCTACTAGCAGTTAAGTAAAGCAAAGATCCAATTATGCCTCTGTACTTTTTCTGATCAACAGATTTTCCATTCAGATCAGGTTCTAACTTAGTTGCAGTAGCCATTGGAGTTTGAATACTTGAATAATCAGTCATGTCAAACTTCTTAAGTAAGTCTGAGACATACTTTGATTGATTAATGAATATGCCAGTGGGAAGTTGTTTAACTTGAAGGCCAAGGAAAAATGTTAATTCTCCCATCATACTCATTTCAAATTCAATTTGCATGATTTTCTCAAAATTTCTACAAAATTTTGGATTTGTAGAGGCAAATATATTATCATCTACATATATTTGTATCAAGATCATATCATCACCTTCCTTTTTCAGAAATAAAGTTGTATCAACAGTACCTCTTTTGAATTTAGAATTCAGAAGAAAAGTTGTAAGAGTATCATACCATCTGGAAACTCTTTGCTTACAAATCCTTCTGGTTGTTCAACATACACTTCTTCATGTAAAATACCATTCAGATATGCACATTTCACATCCATTTGAAACACCTTCATGTTTTTGTGAGCAGCATATGCAAGAAATATTCTAATGGCTTTCAATCTAGCAACGGGAGCAAAGGTTTCATCATAATCAATTCCTTCTTGTTGACAATACCCCTTAGCTACAAGCCTTGCCTTGTTTCTTACAACAATACCATTTTCATCGTTTTTATTTCTGAAAACCCATTTTGTGCCAATGACAGATTTACCTTTTGGTTTTGGTATCAATTTCCAGACCTTGTTTCTTTCAAATTGATTTAACTCATCCTGCATGGCTAAAATCCGTCTGGATTTTGAAGTGCTTCATATGGCTTTCTGGGTTTCATGCTACTTAAGAAATTTACATACAGGCACTCATTTGCTGTTGCAGATCTTGTTTGAACACCTTTTGATGCATCTCCAATAATTTGATGCACTGGATGACTAGATGTCCATTTGTTCACATTTGGCAATGGTTGAACAGATGAAACATTGTTCAGAGAATCATAATCATCAATAATTGTTTGAGTTTCAGTATCATGATGGATAGCTGAATGTAAATCTGAAGTCTCCCCCTCAAATGTAAAAGTCTGAATTGGTTCAGAACTTTGATGTACACGCTCAGAAGTATCTTGAATTGGTTCAAAAACAACTTGAACTGGTTCAGAAGTAACTTGAAATGGTTCAGAAGTAACTTGAACTGGTTCAGAAGTTGGATGTATATTTGCAGAAGTTGGAAGTTCTGAATTTGAGGTTGAGATTTGTGGTGCTGAGGTATTTGAAATTTGTATTTCTGAAATGTCTTGATTATTTAAGCTTCTGATAAGAGAAGGATTTTGATAATCTGCAGAAACATTTACAGAAATATCAAATAAGTCTTGACATAGATTGTCTAAATTTGTTTTAAGTAAAGTTTGAGATTCAGAATTAGAGTTTGTCTGATTATGTTCTGAGTCCAAGCTTTCAGAAATTGGTTTATGTGCGAGTTCTGAACTGTCTTGTTCAGAAGTCAATGTTGGCTCATGAAATCTGACATTTGTAGTCTCAATGATCCTTTGAGTGCCTTTAATGAGTATTCTGTAAGCTTTGGATCGTTCAGAATAGCCAACAAAGATTCCAGGTACACCTTTTGGTGCAAATATGTCAAGATGCTGAGTATTATTCTTTAGAAAACACCTGCAACCAAAGATTTTAAAATAATCAATAGAATAAGGAGTTTTAAGAAATTTTCTGTTTAGAATGGTCCTGTTCTGAGTAAAACAAGCAGTAGCAATAGCTTCTGCCCAAAGAGAAAAAGGAAGTTCTGAATATGCCAGCATAGTTCTTGCAGCCTCTACCAAAGTTCGATTCTTTCTTTCAACTACCCCATTCTGTTGAGAAGTTCTTGCAGCAGAAAAATTATGCATAATACCAACAGATTCCAAAAAATTCTGAAGTGTAGAATTTGTAAATTCTGTTCCATTGTCACTTCTGATCTTTTGGATTGGGAGTTGAAGAAGAACTTGAATTTTCTTCAGAAAGGGTATCAGTATTTCAGAAGTATCAGATTTGAGTCTCAGAAATTCGATCCATGTGTATCTTGTGTATTCATCTACTATGACAAGAATGTATTTCTTTCCCCCCATGTTTTGAGTCTTCATTGGTCCACACAAATCCATATGTAGCATTTCTAGTGGAGCTTTGCATGAAGATAGCATTTTCAGAGGATGAGAACTTCTTTTGATCTTCCCTAGTTCACATGCAGAACAAAGAGAGTTCTTTTCAAATCTGATCTTTGGTAGTCCTCTTACAGATTGATGTTTGCCTAGTTCAGAAATAGCTTTGAAATTCAGATGTGACATTCTTCTGTGCCAAAGCCAACTATCATTTCTCATTATTGTAGACATATAACATACACCTTGTAGTTGACCAGTTGCAATGAATGTTGCTGTGTAGATATCTCTATCTCTATAAGCAGTTAATTCATTTTTGTTTGCTGTACTCAAAAATGACAGTGATCTATGTCAAAATTAACCTTCTAGTATTTGTCACATAATTGACTAATACTGAAAAGATTATGTCTTAATCCCTCAACATAGAAAACTTTCATTACTGTCACATCTCCTTTAATGAAAGTGCTATATCCTCTTACATATCCCTTTGCATTGTTTCCAAAACTAACTGTTCCTCCATATCTTTAATGATAATCAGTTAGTAGTTTTTTGAAAGGTGTCATGTGTCTTGAACATCCAGAATCTAAGACCCACACATGACATATCTGCAAAAGAGATTATTGAGTTTTAGGTACCTATTTCAGAATGGGTCCTTTGAGATTAATAATAAAATTTGAAGTTCTGAACTTTGTTTTCAGATTTTTTAATTCAGAAGTTTGTTCAGAACTTTGAGATTTATCTTTCTTAGTTCTATTTTTATTTTTATTTTCTTTTAATTGAATTTGTCAATATAGCTGAACATTTCTGAATAGATTTCATCAAAAAAAATTTGTTTGTTTTGGAGTTAAGATGAAAATTATGATGACCACAATTAATACAGTGAATATGATTCTTTAAAGTATTTACAATAGCAGTATACATATAAGAATCAATAACATTTGATTTTTCAACAAAGATTCTTGATAGGACCCAAACAATCAAGATATCAATATATGAAAAGATTATATCAGGAATGATAGTAGCCAAATGTAATTTTATATTTATTGAATGTACTGTATACAGAATATATCTTTACAAGGTATATAAAAACATTATTTCTAACAATCTAACTAACTATCTATTTATACATACAATAGAAAGACTAAAGTGACAAGACATTCATAACAGACAAGTTCAGAATTGGTTCTGAACTCCTTCAGAACTTCTTAGAAGTGTCTTCAGAACTTCTTCAGAACCTCTTCAGAAGTATCTTCAGAACTTCTTCAGATCCTTTTCTCTTTTAAGAACCCAGTTCCTTTTGAAGCTATTATGATATTTCTATCAATCTCCCCCTTAGCTTAAAAAGTTCAGATCATACTTCCAGAAATTCAGAATTTCTCTTACATCCTTCAGAATTAGTCTTCTGTATTCTAGTAAGGATTCAGCAACTCTAATCATTTCTTTTGCAAGTATCTTGTGCTTCTCCCAATCTTCATTGCTCAGATTCTTTGGTCTTCTATTCTGTCTTTTTACCAAACGATCTCTGATTGCCATGAGAGTTCCATTGCAACATTTGTGGAGTTCTTCAAATCTCACAAATAATAGTTCATGAAAGCATTTACAAACGAAGCCAGGAGGATGAAGTACTAAAGTGCTCTTCTTCAAATTCTGAATATCTGGTAGACTTAGATTTGGTTTGCTTAAGTGTACTTGCTTCTTGTTTAGAACATAAGCAACTTGGAAATCAGTTTTTGCAGCCCATATGAATTCTCTGTATAATCCATCTCTAAGCACTGGAAAAGATTTTCTGAACTTGGTAATTGAGTCATGGAAGGGATAAAGACTTCTGTATACTCTGAGAAGATCTCTGAGATGAACATTCTGAAAGTCAGCTTCAGAAAAGGTAGAAATCTCACCATTTTGTCGCTCAACAGTAAAGAATGCATATTTGTAATTCTGTCTTGTCTTCAAATCAGCATTAATCACTTTGATCACAGGACTTTCTTTTCTTGCTTCATTGATTGGAATCCTTATCTTTCTGATGATGTCTGAGTACCATTGTTTCCAACCAAAAGACTTTTGAATCCAACAATCTATATAGTTGAATTTTTGTTCATATTCCATGAACATTTCTGGATGAAAATATTCAAGGAACATAGTGAAAGCACTTTCTTCAATTCTTTGCACTTGTAGTTGTTCCTCTTCAGATATTTGCTTTTCAGGAACCAACTCTTCAGAAATATTTTCACGAACTTCTTCCTTTTCTTTTTCTTTTTCCTTTTGTCTTTCTTCTGAACTTTCAACATTCAGAGTGTACTTCTGAATTTCTTCCATATCTTGTCTCTTTGTATGAATCTTGAAGTCATACGCATCACTTAGTAGATAATCTGCTCCTTTTATCTTGTTTACTTTCTTGTGACCAGCAAGATAACTCTTTCTCACAAATTCTCTAAAATGTATTCTTTCTTTGATTAGATAGACAATTTCTTCTTTGATGTCAGATTCTTCAATAAAATCTGTCATGTAGTTCAGAAACCATTTGAGTGAGGATGTAGAATACTTTGGAATATCAGATACAACAAATGTCTTAGAGACTTCTTCAACAAGATACATGAACGCAATATCTGGATTAGTAAACAATCTCTTCAGCCCAAACCTTTCAATATATATAGGTTCCAACATATTTACTGTGTTAAGTCTATATTCCAAAGCCAACTGAAAATCATGCTTTATGAGATTCCTTATATATATTCCCAAAATTCTTCTAATCTCTGAGACTAACACAGATTCACCTGAGTTAACACAAAAAGATAAGATTGCCAACTTATCTTGTAGTCTTAGCTTGTAAACATCAAACTCAGTAAATTCACACAGAGTACCATCTCTTCTTTCTGCTCCAAATCTGAATATAGTCAAATCATTACGAATCGATTTTGATATGCATCTGATCTTCTTTATTAAAGTTGAATCATGAAAATTCTGAACACCATGATTCTGAATAAAGTTCTTTACTTGAACAATATGATCTTCAGACCATTCATCATTCAGAAAGTCTTCCAACTTTGCAAACTTCATACTTCTTTTGTACATGAAGCAATAAGTGTCTTCAGGAAATATCAGACTGCTTTCTCCAGAAATAAGTATATTCTCCTTTTCAAACACTTGATCCAATACAGGTTATTCAAGTATTGGAAGATGTATCTTAGAAATGATAATGCAAGGTCTGGTTCTAACTTCAAATTTTCCTGAGAAAGCAATTAAGATTTCATCAATAATTTCAACTTCTTCTAAATGAGCTAAATCAAATTCCAATTCAACTCTTTCATCTGGTTGTTCAAGAAAATTTCTGAAGATAGAAAATCTGTTGTCCAAAAGTCTACACTCCAGACTTCTTGGATAGTTCAGAAAGACATGCACCAAACAGAATTGATTCAGAATATTCCATAATCTTTCAGAAGAACTTCTGAACTCTTCACTCAGAAGTTGTTGAGGCTTCCAAATTACTAAATCTTTTATTTCATTTGAGCTTTCTCCCATATTTACATCAATCATATCTTCTTCAAACATGATCACATCAGAAAGATCACTTGGTTCTCCAATAACATCTTCAAAAGCAAGGTATTCCCTTAGCATTTCTTCATTAGAATCTGGAATTATATCTGTGTTATCTGAGCCCAAGTTACCTTCAGAATCAAGAGACAACTTTTCTGTTTCATTCCCTTCTTCTATAATTTCTTCAGAAGAATGATCATTTATTTCTTGTACCTCATGTTCTGCAGATAAAATATCTTATATGGCTTCTGAGACTTTATTTGATTCTTCACCAACATTCTGAGTATCTTCAGAGGTCTTCTCAGAACTTTGAACTTGATTAGTTTCTGGTTCAGATACTCTCTGTCATTTCTCCCCCTCTTGATTATCAGGATCCTGATCATCAAGACTCCTTTTAAAAGTATCCGATTGAGATCTGCATTCCAGAGCAGATAATCTTGTGCTTAATTCTGATTGAGAACTCTGAATGGATGAAAGTTGATTGAGAATTTGAGAAATATCATCTTTAGTGGCATAAGCTTGTGGAGCAGAAGAAGAAGAAGGCTGAGAAGCTTTCAAAGAAGAAACAGAGGAAGCCACTTCAGAAAAAACTGACAAAAGTGCTTGTTTAAACAAATGAAGATCATTAGAAGATTTGAGATGAAAGTCATTCAGCTTGTTAACCAAATTTTCCCCATGTTGATCCAACCTAACCTCCAACACCTTTTTGGTAGAATCCGTCAAATCCTTGATGTCCTTCTGAATCTTTGCAAATTCAGAAGTACAGAGATCTTTGAATTCTGTGAATTCAGAAGATGTGGGTAAGTTGCCAAGATCAACAGATGAACTTGTTTTCAGACCTTCAGAAGAAGGTTGGCCTGTATGAGCCACAAAGGCATCATGAACCACATTTGATTCTGTGAATGGAGCTTTTGTGATGTTCACCCCACCAGGACTTCCAACTAATCCTTGATATCCAAAAATTGGAATATCTATAGTTGTTGATGCAATGTGACAAACACTTTGCTTAGTAACATCTGAAAGATGTGTGCTTGTGTGAATGGATGCCACATTAAGTGGTTCAGAAGGCTCAAAGTTGAGTGGACACTCAGACTCAATGTGCTCAAAACTGTGAAGGGGGACATATATCCTTCATTTTCAACAAAACGAACCTCCAATTGGGGTCCTAATGGATTATAAGCTTCTTGCCCCATTTGTGTTGTTGAAACACCCTTCTGTTGAGAGATGGGTGAGTGGCTGGGGGGGGGGGGGGTTAACCAAGGTTGCCATGGGCTCACTGGCTGTTTCAATATTATCCACCAAAGAATGTGGAATAATAGTAGATGTGGGTGCCCGGCTTGTAACATGTGGTTCACAGGTTTGTTTTTCTTGTACCTGTGTTCTCCCCTCATCAATTCTTTTTCTTACCCTTCTACCCTGTCTCTCATTTACATTTTTCCTCTTCACTCTTTGAGGTTGTTCACCCCCTTGAACTGCCTCCCCTCTCTTTCTAATAATTCTAGACTCCCTTGCATGATCACCACTCTGGTTTGAATCAGGGGAAGGGACTACTGGTTGAGGTAATCCCATAGATTCTAAATGCTCACTCCCAATCCTAGTTGGTGTACTTACAAGTTCAAATAAATGAGAAGGAAGTGGAACTGCATTTGGAAAAGTAAGTTTTGCATTTGGAGGTCTTAAGCTATCCATAGTGAAAATAGGAACATGTACCTCATGAGCTAGAACAGGAATTTTTGAGACAGCCTTCATTGCTCCTTTGATAAGTGTTTGAAGAAATCTCTGAAATGGTATATAGTTGAATGTAGACTTCTTCAAAATGGCAGATTTTGAGTTCATCAAAGATGAGACTAGCATAATCATAGTGTTTGTTGAAGGCAACACCATGAAAGATAATCCTCCCATTTGCTGAAGCTTGGTCTAAACTTGAGCTCTTCCCAGATAGGCAGGTATTCAGAATGGAAAACAAGCAATACCAAATTAGAGGTAAACATTTTCTTCTAAAAGAGCTCAGAGCACTAAGGTTTTTAGAGTAACCTAAGCTCATAAAATCTGAGATCATCTCTGATGAGGATGGAATTGAGTCATAACAGGTTTTCCCAAGAACCTCATCTGGTTTTGGCAAATAGTGAAGGCTTCCAATGTCATCTACAGATATACAAACTTTGTAGGCATGAACATAAGAGACAATTTCATCATCAGTTTCATCTACCTCAGCATAATGCCAGAATTGTTGAAGATAAGAAGCAGGAACAGAGAATTTCCTTGAAAGGAGAGTGCGCAGGGGATGTTTCTTCAGAATTTTAATCAACATTACTTGATCATCAATGAAGTCTTTGGATTTGAAGTTCAGGGCACAGTTATTTCTTTTGATGTCAATTAATTTCTCAGCAGGTACATAGAGTTTGGACAGGTCACCACTTTCAGCAGGAGTCTGGGATTCACTTTCAGCAACATTTGATTCAGAAACAACATCAATGGGTGTATTCTGTGTTTCCCCAATTTTAGCAGTTGTCGGGTTAGGGTTAGGGTTAATGATAGGGTTTGAAGGTCCGGCTTGATGAGTTGCAGTTGTGGCCGTGTCATGAAGCATTTGATCATCACTTAGTGGGATTTCCATTGATCCAACCATTAATTTTTTAGGCACAATCTTGAACGAAGCATCACTTGATGATCCAGTGTTATTATTGGAACTCGAGGAAGTAGAAATCATGGTTTTTGAAGTAGACATGATGTAGAAAGAACACGGATTGGTAACAGAAAGATGATCAATAAACACAGAAAGAGTTCTCAGAGAAAAATTGCTAAAAGAATGAAGATGATGAGGAATCCATTGATTTATATGATCGGATAAGCGTTGAAGGACACGTGGCCAAAAAGTAAATGTGATTAGAGTAGTAATCATCATTTATTAAGAGAAATGAACCGTTTAATGGTCGTGTTTAAGAGAAATTCAATGAAATTAAAACACGTGGCACACGCTTAAATGAAAAAATCAACGGGAAGTTTTAGTTCTGAGAACAAGTTCAAAAACTTCAGAAGTTGTTCAGAACTTCTGAGAAAAAGTTCAGAAGTCTGAAAGAAAGAATTCGGAAAGAACTAGAATTTTTAAGTGAAGTTCGTAACTAAACTTGGGTCATCTTAGAAGACAAAAAAACATTTAAAAATATAAACTTCTGAAAAATATAAAACATTTTGAGAATTCAGAAGTAGATTTGAACAAATGGAAAACTGTTTTAATCTAAGGAAGCTTGTTCATACTTTTTAGATATAAAGTGCAAGACTTTATTTCACCAATGCAGAGTTGTTATGTAGGAAAGGGTAGTTAGAGAAATTTGAAATTAATAACACTCCCCCTTGAATCACTAGCAATTTTGATTCTCCCCCTTGATTATTGCAACTTTATCAAAGAATCAATCAAATATTAGTGAAATGAGAAATAAATGAAAAGTATTAAAATACAATCAACCTAGTTACGAAAGAGATATACTTCTGAGTTTGAAAAGTAGCAAAAATCTGAATGATAAACTTCAGAATATACAAAGTAATTCTGAAGAGCAAAGTATTCAGAATTTGATAAATAAAAAAACTTCAGAATGTAACTTCTAGAGTATAGGTGATGTATAATACTTACATAGACATGTTCATCATGCCCAATTTACTTACCAAGAAGTTAAATCGTTTTTCATCAAGTGCTTTGGTAAATAAATCAGCTAACTGATAATCTGTCTGAACAAAAAACATTTCAATATTACCTTTTTCCACATGATCTTTGATAAAATGATATCTTACATCAATGTGCTTGGTTTTTGAATGCTGAACAGGATTGGCAGTAATGGCTATCGCACTCTTTGAATCACAATACAAAGGAATCTTTTTGAAAGTGTAACCATAGTCTTTTAGTTGAATTTGCATCCAGATCACTTGTGAGCAACATATTGCAGCTGCTACATATGCAGCTTCTGCTGTAGAAGTAGAAACACAATTTTGTTTCTTTGAAGACCAGCTGACTAGTCTATCACCCAGAAACTAACATGATCCTGAAGTGCTTTTCCTGTCTAATTTGCAACCACCATGATCTGCATCTGTAAATGCTGTTAGTTCAAAACTAGAATCCTTAGAATACCAAAGTCCCAACGAAGGAGAACCTTTTAGGTATCTAAGTGTTCTTTTTGCAGCTAGAAGGTGTGATTCCTTAGGATTAGCTTGATATCTGGCATAAATACATGTAGCAAACATTATATCTGGTCTACTAGCAGTTAAGTAAAGCAAAGATCCAATTATGCCTCTGTACTTTTTCTGATCAACAGATTTTCCATTCAGATCAGGTTCTAACTTAGTTGCAGTAGCCATTGGAGTTTGAATACTTGAATAATCAGTCATGTCAAACTTCTTAAGTAAGTCTGAGACATACTTTGATTGATTAATGAATATGCCAGTGGGAAGTTGTTTAACTTGAAGGCCAAGGAAAAATGTTAATTCTCCCATCATACTCATTTCAAATTCAATTTGCATGATTTTCTCAAAATTTCTACAAAATTTTGGATTTGTAGAGGCAAATATATTATCATCTACATATATTTGTATCAAGATCATATCATCACCTTCCTTTTTCAGAAATAAAGTTGTATCAACAGTACCTCTTTTGAATTTAGAATTTAGAAGAAAAGTTGTAAGAGTATCATACCATGCTCTTGGTGCTTGTTTAAGTCCATATAAGGATTTGTCTAATATGTAAACATGATCTGGGAATTCTTTGCTTACAAAGCCTTCTGGTTGTTCAACATACACTTCTTCATGTAAAATACCATTCAGAAATGCACATTTTACATCCATTTGAAATACCTTCATGTTTTTATGAGCAGCATAGACAAGAAAGATTCGTATGGCCTCTAATCTGGCAACTGGAGCAAAGGTTTCATCATAATCAATTCCTTCTTGTTGACAATACCCCTTAGCTACAAGCCTTGCCTTGTTTCTTACAACAATTCCATTTTCATCCTTTTTATTTCTGAACACCCATTTTGTGCCAATGACAGATTTACCTTTTGGCTTTGGTATCAATCTCCAGACTTTGTTTCTTTCAAATTGATTTAACTCATCCTGCATGGCTAAAATCCAGTCTGGATCTTGAAGTGCCTCATATGGCTTTTTGGGTTCCATACTGCTTAAAAAATTAACATACAGACACTCATTTGTCGCGTTGCATCTTGTTTGAACACCTTTTGATGCATCTCCAATTATTTGATGAACTGGATGACTAGATGTCCATTTGTTCACATTTGGCAATGGTTGAACAGATGAAACATTATTCAGAGAATCATAATCATCAGTAATTGCTGGAGTTTCAGTATCATGATTGATAGATGAATGTAAATCTGAAGACTCTCCCTCAAATGGAAAAATCTGAATTGGTTCAGAACTGTGAGGTTCATGGTCAGAAATAGTTTGAACCGGTTCAGAAACAACTTGAATTGGTTCAGAAGTTTCATTTTCAGAAGTTGGAAGTTCTGAATTTGAGGTAGAGAATTGTGGTGCTGATGTATTTGAAATCTGTATTTCTGAAATGTCTTGATCATTTGAATTTCTGAGTAGAGAAGGATTTTGATAATCTGCAGAGACATTTACAGAAATATCAAATAAGTCTTGACATAAATTGTCTAAATTGGATTTGAGTAAAGTTTGAGATGCAGAAGTAGAGTTTGTGTGATTATGTTCTGAGTCCAAACTTTCAGAAGTTGGTTTATGTGCGAGTTCTGAACTGTTTTGTTCAGAAGTCATTGTTGGCTCATGAAATCTGACATTTGTAGTCTCAATGATTCTTTGAGTTCCTTTAATGAGTACTCTATAAGCTTTGGATCTTTGAGAGTAGCCAACAAAGATACCAGCTACACCTTTTGGTGCAAATTTTTCAAGATGTGGAGTATCATTCTTTAGAAAACACCTGCAACCAAAGATTTTAAAATAATCAATAGAGGGTTTTCTTTGTTTTAACGATTCATAAGTAGTTTTAAGAAATTTTCGGTTTAGAATGGTTCGTTACCGAGCAAAACATGCAAGAGCAATTGCTTCGCCCAAAGAGACGAAGAAGTTCGAATATGCAAGCATGGTTCTTGCGGCCTCTACCAAAGTTCTATTCTTTCTTTCAACTACCCCATTTTGTTGAGGAGTTCTTGCGGCGGAAAAATTATGTGAAATACCAACGAGATTCCAAAAAAATCAAGTGTAGAATTAGTAAATTCTGTTCCATTGTCACTTCGATCTTTTGAATTGGGAGTTGAAGAAGAACTTGAATTTTCTTCAGAAAGGGTATCAGTCTTTCAGAAGTATCAGATTTGAGTCTCAGAAATTCAATCCATGTATATCGTGTATATTCATCTACTATAACAAGAATGTATTTCTTTCCCCCCATGCTTTGAGTTTTCATTGGGCCACACAAATCCATATGTAGCATTTCAAGTGGAGCTTTGCATGAAGATAGCATTTTCGAGAGGATGAGAACTTCTTTTGATCTTCCCTAGTTCACATGCGTAACAAAGAGAGTTCTTTTCAAATGCGATCTTTGGTAGTCCTCTTACGGATTGATGTTTGCCTAGTTCGAAATGGCTTTGAAGTTCGGATGTGACATTCTTCTGTGCCAAAGCCAACTATCATTTTTCATTGATGTAGACATATAACATACACCTTGTAGTTGACCAGTTACAGTGAATGTTGTTGTGTAGATATCTCCATCTCTATAAGCAGTTAATTCATTTTTGTTTGTTGTACTCAGAACATGACAATAATCTATGTCAAAATTAACCTTCCAGTATTTGTCACAGAATTGACTAATACTGAAAATATTATGTCTTAGTCCCTCAACATAGAAAACTTTCATTACTTTCACATCTCCTTTAATGAAAGTGCCATATCCTCTTACATATCCCTTTGCATTGTTTCCAAAACTAACTGTTCCTCCGTATCTTTCATGATAATCAGTTAGTAGTTCTTTGAAAGGTGTCATGTGTCTTGAACATCCAGAATCTAAGACCCACACATGACATATCTGCAAAAGAGATTATTGAGTTTTAGGTACCCATTTCAGAATGGGTCCTTTGTGATTAGTAATAAAATTTGAAGTTCTGAACTTTTTTCTTCAGATGTTTCAACTCAGAAGTTTGTTCAGAACTTTGAGATTTATCTTTATTTTTATTTCTTTGTTTAATTGAATTTGTCAATGTAGCTAAACATTTCTGAATAGATTTCATCAAATTTCTCTTGTTTGTTTTGGAGTTAAGAAGAAAATTATGATGACCACAATTAATACAGTGAATATGCTTCTTTAATGTATTTATAACAGTATTAGACATATAAGAATCAATAACATTTGATTTTTCAACAAAAATTCTTTTATTCACTTTCTTTGTTTTAGGTACATCATTCTTCTGAAAAAATGAAAAACTCTCTAATTTGTCAATCTTTGACAGTCTTTCATCATTCTTTCTCCATACTAAAGTGGATAGCTCTGTAAAAGATAAGAAATGAGGATTAGCATAAGAAATTATTTTGTTCACTTTAGGTTTATCTTCAGATTTTGTGTTAATTTTCTGAACTTCAGAGAGAGAGTTTGAGGATTGTGTCCTTTTTCAAAAAATTTAACTCTGGTGTTAAAGTCAGAAGATGTTACTGAACATGGTGTTGAATTTGATGATATGTTTGTATTAGTAGGAGAAAAATCTGAATTCTGATATTCTGATTTTAATTTTTCTCCTTCAGTCATACATGATTGAGATTTATAAACCAAAACAGCCGTTTTTGTCAATGACTTGAACCATGTGATCATCATCATCTTCTGAATCAGAAGCATTTATTAGATCTGAAAACTTATTATGAGTCATACTTGTTGCAAAAATATTTGAATTTTTTGTTGTTGTAGACTCATTATCAGAATTATCAAAAAATATATTGGAATTCTCATCAATATCTTCTGAGGATTCAATATCTGAGAATTCATCATATTTTTCTTCATGTTCTGATTTATTATCAGAAGTATCTTCTGAAATGTTTTCACAATTGGATTCAGAAGTAACTTCAGAAACAATTTCAGATTTAACAATTACTTCTGATTTTTCTTCAGAAATAATATTTGAGTCAGAAGATTTACAAATATTTGGAATTATATTCATTTCTTCTGTTTCAGAGATACTTTCTGGTTCACCAGTTTGAAGAGGTGTTTCTTCTGAAAACAAAGTCTCTGATTTTATAAAAGGAATTCTTTCAGGCAACGAATGGTTTACAGGTTTGGAAATGATGCCAGTATTTGATTCATTGAAAATTTTCATTTTAGAGTAATCATACAAGTTTGCAGGTGCCTTTTTTAAAATTTGACTGTCATTATATCCTAAGCCTGCTTTTATATTGTAAAATTTTGAGTTTTGAGCCTGACTAGTTAAAATATTCAGAGTTTATTCAGTTTGTCCTCTTTTAAAATTTAAATCTTCCAATTCCTTAATCTTTTTATAAAGATCAAGTCTCTCTTGATTCAGAAAATTCATTTTAACATTTAGAATTTCTTTTTCAGATTTTTCATTTATTACTTCTTTTTGTAAACTATCCATTTTTTCTTTTAAAACAAGTTTTTCTTCAGAAATTTTTTTAAGAATCTGTTCAGCTGCTTGACAATTTTCTTTATATATTTGACTTTCAGCTCTGAATTGATTGACCAAAATTCTTTCACCTTTAATTCTGTTTCTGAGTGTTTCAAATTCAGAAAACATATTTCGAAATTGATTTGTCATTTCTGAATCTTTAGTATTAATTTCACAATTTTGTTCAGAATTTTGTTCAGAAGATGAAGAAGATACCTCAGTGTCTTGTTTGTTCTTTTCTGGATGCATTTAACACATGTAGCAATTGGTTGCATAGTGAGCAACTTCTTCATCATCATCTCCATCACTCCAGTTTAACCAGTCTTCTTCATACTTGGTTACTAGAGCAGGATTAAGCTCCTTTTTCTTTGCTAATAGATGCTTCTTCTCATAATAACCTGAATTTTTTACTTTTGGCATCTTGCATTGTCTAGCATAATGTCCAGGCTTTCCACAGTTGAAGCATCTTGCTGGTTCAGATGTTTCAGATTGACCAGCCTCTTGACCCTTCTTAGGTCCAACTTCATATCTAGGTTTATTCTGATATTTTTGATTGTATCTTTGTTTGAATTGCCTTGTCATGAAAGCAATATTATCATAAATCCTTTTAAACTCTTCATTTGATTCATCCCCATCACACACTGTTATCTCTGGAATCTCACAAACTTTCTTGGTAGCAATGGTCAAAGAATTATTGTAGTTTTTGCTTAGAAGGGCAACTGTTTCTTGTGTCTTCTTTTGTTCATATTGTCTAACTTTGATCTTGTCCTCTTGTTGGAACAAGATGCCATAGACATCATGAATTGTCTTTCTAGACAAGTTCCTAGTTACCATATTATCTGAAAAACTTGACCATTCATTTCCCATATTGTTCAGAAATTTGTTGTTTATCTCAGAATTTGATTTCTAAATACCATTTCTTCTTAGATCATTCAGAATGTTATTGAATCTATGATATGTATCAGTGATAGATTCATTTTCTTTGTATCTGAAATTTTCATATGTTCCTACACAGATATTTAATCTTTGTGCTTGAGCCTTTGTACTTCCTTGCATCTGAGCTTCTACTTCATCCCACATGACTTTTGCTGAAGTTAAACTATCAACCCTATTGAATATCTCATTAGGTATTGCCATAGTGAATAAAGTTAATGCTCTTCTATCAACTTTCATTTGAGCCTTTTCAGCTGGATTATACATTCCAGGACTCTTCTTGATTCTTGATGCAGGGATTTCAGGGGTGGATTCGATTCGGGAGGCTACGGAATCTCAACAAATACCTCTAGTGGGCCATTTGTGATAGATTGCATTAAGGCTTCATCTATGTTATCCAAGAATTGAATCATTCTAATTCTCCATTGATGATATTCCCCTAAGAAGAGAGTTGGTGGGTTCGTTTCAGATCCGATTGAGACTATTTCTTTAGACATCTTTGATTGTTAGAAGATCGAGAATTCACCTGTATTGAATTTGAATTTTGTAGATCAAGAACACCAAGAACTGTCAGATCTGACAAGTTCTTTCACAAATCTTCTTCAAGAACAGATGAATTGGCTCTGATACCAATTTTTAGGACGCAAACAATCAAGATATCAATATATGAAAAGATTATAACAGAAATATGATAGCCAAATGTAATATGTATTGATTGGATGAACAGTATTACAAGATATGTCTTTACAAGGCTTATGGAAACGTTAGTTCTAACTATCTAACTAACTATCTATTTATACATGAAAAAGAAAGACCAAAATAACAGTACATTCATAACAGACAAGTTCAGAACAGGTTCTGAACTCCTTCAGATCTTCTTCAGAAGTATCTTCAGAAGTGTCTTCAGAACTTCTTCAGAACCTCTTCAGAATATCTTCAGAATTTCTGAAGTTGGCAATTCAGAAGTTATGCCTTACGCTTTTCTTCAGATCTTTATATCTTCAGAACCCAGTACCTTTTGAAGCTATTCTGATATCTCTATCACGTAGCCTTTTATTTGACCCTCACCATTATCACCAAACGTTACTGCTCCTCCACTTTTATCTTTGAATTTGGAGAGTAAGTTTTTCGTTCCAGAATCATAATCAGAGGGATTTAGGTACCCATTTCATAATGGGTCCTTTAATGTTAGGTTTGATTGGTTGAACCTGTTTAACGTAAACATGATTCGATTTTGCAGAGGTTATCGGTTTTCCCTTTTTATTTTCATTGTTCCTTTTGTTTTGATTCCTGAAGTTGGAATATTTTTGATGTTTAGAGAAATATTCAGAGGGCCTTGAAAAAAAAAAATTGCTTAAATTTTAAGAACATGGAGAAACATTCAGAATTTTGAAACATAAAAAATTGCTTGAAATTTTCATTACTAGAATGATAATTACAATTTTTCTTATTTCTGTCTATTCTAGCATCAGTAGTTCTATCACACTTCTATAGACGTATGCTTAGAAGTAAATGTGTTCTTCTGTGGAGGCTTCCTTTGATGAGACTTCTCAGGAACCTTGGGTTTTACTAAAACAGGAATAGAATAATTAGATTTCCAATTTCCTTTTTGTACATAAGTAAACTTCTGAGGTTTTGATTTCTGAGATTGTTGCTGAGTATTGGCATTCCTTTTTAGACTTTCCTCCTTTTCGAGTTCAAGACAAGTTTTAGCTTTAAGACACATCCCAAAAAAGTTTGGATGAATAGAAACTTCTTTTCTCTATCCTGTTGGAGGAACTGAGAGTATTGGTATTCCACTCGAATGTTTTTCAACATTAGGTCCAAAGGCTCTGATTTCCAGAGGTTCATTAGTATATCAGAAAGGAGCATCCTCATTTTTTATTACCTCTGGAGCTTTTGAGTATTCTTGTGGTAAGAGATTTTCAAAAGTTGAAATATATATTTCTCTGAATTGTCAAAGAAATCATCATCATCTTGATCATCACTTTCCCAGGGATAAGTAATAAACTCCAAATTGTCTTGGTTTTCGGAAAGATTTAAATCAACAAAAGAACAAGGAAAGATCTCTGGATGGTTTTCAATAGAGTTTTGATCATTCATATGTTCAAGTTTAAAACACTCATCCAGAGTTGAGAGAATTTTGTTTTGAAAAGTAAGTCTTACCTCCTCTTCTGCTTGTATAGGTATAAATTCATCAGCTTTTGGATTCAACGTTATATGAGTAATCGATCCAAACTTGAAAATGTCACTTTTCTTTTGTACGAAATATAGATCAACATGAGTTGTTTTTCCAGAAGAGTACTTGATATTTTTGTACTCGATTCTTCTCACAAGATGACCATTTTCGTATTTTGATTTTTTGAAAACATATTGCTCATATAAGATAGGAAAAACAGGCTTTTGTTCTTTTGCTAAACGGAATACAGATTCCAGATTAGGCCGCTTTTTACACGTGTAGGGATCCAAATCCTCAAAACCAAGTCCGGTTTTCCCTACTTGTGTATTTATTTTACCATGCACTTTTTGAGCATCCAGATATTTTTTGATCTGTAGCTCTTTGGTTTGAATCTCAATGTGCAAGAATTCTCGATCCTTTAGAAAATAATTTTTGAGTGCTACAGAATTCAATCTGTCACTCTCTTTAGCCTTAATCTCTTTGTCTTTACCTTCCAGAAGTTTAATGAAGTTATGTTTCTCTTCCTTGGTTTAACTTCAATATTTTTTAAAAGTTTGGAAATCTTTTCATTTTCAACAGACATTTCCATCTTTTCTTCAGTTAAAATATTCATTTCTCTTTTGTAAATATCTCTTTCTCTTTGAATTGTAGAAAGAGTTTGTTCAAGATCTTCCCTCAATTTCTTTTCTATAATCAGCTTTTGTTTAAGATTTTCAAAATCATTGGTTAAAATCATGATGGTGTTCTCAAGTTCAGAGGATTCAGATAGCGTACAAACCGGGGTTTTAGAAGGCTGACCTTCTAACTCATCTGCTTTAGCCATTCCACAAAACATGGCTTCATCTCCGCTTGACTCGTCATCTAGCCAGTTCTCTTTTTTAGCATAATGAGCTCGTTCGACAACGTTGTACTTGTATTTGTTTTTGCAGTACGACTTGTCTTTTTCAAGAGCACCTTTACATTCTTTGGAATAGTGACATGGCTTTCCGCACCTGTAACACACATCCTTTTTCTTCTTCAACTCTTCTTCTTTCTTCTATGCCTCTGACTTTTCAGCTCTCTGGACTTCTTGCCTTGGAGCATAAGTTTGAGTGGGGCGATCAAATCTTCTGTTTCCTTGAAAATATCTATTACCAAACTTTTTGGTGAATTGTTTTGTAATAATCGCTAACGATTCTGCAAAAGATTTGATATCCTCATCTGTTGATCATAACTCATCGTAGTGATTTGAATATGATTCCTCTTTATACTTAGTGAAATTCCATTGGTAAACTTATGCTTAAATTCAGCGATAGCATACGCTGACTGTTATCAGCGATCGCTGAAATTCAGAAGCCTCAAGTCTACCCCTGAAGATCTGAAGATCAATCATCACACCAAAAGAACATTCAGCGAAAGTCGAACACCAAGCTGAAGAAATAGATAAGCAGCTGATGATCTGAAGCGGTTCAGTGATAGCAATGATTATCTAAACCAAAGTGTGAAGTCTTGTCAAGCCTTAGCGATACTCTGAAAGTTAATCCTTGAAGTTTCATGTTCAGCGATCAAGTGAAGCTTCTCGAACAAGATTAACGTTGATCTAATCCTCGATGCACAAAAGTCAAACCTTATACTATGTCAAAGAAGGACATACGAATTGTCTCATATGTAACATCATATCTGATATGGTACTGTTCATATGCGGCCAAAAGTATGGTTGCTTTTTGGACAAAGAACAAACTTCCTATGAATGCTTGACACGTGGCATATACCTTTTGTCTTTCATTAAATGCAAACGAATATAAATAAGATGAAGATATCTTTTTCATCTTCATGCATGCTACTTTCTATTTCCTAAAACCCTTGTCTTTTTCATTTCTCATTTCCTTGTGCATCAATCTGTGTGATTTCTTAAGTTACAATAGAATAGGTTACTTGGTCTAATTCCGTTTGTAACTATAAATTTGTTTATTCAATATAAACTCATTTAAAAACGAAAATCTGACTGTTTGTATTCAACCCCCCCCCCCTTCTACAAATTGTTTCTATATCCTTGAACTCTTGTAGACTCCTTTGGGACCAACAAGTGGTATCAGAGCAGTGTTTCTTGCTTATCTTTAAAATATCATTGAACAAAATTATTTTAAAATGACTAATACTAATACTAATACAAACTATATTGATAGTGGATCTTTAGCTAAACCTCCAAGATTTAGCCGTGATAACTTCCCATTATGGAAGGAAAGAATGATTCTAGTTCTAGAAGGGTCTGATCCTAAGATCTCCTACTATATAGAAAATGAACCATTTGTTCCAACAGCCCTGGTATCTAGTGTCCCTGTCACTACTACCACTCCAGCCATTGCTGAAAGGAGAATTGTAAAAAATCCTAGTCAATGGACTGAAGAAGAGAAAAAGGAAGTCGCTATAGATGCTAAAGCTTGATCCATAATTGCTATGTCTTTACCAGATGAAGTCTATCATTCTGTTATGAAGATGAGATGTTAGGTCTGAAAATATTGTATCCGAGATAACAATTATTGAAGACATAAAGGGTCAAAGTGCAAAGTCATCAAAGTTATTAATTAAGAAATGTTTAATGTTTAAATATAAGGAAACATTCTATTTTGTAAATAAGGCAAGTATATAATGTCTTAATCTTTACTTTCCTTATACCGTATTTCCTATACATATAAATAGAGGGTGAGGGCTAGCAATTAGACGAACAAGAATATTAATTCATATCATTAGAGAGAGCTTATTAGATGATATTATTTTAACCGATATTCAATACAAGTGAGATATCCGACATGAGATCTTCATCAATATTAGAAGTGTTCTTCGTGTTCTTGCATACATACATACGTTAGCTGATTTACTGGGATCTACAAGTGGTATCAGAACAGACGATCTGAGTTTTTGCGATTTTTCTGAAGTTATTCACGAAACAGAAGGTAAATTATCGATTTCTATTGTTTTGAGTTTTTCTCGATTCATACTAAATACGTTTCACCCGATAAAAATTCTTATCTGTTTTTTCTCAATTCTTACTTCATTCCTTTGATTGTTTCTCGATTACCCTTTACCCGATAAAAATTCATAATTTTTTTAAGATATCTTTTTATCGATTCATTTTTCATTAGTTTAATTTTTTGTCGCTTCAACTTAAGATATCCTTGATTTCTATTCAATCTAGTTAATCTGTTTTAATTAAAATTATTTTAGTTTAATTTGATTAGTTTTGAAACTCTTTACAGAAGAAAACTCAGGAACTAGTGACTCTTGCAGCTTTTCTTACTAAAGAATTCTCCAGTAAAAATCATAAAATCTAGTAATTTCGACTTTAATTCTTGACTGAAAAAATAAGAAACTCGAGAACTTAGATATTCTTGTCCATAAAAAGACTTGTTCTTTTTAGTCAAGAACCCTTTGTTCTTGTTTTCTAGTTTATCGATTAAGAAAATTCGGATTAAGTATCTTTGAATTTTTATCGAGTCCTTCCTAATCGACAAAATTTATTTTATCGAGTCATCTGGAATCGATATAAATTTTTATCGATTCAATTTTTATCGAGTCAAAGAATTGTTTTTGTCGAATCTTAATCTATCGAGAAACTCTTTGTTATCGAGTTCTTTGTAATCGATAACGTCTTTTTATCGAATCAAAAAAAATTAGAAGTTTTATTGAGTCCCCTATACCCGACAATAATATTTATCGAGCCTCAAATACCCGACAAAAACCCTTGTCAACAAAGCCTAACCCGATAAAAGTTTTTGTCGACCCCTATTCTTTAAAAAAAAAAACTTTCTGTTTTCCATAGAAAACTCGGAAAATTTCCAAAACTCACCGATCGAGATCAATTCGTCAGGTAACCTGTGCTTTCACGATGAATTCTCAAAATCAGCTTTCTGAGCTAAATGCACAAATTTCTCAACTTGAAACCAGACACACGAACAACATGCAAGTGTTGAATGATCTTTTAAGAGAACATGTCACTCTCAAATCTAAATTTAATAACTCAGAAGAATCAAGAAAAGTTTTGCAAAATCTAAATGAATTTTTGGAGGAACAACTTAAAGAGTGTTCTAGAAATACAGATCATATGAGGTATGAAGACTTTTGCAAAAAAGACAAATCTTGAGTTGATAAAAATAAATTTTGATCTGAAAAACAAAATTTCTGAGTTAGAAAAGTTTATAGATCATGAGACTTATAGTGTAGTTCTTAAAACAAAATTAACTGAATTTTTAGAATGTGAGAAAGAAAGGATATTAACTTCCGATGAGAAACACAAGTTTGATATTGAGCGAAAAGGTTTTGAAAGCAAAATTAACACTTGTGAACTAACCATTCAAAAACTTTCTAAACAAGTGTCTGATTTTGAACAAATTGTGATTTTAGAAAGAAAATCATCTGAAACAAAAAGTCAAGAGTTTTCAAAACAAATTTCTGATCTTGAAAAACTTTTGAGAGATGAAAGAAATTCGTTTAAAACTGAGAAAACGAACTTAATCAAGAAATGTAGTTTGATCATTTTGCTAAAAGCAAAAATCTGGAAAAAGACTTTGACAAATAGAAGAAAGTCTTTGAAAAGGAAATTTGTAAACTTTGAAAGAAATTATCTAAATTACAATCAAATCTTGTAACTGAAAAGAATTTGAGATCTGAATTTAAAAATAAGTATGATTTGGTCACAAAAAAAGAGATGATTTATCCTGCAAAATCAAAGAACTTGAAAACGAGTTTTCAAAACAAAAACAAATGAATTCAGAATCAGTCAAACAACTTACTCCCGAACATTTAAATGCGGAGTTATATGATCTTGAAAAAATGATTTTTCCTCATGATTCTGATTCTACTTCAAGTTCAAAGCAAACTCCTCTTTCTCTTATCTGTGAGAATAACTGTTCGTCAAGTGTTAAATCAAATAGTTATTCTAACAGCTCCAAATCATATGGTTCTTCAAATTTTCGAACTCATAATTCTAATCAGTTTCACAATGATTTTGTTGCTAATTCTGGTAATTTTAAGAAGTTTAAAATGGTTTGGAGGAAGAAATCAACTACAGATGATAGTGTTGGAAACATGTCACATACATCTCCTGTAGTTGATACATGATCATTTGTTTCCAAGACTGATTTACCTTATTCTATCAAGTCAATCAATCAGTTAATCAGTCTAAGCACCACAAATCTTTTTTGTTCTACTTGTGGAACAAATGATTTTGTCGATCAACGGTATGTTCATAAATGGTATGGTACTTAAAGTATCCCCACTTCCCCATTTATTGCATCAAAATCTAACCTCCGAGGACCGAACAGAGCTTGGGTACCAAAATCCTTTTAATCTATTTTGTAGGTATGTCATGTGTGTTCTAAATTTCGAATATTCACATCAGATGACAATCTTTCAAAAGGTTATGCTACATTTGAGGGGAGTACCACATATTTTTTTAGCTTCATAGTATATCAGCTATGAACCTGCTCTTAACATTATGACTTCTGAATACACCAGTTCAGAACTCGGACTTCAATATTTCAAACTCTTTGTGCATTAGATCTACACTCAGAAGCAAAATGTCCTTTCTTTCCACAATTAAAGCATTCTTCATTTGCTTTATCAGAAGATTTTTGAGAAATGGGAGTTCTACCAAGTCTGGTCCTATTGGAAGAAAATCTTCTATTTTTAAGGTTTCCAGCTATCATGGCCATACTATCAGAAACTATGTCTATAGCCGTCTCTTCACTTTCATCATCGGCTGCACTATAGTAAGCCTCCAAGTGAGATGAATCATCCTTAGTTTCTTTTTCAGACTCAGAAGAAGGATAAGTAATTCTAGGAACGCGCTCAGGTTTCTTAGAATTACTGATTAAAGCAATAGAAGAGGTTTTAATACTATTGATGAGAGATTTACGTTGGGATTTAGTTTGCTGATAGTTTAGCAAAGTACCATACAAAGCAGTTAAAGGCATATGATCAAGATCTTTAGTTGTCTTTATGCAAGTACAAATATTTTCCTAGAGGTCTGGATGACAATCCATAAATTTGCATAGGACTTCTTCATTGTCATGTTCTTTACCCAACACCTTTAGATCATTCAAAAGACTATTAAAGCGATTGTAGTAGGTAGAGAGAGATTCTCCTTTTTCAAACATGAAGAGTTCATATTTTTTAACCAGGAAGATCTTTTTACTTTTCTTTACTTCTTTAGTTCCCTCATAAAGAACACACAGTGTATCCCACATTTCCTTGGTAGTAGAAAGATTTACCAATGAATGGTATACTTCATCAGGAAGAGAAACAGCTAAGGCATATTTGACTTTTGTATCTAAAGCAACAAGACGTTTATCATCCTTAGTATATTTATTTGGAGTTTTGATAATATAGCTACCAGTAGCTTCAGATTTTTCTTCGTCAGATTCTATGTCTTTTCCTTTAGCATCTTTTGTGGGCCAAAACGAGCCCAGACCCTAGGAACGATGGGTCCTTCACTCAGAATGGTTGGATACCTGCGATGAATCCTTTTCAAAAATAGTATCATACGGTTTTCCAAAGAGCAAAGTTGTTAGGATTGAACTTTGGAGGTTTGGCTAAGGAGCCAGAATCGTATGACCCAGCGAGGGGATTTTGCAGCGTAATTTCAACATTAGAGGAGGAAGAAGGGGCAACCATTACAGATCTGATTTATTAGATTAAATCAATCTGCTCTAATACCACTTGTTGGTCCCTAACAAGATAACGACTAACAAGTAAATGATTTGTAGAAGGGGGTTGAATACAAATATACACGGTTTTTCACTTTTTAAATTCTTTAATATAGAAATATTAAGAACTTACACATAGAAATTAAATTGTTGCGGAAAGAACAGATAAAATCTATTCTAACAGTTTAAACACTTAGAAATCACTTAGACAACAGATAAATAACTAGACACAAAAAAAGTTATTTTAAACTGTATGACACTTTGTTGAATCAACTTAGGCACTTAGAAGATGGTCTGTTTAAAGCGTGTGTTGCATGGAAGCCCTTGATCTCCTTTTATAGTGCCCATGCATTAAATGCATGTGGACACTTGTCACAATCTCATTTGCTTGTTGTATATTCTTTGGACAAAATACGGTGCCATTCCTTAAACTATTAGAAAAAGACTGGTGCCATTCCTCATATTACAAAAGGAGATGTCACTTTTTATCTTTTCTTCATGTCTTTAGTTGTCACATCAAGCCTTTTTGTAGTAAGACAAACAACCCTTTTTTGAGCTTTAAAAGAGAATGTTCGAACGTATGGCTTGATTCACACATTCTTGTAGTTATTGTGACTGAAGGAGTATCTTCATAAAGTTATCCGAATTCACCATGTATGGTACCTAACCGAATATCACAAAATATATATCGGCGAGTACTATATATCGGCCAGTACACCCTAGCCGATTTTGGTCTATGTAATTCGGAGACCATGTGCTTTGATTCAGCTTTAAGTTTGGATTTAAGTTGGTGAATATATCTTCATTTCCACAATGTAGATAAGTTTCCTTTGGATCAACTAGTCTTCGATTCGCTGAACTTGTTGCGCAATGCCAGACTTCTTCAAAGAACCTAAAATACAAGATATATAATCTAAGGAAGAAATTGAGAGGTCATCACCAAATCATCGGTGACCCAACATAGACGTTACTCCTCTAAATCAAATTCCTCCATCTGATTCTTCAATCGGTGATTCATTAGTGAACAATCAAGTTCCAGTCTCTGATCAAGAGAATGTTACTCCCTCCAGGTCACCTCCAGGGATGATAACAAATGTTGAAGAACCTATTACTGATGCATCTTTCGTTCTCTCTGAACAAGTCGCTGAATCAACTGTTGACCAATCTCCTCAACCATCTGCTCAGCGATGGACTCGAAATCACCCAATAAATCAGATTATCGGTGATCCATGTGCAGGTATTAAAACCCGCCGAGGTATGGTTAATATTTGTCTCGTTGTAAAATTTATTTCTCTAACCGAACCTAAAATGATCGATGAAGCTATCACTGATCCAAGTTGGGTCAGTGCCATGCAAGAAGAGCTAACTGAGTTTCGAAGAAACAAAGTTTGGGATCTTGTATCTCGTCAGTCTGGTAGAACTGTTAAATGTACTAAATGGGTATTTCATAACAAGTTAGATGAAAATGGCACTGTAACTTGTAACAAGGCTCGACTTGTTGCTCAGGGATACAGACAGGAAGAAGGTATTGATTATGATAAAACTTTTGCTCCTGTTGCAAGATTAGATGCCATTAGACTTTTCTTAGCTTATGTTGCCCATAAAAACTTTAGAGTTTTTCAAATGGATGTTAAAAGTGCTTTTCTAAATGGAAAACTTAAAGAGGAAGTTTATGTTGAACAACCTCCTAGTTTTTCTGATCCTAAACACCCTGGTTATGTTTTCAAACTTCAAAAATCTCTTTACGGGTTAAAACAAGCTCCCCGAGCTTCGTATGATACCATTTCTAAATATCTTCTAAATGAAAATTTTGTACGTGGAAAAATTGACCAAACTCTCTTTTTAAGAAAATACAAAGGTCATACTATTCTTGCTCAGGTATATGTCAATGACATTATCTTTGCTTCCACAAGACTCAAACTATGTACTCGCTTTGCTAAACGTATGAAAAAAATATAAGATGAGTAAAATGGGTGAACTAACATATTTTCTTGGTCTACAGATTAAGCAATCTGAGAAAGACATTTTTATATGTCAAACTAGTATGTTAAAGATATGCTAAAGAAGTTTGAATTAATTCAAAGTTCTCCAATGAAAACTCCTATGGCACCTCCTCTGACACGGAACAAGGACCCTGATGGGAAACTAGTGAATGTCACTGCCTATAGAGGAATGATAGGCTCACTGATGTATCTTACAGCGATTCGACCTGATATTATGTACTCTATTTTTCTATGTGCTAGATATCAAGCCGAACCAAAGGAATCCCATCTGATCGTTGTAAAGAGAACTTTTAGAAACCTGAAAGGAACTCCTAATTTTGGTCTTTGGTACCCTAAAGGCTCAGGGTTCGATCTAACTGGTTTCTCTGATAGTGATTTTACAAGATGTAAGATAGATAGGAAGAGTACCACTGGAGGTTGTCAACTTCTAGGTGGAAAGTTTGTGAGTTGGACAAGTAAAAGTCAAAACTTAGTGTCCACATCAACCGCTGAAGCTGAATATGTAGCCGCTGGGAGGTGTTGTGCCCAAATTCTTTGGATGAGGAACCAACTAAGGGCCTATGATATTAAGCTGTTAAAGATCCCTATCTACTGTGATAGCACAAGTGTTATTAATATAGTTAATAACCCTGTACTTCACCTGAAAACCAATCATATCGAGATCAGATATCACTTTATCAGAGATGATGTTATGAATGTTGAAATTGAACTCCATTTTGTATCTACTGAATATCAACTCGCTGATCTTTTCACTAACCCTCTTGATAAAACTAGACTCAATCTGTTAATCAGCGAACTTGTTATGTTAAATCCTAGAGAATGAAAATTCTCAGTGATCAACATCTTACAGTAAGTACCAAATTTCTTTCAAGTTCATTACTCATTCCCTGAACTCTGATTCAGTAATATATATCTTGCCAAGGTATGTATCTCTTATTCTTACACTCTCTGAATGTCTTTAAATTCTGAGAATGGTTCTCAAAAAGAAGAAAACCCATCACGAGAAATACATTTATTTCAAATGATGAGAATTTTAAATGGATAATAATTAACATTTATTATATAAATTATAATCTTACTATTTTCTAAAAAGGACGCGTCATACCTTTTTTTGACACACGACAGACCTCAACGTTCCCTATCCCATCAAAACCAAGGGACGTGCAATAGGTCATCATTACTTTTTCAAAAAGCTAAAACTGTCGTTTAGTTTACTTCTCTCTCCTCTTTCTCTCTCATATACCTATAAAAGGTAAATTGATTTTCATTTTACTCTTTACGTGCTTATTACTCTCAAAGCACGAACAACATTTGAATTCTCATTACAAACCTCAAGAACACCAAGAACATGCACTTGTGCGTTTTTTTATTTTCTCACTTTCAAGGTTGGTTTTTATTTTCTTTTGCTTAAACAACAACTTAAATGTTGTTTAGATCATCTACCCTTTTTTTATCTTCTATAGCATCTTGTTATAAAGATTTAATGTATTCTTTTGTGTTTTATAACCTATCAAAACCCCAAAACCATATAAACCTGTTCTAAGACTCTTTCTTAGAACAGAAGACATTTTGGTTATTTTGATCCAAAATGTCTTCCAAACCTTTTCTAAAATCTGTTTATGGTTTAATTTTGTACCAAAAATAAACACTTTGGTATCCTTTTTAACTAAAACTTTGTTCAAAAGTTTTTCTTAAAATCTGCCAAATAACAAGTATTTTGACTTTGTTCAACAAACCACTTGTTCTTCCCATTTCTTTTGGTATTCTTGTACCAAAAACCTCTGGTTTATACATTTTTGTATTAAGCCATGATTTTTCTATTTGGTGTTCTAATTTTTGAAACATCAATGGCAACTTCAAGCAAGAACATCAACGCCTTTGTCTCCTCTGATGAAGAAACGATCCCTGTGACTATCTTCACTGCTGCAAAGAAAGCTACCTTCTCTGTTGAACAAGGCTTCATCAAACCCAGCAACCACATTGCTCTTCTGGAAATTCCTGCTGAAAGCTCTTATCTGAATGAAGGTGCCCTATTCATCAAGAAATGCCCCCTGAACTTCGCCTTCACCCACATTCCTGTAGGCATCACTGCTCACCTACAACAATTCTGGTACACTACTCACTGCATGACAGTTACCACTGACAAAGGAAACATACTCCCTGCAATCCGTTTCACCATCAGCATGGGAACGGTGGCCATCACTGTTGGAGCTGTCAGGACTGATCTATGCCTTCCTGCTAAGGGAAAGGGTTAGAAATGGGATGCTGAAACCACCAAGGAAGAAATTCAGAAATTCCTTGAAACTATCGGGTACAACTGGCCTCCATCGGAGAAAAACCCCTTAGAGATCAGCAAGGAGATAACGAAGATCGAAAAGAGAAGTTTGCCAGCAAACTGGAAATACATTTTTACCCATGTCAACCAGTGCCTTGGCACTAAGACTAGCGCTCAGAAACAAGCAGTAAGCAGTTCCTTGAAATGGCCTACTCTCTTTGTTATGGCTGAAAGCTGAACTATGCCGCCTACATCTTCGATGAACTTCACAAGAGGGTTAAGGCTCATAAAAGGGAGAAGACCGTTTACTTGAAAGTGGCCATCCATTATTTGTTCGTCTTCATAATTTCTTATCTATAATCGTCACTATTTCTTGATCGTGTGGTTTGTCTGAAGAACCACTATTGGTCATAAGATACTCATCGCTTATTTCTTAAGTAAAAAACTTTACGCAAACAATTACAATCTTGCCACTTCTTACCATTGTGGGTGAACTAAAACACAACCACAATTCACAATTTGAAAATACTCAAATCTCATGGTGCCACCTTAATATTCTAAGGTGGCGTTTGTATCGCAGAATGTTTTTGGATGGAATTGAATATGTCAAAGGAATTTGACTTTGAAGGAGATGGAATGGAATGTTGTCAGTTTGACCACCTGTTTGTTTGGCAGAATTGGAATGGAATGTGTTAAAAGAAATAGAATATGTCTGTTTGGTTCATAGAATTTAGTTTTGGAATTGGAATGAAATGCTGGTAAATAACCAAAATACCCTTTTTGATAATTTTAGTTTTTAAACTAAAAATACTTTTGAATAATTAAGTCCCTGAACATTTTTTTCAAAAAAAAATAAACCATTGAATATTTAAAAATTGGTTACTTACATCTTTTTAAGAAAAATAAACCACCTATAACCGGTTATCTTCTAATTCTCTCTCTTATGATGGATAAAAAAATAGATCGAAAAGAGGGAGATCGATGACATAGGACAACAACATATTAGGCGAAATGGAGAATGAACAACGTTAGGGTAATGGTTTGTGGCGAGGAGGAGCGATAACATTGTTTGCTAAGGTTTTAATTGCATAGGGTTTGGGAACAGTAAAACCGATTTAAGATCGGCGATGATTCAGATCGGTGGTGGTTCAGATGGCAGTAGTCGGCGGTATTTCAGATCGATGGTGGTTTACATTGGCGCTGGTCGGCGGTAGTTCAAATTGGTGGTGGTTGCTGGTAGTTCAGATCGGTGGTGTTTTAGATCGTCTATGGTTCGGATCAACGGTGGCCGGCGGTAGTTCAGATCAACGGTGGTCAACGGCGGATTAGATCGGTGGTGGGCGGCGGTTGTATAGATCGATGGTGGTTTAGGTCGTGGGTGGTTCAGATCGGTGGTGGTTTAGATCCATTATTGTTCAGATCGGTAGTGGTCGGCTGTGGTTCAGATAAGTGGTGGTCTGGTTGGCGTTAGTTTAGATCGGTGGTGGTCGGCGGTAGTTTAGATCAGCGGTGGTTCAGATTGGTGGTGGTGGTTAGGACGTTGGTGGTCGACGATTGTTCAGATTGGTGGTCGGCGGTAGTTCAGATTAGGTTATCGGTTATTCAGATCGGTGGTGGTTTAGCTCGGCCGTGGTTCCGATTGACGGTGGTCAGCGGTGATTTAGATCAGCAGTGGTCGGGGTAGTTCAGATTGGTGGTGGTTTAGATTGGTGGTGGTTTAGATTGGTTGTGTCTTAGATCGTGGGTGGTTTAGATTTGCGGTGGTTTTGATTGGCGGTGGTTCACATAGGCGGTAGTTCAGATCGGTTGTGATTGGTCGTGGTTCAGATTGGCGATGGTCGGCGGTGGTTCAAATCGCCGGTGGTTCAGAACGGCTTTGATTCTGATTGGTGGCGGTCGGCGGTGGTTTAGATCGATGGTGGTTCAGATTAGTGGTGGTTTAGATCGGTGGTGGTAAATAGTGGTTTATGTCGACGATAGTTCCAAGTGACGATGGTTCAGATCGACGGTGGTTAATACCGATGGTGGTTTATATCGGTGGTGGTCGACGATGGTTCAGATTGAAAAGTAGGTGTGCGACTATCTTATCATAATAGGGTTAAGGGCATATTTGGGATTATGAAATTAGAACAATCCGTTCCATCAATCATTTGATTCCGGTCGAAGTAATAGGCAATGTAGACCCTATACCGGATGATTACTTCATTAACGATAATAACATACTTGAAGTTGAAGAAGAAACAATGTATTTCGATGTTAATGGTATACCCAATGGTCAAGCAAATGGAAATGCTTTATGTTTTATCTAAAAGTGTAATTTTATTTTGAGATTATTTTATTTAAGTTGTAGACTGTAACAAAAAAAAATCCATGTAGATGTGTGGTACATCTTTGATGATCATGTGTGGTACAATTTGTCTTTAAACTACACATACACCTTTATAGTTTGTGTATCATAACAAATAAACATACTTACGAAATGATGTTACCATACACCATTAGTTCTCACATTCGAACACATTCAGGTTATCTTGTTTATCATTCGAAACACAGTACGCATATACGTGACTTGAATGTATCACATATCTTTAAAAGGAGATACATCAACACCGTATGTTTCTGAATTAATGTTGTACCATAATGTCGACACGAAATTTCAAGGGTTTATGAAATTATCGTCGATTTTGAGTATGAAATAGGAAGTCAAAGGGGTTTATGATTCACATAGCTTTTGATTTTTGATTTGATACGATTTTGGTAAAATATTTTGATGATTTAAGCTCTGAAATTGGTTTTTATAACATACTTGGGTTATTGGAACCTGCCAAAATTAGATCAACATGAAAAATAATTTAATGAGATACCACTATTTTAGGTAATATATTAAATTTTATTTTCTTTTAATTAGGACCATTGATCAATTAATCATAGGGATGATATGAGATCTCATAGTTATCATAGATTACTTAGATCGCTCATAAAGAGCCCCCTATATATATATATATATAGAGAGAGAGAGAGAGAGAGAGGCTCCTTCAAATACAAACCAGTCAAATGTTATAAACTATGCAAACTCGTACAAATCAATATAAAAAATAAATTATTTCAAGATTTTTTTTCATCAAATGCTATGATTTAAGATATTATTACACATATGTTTGTTTCACCTTGTAAAAGTTTTACATGTATTTGTTTTCATAAGTTGAAAGTTTTTCATATGTTTTTTATGAAAAAGTTTCATATGTATTTGTTTAATAATGTAAAAGTTTCACATGTATTTTTTGCACAAGGTGAAACAAACATTTGTTTAATAATATCTTACATCATAACATTTGATGAAAAAAAATCATGAAAAAAAAAATTTATATTGATTTGTACGAGTTTGCATAGTTTGTAACCTTTGACTGGTTTGTATTTGAAGATGCCTCTGCATATATATATATGGGAGGTATCAATTATAACCTATTAAATCTTTACAAACTAAGCAACCTTCATCTAAACCGTCCATAAATAAATGATTAAAATTAATTAATTTAATTCACTAATGAATTAGTGAGGATAAAAGTGTAATTGTGTATTTAATATACAATTAAAAAACATTAAATCAATTTTATTGTTATGGAAACAACATATTTATCGTGATTTCGTATTACAGCAAAAGATTCATATGATTTGTTTGAACAATTTAATACTATGAATATCGAGAGTGTAATCCATTGAATCAAGCATAACGAATTAGGGTTTGTACAACCGGTAGAATCTGCCGGCATCGATTGCAAAATGATAGTATCAGTCAAATCTATTTAGGATTTATACGATCATAGTGAATCTTTCAACAGTGGAAACTAGTTTCAAAGGATTTTAGTCAAGATGTCTTTGTTGTTTAAAGAAGAAGAAAACACAGGATCAACAATACATGGGATGCATAATATACAGTGCTCGTCTATCTTAATGGTGAAGAAGATACTCAATTATTCCTAGACGATTTAAGAATTCACCGTAACGAAACGCATAAGACCTTATCTGATATTAAGCCGACTACATAATCTGATGATGATGGTCACGATGAATGTAATATTTGTTGAATATAATATGGAAAGTCCACACATTGTTCAATAACGTTAAAAATTAAGAAGCATTAGGGTCGTCCTTTGGGGTGTGCGGATCTGTTCTGCCGTACAGGGACTCCGATTGTCGGGGGCCTCCAGATATTTTTTTTTCATTTTTTATTTGCAATATTATGACTACATAAATTAAGGGGCTGTTTACTAGCCGTCGACCGTCCGACTCGGTCGGCCAAGAATCCGACCCGGTCAACAGTCAGAGCGTTTACCAAACCACAAATCTGACCGAGATGCTGACCGAAATCTGACCCAACAAGTGTCAAAATCATGCTTACCCGGGTCAGAGCCTTTCTTTCCGTACTTGCCCATCCATTTTTGCTAAGAGGAAAACTTGATCTTAAACCCTTCAAGAGTTTTTGATGCTCAGGAAGGAGAAAAAAAAAACACATTCTAATACTTTTTAGGAGATCGAGGCTATTAAAAGAAAACAATTACAATTTTTTTTTTGAGAAAATAAATAAATTATATTATATTTTACATATAATTATAAATAGGTTTTAATGGTTATTTTGTTGTTGGTAAATACTTACCAAAAACATTTGGTAAACATTCTTACCCGGACAGCACTTATCCGAGACATAAATTACCGTAGTCAGCACATTTAATCGGAACAGAATTTACACGGTTAAAGTTGATAAACGGCCCCTAAGTAATACAAAAATTTAAACAAATGATCCTTGTAGCGGAGTGGCAAGATGCCTAGCAATTAGTGGCTATTTCTCCAAGTTCGAATCTTGCACCATGCAATTTCCCTATTTTGATTTTTAGACGCATTAGCCAAACGAAATTCTAATGATTTCTTTATTTTTGGAATTATCTTTTATAGCTGACTTAAATATACAAATTTTTTTAATTTTTTTTCTAGCTTTTATTTATTTGATGATTAAATTATTATAATTATTTTAGTAAGCTTTTCATAAATTTGAATTTCTTTATTTTTGGATTTATCTTTTAAAAATACTTAAATATACAAATATTTTTAATTATTTTTGGATTTATTTTTAAAAATATTTAATAATATAATTAATGTTGAAATATCTATATTATATTATAAAACATTTTGCCAAAAACTCTTAAAAACAACTTTTAAGCGTTAGGTACTGCTATTTAATGTTAATTACTTAATTTTCAAGATTACAAGTAGATTATGCGTAAGTACAAATTATTAAAAGTTTCATTTTTAAATTCGTATAACTAACTGCAAATAATTATGATCAAATACAGGATAAACATCTAATTTTAAATATTAAATAAAATATAATTAAGAACCATTAGGTTAAAAGCCCAATGCTCTACCAACTGAGCTATACACCCCAAAAAAGATGTAGTAGTAAATATTATCTTTATAAAAAATTATATTAATTTTTATCAACACAAAAATAAATTATTTCGTTATTAAACTCAAAATAAAGTATGATAAAAAAAATTGAATTAAAAAAATTACATAAAAAATGAAACTTTTAAATAAAACATTAAAAACGTTTTAATAAAACCACATAAAATCATTAGAACATCGATAGAGACAAAAATTAAAATGAAACTTAAAATTCAGATGTATCTCCCTGCATTGCGTGAGTATCCTTCTAGTTTAAAATAAAGTAGCTGTAATTTTCTTAGAGATTTAAATTTAGATTCTTTGTTTTAGAAAAATGATATAATACCTATTAGAGATGCTCTCAACTTTGTTTACTTTGTTATTGATGATTTATCTTATATTTTTCTTTGAATATTCAACAGAATTTAGTTTTTTTTAATACATGTTGATTTTTTCTCAAGTTTTTTTGGAACATTCTTATTATAGTGTTTTTTTAATGACGATATATTAATAAAATGTTTTGTTGATATATGATTTTTTAATTAGCTATGATGATTGATCAATTATGTATAAAAGGGATTGTTATCAACATTTTAATTATTACCCTTTATCTCACTCATAGACTCCTTATAAGAGGGGTGTGAAAATTAAAAAAAACTAACATTAAAAAATAAAATTTGTTCAAAGTAAAAAATGAGTTGTTGGTTGATTTGTTATCAAACAAACGTCAAAATGTAGTAAAAATAATTTAATAAACAATATAAATTTAAAAAATTAAGATAATATTTTTGTTGTTTGCACAGGGCCTTCAAAATATCAGGAACGGCCCTGAGAAGCATCATGGTTTTTTACAGCGAAGTAATTTATGTGTATATAAGTTTTATGTTTTTTCAAAGTTTTAGTTTTTATAAAACTACCAGATACTACTATCACTTTTTTTCCTTACAATGAATTCCATACATGAATACTATTGATAATGAGATTAACCTTAAAGATGAATACACCCTGAAAATGAATACTTTTTCACCTTACAATAAATACGTCCTAACAATGAATTTCATTCATGAATAGTATATCACTGTTACTACTAGGGGTGTAATCGAGCCGAGACAGCTTGTGAGATACTCGAGATCGGCTCGAAAAGTATTCGAAATCGACTCGTGAATTGTCGAGTCGAGCTCGACCTCGAGCTACTCGAGTAGATAATCGAGTCGAGTTCGACCTATAAATTACTCGGCTCGAGCGGCTCGCGAGCCTAATCGAGTTTCTATAAAATTACAATTATACCCCATATATGTGTATATATTAAATTATCGAGCGAGTCGAGTCGAACTTTATCGAGCTTCTATAAAATTACAATTAATATTTATATTGTTATGCGTTTTTTAAGACACGAGCGAGTCGAGTCGAGTCGAGCTCAAAAGTGTCGATACCTGTCACGAGCTCGAGCTCGAGTTTGAAAATTTAGGCTCGACCGAGTTCGAGTCGAGTATCGAGCTTCGAGTTTGAGAGTCGAGTCGAGCTCGAGCTTGGCACTGTGTCGGCTCGACTCGGCTCGATTACACCCCTAGTTACTACTTACATTGAAGTCCATGAATGAACACTATTACCATTTTTTCCAATTATGAGAACACTATATCACTGACAATGAATTCCATTCATGAATACTATATCACTGACAATGACATCCATGAATCAAAATTCACCATTACTACTGTTATTCCCCATTACCCACTTATGGTTCACATTCAGCCCCCCCACCCCCCATTAGTTATATCAAATTTTTGATATCCATGAATCAAAATTCAATTATCGTATCCGGATTCTTAAGGGTTAGATTATAGTAAGGTGTTGTTTCCTTTTGTTGAGAATTTCAAAAGCCTATATCTGGTGAATCAGTTTGACAAATATGCCCCTGCAAGCGTATTTCTATCAAACAAAAAATTCGAAACTGATTCTTAATTTCAGAATTGCCATCGATTTTTATAGAATTAATCACAACCCTTAATCTAATTAATGGATGACTATGATTATGGTTACAAAGTTTGTAATGATTGCAAGGGATGTCGTTGAAACCAACCCTATATATATATATATATATATAGAGAGAGAGAGAGGAAGGTTCAAATGAGAGCTTTGTAAATTTAAAAGAATAAAGAAACACCTTGTGAACCACATATGGTGTAGGTCCCACATAATATTAAATCATTTCTGATTTAATATTCATATTAAATCAGAAATGATTTAATATTATGTGAAACCCACATCATATGTGGTCCACAAAATGTTTCTTTATTCCTTTAAAAAAGGGTGGTTCTCGTATGATCTTTCCCCCATATATATATATATATATATATATATATAGGGGAGATTTCAAATACAAACCACGTCAATTCGTACAAACCACGTGTTTCATTGTTTTTTTGAATAATTTTTTTTCATGAAAATGTTTAATATGATGAATTTGTTTCATATAATTCTTTTTTTCATGAATTTTTTTTTTTTTTTGACATGAAAATGAATTAATTCATGAAACTCTCAATTTGATGAATCTTGTTTCACGTATCGTTGATTCACCAACCTTCATGTATTCTTGATGAAATTTTTTCATATATTATTGACTAATCAAACTTAATAATTAAGAAAAAGTGAAAAAATTAAAAAAAAATATTGGTTGCATGCGGTTTGTACGGTTTGTACGAATTGACATGGTTTGTAATGGAAATCAACCCATTACATATATATAGACCCCTTCAAGTGTTAACTCATTTATTTATGTTAACTAATCTGGACCATTAATCTATTTAATCAAGGATGAAATATGGTTGACAATTTTGTAATTAAACCATGTAAAATTGGGTTTGAAAAAGGATGAACATCAGTGAACAAGGTAATAATGTAAAAAGATACTACAACTCAAAATTGAAAACAATTCTCTTCCCTAAATTATCTCCATCACCATTGAATAAGTCAATCAACTCTTATTTTGATGGGATGATTATTGGTGTATAAAAATTTCTGGAAATTCAATTAGAGTTTGAATCGAACAAAAAAAAATAATTGAACAAAAAAAATTCGATTATGCAGAAAAAAGAGAAATTTTATTGTTCACTAGTGAACGAGTTTGATAAAATACAATAGTCTAATTAGGACTATTTACATATGCATATGCAATTTGATTGTTCAATAGTGAACGAGTTTGATAAAATGCAGTAGTCTAATTAGAACTATTTATATAGGCGTCTGCAATTTGATTGTTCACTAGTGAACAAGCTCTTTGAATCCATAGTTTATTTGATCACTACTGAACATATTATTAGTTCATCACTGAACATTTAGTCTAACTTGACTTATTTATATATGCTTCTAAAATTTAATTGTTCACTAGTGAATGGTAGCAAATTTGAATATGTAATTTATTTGATCATTACTGAACGTATTGATAGTTCATCACCAGTTCGCTTATGAACTCAATTCACTTATGAACCCAGATCCGCCATATTGTTTGAAGAAGCGTTAAAAGTGAATAGGAAGAAGACAATAATTTTCTGAAATTGTTGAGTTTCTTCAATCATGTTTCTCTCACATTTGAACAAGTTTCTTAGGTGAACAAACTTCATACATAATCCTCGTATCTTTATTGTGTAAATGTTCAACCATATAAAAGTGAAAACGTTGTTATAATTTTCTTGAGACTGTTCTTGGCTTTCATCATCGCTAAATTGTTGTTAGGTGCCTCCTTTGACGGGGTTCTGAACATCAACGACTACTTCAGAAACATATATTTCGTTGGACGACAGAAACGTATAACAAACTTTTTCATCTTGACTTTGTTGATTAGGAAGATCGTTGTTGCTCTGGATCATTATGTCGAATTCAAATTTCGTTTATGAAATCTGCAGAATCGAAAAATTGAATCGAATAATTTTGTTAGTAAATATAATTAGAGATATGTTTCCATACTTAAATATGCTACATTTAGGGAATGCTTTAATTATATAATAAATTAAATAAATAAAAAATATATATGCCAATTACTAAAATACGAAATTACCCTTGTTAAATATAATTAATTTATTTAATTCCATAATTAATGAAATTTTCCTATTGGTTGGTTTTGGGTTAACATGGTTAACACAAATTCTTAGGTTAACACAAGAAGGGCTCTCTCTCTCTCTCTATTACCCACATAGGTTACTTTCATAGCAAAAATATTTTAAAGATTCATATTATTTTTACCTTCATAGTGTTTTTGCTGTGAAGTTTCAAGTATAAAAGGGTGGTTTCATGGGTCTCACGGGAACATGGTGGTCTCACGTGATCCCAAGTTTTTTTTTATATATATATATATGGGCTTAATCTTTTAAGAACCCATATTTTACGAGATCCTAGAGAACCATTATTAACCACTAATTTAATATAATTCATTTATGAGTTTAGTTATTCCATAAATAAAAAAGAGGGGTAAATTGGTAATCATAGAATTATTAATGGCATGCATATTAATTAAGGAATTGATTAATAAAAATCGTATACTTCCATATTCATCAAAATCATCCATCTCTCTCTCTTTAATTCATATCACCGTCTCCCTTCATCTTCTTCATCTTTCATCTCTTTTTTCACACAAAACAAAAACACTCTATGCACTAATGGAGTCCATCAGAGTTTCATCATCGGCCTATGCTTCCATCTTTCGATTTTTTTTATTTCGATATTGTCTTTGATGAAAACCGTCCCAGCGTCCATGTTTTTTGGATCTCCCCCGGCCCCTGTTTTTTGTAACCACCCTCCGGTTTGCACACCACACATTGTGCAGATTCTCATCCCACTATAAAAATTCTCGTTTGCAGTGTTCAGAAGCAAAATGCACACTGTGAGATGTGCAAAATAAAATAAAATGCACACTGTGAACAAAGTGTGTTTACATATTGTGCACAACCTTTGTACACTAGTGTTGACAAGCAACATGATGTGCACTACATGTTCACAAAAATTGGGGTGGTATATAATTGAACCTATTGGGAACGAATGTGTTTTGTATGTGTTTTGTGCACACTGTGTTTAGAAAAATTGGGGTGGACGTGTTAGAATGTGTTGGGGACACAGAAGGAAAGAACAGAGAGAAAAGGGAGGAGATAGGAGATTTATAAATACCCATTCTGCCTTTTCTTTGATTTTTTAATTCAAAATCACCAAAATTAAAAAATTCGTAATTTACATCATTTAGTGGCTAAAAATGGACCTCACAGTTCTCACAAAAAATGGAGTTCCCAAAAAAAGGAACCCCTATATCTATATATATATATATATTTATTTATTTATTTGGGGATTACTCAAACTCATGTTGTCGGACATCATCTTTGGTTTCTCTTTCAATATATGTATTGTTTGATTGTTATTGATACACTGATGATAGTGATGATTCACAAGTTTTATTTTGAAAAAGATGGTCCTTGAAAATAAGGTTTCCCTACAATTGAAATCATATTTATTTATTCTTTGCAAATAAGGTTTCCCTACAATTGAAATCATATTTATTTATTCTTTGCAAAGGGTCATCCAAAATCTCATTGACCTTTCTTATATGCAAGCTCTATTTCAATCTTACAATTTTTATCAACATCGGACAACAAAAATTCAACCATAATTCACTGTTTGAGAATATTTTAATTCTCATGATAAAGACAAAAATAAGATTTTTTTAAAGATGATCACGAAAAACAGGATAACACTCCCGAGTGAAATCACAATTGTTTTTTTTTTTTTGTTGCAAAAAGAGGGTCACTAAAAAAAAACAACCCTACAAGTCATGCTCTATAAATTGACATAAAGACATCTCATTCACCTTTCTTATACACACCACTTTATTACAATCTTTCTATTTCTTGTCAATGTAGGACAACTAAAACTCAACCACAATTTACCATTTAAAAAAACTCCAATCTCATAGTATCACCTCAATACTATAAGACTTTCCTTTTATATATAAAGATTTTTTAAATGAACATAAGTTTCTACCCTTGTTCGAACGAACGTTGGACGCACTCCACACCTCCACTTGGACCATTGGCAGACACTAACGTTGGATGCACGATCGCCTTCTCCAAACTATCATTTTCTCGATCTCTCAAAGTCTCAGACTTTCACCACTTTGTCAATCTCTCATTTAGGTTTTCTCTCAAAACTTAAAACGAATTTAAGATTTTGCCCTAAATTTGATTTGTTGTAATGTTATACAATTATGTTTGCATGACTTATTTGTTTGTTTTAAGTCTTTACATTTGAGTAATTGAGTTTTACTTCTGACCTATAACTTTGGATTGAATTTTGATATTTGTCATTTGTCCTAAATTTACTAGTTATATTGTTTATGTTTACATGATTTATTTGTTTGTTTTGAGTTTTTATAGATTGTTTTTAAGTTTATTAATTACAGTTGGTCTCTTTGTCCTAAATTGATTTATTTGCATTAATTTGATATTAGTCATTTGTCCTAAATTAACTTATTATTATTAGTGTTAATTTGATGTTAACTTTCTTAGATTATTTTTAATTTTCTAAACCTTAGTTATTGTCTTGTAAAGGTTAATTTGTTTGATAAATTTAGTTTCATTTAATTTGGTTGGTTAATTTTAATTTGCAAAACATCTTATTTAGTTATAAAATCTTAGATTTATAAAGAAACAAAATTAGAAACCTAGAAAAACGGTAAAGGATAATAATAATCAAATCCTAAAAGTTGAGAAGGTTTTACATAAATAACTCAAAAAACGAATAGATTTTTCGAAGTCAACAAAAAATGGGAAAAATCTAGATTCTATGGAATTTGGCCAATGGCCATAAACAAATCAAGTGTCTTTGCAATATCATGTATGATAATGTATTTAACCACCTCTAAAAATAGTAAATAACTTATTTTATCGTTTTAATAAAATCATATTTTCACTTCAAGTTTTTATTATAAGTTTTTTCGTACCCGCTTGCTCATCTTTTATTCTAAGCTGTCATCGAATATAAATTTAAAGACTAATATAAAACACATAGATTACTCATATGACATCAACGAGTGTGGTATAGTCAATAGTGCATAGAAAATGCAGGCCGCCATTTTTGACCACAAAGTTAACCATCTAAATACTATATGAACACAAACAGACTCAGTCAAACATTAATCACGTTATTGAAGTCGGGACAAAATTATTGTTACAACTTGGAGATATTTGTTAATTTATCATCATGCAAGTTGACGATTAATTGTGTTTGGGATTCCTTGTTTTAATACCAAACGCTTTTATAAGTTATTTACTTGCATTTAAATTTTAAAGCAAGCCCCCCTTTGGTGTCAAATTAAATAAGTAAAGTCTTGGCAGTGTAAGTAAATCCAGAATTATATATCGTATATTCAATCTAAATAAGCATTATTCAGACAACTGAAATAAATAGTATATTCAATCTAAATATTTTTTGATTATCAGTCTGAATATAACACGTGTCGCGCTCTCTTTTGTCCTCACGTTTACAATCAAATTTAAGTTCTCATTTGAACCCGTTCCTATATATATATATGTGTGTGTGTCTTTATTGAAAGAGATATGGATCTTGCGAAGCTACTCTTCTTTCTCTTAGCATTCCTTTCTAATGAGGTATCATCCCAGTTATTATTTACAAGTTTCAATACTTCCATTATACCCATAGTTAAGGACACCAAATCATCTCTTTACAAAATTACTTGGAGCGGTTGGAGAGGACAACCATATTACCTCATTGACCTCGATGCTCCTTTCACATGGAAAGATTGTAAGGTTTATCGCCCTAAGATACCGTGTGGATTCGAAGAATGCCAACTTCCCGTTCAATGTGATTATTCTTTGTGCATTGAAGCACGTTCATACGTGAATCCTATCTGCCCTTCTCTCAACATCACCGCTAAATATGGTTGCAATATATGTGCAGTCACCCCCGTGAACCCAATCTCAAAATCTTGCAAAATATCACAACTAACGACGGATTTGGTGTCTTTAACCGGGACCAATGGTCGAAACCCTAGTACTGGTATTTTCTATTCTTTGAGGTTTGAATTTTCTTGCGCACCTTTCTCCTTGACGAGATCCCTTCCTAAAGATGTTGGAGGTGTGGTATCTTTTTCATGGTCGAGTTTGGCTCTTCCTCGTCTAGTTGCGGAAAAATTTGCACTTTGTCTACCCAGCTCGTCAATGGCTCCAGGGGTGACATTTATAGGTGATGGACCATTTTATCTTCTTCCTTTTCCAAATCTTGATGTTAGGAGCTTTCTTTCTTACACTCCGATGATCCGAAAAACATCCAAATCCCTTGGATATTATGTTATGATCAACCGAATTTCAATCAAAGAAACACCAATTTCTTTACCGTTATTGAAAAGTAGAATTCCTGTGAAGCTTAGTACTGTTGTGACTTACACTACGCTCAGAAGTGATATCTATAAAGCTCTCATTACAAGTTTTGCAAAGGCCACCAAAAATATTCCTCGAGTAAACCCAGTTCAACCGTTCAGCTTTTGTCTAAAAGCGAGTGCGATTGGATCCATTAGAAGTGGGTTTCGTGTTCCCAAGATCGATCTTGAAATGGAAAGCGGGAAAAAGTGGACAATTTCTGGAGACAACTCGATGAAGCGCATTGGGAATGGCGCTGCATGTCTTGCCTTTATTGATGGCGGTTTAGGAGTGAAAGATGCGATTGTGATCGGCACGTTTCAGATGGAAAATAATTTCTTATTTATGGATTTGGTGAATCAGAGGTTGGGATTCAGTTCTTCCTTGTTAGCTCGAGGAACCTCTTGCAGCAGTTTCAACTTCACTCAAATTTCCGAATGATCTGATTTCGAGAATGCAAATCTCTAACTAAATAACAAAGCACAGATTCTTCTTATGCTTTGAATTCGCATTTTTAGATATATTGTTAATCAACCATGTATTTGCAATGTTGTTGTAACGAAGCTGTGATGTTTTGTTGTGGCAGATAATATATCTAATTTTCTCATGTACGCTAGTTCTTTCATCAGAATAATTATCCAGGCAGGCATTGAATCAGAGGCGTATCCAACTTTTTTTTCAGTGATTACACAAAATAATTATTTGTAATATAAATTATTCAAAAATTAATTAAAAAGTTATTGTACGGAGTATGCTTTTGTCTATTTTGGGTCTACTAGCCGTTGTAATCGGCCAAGAGGCTACTCAAATACTTCGCTGATGCTATATTACAAAGCTTCGAGCTGTCAAGCCTAAGGTCGGCCCACCTAACCTAATAGTAATAGGCGGATGGAAGGAGAGGAGCGATAGCAACTCACCAGAAAGCAACTAGCTGTCGCCCTGCTTCCCTCTTCCCTCTCGATAGAGGGCTAAATCACCTACTTAACACTAACCCAATAGAACCGAGAAAAAGCTCCCCTCTCCATAGTTCTATCCGCACTTCTAAGCCTTGGTCTTAGAATAAAAGCCTCCCTCCGGTTGGCTAAAAACGAATGCTTTCAGTATGCCGCGAGTAGCTATCATAGATCGTTCCGGCCAGTGATCATTTGGAAGATCACTGTCCTCAGTTCCCGTTCTTTTCCGGTGCACTCGCTTTATATCTCCGACACACAAGGAAGGACGCGGCGGGAAGGAAGGAGCCCTAGCCTCTGTCCGGCCGATCATTCCGCAGTCCGCTCGAAGGGAAGGTCTGTAAGAGTAGATAGAATAGAGTATGACATAACCAGAAAACCTTGCAAGCTTCTATCTCTTATAGAGAATAAACATAGGGGAACGCCTTATTTGAGACTACTAAGGCAGGCGGTGGACTCTTTTATTAGGGAAGAAGGGGCCTAAGCACGGCAGATGCCGTACACTTGAGTGGAAAAGGAAAACGAGACCTTACCTCTTTTTCCAGGCCTGTTCGGGCATACGGTTCCCCCGGAAGATCAAGTTGATGAGCCGTGTGATGGGAAACCTTCCCGCACGGTTCGGAGAGCACTGAATTAGAATGAGAGGTTCACCACCACATCATTGCATGCAAGGGGAGCTCGCTCGATTCGCAGATTGGTCCGACTCGTAATTCACTTCTGACCCCGTGTTCGATAGCCCGACCGTAGTGATGTGGAGTAGTAGTAGGTATGTATTACTTTCAATGCCTAGCTGAGAAAGATCATGATGCATGGAAGCAAGCAATTGGACATTGTCCCCGGGCACTAAGGCGTCTATGACGTCATAGGCATTTTTTCCATACCGAAAGGGTACCAATGAAGCCGACCATTAATGACTAGTTCGAAGACCAAGAGCGGGCTGATCCAAAAAGACCCTTAAGGTAGGGGTAATCCCAACTTAAGGCGGAATACCTCATCGGTAAAGTGGGGGAATCTTACACTGCGCGCAGAGAACCCCTCTCACTTTAGACAGAGAGGGAATGACGATAGGTAGCCAAACCGTGAGGCGAAGAACTCCCTATTTAGCTGGAGTCTGTCACGGATCATCGAGCCATCTCTTCGTACAGTGTCCAAGCACAAAGCCAAAGACTTCAGCAACAGTCTCACGCACCTGCTAGTCTAGTCGCCCATAAGCCATATTAGCATAACAACTCATGCCACCAACAAATGCTTCACTCTCGGACATAGGGAAAAAAAGTCTTCTATGCGCAGACGTGAAAGCTCTATCAATAGAACTAGCTTCTTTTTATTTAGAGAGGAACATTGAAGTCATTAAAAAATTGTTATACTAATCTATTTTCAGAAAATTATCTCTTAAAGCTTTAAAACCTAATCGACGGTTGGTGCATTTTCTGTTTTTAACTTGTTGATTTAGATGATCAGCTTCAGATACGCATATTAACTTAAAATATAAACAAGTTTAACCCTAAAGTCAAAAGAGTTAACCTGAAATATAAACAAATTAATCTACAAAGTTAGTTCATAATTAACAAAAAAAAAACTAGTCTCTAAAAATTAACTCAAATTAATGGGCCGTTTACCCAAATACTTACCCGGTAATCACTTACGCGTAGGAGTCAATACTATATTTTACCGGATAAGATTGTAGTACATCATATCATATCAAAATGGTATCGTATGAAGCAATTTACTCGGTAAACGCTTATATAGGTAAGAGTCGTCACCCTTACTTACCGGGTAAGACTCTCCATCCTTGTCCTCGTTGTTACCGGGAAAGGTTGTCGACCCTTGTCAGGAACAGAAGTTTCTGCCCCTGTTCGCACGAACGTTGGACGCACTCCACACCTCCACTCGGACCACTGGCAGACACTAACGTTGGACGCATGGTCACCTTCTCCAAAAATTCACTCTCGATCTCTTAGGGGGCGTTTGGTTCGCCGGAATGGAATGGAATCTGGTGGAATTGGAATCTGAATTCCTTTGACCAGATTCCAATTCCCTTGTTTGGTTCATTGTTTTCAAGAATTGGAATTGGGTAAATTCCTAAGAATTCCAAAAAGGGGCCATTTGAGATTCCTTAGCTTACCCATGGGATTTCATGGGAATTGAATTGGTTCTTTTATTAATGCCTAAAATACCCTCATCCTATGTAACATCAATAATTGCCTCAAACAGACTTTTAATCTACAGCGGCTTAATGCTATAGAAAGTGGCTTAATACTATAAAAATGGCTTATATATATCAACGGGACTGAGAGCTTATTGGCTCAGCTATACATGACTGTTTGGCAGTGGCTTAATGCTAACAAACAGACTTTTAATCTACAGTGGCTTAATGCCATAGAAAATGGCTTAATACTATAGAAATGGCTTATATATATCAAAGGGACTGAGAGCTTATTCGCTCAGCTATACATGACTGTTTGGCAGTGGCTTAATGCTAACAAACAGACTTTTAATCTATAGTGGCTTAATGCTATAGGAAGTGGCTTAATACTATAGAAATGACTTATATATATCAACGGGACTGAGAGCTTATTCGCTCAGCTATACATGATCGTTTGGCGGTGGCTTAATGCTAACAAACGGACTTTTAATCTACATGGCTTAATGCTATAGAAAGTGGCTTAATACTATAGAAATGGTTTATATATATCAACGGGATCGAGAGCTTATTCGCTCGGCTATACATGATTGTTTGGCGGTGGCTTAATGCTAACAAACGTACTTTTAATCTAATGTGGCTTAATGCTATAGAAAGTGGCTTAATACTATAGAAATGGCTTATATATATCAACGGGATCGAGAGCTTATTCGCTCGCTATACATGATTGTTTAGGCGGTGGCTTAATGCTAACAAACGTACTTTTACGGTGACTTAATGCTATAGAAAGTGGCTTAATACTATAGAAATGGCTTATATATATCAACGGGATCGAAAGCTTATTCGCTCGCCTATACATGATTGTGGCGGTAGCTTAATGCTAACAAACGTACTTTTACGGTGGCTTAATGCTATAGAAAGTGGCTTAATACTATAGAAATGGCTTATATATATCAACGAGATCGAAAGCTTATTTGCTCGCCTATACATGACTGTTTGGCAGTGGCTTAATGCTAACAAACAGACTTTTAATCTAAAGTGGCTTAATGCTATACTATATTTTATGGTGTAAATTAAGGAAGTATATTTTATTAAAGTATCTTTAGTGTTAAAAAAAATTGAAATAAATAATAATTATTTTATTAAAGTAATTTTAGTTTTAAAATTATTTTTAATAAAAAGGGTATTTTAGTCATTTGCCGGAATTTCATTTAATTCCAAGGCTACATTCTGTGAACCAAACAGACAGATTCCAATTCCTTCAACAGATTCAATTCCAATTTTGCCAACCAAACAGGTGGTCAAACCTGACAACATTCCAATTCCAATTCCTTCAAAGTCAAATTCTTTTAACAGATTCCATTCCAGCCAATTCCATTCTGCGAACCAAACGCCCCCTTAGAGTCTCAGGCTTTCAACACTCTCTCAATCTCTCATTTAGGTTTTCTCTCAAAACTTAACTCAGAATTTAAGATTTTGCCCTAAATTTGAATATACGTAATCTTATGCAATTATGTTTGCATGACTTATTTGTTTGTTTTTAGTCTTTACATTTGACTAATTGAGTTTTACTTTTGACCTATATTTTTGCATTGAATTTTGATATTTGTCATTTGTCGTAAATTTATTAGTTATATTGTTTATGCTTACATTATTTATTAGTTTGTTTTGAGTTTTTAGATTGTTTTTAATTTTCTTAATTATAGTTGTTCTCTTTTGTCCTAAATTGATTTATTTGCATTACTTTGATATTAGTCATTTGTCCTAAATTGATTTATTAGTGATAATTTGGTGTTAATTTTCTTATTTTTATTTTTCTAAACCTTAGTAATTATCTTGTTAGCGTTAGTGTATTTGATCAATTTAGGTTCATTTAATTTGGTTAGTTAATTTTAATCTGCAAAACATCATATTTAGTTATAAAATCTTTGATGTATAAGGAAACAAAATTAGAAACTTAGAAAAATGACAAAGGATATAATAAAATAATCAAATCCTAAAAGTTGAGAAGTTCTACAAAAATAACTCAAAAAACGGAAAAGTCTTTCAAAGTTAACAAAAAATCCGAAATAGTCTTTTAAAATCAACCAGAAAAGTCTCTTATGAACCAAAAAGAACACCAAAAATCTTTCAAGATCAACTAAAAATCTTTAAAAAATCCCTCGAGTCTATGAAATTTGGCCATAAACACATCAAACGGCTTTGCAATATCATGTATGATGATGTATTTAACCACTTTTAAAAAAAAGACCTTATCGAAAACAGTTATAGTAAATAACTTGTTTTATCATTTTAGTAAAATCGTATTTTTTACTAAAAGTTTTTATTATAAGTTTTCCGCACCCGCCTGCTCATCTAAAATTTTAAATTGTCATCGAATATAAATCAAAAAAATCATATAAAACACATGGATTACTGCTAAACAATATCATTAAAAAGGAGGTATTACCATTTACCCCATAATCTATATTATATCTTTTAATTGGATTAGATTTATATATCCATTTTAATCATTTTTATATGTTATCATTAACATCATAGATGCAACCATAATTAAACAAGTGTATGACATCAACGAGTGTGATATCGTCAATAGTGCTTGTTAACTTTGTTTGAAAATGCAAGCCGCCATTTTTGACCACAAAGTTAATACTATCTAAATACTATGCTATATGAAACACAAACAGACTCAGTCAAACATTAATCACGATATTGGTGGAAGTCGGACAACATTACTGTTACTACTTGGAGATATTTTATGATTTATCATCATGCAAGTTGACGATTAATCATCATGCAACATTAATCACGATATTGGTGGAAGTCGGACAACATTATTGTTACAACTTGGAGATATTTTATGATTTATCATCATGCAAGTTGACGATTAATCGTGTTCGGGATTCCTTGTTTTAATACCAAACGTTTAAGTTATTTACTTGCATTGAATTGCATTTAAATTTTAAGCAAGCCCCCTTTGGTGTCAAATTAAATAAGTCTTGGCACTGCAAGTAATTCCAGGATTATACATGTGGTTGGGTTCATGTGAAACAAGTGTCTTGGTAATACCATATTTTTACAATTTATATTTTACAGCAAAAAATTGTGAAGGTAAAAAAATCAAACCTTTACTATAAAACCACTGCGAGGGCTACCTTCACATCAAAAACAGTGTGAAGGTTAATTTCACAATGTTTTTCTGTTAAATTTTAAGCGTAAAAGGTGGCCTCACAAGTCTCACGAAAACAATTTAGTCTCACGTGATCCAAACGCATATTATATTATATAATATATATATATATATATATATATATAAAGAGAGAGAGAGAGAGAGAGAGAAAGTTCAAATGTGAACTCAAATTTGGTTGTGAATGTGTGAACAAATGAGAGTGCAACACGTGTCTGAATGTAGATTATTGAGACTGAATATACAAAGAAATATTCAGACTGAATATAGTATTTATTCAGTCTGAATAATGCTTATTTAGACTGAATAGACATTATTCAGACCGAATAAATACAATATTTAATCTGAATATTTGTTTGTATATGCAGACTAAATGGACGGGTTTAAATGAGAACTTAAAATTGGTTGTGAACGTGAAGACAAATAAGAACGTGACACATGTCATATTTATACTGAATAATGAAAAAAAATATTCAGACATATTCAGACTAAATGTAGCAGGAGCGGATGCAGTCAAGTCTAATATGGGTCATATGACCCCAATTAAAATATGCAATCAAAGATAAAAATAAATTTAAAAGAGGTTTTTTCTTAGTGGGATCCAACTTGAACATGTCAAAGGACCCCAAATACTTTTGTAGCTCAGCGATTTAGCCTCTTTTTGACTTTTAAGCTCACATGCATACAACCCACAACCACTCACTTCGCAACCCACTTACTTCGTAGGTCTGACTAAATGACCATCAACTAGTAACTACTGAGTGAGACCAGTCCAAAAGTAGGACGGGAATGAATGAACATCGAATGAACTATAGGTGCGTAAAAAACCGACTAACCTGGTCAACCCAACTTAAAAATTCCGAAAAAAATCAACAGAGGTAACCTAATATATAATCGATACAAAATTAACACAAACCAAATCTATTGGTTGATATCGGGTTAAGCATTTTTGTCCATCTTCGTATATAAAAATATACTGTGAACCCTACTATAATCTTTTCTGGACCCAACACGTAAATATAGTATTATTCAGTCTGAAAGTAGTATTGTTCAGACTGAATTTGTTCAGTCTGCATAATACTACATTCGGTCTGAATAATTTTTTTTCACGTTTACAACCAAATGAGAACGCAACACTTGTCTGAATATAGATTATTCAGACTGAATAATCAAAGAAATATTCAGACCGAATAAATATAATATTGAGTCTAAATATTTCTTTGATTATTCAGCCTGAATATAACACGTATCACGCTCTCATTTGTCCTCACGTTCACAACTAAATTTGAGTTCTCATTTGAACCGACCCTTATAATATATATATATATATATATATATATATCTATACTTCTGTAAATGGGAGTTTCCGTTATCTTGAATTTTTTTAAGAGATACAACTTTTTTTGCTCAATGTACAAACTTAGAAGCTTGGCAATTTCCCATGTCTCCTACAATCAAATCAATTTTAGTTCAAAGTTACATTTTATATCCTTACGGTTAGTTATTAAATATAGTTTTTGTCCCTTACTTTTTAATTTTTCATTTTCCATCCTTATCATATTAACATAAATAATCGTATATAAACTAAAATACATTAAAATAATACATTTCTTTTTTTTACAAATTATACCATTATAATCGTCTCGTCATTACCTTCAAAATGAACCCAATATTGAATATTTTTAGATTTAAGCGTATTGATAAATATAATAAACACATAGTGGATTATGTTTAAAACTTACATTTTATACCTATCCATTACGTATTAATTTGTTTTATATCCTTTAATTTTTTTTAATTTAATTTTACACCCTTGGTATTGAATTTAAAGTTGCACCATCCAATGTTCATCAAACCTCCACGATATCAAATAATTTTTTATTGTTAAGTTACAAGTTATATTTTTATAATTATTTATTTAATTAATTAATATTTTTTTCATGTTTTATCTTACATCATTATCATATTAACATTAATAATTGTCTATGAACTAAAATACATTAAAAATATATATTTTTTATAAATTATACCATTATAATCGTTTTAACAATACTTTCAAAATGAATTTGATATCGAATATTTAAAAATTAATCGTATTATTAAATATCTATACTATATTAAAAAACAACATTAGTCTTGAATTTTTAAGAGGTACAATTAATTAAAAATATTGTACACGCTCTTAAAACTTACAACCTCTCACGATCTTCCATCAAATCATTTTCAATTTCAAAACTACATTTTATACTCTTATTAGTGATTTGAGTTATTTTATATCTATTACTTTTGCATTTTTCATATGTATGTGTAATTGTGATTACATACTTAATCGTTTGATAATCTTTAAACATTATGTGCATTTTAAAGCTTAAGACAATGTCTTCTGAGGTTATTTCTTGCAGATGTCACCGTATCTTAAATGTACCTCCACTCGACAAAATTTCTAAGTTTGCTGCTACGCTACTCAACCTTGATGCCATCAATATCAACGAGGAGCAACATCTTGATATTATTTGTGTCCTTCAATTTTCTCCAGTTATTTTCTTCATGTTATTTTGACCATAATCTATGCTTGGAGATACATTATGCAATAAAGACCATAATTTTTTTTATTTATTCTCAAATTCTACATAAAAATCTGTTGATCATAACTCCTCTCAGTGATTTGAAAATGATTCCTCTGTATACTTAGTGAAATTCCATTCGTAAACTTATGCTTAAAATCAACGATAGCATACGCTTAGTGTTATCAGCGATCTATGAAATTCAGAAGCCTCAAGTCTACCTTTGAAGATCTGAAGATCAACCATCACACCAAAAGAACATTCAGCGAAAGTCGAAGACCAAGCTGAAGAAAGAGATAGTCAGCTAATGATCTGAAGCGATTCAGTGATAGCAATGAGTATCTAAATCAGAGTGTGGAGTCTTGTCAAGCCTCAACGATACTATGAAAGTTCATCCTTGAAGTTTCAAGTTCAGCGATCAAGTGAAGCTTCTTATACAAGATTAAGATTGATCTTATCCTCGATGCACAAAAGTCAAACCTTATACTATGTCAGAGAAGGACGTACAGATTGTCTCATATGTTCCCATCATATCTGATATAGTACTGTTCACACGCGGCCAAAAGCATGGTTACGTTCTGAATAAAGGACAAGCTTCCGATGAATGCTTGACACATGGCATATACTTTTTGTCTTGCATTAAATGCAAACAGGTATAAATAAGATGAAGATATTTTCTTCATCTTTATGCATACTACTTTCTATTTCCTAAACCTCTGTCTCTTTTCTTTCTCATTTCCTTGTGCATCAATTTGTGTGATTTCTTAAGTTACAATAGAATAGGTTTATTTGTTCTAATTTCGCTAGTAATTGTAAGTTTGTTTATTCAATATAAGCTCATTTAAAAACGAAAATCTAATTGTTTGTATTCAACCCCTCCTTGAACTCTTGTAGACTCCTTTGGGACCAACAAGTGGTATCAGAGTAGTGTTACTTGCTTATCTTTAAAATATCTTTGAACAAAACTATTTTAAAATGACTAATACTAATACAAACTATATTGATAATGGATCTTTAGCTAAACCTCCAAGATTTAGCTGTGATAACTTTCCATTATGGAAGGAAAGAATGACTCTATTCCTAGAAGGGTCCGATCCTAAGATCCCCTACTATCTAGAAAATGGACCATTTGTTCCTACAACTTTAGTAGCTAGTGTTCCTTCCACTGTTACCACTCCAGCCATCGCTGAAAGGGGTATCATTAAAACTCCAAATCGATGGACTGAAGAAGAGAAAAAGGAAGTAGCTATAGATGCTAAAGCTAGATCCATAATTGCTATGTTTTTACCAGATGAAGTCTATCATTCTGTTATGAAGATGAGAACATCTCAGGCCATGTGGGATACCTTGTGTATTCAATATGAAGGGACTGTTGAAGTCCAAATCACTAGGTGTATTAATCTGGTAAGACCGTATGAAAGCTTTATGCACACAAAAGGTGAAGCTCTTTCTCAAGTTCACCAAAGATTTAACTGTCTCTTGATTGACATGAAAACTGTCAACATAGAACATTCTAATGCTGAAATACTGAAAAAATTCACGAAGGCACTACCTGAACAATGGAGAGTGTACACTACATGTTTAAAACTGTCAAAAAATCTTGAAACTCTCTCTCTGAGTGCCTTATATGGAATGCTCTTAAATGAAGAGCAATCTCAGGTTTTAAGAAAAAACCTAATAAATGAACTCAAGGGTGCCAAAAGTACTTCTTTGGCACTAGTGACTTCAAAGGTAGAACCATCAAAACTTGTTTCTTCTTCCATCTCCTCTATCACTGACTTAAATCAAAATAATTAAGAAGAACTCACTGATGCTGACATATCTGAGTTTGACAACTCTCTGGCACTTCTAACAAACAACTTTAAAATATTTGCTAGAAAGAGCAACTTTCGAAAAGCTCCCTCTATCACCGACTCTGATACGTCAAAAACTATGCCCGTTGAAAAAGCATCTGCAATATGCTATAACTGTCAGCAAAAGGGTCACTTTGCTAGCGAATGTAGATATAAGAAAGTAGCTGCTCCCACCACTTCTCAGAACTCTGATAAAAAGGAAAAGTACTTTAAATTAAAAAACAAGTACAGAGATCTGAAAAAGAACCAACAAAAGGGTAAAGGTTTAATTGTTGAAGAAGTTGACTGGGAAGAAGAAGAAGATTGCGCCAAAACATCTGATGAATCAGACTCCGATGAAGAAGATCTTGCCTTCCTCTGTCTAATGGCAAGAATTGAAGAAGCTGAAGAAGTCTCTGAAACTTCCAGCTCTGAGTCTCCTTCAACTCAGAGTGCCAAAGGTATCTGGTATCTTGATAGCGGATGCTCAAGGCACATGACTAGCAGAAAACCTCTGCTCTCTAAATACAAGGAAGAAGTTGGTCCCTCAGTGACCTTTGGTGGAAATGGCAAAGGATACACTAAAGGTTATGGAATTCTATCCAATGGAGTCACTTCATTCTCTCGAGTCGCTTACGTTAAAGGACTAAAGCACAATCTATTGAGCATTAGTCAGCAGTGACAAAGACTTCAAAGTTCTATTTCTTAATAATAGATGTGCTGTCACTGATTCTAATGACAAACTTGCCTTAACTGGCAAAAGAGTTGAAAATGTGTATATCATTAATATGAATAGCTCTCACTCTTGAAATATGTGCTTTATTTCCAGAGCTTCCTCTGACATAAACTGGTTATGGCATAAAAGACTCTCTCACCTGAACTTTAAGACAATCAATGAATTGTCTCAAAAAGAACTTGTCAGGGATCTCCCTAATCATACCTTTGCAAATGAATCTCTTTGCTCAACGTGTGAAAAGGGAAAATTGACAAAAGCCTCGTTCAGATCTAAACAAGTTTCTTCAGTGACCTCACCTCTTCAACTTCTCCATATGGATCTATCTGAACCTGTCAATGTTCAATCTCTATCTGGAAAAAAGTACACTCTTGTGATAGTTGATGAATATTCTAGATACACATGGGTATTCTTTCTTCGATCCAAAAATGAAACACCTGATGTTATTATAGCTTTCATCAAAAGAATGGAGATCCTTAATAATCTTATCGTTCGTTCCATGAGAAGTGACCATGGTACTGAGTTCAAAAACAGTACCTTGATTAATTTCTTTGAAGAAAAGGGAATCACTCACAACTTCTCATCAGTGAGAACTCCTAAGCAAAATGGTGTCGCTAAAAGAATAAATCGAACGATTATTGAAGTAGCTCGCTCAATGCTCAGAAATCTAATCTACCTACGCAATTCTGGGTTGAAGCAGTCAATACAGCTTGCTTTACTCAAAATCGATTTATTATAGTAAAGAGATTCAAGAAAACCTCCTATGAATTATTTCATGGAAGAAGACCCTCTCTGAAATATCTACACATCTTTGGGTGTAGATGTTATATTCTAAATGACAGAGATCATTTGGGTAAGTCTGACCCAAAAGCTGATGATGGGATATTCCTTGGATACTCTTCTGTATCCAAATCTTTCAGAATCTTCAACAAGAGAAGATAGCACGTTGAAGAATCCATGCACGTCAACTTTGATGAGTCTCGTCCAACAAATTCTACTCCTATCCCCGAAGAAGATGAGGAGTTGAATAAATGGATGAAATCTCATTATGGGGAACTTGAAAACTATTTCAGCAACCAACCTAATGCTGATACAAATGATGATGGGATCCCTGATCTTCCAACATCAAGCAACGATCCATCAACATCAGGGATCAATGTCACTCCTCTTAATCAGATTCCTCTATCTGGTACTTCTTTAGGAAGTTCTTCAGTGAATTAACCAGGCTTCATCTTCTACTGATCAACCCTCTTAAACTCATCCATAATTGATCTTAAATGAAGTTCCTGTTGCTGAAACGATCAACGACATCCCTGAAAGAGAGCAAATCGCTGAATCTATTGTTGATCAATCTCCTCAACCTCCAGCTCAGCGATGGACTGCAAATCGTTGGTGATCCAAATGCAGGTATCAAGACTCGTAGAGGTACAGGTAATATCTGTCTATATGTTAACTTTATTTCTCTCTCTGAACCTAAGAAGATAGATCAAGCTATCTCTGATCCTAGCTGGGTCTCTGCCATGTAAGAAGAACTAACTGAGTTTCGTAGAAACAAAGTTTGGAATCTTGTTCCTCGTCCCGCTGATAAAACTGTAATAGGAACCAAATGGGTCTTTCGAAATAAACTGGATGAAAATGGTACTGTTATTCGCAATAATGCTAGACTTGTTGCTCAGGGATACAGACAGGAAGAAGGTATTGACTATGATGAGACCTTTGCTCCTGTTGCTAGACTAGAAGCCATAAGACTCTTTTTAGCTTATCCTGCCCATAATCACTTTAAAGTTTTTCAAATGTATGTTAAAAGTGCTTTTTTAAATGGTAAACTCAGCGAGGAAGTTTATGTTGAACAACCTCCTGGTTTCGCTGACCCAAACCATCCTGGTTATGTCTTTAAACTCCAAAAAGCTCTTTATGGGTTAAAACAAGCTCCCAGACCTTGGTATGATACTCTCTCTAAATTCCTTCTTAAAGAAAAATTTGTTCGTGGAAAAATTGAGCAAACTCTATTTTTAAGAAAATATAAAGGTCATGCAATTCTTGCTCAAATATATGTTGATGACATTATTTTTGGCTCCACAAGACTCAAATTATGCACTCGTTTTGCAAATAGAATGAAGAAAGAATACAAAATGAGTATGATGGGTGAACTTACATATTTTCTAGGTTTGCAGATTAAGCAATATGACAAAGGAATTTTCATTTGTCAAAGTACATATGTTAAGGACATGCTGAACAAGTTGATATGAATCAATGCTCAGCGATGAACACCCCAATGGAACCTCCTATGACATTGAATAAGGACCCAAATGGGAAACCTGTCAATATCACTGCCTATCGTGGGATGATTAGGTCTCTGCTATATCTTATAGTGAGTAGACCTGATATCATGTATTCTACATGTCTCTGTGCTCGGTATCAAGCTGAACCAAAGGAATCTCACCTCATTGCTGTAAAGCGAATCTTCAGATATCTGAAAGGAACTCCTAATCTGGGTCTTTGGTATCACAAAGGCTCAGGGTTCGATCTAATCGGTTACTCTGATAGTGATTTTGCAGGATGCATGATTGATAGAAAGAGCACCACTGGCGGATGTCAGCTATTAGGTGGAAAATTTATAAGCTGGACAAGTAAGAAACAGAACTCCGTGTCCACCTCTACCGCTGAAGCTGAATACGTAGCCGCTGGTAGCTGTTGTGCTCAAATCCTATGGATGAGAAATCAGCTGAGAGATTATGATCTTAAACTTTCTAAAATTCCTATTTATTGTGATAGCACTAGTGCTATTGCAATTGCAAATAATCCTGTTCTTCACTCAAAAACCAAGCACATTGAGATCCGATATCACTTTATCAGAGATCATGTTTATTAATGGAGAAGTAGAACTTCATTTCGTACCAACTGAATATTAGCTCGCTGATCTTTTCACCAAACCCTTGGATGAAGCTAGATTCAATCTACTCATCAGCGAACTTGGTATGTTAAACACTGAATAATTCTCCATTCTCTGAACTCTGATTCAGCGATACTTGATCATTCTCACTCAGGTATGAACTTCTAAGTCTTTACATTCTTTGAATATTTGTTTTCAGAGAATGTCTTAAAACTAAAAACCCATCACTGACAATCCTTTATTGTCTATTGATGAAGAATTTAAGGATAACGATTAACATTTTTTAAATGATAATCATTTACAATATTTTTCAAATAAGAAAAGGACACGTCAGACCTTTATCTGACACACGACGGACCACGAGGTTTCCTTTCCTGCTCTTTTCTAGGAACGTGCGCTAGGTCATCATTACTTTTTCAAAAAGCTAAAACCGTCGTTTAGCTATCCTTTTTCTCTCCTCATGCTATTTAAGCAACTCATTTCTTCATTTGATTCTATACGCGCTCCTTACTCTCCAAGCAAGAATTTTTCTTTGAATCTTCAAGCCTTCCTCATGAACACCAAGAACACGCACTTGTGCGTTTTTCTTTGTTTTAACATTTAAGGTTTGATCTAACCCTATTCTTTACTTAAAAAGCAAATGTCATTTATCACATGTTTCACTTTCTAACTTTCTAAAATCAAATCCTGTTTTAAAGTCAAAAATAAATGTGATAAAAACCCTATTTCTTTTACCAAAAACCTGTTCTGGATTTATCTCAGAACATAAAACCTTTTTAGGTATTTTTTTACCAAGTTTATTTTTCAAAAAATTGTGGTACTAACAAGTAGTTTGATCTTCGTTCATCAAAACACTTGTTTTTCTTCTACACTTTTTGGTAATATTTGTACCAAAAACCTTTTCTGGTTTATTACAATTGTATTAAACCATGATTTTCCTATTTGGTGTTCCCATCTTTGTAACAGACATGGCATCTTCAAGCAAGATCACTAAGGCTGCTGATCAAGTCGTCCTCACCAAAGCCCCTGTGTGCCAATTTGACTTGGAACAAGCTACTTTCAAGGCCTGCAACTACCTCGCTCTGGTGGATATCCCTACTGAACGATCTTACTTCATTGATGGTGCTACCTTCATCAAGGCTTGTCCTCTGATGTATGCCTTTGTGCACAATCTTCAGGCTCTCTGGTACACGGCTCACTGCACAACCCTCACCACTGATAAGGGTAGGAAGCACCCTGCAATCCGTTTCTCTATCCCTCTCTCGGTGACTTTGCTTTCACCTCAGGCTTTCTGAGGAATGCCCTCCGCCTTCCTTCCAGAGGAAAGAACGAGTCTTGGGCCCCTGAGCCCACCAAAGAAAAAATAGAGGACTTCTTGGACTCTATTGGTTATGTTTGGGAAAACCCTGAAGTCAAGACTGTGGGATCAAAGATGGAGAAGAAGCGCCTTCCTGGTCGCTGGCAATACATCTTCACCCAAGTAATTCAGTGTTTGGGCTCCAAGTTTGGCTCTCATGATCAAGCCAGCAAGCACTTCCAGGACCTTGGCTTTGCTCTCTGCACCAACTACAAGCTGAACTATGCGGACTACATATTCAGCGATATGTATAACAAGGTCAAAGCTGCTAAAAGGAACCAATTCATTCCTCTGTATACTTAGTGAAAATTCCATTTGTAAACTTATGCTTAAAATCAGCGATAGCATACACTGAGTGTTATCAGCGATCTCTGAAATTCAGAAGCCTCAAGTCTACCTTTGAAGATCTGAAGATCAACCATCACACCAAAAGAACATTCAGAGAAGGACGTACAGATTGTCTCATATCTCCCCATCATATCTGATATGGTACTGTTCACACGCTGCCAAAAGCATGGTTTCGTTCTGAGTAAAGGATAAGCTTCCTATGAATGCTTAACACGTGGCATATACCTTTTGTCTTGTGTTGATCATAACTCCTCTCGATGATTTGAATATGATTCCTTTTGCTTACTTAGTGAAATTCCATTGTATAAGCTTCTGTTAATATTCAGCGATAGCATACGCTGATTACCATCAGCGATCGCTGAGGATCAAGGAACAACAAGCTTATCTCTGAAGACCTGAAGATCAACTATCACACAGAAGAGCATTGAGCGAAAGTCGAAGACCCTAGCTGAAGAAAGAGATAATCAGCTAAGTGAACTGAAGCGGTTCAGCGATAGCAGCGATTATCTAATCAAAGTGTGAAGTCTTGTGAAGCCTTAGCGTTACTGAAGTTCATCCTTGAAGATTCAGAATCAGCGATCAAATGAAGCTTCCTTTACAAGATTAAAGATTGATCTTATCCTCGATGTACAAAAGTCAAACCTAATACCTTGTTAGAAAAGGACGTACGAATTGTCTCTTATGTCCCCATCATATATGATATGGTACTGTTCATATTCGGCTTAAAACATGGCTGTCTTATTAGCAAGGACAAGCTTCCTATCGAAGCTTGACATGTGGCATATACTTTTTGTCTTGCATTAAATGCAAACGGGTATAAATAAGATGAAGATATCTTCTTCATCTCAATACATGCTTCCTTCTAATCTAAACCCTCTGTATTTCTTTCTTCCTTCTTCTTGTGCATCAAACTTAGTTTTTCTTAGTTACAATAGAATAGGTTTTAAACTTCTTCTTATTCCGCTTGTAACCGTAAATTTGTTTATGATATATAAACTCATTTAAAAACCAAAATCTGTGTGTTTGTATTCAACCCCCCCCCCCCTTCTACAAACTGTTTACTAATTATTGAACTCTTATAGACCCTTTAGGTACCAACAAGTGGTATCAGAGTAGTGTTTGCTTCTTTTATCCTTAAAATATTTTTTCTTATAAACTATTTTAAAATGTCAAACCCTAATACGAACTACAATGATAATGGATCTTTAGCTAAACCTCCAAGATTTAGCCATGATAATTTTCCATTATGGAAGGAAAGAATGTCTCTGTTTCTAGAAGGATCTGACCCAAAGATCCGCTACTATCTAGAAAATGGACCATTTATTTCTACAACTATTGTAGCCGGTGTTCCTGCCACCACTACTACTCCAGCCATCCCTGAAAGGAGTATCATTAAAACTCCTGACTGATGGACTGAGGAAGATAAGAAAGAAATTGCCATTGATTCTAAAGCTAGATCTATAATAGCATTGTCTTTACCAGATGAAGTCTATCATTCTATTATGAAAATGAGGACTTCTAAGGCCATGTGGGATACTCTATGTATCCAATATGAAGGAACCTCTGAAGTACAAGTCACTAGGTGCATAAACCTTGTAAGATAATATGAGAGTTTTATGTATCATAAAGCTGAATCTCTTTCTCAAATTCACCAGCGTTTTAACTATTTGTTGATTGATCTTAAATCAGTAAACAGAGTGTACTCTAACGCTGAAATACTGACCAAATTCATGGAGGCACTACCCGATCAATGGGCAGTGTATACTACATGCTTAAAGTTGTCAAAGAATCTTGAAACTCTGTCCTTAAGTGCTTTATATGGAATGCTCTTAAATGAGGAACAATCTCAACTTCTGAGGAAGAACCTCATAAATGAACTCAAAGTTGCCAAAAGTACTTCTTTGGCACTTGTGACTTCAGAGGCAACTCCTCCTAAAAATGCTTCTTCTTCCACTGTTACCTCCATCACTGAATTAGGTCGAACTGATTCAGAAGATAAACTCACTGATGCTGACATCTCTGAGTTTGATAACTCTCTAGCTCTCTTAACAAATAATTTTAAAAGATTTGCTAGAAAGCGCAACTTTCGAAAACCTTCAAATCTCTCTGACTCTGAAAAGCAAAAGACAATGCCCGCTGAGAAAGCCTCAGCTATATGCTTCAACTGTCAGCGAAAGGGTCACTTTGTTAGTGAATGTAGATCAAAGAAAGTTGCAGCTCCTATCACCTCTCAGACCTCTGATAAAAAGGAGAAGTATTTGAAATTGAAAAACAAATACAAGGATCTAAAGAAATACCAGCAAAAAGGGAAAGGCCTTATCGCTGAAGAAGTTGATTGGGACGCTGAAGATGACTGGGCCAAGACCTCTGAAGAGTCTCGCTCTGACGAAGAAGATCTTGCCTTCCTATGTCTAATGGCAAGAATAGAGGACGCTGAAGAAGCTACTGAAACTTCTTCCTCTGAGTCCCCTTCTACTCAGGTAACAATTCTTTCTATCTCTTTACTTTCTGAAAGTGATAACTTGTTAGCTCTCGATGCTATGACTGTTGATTTTTATAATGCTTTAAATGGAAAGATTAAGGCCGAGAAAATTAACACTGATTTATCCGAGCAATTAAAAAATTGCCATATAAGAATCAAAGAACTTTCTAAAATTGAGGAAACTCTCAAGGACCTAGTCTTTGCAAATCAAACCATAAGCATCGAGAAGCAGCAAGCTATTGCTGATAGGGAAAAGGCTATCGCTGATCTTAAGTCTAAAAAGGCAACCATCGAAGGATGGTGTAAAGCTTCTGAAAAAGTAAATAAGATCATCAATGCCCAAATACCTATGAAAGTAAGAAGTGGGTTAGGCTTTAATCCTGAAAAGGAAGAATCAAAGAATGATCGTTCCATGCTCAAATTTGGAATGTTTGTCTCTTCTATCCCTGATCCTTCTTCTTCAACTTCTTCATCTTCTATTAAAGAGAAGTTTCTATAAATTCTAAGAAGGTGATCAAGAACGAGTTTCTTGACCAAGTTCCTAAGAATAAAATCGCTCAGAGTAGAAACAAGAAATCCTTAGAGAAAAATTCTAAATCTGCTAAGTAGGGCTCTGACTCTTCTCAGAGACCAACCCCCAGAATTAAGATAGATCTCAATCCTACCCCTGAAAAGGTTGTCATACCTCCAAGGACTATGGATAAAGGAATTATTGGTCCTATCCCTGAAAAAGTTTCTCCTTTCTCTCTGAATTTCAAACCCTTTAAATATAGGAAGTGCTATCACTGTGGTGAAACTACCCACATTGAAAGTAAATGTCCTAACGCTACTAAAGCTGATAAACTAGCTCATGGAAAGAAAGTAGCTCAAGCTGATAAATCAGCGAAAGTGAAATCCACCAAGGTTGCAAAACCACCAAAGGTGAAAATATCCACTAAAGAGAGTTCTTCAGCTAGTAGTTCCTCCGCCAATCCTTTATCTAACCAAGCAGGACCCATAGTAGTATGGGTACCTTTAAACAATTAATCTTTTGTTGAATGCCGAGTGCCAAAGGTATCTGGTATCTTGATAGTGGACGCTCAAGACATATGACTGGCAGAAAATCTCTGCTCTCTGATTACAAAGAAGAAGCTGGTCCATCAGTGACCTTTGGTGGAAATGGTAAAGGATACACTAAAGGTTATGGAATTCTATCCAATAGAGCCAGATCGTTTTCTCGTGTTGCCTACCTTGAGGGACTAAAGCACAATCTTTTGAGCGTTAGTCAGTTATGTGACAAAGACTTCAAAGTTCTATTCTTAAAGAATAGATGTGCTGTCACTGACGGAAATGATAAGCTTGCCCTAACAGGCAAAATAGTGGAAAATGTGTATGTCATAAATATGAATAGTTCTCACTCTGAGAACATGTGCTTTATCTCTAAAGCATCCACTGACATAAAATGGTTATGGCATAAAAGACTCTCTCACCTAAACTTTAAGACAATAAATGAATTGTCTCAAAACGATCTAGTCAGAGACCTCCCAAATCATACCTTTACAAAGGAATCTCTTTGTTCAGCGTGTGAAAAGGGAAAGCTGATAAAAGCCTCCTTCAGGTCAAAGTAAATTTCTTCAGTGACCGCTCCACTTCAGCTACTCCATATGGATCTATTTGGACCTGTCAATGTCCAATCTATTTCTGGAAAGAAATATGCTTTGGTGATTGTTGATGAATACTCCAGATACACATGGGTGTTCTTCCTTCGATCCAAAAGTGATACCCCTGAAATGATAATTCTTTTGTCAAAAGGATGGAAGTTCTAAACAATCTAATTGTTCGTTCCATAAGAAGTGATCATGGTACTGAATTCAAAAACAGCACTCTGGTGAACTTCTTTGAAGAAAAAGGCATCTCTCACAACTTCTCCTTAGTCAGAACCCCTCAGCAAAATGGTGTTGCTGAAAGAAGAAATTGTACTATCATCGAAGCGGCTCGCTCAATGCTCAGCGAATCACATCTTCCCACTCAGTTCTGGGCTTACAAGAAATCTCTAGCCAACCTTCCTGCAAGAGATCTTTTAGCTTCACTCAAAATCGATCCCTGATAGTTAAACGATTTAAGAAGACCCCCTATGAACTATTTCATGGGAGAAGAGCTACTCTGAAATATTTCCACATTTTTGGATGTAGATGTTACATTCTGAATGACAGAGATCATTTGGGTAAATTTGATCCAAAAGCTGACGATGATATATTTCTTGGATACTCCTCTGTATCTAAATCCTTCAGAGTCTTCAACAAAAGAAGACAACATGTTGAAGAATCAATGCATGTTAACTTTGATGAATCTCGTCCCATTCATGCTTCTGATTCTCATGATGATGATGAAGAATTGAATGCCTGGATGAGATCTCATTATGGGGAACCTGAAACATATTTCAGTAATCATCCTCCTGCTGAAGAATGTAATGATGAAATCCCTGTAAAACGTTCAAGTGACAATCATCCATCTTCAGGGATGAATGTTACTCCTCTTAATCAGATTCCTGTTGCTGATCCCTCTCTTGGAGACTCCTCAGTGAACAACCAAACTATATCTGAAAATCAATCCCCTGAATTAATTACAAATGAAGTAGCTGTTGCTGAAACAACAAGTCCTATTCCAGAAACTAAAGAGCAAGTCGCTGAATCTGCTATTGATCTCTCTCCTCAACCACTAGCTCAACGATGGACTGCAAATCATCCAATAAATCAAATTATTGGTGATCCCAATGCAGGTATCAAAACACGTAGAGGTACAGGTAATATCTGTCTTTGTGTTAACTTCATTTCTCTCTCTGAACCTAAAAAGATAGATCAAGCTATCTCTGATCCTAGCTGGGTTTCAGCTATGCAAGAAGAACTAACTGAATTTCGTAGAAATAAAGTTTGGAATCTTGTTCCTAGACCCTCTGATAAAACTGTCATAGGAACCAAATGGGTTTTCAGAAATAAGCTAGATGAAAACGGGACTATAATTCGCAATAAGGCTAGACTTGTTGCTCAAGGTTATAGACAGGAAGAAGGAATTGACTATGATGAGACCTTCGCACCTGTTGCTCGTTTAGAAGCCATAAGACTCTTTTTAGCTTATGCTGCCCATAAAGACTTCAAAGTTTTTCAAATGGATGTTAAAAGTGCTTTTCTAAATGGAAAACTCAGCGAGGAAGTTTATGTTGAACAACCTCCTGGTTTCTCAGACCCTAACCATCGTGGTTATGTTTTCAAACTTGAAAAAGCTCTTTACGGGTTAAAACAAGCTCCTAGAGCTTGGTATGATACCCTTTCTAAATTTCTTCTTAAAGAGAAATTTGTTCGTGGAAAAATTGACCAAACCCTGTTTTTAAGAAAATATGAAGGTCATACCATACTCGCTCAGATATATGTTGATGACATTATCTTTGGTTCCACAAGACCCATATTGTGTACTCGTTTCGCTGCAAGAATGCAAAAGCAATATAAAATGAGTATGATGGGTGAACTAACGTATTTTCTAGGTTTACAGATAAAGCAATCTGACAAAGGAATCTTTATTTGTCAAAGCAAATATGTTAAAGACATGGTGAATAAATTCGACATGAATCAATACTCAACGATGAAGACCCCTATCGCGGCTCCTCTGACTTTGAGCAAGGATCCAATGGGAAACCAGTCAATGTCACTGCCTATCAAGGGATGATTGGATCTCTGCTGTATCTTACAGCGAGTAGACATAACATCATGTATCCTACATGTCTCTGCGCTCGGTATCAAGCTGAACCGAAGGAATCCCATCTAATTGCTGTAAAGCGAACCTTCAGATACCTAAAAGGAACTCCAAATCTAGGTCTTTGGTATCCCAAAGGCTCAAGATTTGATCTTATTGGTTATTCTGACAGTGACTTTGCAGGTTGTAAGATAGATAGAAAAAACACCACTGGTGGGTGTCAGCTGCTAGGTGGAAAGTTAATTAGTTGGACAAGCAAAAAGCAAAACTCAGTGTCCACCTCCACCGCTGAAGTTGAATATGTAGCCGCTGGTAGTTGTTGTGCTCAAATCTTTTGGATGAGAAATCAACTCAGAGACCTCGATCTCAAGCTCTCTAAGATTCCTATTTATTGTGATAGTACTAGTGCTATCGCCATTGCTAACAATCCTGTACTTCACTCCAAACCAAGCACATTGAGATCCGATATCACTTTATCAGAGATCATGTGATGAATGGTGAAGTTCAGCTTCATTTTGTACCCACTGAATATTAGCTCGCTGATCTTTTCACCAAGCCTCGTGATGAAACTAGATTCAATCTACTTATCAGCGAACTTGGTATGTTAAACGCTGAATTATTTTTATTCAGTGACTCACAGCAAGTGAAACAAATAAAGCCTTCAAACCTCCCATTCGCTGAACTCTAATTCAGCGATATCTGGACCGTCAGGTATTATCTTCTAACCTTTATCACTCTTTGATATCTTTTCTTATCAAAGAATGAATCTCTGAAAATAAAACTCCTCACTTACAATCCTTTATTGTCATTGATGAAAATTTTTAAAATAATAATGATACTTTCCTTACGGATAATTATCATTATAATATTTTAAAAATAAGAAAATGACAGGTCAGATCTTTTTCTGACACACGACGGACCGCGACGTTTCTCTTCCAACTCTTTTCTTGGAACGTGCGCCAGGTCATCATTTCTTTTTCAAAAAGCTAAACCGTCGTTTAGCAATCCTTTCTTTCTCTCTTCTCATGCTATTTAAGCAATTCTTTTGCCTCATTTACCTCTTTACGCTTTCATATATCTTCAAAAGGAAAAAGAACCTTCGAATCTTCAAAGCTTTCTCAAGAACACCAAGAACACGCACTTGTGTGTTTTTTCTTCTCGAATCAACTAAGGTTTGATCTAAACCTTTACTTAAGACTGGGAACATCATGTTTCACATCTTCTTATCTTTAATCTTCTTAAAAATGCAATAAAAACATATTTTAGAAAGACAATAAATTTAATCTGGATTGAAACTAAAAAATTCTTCTATTTTCAAAACCCTGTTCTAAGTTCTTTCCTTAGAACAGAAGACATTCTTCTTCAAGTTTTATCCAATTTTATTTATATATTTTTTAAATTTTTTTATGTTATTGTTATTACCACAAGCATTTTGATCTTGTTCATCAAAATACTTGTTTCTTTCAATCTTACATTTGGTATTCTTTATGCCAAACTCTGGTTTATACATTTATGTATAAACCCATGATTTATCTCTTTGGTGTTCCCATTTTTCCTACAACAATGGCCTCTGCAAGTAAGACTGCTGAAACCTCTGCTGCTACAACTACTGACAACACTCTGGTCGCTGCACCAACCTGCCACTTCCCAATGGAGAAAGCTGTCTTCAAATCATGCAATTATATTGCATTAGTTGACATACCCGCTGATCGCTCTCACTTCAATGAAGGAGCTACCTTCATGAAGGCGTGCCCGCTGATGTACGCATTTGCCCACAACCTAGTGGGCATCTCCTCTCATCTCCAAGCTCTTTGGTACACGGCTCATTGTACCACGCTCACCACGGATAAGGGGACCGTGCTCTCTATTATTGGCTTCAAAATTCCAGATCTTGGTTACTTCTCCTTCACTGCTGGTTTTGTGAGGAAGGCTCTTCGTCTCCCTACCCGCGCCAAGAATGCACAACGGGGCGCTGAACCTATCAAGATGCAGATCGACGCATTCGTGGACTCTATTGGCTATGCCTGGGAGAATCCATCGCTGAAGACGGTGGGCTCAAAGGTGGAAAAGAAAAGATTTCCTGCTCGCTGGCAATACATCTTTACCCAGGTCATCCAATGCCCTGGGTCAAAGATTGGCTCGCATGACCAAGCGAGCAAGCACTTTCAAGATCTCGCCTTCTCTCTCTGCACCGACCACAACCTCAACTACGCTGACTATATATTCAGCGATATGGTCAGTCGCATCAACGCTGCTACCAGACACCCCGTCATTCCCTACCCACGGTTCTTCGCGACAATCCTAGAAGTTGCCTTCGGGGAAGAATACCCGAAGGTCGGTGACCACTCCTTCTCCGTAGTGGGGAAGAAATCCCTGGACATAGAGGAACGTCCAGGTGATGCTCCTTTCACGCCCTACATGCTGAAAGTGATTGGAGCCCCTCTTTCAGTGTCTACCTCGCTGCCCATCCCAACAGCGAGCATCAAGGACACTGCTGCTGCTAAGAGGAAGCAACGAACCGATGTTCATAAAAAGACCATCGCAACCAAAAAGCTAAAGAAGATGGTCTCTCAAAAGACCACTCTCTCTGATTTCGGTGTACTACCAACACCAACAGCAGCCGCAGCCACTTCAACGGTCTTTTCATCCGTTGTTGCTTCATCAGCACTACCTCCACCATCAGGGACCTCGGTCACTGAGGGTGTTATAGCCAGCTCTGCTGAAGCTGGATCAGGTACTACTCTCACAGCCTTCTTAACTTCTTCTATCTCATCTCCTTTGGTCCTCACCTCAGCACATGAGTCAGCGATAGTTGTCCCTATCCCTGATAATGCTGAAATGCACGCAGTCCAAGCCTCAATATTGTTTAGACAATCTGAGTTTTGGAATGCCAATTTAAAAGGACCTAAGAGTGTCTCTCTCAGACACCCTAAGACACTGGTTGGTGATCCTCAAGACACTACCTCTGCAAACGTAGTCCCTGAGAGTAATCCTCATGATACTCTCAAGGAGAAAAATAAATTTTTTCATCCATCTTCTAATCCAGATGCATTTTTGGCATCTTTATCTAAGTCATCATCAGGTGTTGCTCCACTCTTCTCCTCAGCGACAACGACAACCACCACCACCAGCGCTCCTCCTCTCAGCAAGGAAATGGGGAAGTGTCCTCAGGGCCATCCCAGTGCTGCTAAGCTACGAGAAGCCAAGACAGAGATGGCAGCTCCCAAGCTTCCCACTCCCATCACTGAACTTCCTCCCATTGTCCTTCCTAGTCCTACATTCCCTGCTGTTGACTATCTGGTCAGGGAATGTGCTCTCACCAGGGCTAGGGTTGATAATCTTCGAACGTCAGCTGAACTCATATTTCGCCGGGTCGTTGGGACACCAGCGATCAAGACCAACGTCAACAATCTCATCTCTGACGTTTTCTCTTCGAAGGAAGACAACAGGGTTCTTGGCCAGAACCTTTCCAGCTTAGAGCAGAAGATTGCTACTCAGGCGAACGTCCTTGAGTCTATTCAAAAGACTCAATCCGATATGATGCAGATGCTCACCAAGCTTTCTGAGGCTAGTTCCTCCTTCAATGCTGCTGATCGGACTACGCTTCAGGATAATGATACGAAGCTAAAGGACATTCAGTCCAATGTTCGCACTCTAATGGTGCATTGTCTACCTCCTGATAACATCGAGGGGGAGAGATGTGCCAAAGAGTTTGCAGATGAACTCATTGCAGAGCACAACCGGACGTTCCCTGGAGAAAAGATTTCTCCTTACATCCAGCGAACGGGATCTTCCCTCCCTGAAGGTTGACTGCTGAAGCTTAAGAAGATGATGATGCTGAGGAAGAGGATGATGAAGAAGAAGAAGATCCTATCCCTCATTATGGGGGAATGGATGATGATGAAGATGACGATGACATTGGAAGTGCCTTAGAGCACTTCAGAATGTCTAGGCCTGGAGTCTCTCATCAAGAGCCTTTGGGGGACGGACAACATCCCTCTCAGGGACAATCCAGTCCCTCAGGCAAAGGAAAAGAAGTGGTAAATTTGGATGCCACTATCCCATTATCTGAGGAGAAGACCACTAATGAGGTATCTCTTCCATTTATCCCTTATATTACACCTCTCTCTGAAACCCCCACACCTCCTTCACCTACAAAAACTCTCTCTGACAAATCTTTTTCCTCCTCTCCTTCCCTCTGTGATCCTCGTCCTCCAAAGGACTCCACTTCATGGAAGGAACCTTCTTCCGAAGAGCAGTTTATGTACATAATAGAAACTGACTCTAAAGAAGAAGAGGGCCTTATTCCCAGGCGTCGCGTTCAAAAGCCGATCATAAGCGAGCCTGAAGAAGAAGAAAGGCGAATAAAATTCCTTAGGGAATTCGAAGCAAGAAGAATAAGGGTGCCTCAAGCTGAACCCATAGACGCTGTACCAATAAGGATGGTAAATGAATTCTACTTTCTGTCTAGCGAAGAGAGAGAACAAGCATTGGAAGCACAACGTATCAGGGATGAGAAGACAAAGCAAACTGAGAAGGCGGCCAAGGAACAATTGAAAAAGAGTGAAAGGGTCGCTGAAGCTCTTGTACAGAAAGAACTTGCACAGGAAAACTTGAACGTAGATCCAATCCTTGCTCAACAGAAGATTCTAAGTGCACTATCCGCTGAAGCCACAAATCAGAAAGACAAAGAACTTGACTGGTGCACTGATAGACTGAAATTTCGAAGACCTGAGGCCAAAATCATTCATGCAACTATTCAAGGACGACACTCCAACAGAGGTGGTCCAAAGGTATATGTAAGAATGACAAGGACAAACAGAACTGAGAGAGAAGAAGCCAAGTTCTTAAGGATTTATGGATATACTGAATGGTTAGAAATCGGAGATGCCATTCAGGGTTCCAAATCCAAATTCAAGTATGTGGTGGAAAGAGTACTGGATCAGTTGCTGCAAAGGATGTCACAACACGTGCAAGTTCCCTCTCTCCCTGAGCCATCAAAGAAGAAAAGATCAACTGCTGAAGGTGGTTCATGCTCAAAGAATTAGCATGAGACCAAATTTTATTATCAAAGCATTCTTGGTCATCTTGAAATCCCTGATATTTCAATGCTACGTACCTCTTTTCCTCAAGATCGAAGATACGAAGAAGATGAAATCATCTCACTACCTGAACCTGGTATGGTATTCTTGGATAATGAAGGGTTCTTAGGACTCTTCAGAAACCAATAAATTTGCAAGGCCCCATCCTCTCTCATAAAGATCATGCTATGGCGCTGCTGGTCAGATACCCCTCTGATGAATTAACAGAAAACGCTTTATGAGAATGAGCTACAAAGAAGAAACGAGAACATCTCTGATTAGTTATAGATTTCTATTTCCTTTGTAATATTCCTTCAGTGTACAAGTACTTCACTTTTGTTATTGTAATTTCATTTCCCTGTAATTTTTTCAGATTATATTTAATGAAATTCAGTCAGAGTACTTTACTCTATCTATGTACTGAAAAGATCCCTAAAAAAAGTAAAAGAGACAATGAACATAAGAATTCTATTTTTCTTCAAACTATACTTTACTCACCGATTCTTCTCTTTGAAAAATTAATTAGTGAATGTACTTTATGCTTATTTACTTGTAAAATTGTGTTTTCATATCCTTATAAATGAAACTCAATTCAGATAGTAGACTAGCTGAAAAAGATTATACAGATTAGTACTCAGAAAATTTACTTCAAATTTTTCTTAAGTCCTTACTAGTCTCTTAAAGCAATTTTCCTATGTTGCTTAATCATAATCAAATAGGGGGATATTGTTGATCATAACTCCTCTCCATGATTTGAATATGATTTCTTTTGTATACTTAGTGAAATTCCATTGTATAAGCTTCTGTTAATATTCGGTGATAGCATACGCTGATTACCATCAGCGATCGCTGAGGATCAAGGAACAACAAGCTTAAATCTGAAGACCTGAAGATCAGCTTTCACACTAGAAGACCATTCAGCAAAAGTCAAAGACCCTAGCTGAAGAAAGAGATAATCAGCTAAGTGAACTGAAGCGGTTCAGTGATAGCAGCGATTATCTAATCAAAGTGTGAAGTCTTGTGAAGCCTCAGTGATACTGAAGTTCATCCTTGAAGATTCGAAATCAGTGATCAAATGAAGCTTCCTTTACAAGATTAAAGATTGATCTTATCCTCGATGCACAAAAGTCAAACCTAATACCTTGTCAAAAAAGGACGTAAGAATTGTCTCTTATGTCCCCATCATATCTGATATGGCACTGTTCATATTTGGTGAAAAACATGGCTGTCTTATTAGCAAGGACAAGCTTCCTATCCAAGCTTGACACGTGGCATATACCTTTTGTCTTGCATTAAATGCAAACGGGTATAAATAAGATGAAGATATCTTCTTCATCTCAATGCATGCTTCCTTCTAACCTAAACCCTCTGTATTTCTTTCTTCCTTCTTCTTGTGCATGAAACTTGGTGTTTCTTAGTTACAATAGAATAGGTTTTAAACTTCTTCTTATTCCGCTTGTAACTGTAAATTTGTTTATGATATATAAACTCATTTAAAAACCAAAATCTGTGTGTTTGTATTCCACCCCCCCCCTTCTACAAACTTTTTACTAATTATTAAACTCTTGTAGACCCTTTAGGGACCAACATCTTGCATTAAATGCAAACGGGTATAAATAAGATGAAGATATTTTCTTCATCTTTATGCATGCTACTTTCTATTTCCTAAACCTCTGTCTCTTTTCTTTCTCATTTCCTTGTGCATCAATCTATGTGATTTCTTAAGTTACAATAGAATAGGTTTACTTGTTCTAATTCCACTTGTAACTGTAAATTTGTTTATTCAATATAAACTCATTTAAAACGAAAATCTAATTGTTTGTATTCAACCCCCTTCAACAAACTGTTTCTATATCCTTGAACTCTTGTAGACTCATTTGGGACCAACAAAATCTAAAATGGATCCATATATATGTTTTATTTGGTAAAAAAACTATCTGTACTAGGTAATTGCTTACATGTATTCAAAATTTACACCCAACTGTATTTTATACAAATAGCATCGGCACGGACCGAAAATAGAACCAAAATAAAACATCATTAACATTTTAAGTTATCGGCTTAAATCGGTTCTGAAGTGAAACAGTTCAGATCTTCTGAACTGGTGCTGTACAGAGAAATACTTAAGTAATGCTCAGAAGCCTAAAGTCAGAGGTCTGAAGTACAGTTCAAGAAGGAAAGCTTTGAAGAAAAGCCTAAGGCATAACTTCTGAAGGGTTCTATTATATTGTGAAGAAGTTCTGAAGACAACTTCTGAAGAAGTTCTGAATGGAAGATTACAATTGTATACATACTATAGGTTTGTAATGTAACTACCTGTTAGTTTAGTATCTCTACTTGTATATATATAGCAAGTCTTTTAGTTCAGTTTAGTTGGTTAGCCGAAATACTCTTGTACATTCATACTAACACAGTTTGTAATACTTTCAAAGATCAATATACAGCCGACTTCCTTACTCCAACTATATCTTTTAGTTTGTTCTTATTACATTTTGATCTACGGGAAGTGTCAAGTGGTATCAGAGCCATTCATCTGATTGATTCTTAGATCTACTCTGTTCTTGATCAGATTTTGTCAGATCTGACAAATTTCTTGATTGTTAGATCTACTATTTTTCATTCAATTCAAGTGAATTTTGATCATAATCAAGATGTCTAAAGAATATGTGCCCATAGGGTCTGAAACTAAATCACCCAATCTCTTTCTTGGTGAGTATCATCAATGGAGGATTCGAATGATTCAGTTTCTTAGTAACATAGATGAAGCCCTAATGCAATCAATTCTCAAAGGTCCACTGGAAGTCAATGTTGAGATAGATGTTGTACCTCAGATTGATGATACTCCTGAGATCCCTGTCACCCAAAACAAAAAGACTCCCAACATGTATAGCACTACAGAAAAAGCCAAAATGAAGATAGACAAAAGGGCTCTTACCCTACTTACCGTGGCCATTCCTAATGAAATATTCAGTAGGGTAGATAGTCTGACATCTGCCAAGGCCATGTAGGATGAATTTGAAACTCAAATGCAGGGAAGATCTAAATCACAAGCCCAGAGAATCAACATTTTTATTGGAGTCTATGAAGGGTTCAATGCCAAGGAAGGAGAATCTCTTACTGATTCTTACAACAGATTTAACAATATTTTGAATGACCTGAGAAGAAATGGTGTTCAGAAGTTAAATTCTGAGATCAATAACAAGTTCTTGAAGAGCTTAGGAATTGAATGGGAGTGTTTCACTGACAACATGGTTACCAGAAACCTTTCAAAGAAGAATATCCATGATATCTATGGAATCTTGTCTCAACAAGAGGATAAGATCAGGGCAAGGCAGAATGACAAATAGAAGGCATCTGATACCCTAGCCCTGTTGATTCAGAATATGCATAATCCTAGATTTGTGTCTTCTTGTCCTTTTGTAACCAAATTAACTGAAATCCCCGAAGTTCAGTTATATGATGAAAATGAGTCAGATGAGGAGATGAAGAGAATTGCTGATGGTATAGCTTTCATGACCAGGCAATATAATCAGAAGTATCAACAAAAATTCAAAGGTAAATCCAAGGTAGATACTGGAGCGGAACAGATTGTGAAGAAGGAGGTAGTAAAAAACGAAGCTGATGAACCAGCTAGGTGTTTAAACTTTGGAAAACCTGGACATTTTGCTAGACAATGCAAAATTCCCAAGGTTAAAAACTCTAGGTTATATGAGAAAAAACATCTGTTAGCCAAAAAAGGAAGCAAACCCTTCATTGTTCTCAAAATATGAAGATGATTGGCTATGTTGGAGTGATAATGAATATGATGAAGAAGTTGCTCACTATGCAGCTAATTGTTACATGTGTTAGATGGATCCAGAAGCTACACACGACCATGACACTGAGGTAAAAAATATTTCTTAATCTATTTCTGAATCATCTTCTGAAAATAAAATGCAAGAGAATATTTTAAAAATGACTTCTGAATTTGAAACTCTAAGAAATAGAATAAAAGGGGAAAGGATTTTAGTCAACAAATTTAGAGAAGAAAGTCAAATTTATAAGCTAAATTGTATCAATGCTGAAGAACAACTTGATAAACTTTCTGAGGAGAAATCTGATATAAAACAAAAGTTGTACAATCTGCAAAAAGATATACAAAATGAAAAATCTGAAAAAGTGGTTTTTAGTGTGAAAATAAATTATCTGAACAAGGAAAGGATTGAGTTGTATAAAAAGAATAAGGAATTAGAAGATCTAAGTTTTAAAAGAACAGAAACTGAACAAACTCTAAATCTTTTAACAAGTCAGGCACAAAATTCAAAGTTTTACAACATCAAAGCTGGATTAGGGTGTACTGAAAACAAAATATTAAAAATGGCACCTTCCAAACTTTATGATATGTCAAAAATGTAATTTTTTAATGAAGATGTTAAAGTTGTTACTCCTAAACCAGTAAATTTTTTTTTGCCTGAATGATTTACATTTGTCAAGTTTGATGTTTTATTCAATTGAAAAATCTTTGAATTCTGATGATTCAAAAGTACATGCCAAATCAGATACATCAAAGAATTCACCTTCTGAATCTACTTCTGAATGTTACTCTGAAATAAAAACGCAGATCTCTTCAGAAGAAACTTCTGAAATAAGATCTGAAGACCATTCAGAAGTTTTAAACAATGATTCTTTTGAAGTATATCATGATGCAATTTCTAAAGAAACTTTTGATGAAAATTCTGAGGATATATGAAGATTTTTCTGAGGATGAATCTTTAAATAATGATAATGATACTTCAGACATTTGTTTTGACAAATTAGATGATGACGCTGATAAGAATATTACTGATGATATTCAAAATTTTGAACCAAACATTAACTCTGAGAAAATGTTTTCAAAATTAAATAATTTTGTTTCAAACATGACTGAGGATAAATGTTTTCAAAATTAAATAACTCTGAAAGTGATGATGAAATTCCTGAACCTGTTGTGGCAATCATAAATAAGGAAGGCTACATTTTTTACAAATTCAAAACGTCAATGGTTGAAGGTGATAAGTTAAAATCTGATAAACCAAAATTACCTTCAGAAATGTTCAATTATGTTTTCTTAAAAGAAGAATATGTGAATTGTACAAGTTCTGAATCTAATTCACCTTCTTCAGATTCAAATACTGTTCTCCCTCAAACCGACTTAGAAGTTGAGACTATATCTACAATAGGAACATCTTAATTGTCATCACCAACTTTCATTTCAGGAGTTAAAATTTTTGAAAAGGGTCAATCTTCTACTTCTACATCTGACAAACAACTCCAGAAGAAACCTGTTCAGAAATCTAATAAGAAAAATATTAAACAATCTTATAATTCTAATCCTCATTTCTTATCATTTTCAGAGTAGTCCACTTTAATCTGGCAGAGAAAAGATGAAAGACTACCAAAGAAAGACAAATTAAATAGTTTTCATTCTTTTAATGCTAATGCTGTACACAAACACATTACAATGAATAAAAGAAAAAATATTGTTGCAAAATCTCATATTGATGATTCTTGTTTGTGCTATGATTTATTAAAACTGCTTAAAAATCATATTTATTGTGTAAATCGTGGACATCATAACTTCCAACTAAATTCCGAAACCAAGAAGAAATCTCCAAAGGGACAAATCAAGTATGCTTCACGTATTTCAAAAATAAACAACTCTAAAAAGGGTAAATCTGAGTTAAAATGGGTTAAAAAACAAAGTTCTGAAATAAATTCTGAATTATCTTTTAAAACATCTAAATCTGTGTCAAAGTCAAAATTCAGAATTCCTTTTTCATTACCAATCTAAAAGGACCAATCTTTAAATGGGTACCTAAATCCAAGTAATTGTTTCTACAGATTCGTCATGTGTGGCTCTTAGATTCTGAATACTCAAGACACATGACACCTTATAAGGATCTTCTGACTGATTATACTGATAGAAATGGAGGACAGATAGGTTTGGGAACAATGCAAAGGGATACGTTAGAGGGTATGGAACTTTTATGAAAGGAGATGTAAAAAGTAATGAGAGTTTTCTATGATGAGGTTTAAGACATAATCTGTTTAGTATAAGTTAATTTTGTGATAAAAGATGCACAATCCATTTTGACATAGAATTCTGCCATATTCTGAACTCTTAGGAGAAAGAAACCTTAAAAGCTTATAGGGATAGTGGAATTTACACAACTACTTTTACTGAAGATGGTCAACTCAAAGGTGTGTGTTACATTTCCAAACCAATGTTAGAGGAAAGTTGGCTATGGCATACGAGAATGTCACATTTGAACTTCAAATCCATTGATGAACTTGGAAAGTAACATTCTGTTATTCGATTACCTTGGATTAGATTTCAGAAGAACTCTTTGTGTTCTGCTTGTGAACTAGGTAAGATCAAAAGAAGTTCTCATCCTATGAAGATTTACATATGGATTTGTGTGGGCCAATGAGGACTCAGAGTTTAGGAGGAAAGAAGTATATCCTAGTCATGGTTGATGAATATTCAAGATATACATGGGTTGAGTTTTTAAGGCAAAAATCCGATACTTCAGATGTTTTAATCCCATTTCTGCAGAAGATACAAGTTCTGTTTCAACTACCTGTTCAGAAGATCAGAAGTGATAATGGAACAAAATTCACAAATGCAAAAGTAGAAAACTATTTGGAATCTGTTGGCATATCACATAACCTTTCCGCTGCAAGAACTTCACAACAGAATGGAGTAGTTGAAAGAAAGAACAGAACTTTGGTAGAAGCTGCTAGAACCATGCTTGCTTATTCAGAATAACCTGTATCTTTTTGGGTAGAAGCAATTTCCACAGCATGTTTTACACAAAATAGGACAATTCTAAATAGAAAACATCTTAAAACTCCTTATGAACTAATTAGAAACATAAAACCTACCATTAATTATTTTAAAAATTTTGGCTGCAGGTGTTTTCTTCTGAATGACAGAAAGAATCTAGGAAATTATGATCCAAAGGGTTTATATGGAATATTTGTTGGCTACTCTTGCATATCAAAAGCCTACAGAATTCTCATGAAGAAAACAAGAACAATCATTGAAAGCACCAATGTCAGACTCAATGAACCAACAATGACTTCTGAACAAGACAGTTCAGAACTCTTAACAACTTGATTCAGAAAAGGGTTCTAATGATAAACCTAACACTAATGAAACTTTACTTAAGGCAAAATTAGATTTATTATGTCAAGATTTATTTGATGTGTCTATTGATGTCTCTGTAGATTTTCAGAATCCATTAGTTGTTAGGGATAATCCAGAACTTATCTTAGAAGAACCTAATACACTAACTATTTATGGACCACATGTCTCAACCTCAAACTCAGATGTACCAATTCCTGAACCTTCTGAACCATTACAAGAAAATTCTGAATTTGTACATTCAGAAGCTACTCCAGCAGTTGAGGGGGACTCTTCAGATCTGAATTCAGAAGTTCATCAAGATAGACAACCACAAGCTATCATTGATGAATATGACTCACAAAACAATGTTTCATCTATTAAACCACTTCCAAATGTGAACAAATGGACATCAAGTCACCCTGTTCATCAAGTCACCCTGTTCATCAAATCATAGGTGACGCCACAAAAGGAGTTCAAACCAGATATGGAACAACAAATGAGTGCTTATATGTGAATTTTCTAAGAAGCATAGAGCCTAAGAAAACAAGTGAAGCACTTGAAGATCCAGGCTAATTCTAGCTATGCAAGATGAGCTAAATCAATTTGAAAGAAAAAAGCCTGGAGGCTCATTCCTAGACCCAAGTACAAATCCATCATTGGAACAAAGTGGGTATTCAGAAATAAAAAGGATAAGAATGGTATAGTTGTGAGAAATAAAGCAAGACTTGTTGCCAAAGGATATAGTCAACAAGAAGGCATAGACTATGATGAAACTTTTGCACCAGTAGCTAAATTAGAAGCTATTATGAAAGTGTTCCAGATGAATGGAATTCTTCATGAAGAAGTGTATGTTGATCAACCAGAAGGCTTTGTAAGCAAAGAGTTTCCAGATCATGTCTACATTCTAAACAAAGCATTATATGGATTGAAACAAGCTCGAAGACCATGGTAAGACACTCTCACAACATTCCTTCTGAATTCCAAATTCCAAAGAGGTACAATTGATACTACCGTATTTCTGAAAAAGGAAGGTGAGGATTTGATTTTGATCCATATTTATGTGGATGACATTATATTTACTTCTACTAATCCAAAATTTTGTAAAAACTTTGAGACTATCATGCAATCTGAGTTTGAAATGAGTATGATGGGAGAGTTGACTTTCTTTCTTGGTTTGCAAGTAAAACAACTCCCCACTGGCATATTCATTAATCAATCTAAGTATGTTAATGACTTACTCAAGAAGTATGATATTTCTGATTGTTCAAGTACTCAGAATCCAATGGCCACTGCTACAAAACTTGAACCAGATTTAAATGGAAAATCTGTGGATCAAAAAAAGTACAGGGGAATCATTGGATCCTTACTTTATTTGACTGGTAGTAGACTTGATATAATGTTTGCCACATGTATTTGTGCAAGATATCAAGCGAATTCTAAGGAGTCTCATCTCCTTGCTGCTAAAAGAATTCTTAGATACCTTAAAGGATCTCCTTCATTAGGCCTTTGGTATCCTAAAAATTATGGTTTTGAGCTAACAGCTTTCACAGATGCAAATCATGGTGGTTGTAAATTAGACAGGAAAAGTACATTTGGATCATGTCAATTCTTGAGAGATAGGCTTGTAAGTTGGCCTTCTAAAAGCAAAATTGTGTATCAACTTCAACCGCAGAAGCTGAATATGTAGCAGCTGCAATTTGTTGTTCACAAATAATCTGGATGCAAATTCAACTTAAGGACTATGGTTACACATTCAAAAACATATCACTTTATTGTGATTCCAAGAGTGCCATAATAATTACAGCTAACCCTGTTCAACACTCCAAAACAAAACTCATTGATGTGAGGTATCATTTCATTAAGGATCATGTTGAAAAAAGCAATATACAAATGTTTTTTGTTCAAACAGATTATCAACTGGCTGATTTATTCACTAAGGCTCTTGATGAGAAAATATTCAACTTTTTAGTGAGTAAATTAGGCATGATGAATCTCTCTGGATGAGTCATTTACTTAGAAAAAGAGTTAAGTATTAACTTCGGACATATATAGTTCAGAAGTCTGAAACACTAAATTCAGAAGTTCTGAATTTTGTTTTTCAGAAGTTTTTAATTCATATAAAGATCTCGGAACTTAATAATTCATATAAGAATATATTTCTTAGTATGAAGTTTTTAATTCTGAAGTTATATGTTCTTATATCTTTATCTCTGAAGTATTTGTACTTGGCTAAAAAACTTTCTTTTCTATATAGCATTTTTCAAGGGGGAGCATTTAATATTTTATATTATGCATGATTCATGGGAGAGTTTTTCATATCATATTCTGATATACTTCATCAATGATACTAATCTTTACAATTTAATGGTACTTCTGATAAAGATCTGAAGCAGGTGATGATCCATCGAGCTTATTCCCTTATGTTGATCATAACAACTCTTAGTGATTTAAATATGATTCCATGTATACTTGGTGAAAATTCCATTTATAAGAGATTGTTCATAGTATACACTGATTGCACTCAGTGATCGCTGAAAGTCAGGAACAACAGCTTATCTCTGAATATCTGAAGAACAACACTCACAACAAAGGATTATTCAGTGAAAGTCGAAGACTGAAGCTGAAGAAAAAGATAATCAGCTAAGTGACCTGAAACGGTTCAGTGATAGAAACAGTTATCTATGTAGTGTGAATCTTGCTTATGCCTCAACGATACACGAAAACTTCATCCTTGAAGATTCTAGTTCAGGGATTAAGTGAGGCCTATTCAGCAAGATCGATATTGACCTTATTCTCGATGCACAAAAGTTAAAACCTCCATACCTTGTCAGAAAAGAACGTACGGATTGTCTCTTATGTCCCCATCAAATCTGATGAGTACTGCTCATATACGCCCAAAAGTATGGTTGCTTTTTGAACAAAGAACAAGTCTCAAATAGAAACTTGACACATGGCTTATATCTTTTGTTTTGCATTAAATGTCACGGGTATAAATAGATGAAGAACCCTTCTTTATCTATATGCATGCTACTTTCTTCTCTAAACCTCTGTTGCTTCTCTTTCTCATTCTTGTGCATCAACTTAGTGAACTTCTTAGTTGTAATAGAATAGGTTTAATTATTTGTTCTAATTCTATTTACAACTGTAAATTTGTTGATACAATCTAAACTCATTTAAAAACTTTAAAAATCTTGTGTTTGTATTCAACCCCCCCCCCCCTCTTCTACAAACTGTTTCAATATCCTTGAACTCTTGTAGACTCCTTTGGGACCAACAAGTGGTATCAGAGCAGTGTTTATTGCTTTCTAATCTTTAAAACAACTAATTTCTAGTTATTTTAAAATTTCTAACACAAACACTAACAACATCGATAATTGATCTTAGCTAAACCTCCAAGATTTAGCTGTGATAATTTTCCACTTTGGAAGGAAAGAATGACTCTATTTATAGAAGGGTCAGATCCGAAGATCCCCTATTATCTAGAGAATGTATCATATGTTCAAATACTCATTGTACCTGTAGTACCAGCAATTGGTAACTCTCCAGCCATTCCTGAGAGACGAAGTCCCAAAAATCCAAATCAATGGAGTGAGGAAGACAAGAAAGAGCTAGCTGTTGATTCAAAAGCTAGATCTATTATTGTCATGGCAACCCCATAAGAAGTTTATCAATCTTTGATGAAAATGAGAACATCTAAGTCCATATGGACTACTCTTTGTATTCAATATGAAGGAACTGACGAAGTTCAGATTACTCGTAGTATTAATCTGGTGAGACAATATGAAAGTTTTATGTTTTTGAAAAACGAAACACTTTCTAAAATCCACCAAAGATTTAACTGTCTATTAATTGACATGAAAACTGTTAATAGAGAGTACTCAAACGCTAAAATTCTGACAAAATTCATGGAAGCTCTACCTGAACACTGGGAAGTGTTTACCACATGTCTTAAATTGTCAAAGAATCTTGAACTCTATCTTTATCTGCCTTATATGGAATTTTGCTCAATCATGAGCAATCTCAAGCTTTAAAAAGAAACCTCATAAAGGACACTAAAAGTGCCAAAAGTACTTCTTTGGCACTAGTGACTTCAGAGGTAGAGCCTCCTAAACGTATTTCTTCTTCCATCACCTCTATCACTGAGTTAGATCAAGCTGACTTAGAAGATCTCACTGATCCAGACATCTCTGAATTTGATAACTCTCTAGCCCTTCTCACTAACAATTTCTGGAGATTCGCTAAAAAGAGTAATTTCAAAAAGACACAGGCTATCCCTGACTCTGATAAGTCAAAGACTCTCCGTACTGAAAAGGCTTCAACAATCTGTTACAACTGTCAGCACCAGGGTCGTTTTGCTAGTGAATGCAGATCCAAGAAAGTCGCTGCACCTACATCTTCTCAGACATATGATAAATCTAAAAATAAAAAATATTCTAAATTAAAAGATAAGTATCAGAATCTGAAAAACAACCAACAAAAAAGCGAGGACCTCGTCGCCGAAGAAGTCGATTGGGATCAAGAAGACGACTGGGCTAAGACCACTGACGAGTCAGGATCAGATGAAGAAGATCTTGCCTTCATCTGTCTAATGGCTAGAATCGAAGAAGCTGAAGAGGCATCTGATACATCTTCCTCAGAGTCTCCATCAACTCAGGTACCTATTCCCTCTAACTCCTCTATACTTGAAAATGATAGCTTGACGGCTCTCGACTCTATGACTGTTGATTTTTACAATACTCTAAGTGGCAAGATTAATGTTGAACAAATAAATATTGATTTATCCGAGTAGGTTAAAAATTGCCACCAGAAAATCAAAGAACTAACTAGGATCGAAGAAGATCTTAAACACCAAGTCTTTGTAAATCAGACTATAAGTAGTGAAAGACAACAAGCTATCACTGAGCACGAAAAAGCCATCGTTGATCTCAAGGCTGAAAAAGCTACCATTTGTTAATGCCGAAAATTGGTCTGTAAAAATCAACCTAAGGTGTTTGTGGAGCTGATCGATCGAAGGTAGTGTTCTACGAAAAATGCAACAAATAATAAGCGAAAAAGTAAAGACAAAGGAATTGGTGACGCAGAATAAACCCTTTAATGACGGAAAAAAACCACGGGCGATAAGGGATTATCGCCGATGCACTATGAGAAAGTGGCGTCAGACAGGCACGCCGTCCTTATGATTGTATGATTACAAAAAATAAATATCCAACGGAAATGTATCAAACAACAAAACTTTTTAGAGAGTAAGTGTATGTTCTTAGTTTTTTGAGTCGCACTGGTGGTTGAACGGGGGCTTTCTTGGATTAGACCCCAGCTTTTCTACCTCCTCTTTTTTGTAACGTCTGTTGGATATTGATGGTTTATTTAATGGTGCTTGATGGCGTTTGACCGTAACCGCCTAACGGGCTTGAATGGCAATCAAAGGATGATTAACGGTTGATTAATTAAAGGAAGAAAGTTTCTAATAATAGACGCATCTTGGTGCAGTAGCCATCGTTCAAATGTCGCACGTCGAACTCGTTTGGCACAACTTTTCGCTCGACATGATTTCATTATGTACTTTTAAGTCGCGTAAGTGGTTTGGTTGAGGGTAATTCTGATTGATCGTGTGTCTTACGGATTTTTACCCAAACAGTCTGCCCCCAAATTCAAATTTCGAGCGTCAGTCCTCTAATTTTGAATTTTATTGGATACACGTCAACCCTAATGGTGTAATAATGAGGAAACTAAGTCGTTTGCTCTAATTTTGAATTTTGTTTTTGGAAGAAGATAGGATTTGCCGAATCGTGATGAGGGTGAGGGTGATGTCATGCGCGCGTAGTGGTGCGCGTGGGCAATTGTTAGGGACAGGTGTCGGTCATCCGGTGTTACGGATCCAAAAGGAATGGGACAGGTGTTGCTGCAGGGAGGCGATACGTCGATTTGGGTTGGATTTGTGGATATAAAAGGAAACAATTTCCTTCCTTTTCTTCTTTTTAATTTCCCACCCATAACACCTGCAACTTTTTCCTTACGAAGCGAATTCTCTTCTTTTAAAATTTCTAACCCATTAAGCTCGTTATCGTCGGCGGCCGACCTTATTGCTTTCAAAGAACTAGCTTGGCTTCCCAACTACATTCAGCTAGAAAGCCCTAACGATCTTAAAGCAGATGAATGTCCTGCTGAATCCTTTGTTCTCTACGAATACCACTTTAAGATTGGTCTTAAATGGCGATTTTCTTCTTTGGTAAGGGATTTTCTTAGTCGATTTGGGATATCTCCGGGGCAGTTAATGCCCCAATTCTGGAGGGTTGCTCTGATGATAGAGCGACTATCGGTTGATTGGGTTTCCCCTTTTACCGTTCATGAGTTGCTGTTGGCGTATGCGGTTAAGGTTGACGCAAGTCATCGATTCAGCCCCTATCCCAAGGATCGGCGAGACCAGGCGTTGATCCCAGGTACTGCAGTTAATGATCGTGGCTGGAAGAGCTGCTATGTGTTCTACAGTTTCACGCCTTATGCCGCGGATGAAAGTTGGATCGTCTACGGCTAGCCCACACAAGGTAAGGGATAACTTCCTTATGTTTCATAGAATAGGGTTTTCTCTTGACCCCTTTATTTTTTGTTTTTCAGTCGCAATGTGCGAACTTGCACCTCTACCCGATTCGTCGCCAAACTCACACTCTTTTGGCAGATCCCTAACCGTGTGTTCCAGGTTTACGATCCGGCGGATGTGAGTGCAGTCTCCGTAGAAGAGAGGGGGGCGAGGGTGAGGATACTGTGGGTGAGAAGGATGAGGACGTTACTTTCAGCAAGGTTTCTCATCCGACGTCTGTACCGAAGGAGGAAGAGGCAGGTACCTTTCTTTTTTTGCTTTAGCTATGGTGAGTTTTCGTATTTTCACTCTTCATTACTTTTGATTTGCGTCAGGGAAATCGGGGGAGTGTCCTCATGGCCGGAGGATTTTGCCCGCTCATAGGGGTTTGGGTCGGAGAGGGTCCTCTAGGTTGGTCCTATGGGAACCATCTCCTAGTTCTAAGAAGGCGAAGACGCCGATGGTCGTCGAACCATTGATCGTACCAGGTTCTTCTCTCTCGTCGAGAGGTAAAGTGAAGAAACCTATTGGCGGGGGTCCATCTATTTTTGGTGATGACCTCGAGTTTCCTGTGCCCTCCTTCTAGGTGGTTCCTTCATTTGTTGACTGTACGTCATGCATCGTGCGATTTAGCCATCGTGCGTTCCAGCGATACTGATGTGTCAATCGACGTTTCTTTTTTCAGGCCCTTTAGGCGTCCCTTGGCCAGGCTGTGGCCATGGCTTCCGATATGGAGAAAGAGTTCTGTGACCGAAAGGATGCTCTGCAAGCGATGAAGGAGGATGCATCGGCTAAAGTCGAGAAGATCCTTTTTTACCTCGAAGAGGTTCAGGGTGATCTCGCACTAGAGCAGGACGTCAGTTCTGACTAAAGAAAACGCTTGGAGGATGACCTGGGAAATAAGGGCCTTAGAAGCCAAGCTGGAGACGGCTCTTACTGAGAAGGTTAACAAAGTCGTGGTCGTTAGGTCTCAGCTGAACAAATCCCAAACGAAGATTGACGACCTTAATGGTAAATTGGCGAACTTTGAACCCCCCGCTTCTTAGCTTTTTCGTAGGGCTTTTTATAGGACAATTCATTCCGTAATTTTGTAATGCCCATAGACTTTTATTAATAGAATTTCTTCTTTTTCTTAATTTGGTCATTTGTTTGTGTGTTACGAAAAGCTTGATACACAGAATTTGAAAAACTCAGGGGTCTCTCTAGCGTTTCAAGCCATAAGTCCAGAGGACCAAGATCAAAAGAACCAAAGAGCGTTTCAAGCCCACGTCAAGATGATTAGCTCTTTAATTTGTACGAAATAAATCTCAAGTTGGAACTATGCGTCCTTACGTAGATTATGGGCCCCGGATTGAAGAAAAAAGCGTTAGGGATGGACTTTGGTTAGACCAACGACCCTCCGATGCTCAAGTCAGTGACTTTTACGTAAAAAACAATTTTATCTGGGTAAAAACAATCGTAGTCTACTTACGACCAATGCCCGACGAATAGTGTCTAATCGGACGATCCCTACGGATGCCGTGTGCCCCTGTGACCAAAAGAAAGAATGTTAGAGGTAGTCCTTGGATAGACCAACGACCCTCCGATGTTCAAGTTAGTAAGATTTCATGAGAAAGGTTAATTAAAAGAAGTATTTCTTCAAGTGCGCCGCATTCCAGCTTCGTGGGATATCTCGGTCGTCCACAGTTTGTAACCGATAAACCCCTTTCTGACGACGGCAGTTATTCAATAGGGCCCTTCCCACATAGCGTATAACTAACCTGTGTTTTTCTCATGTGTGTTTTGGAAGACACGCCGTAATACGTAGTCTCCCATTTGGAAAACCTTTACCTTGACTTTCTTATTGAAATGTCGCTCGACCACTTGACGTTGTGACGCCATCTGAATATAGGCGGAATCCCTCAGTTCTTCTAGTGCATCAACGTCGTAGCTATGATTTATTGCATTGTGTTCGATAGCGGAGTGTGGAGCGATCGATAAGCTTGCTTCTATTGGTAACACGACCTCACACCCATAGACTAGAGAGAAAGGCGTCTGCCCGGTCGAGGTGCGGGGAGTCGTACGATTGCCTCACACCCACCGTCCTTTTGCCGTGCTCAACTTTTTCTTCATCAAATTTATAATGGTTTTGTTGCTCGTTTCTGCTAATCCGTTAGATTGGGGTTAACGAGGTGTGGATGTTATAAGTTTGATGTTCCAATCGTTGCAGAATTGCCTCGTCTTTTCACAAATGAATTGTGACCCGTTGTCACATACTATTTTGGATGGGATACCAAATCTGGATATAATGTTAGTTCGAATAAAAGATATCACCTCATTATCCCGTACCTGGGAGAAAGCGGCGACCTCTATCCGTTTTGAAAAATAATTGGTAAGAACCAATAAGTATATCTTTTGTCCCAGTGTTGGAGGGAGTTTTCCGACGATATCCATTCCCCAGCGCATGAAGGGCCATGGCACTAGCGAATAATGCAAGGGTTCAGAAGGCTGTACGTACGTCGCTGCGTCCTGCTGTAAACTCGGCCAATAATAACTCTGTCGAGAGATCCTGTTTGCTAGGCTTCGTCCCCCCGAATTGTTTCTGCAATCGCCATCATGCATTTCTTGGAGGACTTTTTGAGCTTCAGTTGGCAGGAGGCATCGTAGGTTTAGTCTGGTGGATGACCTCCGGTATAATTTTCCTGCAGTAAGCACGTACCGAGAGGCCTTAAAACATATCCGTCGAGCTTCTATTTTGTCCTCGGGGAGTATATCATTTGCTAGATACTCTCGGATTTCTTTGGTCCAATCATTTGGCTCATCCAGCACCGTTACTTGATCATGTTCCACACCTTCTGTCGAGGTACCCATTAGACGAATCATTGTTACGGTGTCGAAGGATGATTTAGACAGGGCCGACCCTAGGTTGGCGAGTGCATCTGCTTGTACGTTTAGATCCCGAGGAATTTGGCTGATATCGATAGATTCGAACCTTTTTACCAGCGCTTTGGCGACTTGCTAGTATGCCGTCATTTTCGAGTCTTTCGTCGCAAACTCGCCATTCATCTTGTTGACAACGAGCAAGGAATCACTTTTGACTTGCCCCCAGGTTATATGCCAGGTCTAGTCCTACGATCAATTCTTCATATTCTGTTTCATTATTAGTGACCTTGAAGTCGCAAGATAAGGAATAGACCATAGTGCCCCCTGTGGCGATTTCAAGACGATACCTAGTCCAGATCCTCGGATGTTAGAAGATCCATCGACGTATAGTGTCCACAGTCGATCGTCTTGGGTCGCCACAATGAGTGTTTCTGCGACGGCTAGTTCTTCCAACTCAGGGCTGAACTCTGCGACGAAGTCGGCTAAGGCTTGCGATTTTACCGCGATTTGGGGTTTATACCTTACATCGTAGTTACTGAGATAAATGCTCCACTTTGCGCAACGCCCCGTTAGTTATGGCCTTCTTAGCACGGACTTCATTAGGAAGTTTGTAACCACGTTGATAATATGAGATTCAAAATAGTGTCACAGCTTCTTGGCTGCCGTTACCAGCGCTAACAGTAATTTTTCCATAAACGTGTCCTTTTTTCTGCGTCGAGAAGGGATTTGCTGACATAGTATATCGTAAATTGTTGTCTTTCTTCTTCTCGGACGAGTACAACAATTATCGAATTCGAGCTTATGGGGTGGTATAGCTGAAGTTCTTCCTCTTCCTTGGGTTTCGATTGTAATGGTGGAGAACCAATGTATTCTTTTAGAGCTTGTAATGCCTTTTCGTTGTCACTTGTCCAATCGAATCCTTTGTTTTTCTTGTGGACGTTATAGAATAAGTGACACCTGTCGGACGATCTTGAAATGAAACGGTTAAGGGCGGCTACATGCCCCATCAGCCGTTGAACTTCTTTGAAGTTTTTGGGTGATTTTATTTCGCTGAGTGCCTTAATCTGATCTGGGCTGGCTTCTATGCCCCATTGCGTCACCATGTGCTCCAAAAATCGTCCCGCTCGTACTCCGAAAAAACACTTGGTCGGGTTTAGTTTCATTTGGTATTTTGTAAGGACGTTAAACGATTGCTGTATGTGGGCCACATGATCGGTTGCTCGCTTGGATTTGACCAACATGTCATCGATGTACACCTCCATTGTGTCCCCCAAGGATTGCTTAAACATCTGGTTGACCAGTCGCTGATATGTGGATCCAACATTCTTGAGGCCAAAGGGCATGACCTTATAACAGTAAATGCCTTTATTGGTCATGAAGGTTCTTTTCTCTCGGTCTTCAGGATGCATGAGGATCTGGTTGTACCCCGAGTACGCGTCCATAAAGGTTAATAATTCATGCCCGATAGTAGCATCGACCATCGCATCTATATGAGGAAGAGGGAACGGATCTTTTGGGCATGCCTTATTAAGATCGGTGAAATCTATGCAAACCCTACATTTCTCGCTTTTCTTTTTGACGACAACAACGATGGCTATCCAATCGGGATATTTCATCTCTCGAATCTTCGCCGCTTTTAATAAATTATCGACTTCTTCATTAGTCACTATATTGCGTTCTGGGGCAAATTTTCGGCGTTTATGTTTCACCGGTTTGATTGTCGGGTCGATAGATAATCGATGGGATATAATGTTGCGGTCGATTCCGACCATATCTTCGTGCGACCAAGCGAAGCAATCGGTATTCCGTTGGAGGAATTCGATTAACTTTATCCGGATTGTAGGTTCAAGAGATTCCCCTATGTAGACCTCTCTTTCAGGATGACTTGGATCGATGGTAACTTCTTGTAGTTGAGGATCATCGGCCGAATCTTCCTCGTTCTGTAATTGCTAGATGCGCTCCTTGCGAGGTTTCATCGCCGTCTTGTAGCATTCTCATGCGATTTTTTGTTCACTTTTGATTGCTTGAATTCCCCATTGGGGTTGGGAATTTGAGCACCTGGTGATACGTTGAAGGGACCACTTTCATTCCATGAATCCAAGGTCTTACAAGGACGACGTTATACGCGGATGAACAGTCGATAACGTTAAACTTGGTTGATTTATTGATCCCTTTTCCGTAGATGGGAAGTGTGATTTTTCAAACGGTATGAGCCGTGTCGCCGTTGAATCCTACGAGAACTGTCGATCGTTGTATGATCTCGCTTTCACTTATTCCTATGGCTTTGATGGTGCAGAGGAAAATAACGTTGGCTGAAATACCTTCGTCGATAAGTACTCTCTTGGTAGCGCAATTCCCGATGGTTAGCGGAACCATAAGGCCGTCGTGATGCCCAACGGACAAGTCGCCGAGGTCGTGGTCGTCGAACGTGATCGGCATGCTCTTCAGGTCTATCTCCAACGTTGATCTATGCGTTTTGGGAATTCTCGAACTGTTCGATGGTTGGGTAGCGTGCCTCTTCGCAGCTGAATATGTAAGACCGCAGACGTCCGACCCACTTGTAATGTAATTTACAGTATTAGTAGCATTTGGGGATGGAGGTTTAAAAACATGATTTTTCCAGCGGTATAACCCATGCGGCTTCTTTCCTTAATGCTACGCAATCGTCGGTCATGTGACTGTTATCACTGTGGAAGCCGCACCACTTCGTCGTGTGCTTATTTTCATGCGGTCGATCATTTTTCTTTGGCCATCGTACGGTCGTCGGCACGTCCCGCGAATATATAGCACGATATTTTGGGATGTTGAGGGTATCGTGTGGGTGGTGCGTCCCTCCTTTTTTCGAATCGAACGTTCGATATATATTTGGGGGAATCCGCCCTAGATATCGCACGATTCTTGAACTCTGGTTTCTTTACGCCAAGGATTCTTTTATCGTCGGTGTGCTTTCGACGGAACGATGCATCGTCTTCTACCCTCATACGGGCCAGCGTTCGTGCTCGTACGTCTTTAAAGGTCTCCACCGGGTACTTAGTGAGATCTAGGTAGAGGTTAGACGTGTTGTCCAAACCTCTTTTGGATGCTTCTATGGCCGTCCTGATGTCGCAGTTCCGAATACCTATCATTTTAGAATTAAATCGGTTAAAATAATTGCGAATGGATTTGTCAGATCTTTGGTTAACGTAATATAAATCTCCCGCCTGTTTCTCCATCTTGCGACTGCTGGCGAACTGTTGGACGAATTGGTTGGCTAGATCTGCAAAAGAGTTGATCGATTTTGGCTTAAGGTTGATCAGCCATTGAAGGGCAGCTCCGGTGAGTGTTGCTCCAAAGGTTTTACACATACAAACCTCTTAGTACGGTAGGGAGATCGACACAGCCCACACCAACTGCTCGTATTGTGCGATATGTTCGTTTGGAACTGTTATCCCTGAATACTTTGGGGTGAACGTCGGGATATTGTATTTCTTGGGAACTTCAACTAGGGCGATTGCGTTCGAAAAAGGCGACGTTTGGAACCCTGTTGGTGGCTCAATGTTAACCGGCACAACGGCTCCCGGGAGTTTTGACAGTAGGGCCAACACTTTTTCGTTTTGCTCTTCAAAGAGCTTAATTCGTCTTGCTACGGGTTCCGCGACAGGGATGCTAAAGGTGCTTTGATGCTCGCCCCCTAGGTCTATTGATTTGTCGGTGAACGCGTTCTGGACGTAAGAATTCTGCTGAGGTATCCCTGCGTAGTTTTGGTTGAGATTTTGTGCCTGATTGTTGGGATTTGCCTATGATCCGGATTGCTGATTATTGAATTGTGGTCGGCCGACATACTGAGCCCATGGCGACCTCGGGCCAGATGGTGGTGGTGGCAACGGGACGTAATTCCCTTGGAAATTCCTTTGAGCCTTCAGTTGCTGAATACGTACTTGTGCGGCATACAATTCGGCTCTCAGTGTTGCTTCCGCGGGATTGGTTCCGTGATATGCCATTAAAGAACTGAAAAGAAAATCGTTAGTAACGGTTGCGTTTTGCCGGAGAATTCCTTCGATCAGGCCCCACGGTGGGCGCCAAACTGTTACTGCCAAAAATTGGTTTGTTAAATTCAACCTAAGGTATATGTGGAGCTGATCGATCGAAGTTAGTGTTCTATGAAAAATGCAACAAATAATAAGCGAAAATTAAAGACAAAGGAATTGGTGACGCGGAAAAAACCCTTTAATGAGGGAAAAAAACCGTGGGCGATAAGGGATTTGTTAGAAATTAAAGTATGAGTCAAAGAAGAGATGTCTACAAAAGCCAACACACTCTTTCTTGTTATAACTAATTGTTGTTAGACGCTCCCTTTTAGACACATGGCACTTTGTAATTGGCTAGTATTTTGACTTTCTGTTTTTGTAACTGTATAAATAGCATTGTATTGTGTTTGTAAAAGTTGTCGATCAATACATTTACAGTTTGAAGAATACTGTGCGTAATTCATAATTTTGTCTACTTTGATTCAAAGTTATCATTTCATAATCTTTGTTCTTCATTCTGTTTACTGTTCTATTGATTTAAATTGTTAATTGATCTGCTTCCACATTTCACTTTGATTCAATACTCTCAATTAACAATCGGTTTAAAGGAATCTGGAACCAACAATTGGTATCAGAGCCTTCTAATCAATCTATTGATTATTAGATCTCTTCCATTGAAGAAATTCCTTTCGATCGAACAGTATTTTCTCAGATTCAAAATTTGTTTATTAATCCACTCTGTTTTACGAGATTTTGTTAAATCGTTAACAATCTTCTCTTAAATTGAGTCATTCATTTTGTAATCAAGAAACGGTGATATTATCGAATTCGTTCTTCTACCAAATTGAGATTTAATTGTTCTAAATTTCTTTCAAATCTTCAAATTTTCTCTTCTATCCTACTCAAATGGCAAATTCGAGCTTGAATGCTGTTTATACGTCTGGGTCCCTGACTAAACCTCCAACTCTTGTACGTGATGAATACCCACAATGGAAGATTCGAATGGTTAACTTCTATGAGGGATTGGATGCCGAGTTATATCCAATTATTCAAAACGGTCCGTTTGTTCCCACCACTACTATTCCCGAATTCCGACCGCAAATACATATGAGGTACCAGCAAGACTGGTTCAGAAGTCAAGGAATAACTGGACTGATGAAGAAAAGGCTAAGGTGGAATTAGCTAAGAAAGCTAAGTCTCTATTGATAATGGCCATTCCAAATGAGATTTTTCAATCTCTGGACTCATGTGACACAGCAAAAGAATTATGGGATCAACCGGAGAATCTCTTAGAAGGTGGTGCGAAAATGAAAAAGAACGAGAAGAGCCCAAGCTCTAAATGAATATAATAGTTTTCAAGCGCCGACCGATGAATCTCTCGGAACAAACATTTCATCGATTCAACAATACGATTAATCTCCGCAAGAGATGTGACATTGTTAGATCAAAGGAAGACAACAATGTTCTATTTCTCGAAGATTAAACCACGAATGGTCAAATCTATCCATGTCACTACAAGCCAATCGGGACCTTGAACAATGGTCGCCGCATGATGTATTTGGTACACCGCAAGCTCATGAAAAAGAAGTTGTTCGTAAAAGAACAAACATCGGAGGTCCTACGGCTTTGATCTCGAAACAAAAGGAATCGAAGACGAAGTGATGACAGGAAGAAATCGAAGGCCTTCATATCGTAGACTCGCTCCGAAGATGACTGCGAATCGGATGATGAAATTAAAGCGTTTGCCGACTCTCCGGCTTTAATAACCAAGCAATTTACTAATCGTTTTGGAAATAGGTCTTTGAAAGGAAATAAACGATTTGATCGTCCCTATGTTCCTAAACAAGAAGTACGAGAGTAGAGAAAACGAGAAGAAGAGAAGAAAGAAGAAGAATTAAAAAGGAAGAAAGATGTCTGCTACGGATGTGGCAAGCCGGACATTACTCGAGAGATTGCGGAGGAGCTGCGGAAAGGATAAGACTTATTACAAAAACAAATATAAGTACAATGTCACCGAAAGAGCACACTTTGCGTAAAAAGAAAAGCCGGGTGCAAGATGAATCCGGCGGTGATGAAGCCATGTTACGTGGAATGGCGAACACAAACGAATCGAGAGGATCAACCCTCCGAGTCACCGGTTAGTAATTTCTCCGGATCATCCGAGCTTGAACAAACGATTGTGATGTTATCAAACAATTTTGAGGAACTAAAACCGAAACTCACAATCGAAAAGAAATTACGAAAAAGTACTGAGAAAACTCTTTCTACAATCAAAAGGGAAAGAGATATTTTCAAAAGAGAAATGGATTTACTTACAGAAGAAAAACTCGAATTAAATACTGCAAAGGAAACGATTTCCATGAGTTTAAAACTTTACGAAGAAAAACTTAAAAAGGAAATTTTGAATCTCAATAAACTTCGGAAGGAAAAGAGAAAGAAATCGAGACAAAGAGAGTGATAGACTCAACTACGTAGCACTTAAAAACTATTTTCGAAAGAGAGAGAATTTTTACACATTGAACTTCAACGGAAAAAAGCTACAGATTATAACATATCCGGATGCACGAAGGTTCATGACAAAATTAACACACAAGTAGGAAGATCCGGACTTGGTTTCGAGGACCTAGATCCCTACACGTGTAAGAAAAGGTCGGATACGAAATCTGTTTTTTTGTGTTGGACAAATACGAAGCCAAAGTTTCCAATTTTGTATGAAAAATCTATTTTTAAAAAATCTAGATATGAAAACCATCATAAAAAAGGCAAACTTAAATTCGAAAATATTGAATATTGTTGTAAAACAAATGTTGATCTAAATAAAGTTCAGAAGAAAGAGGATATTTTCAATTTTGGTTCAAATAAACATACAATTTTGAATCCAGTATGCGGATATTTTTGTTCCAAGTCGCAGAGGAAGATCTACGACTTATGTTTGAAAACGATATTCTCTCTACTCCGGATAAGTGTTTTAGAAATGAAACTCTTTGTGAGAATCATCCAGAGATCTCTCCCTGTTCATTTGAAGATTTACATCTTTCTGAAACTCAAGAAAGCTTGGCTGAGATTACGTATCCATGGGAGAATGACAATAATAATGAAGAATTTTTTGATAACTCTGAAAATTACCTTTCAAATTTAGAAATAAATTCTTTTAAATCATCAAAAGTTATCACAAATAATTCAGAAATTATTGATAAAAAGGATGATTATTTGTATACTGATAAATCTCAAGAAATCAGAGCTTCTGATAGAGATTGTGCTAAACTTTCAAGTGGTATACCTATTCTTTCTGTTTCGTTCCCGTAACCGAGAAAATCGCATCTATACATCCAGACTTCTTAGATATGTGTCTCAAAGCCAAAACATGTCTTGAACTTGAGAAAGAGGCAGAACTCAAAAACAAAGTGCAAAATCAAAAGATTTTAAACTCTACTCTTCCGAAGTTTACTAATATTCAAAAAGGCAAATGGAAATCCTCTAATTCTCATGTTCCTTTTTCAGTAAATAACAGAGCTTCTGCAAAAGTAGATCAGAGGAAGAACACACAGAAGAAAAGGCCAGAACTAAAACAAAAGTCTAGTCTAGATAGGTTCTCTAGAACAACTGATACTAGAAAAGACTTTAGAAAGAATAATTGTAATTACCATTCTCGCAATGAAAATTCAATTCAATCTTCTATGTTTCGATCTTACGAATGTTTTTCACCGTTCTTAAAGTTAAAACAATTTTTCTCGCAAACCTACGATCATTCCAATTCACGCGTATGTTTGTCACAAAAAGAAAAAAACCCAAAAAAACCAAAAACCAAAAATAAAGTCTTTACCTTCTGTTAAATCAAAAAACGAGCATACTCTAAAAGCTAACATAAAAGGACCCATTATGCGATGGGTACCTAAGAAATTCTGATCTTTGATTGCGTAAACGAGCGTGTGCATATCCGGTATCTTGACTCTGGATGCTCGAGGCACATGATCGGATCCCAAAATTTACTATCCCAATTCAAGGACAAATCGGTGGAGTAGTAACTTTTGGTGATAATGGTAAGGGTCAAATAAAAGGCTACGGTACTCTACAAGAAGGTAATATCACCTTATCAAAGGTAGCTCATGTTTCAGCTTGAAACATAACCTCCTTAGTGTAAGTCAACTTTGTGATTCTAAAATACTAGTAGTATTTGATGAAAAACATTGTTATTTATTCTCTAAGGCGAGGTGAAGAACTTTGGAGAGCAGACGGGAAAGGTAACTTGTATATGATGAATTTTATCTCTAAGGATGGTAAGGAAACTTTATGTCTCATCTCCAAAAAGAGTGAAGTTGCGTGGCTCGGCATCATAAAATGTCTCACTTAAATTTTAATAATCTTGAGATGCTTGTTAAAAACAAACCGGTATCCGGACTTCCGTATATTCATTTTCAAAAAGATCACCTCTCGCCCCGCATGTGAAATGGGCAAAATTAAACGAGCATCTCATAAAACAAAAAGTGATCATTCTTGTACTAGACCTCGCAATTATTACATGTGGATCTCGTGGTCCAATTGCAATTCGAGTCTATCCGGTAAAAAGTATATTACGGTACTAATTGATGAATTTTCCAGATATACTTGGCTTGCTTTCGTTCGTCAAAAGTCAGAAGTCCCAGTGGTACTACAGAATATGATGACCAGAATTCAAGTTCTTCTACATCAGAAGATTCAGCAGCTTCGAAGTGATAATGGTACATAATTCAAGAACGCCAAGCTTGAATCGTATCTTGTTGAACAAGGAATTACTCAAAACTTCTCTGCTGTTCGCACTCCACAACAAAACGGTGTAGTTGAACGTCGCAACGAACCTTGGTTGAAGCGACGTAACGACGCTCGCAGCCTTCGGTCTCCCAATTCACTTCGGGCCGAAGTCGTTGCTACCGCTTGTTTCACTCAAAATCGTTCAATTATTGTCAAGAGGCATCTCAAAACCTCTTATGAGCTGATTAATAAAAGAAAACCATCTGTAAAATTTTTTCATATCTTTGGCTGCAGATGTTTTATCTTAAATGACAGAGATAATCTTGGCAAATTTGATCCGAAGTCCGATGAAGCTAAATTTTTAGGCTACTCGTTAAATTCAAGAGCTTTCCGAGTTTTTAACTTACGAACAAAAACTGTTATGGAAAGCATCAACATTGACTTCGATGATAACACCCAACCGACTTCCGAACACTCTACTTCGAACTCAAGCTTAATATCGTTACTTCGACTATCTTTCGGGTTCCGGAGAATCCGAGATTGATGCTATTTTTCAAGATTTTCTCGGGCGACGAAGTTGTGTCGAAGCTATGTCACCTCCACATTTGCGGATACCGTATATTCTCCAAGCCTCGTGGCATTACTCTCTGCGGTCCTCGCTTCTTCCGTTTCATCCGTCACGTCTATTTGTCCGTAAGTTTCCACTACTTCTACATCCGCCACCCGTAAGCTACTTCGTTCCATCATCCGAGGGGGAGACACAAGGACGGGTGACAAAACGGATACCGTAAGGACATACGAGAAGAAAATACGAGAAGATTTTGTGTTTCCGGATGAAATCATTTCGTCAAATAAAACAACCCAATCAATTTCTCAACCCGGAATGACGAAATGGACTAAATCTCACACACGGATCTTATAATTGGTAGTCCTTCCGAGGGGGTCGTAACACGATCCTGCTACCGCAAATGAAGCATTCTTTGTTAATTTTCTTAGTATGATCGAACCTAAACGTGTACATGAAGCCTTAGTTGAACCAAGTACCGGGTGGATGCTATGCAGGAAGAACTACTTCAATTCGAAAGAAATAAAGTTTGGCGTCTTGTTCCTTTACCAAAAGGCAAAGTTGCTATTGGCACAAAATGGGTATTTAGGAACAAAAAGGATGAAGATGGAATTGTTGTCAGAAATAAAGCTCGTTTGGTGGCTAAAGGTTACTGTCAAGAGGAAGGTATCGATTATGATGAAACCTTTGCTCCTGTTGCAAGACTAGAAGCAATAAGATTATTCTTGGCTTTCTCTGCATACAAAAACTTCAAAGTCTACCAAATGGATGTTAAATGTGCATTTCTTAATGGATGTCTAAAAGAAGAAGTGTATGTTGAACAACCTGATGGTTTCAAAGATGCAAGATATCCAGAATATGTTTATCTTCTTGACAAAGCTTTGTATGGTCTAAAGCAAGCCCCAAGAGCCTGGTATGAACGACTATCAAAATTTCTGATCAACAAAGGATATGAAAAAGGTAAAATCGATACAACTCTGTTCATCAAAAGAGGCAAAGGTATGTTAACTATAGTTCAAATTTACGTGGATGACATAATATTTGGTTCTACTCATCAAACAGAAGTTGATTTGTTTTCTAAGCTGATGGAAACTGAATTTGAAATGAGTATGATGGGAGAATTAACTTTCTTCCTAGGACTTCAAGTTAAACAAAGCACCTCTGGTATCTTTATAAATCAGGCAAAATATGTTTCTGACATGCTTAAAAAGTTTCATCTTCAAAACTCATCATCCATGAAAACACCTATCTCTCCAGGTATGAAATTAGGACCTGACTCCTCTGGTAAATCTGTTGATATTACCAGCTACAGAGGCATGATTGGTTCTCTTTTATATTTAACGACAAAGTAGACACGATATTATGTTTGCCACTTGTCTTTGTGCTCGTTATCAAGCCAATCCTAAAGAGTCTCATTTGTGCTCGTAAAAAGAATTTTTAGGTACTTAAAAGGTTCACCATCGTTGGGCCTTTGGTATCCTAAAAATTCTGGATTTGATTTAATGGCGTATACAGATTCTGATCATGCAGGTTGTAAGCTTGACAGAAAAAGTACATCAGGTAGCTGTCAACTTCTGGGAAATCGACTTATAAGTTGGACATCCAAGAAACAAAACTGCGTATCCACATCTACAGCAGAAGCTGAATATGTTGCTGCTGCTAGTTGTTGTTCACAAGTTATTTGGATGAAGACCCAACTCGAGAGATTATGGTACGATATACGATAAGATTCCCATCCTACCGTGATTAGAAAGTGCTATCGCCATTACGAAAATCCGATTCAAAGCATTCCAAAACAAAGCATATCGATGTCAGGTATCATTTCATCAAGGATCATGTCGAAAAGGGTACAATCGAAATGTATTTTGTTTCTACTGATTATCAACTTGCTGATATTTTCACAAAAGCTCTTGATGAGAGACGCTTTAACTTCTTAATTAGCAAGTTGGGAATGCTTAATATGTAAAAATGATTTCTTCAGAAGCATCCAGAAGCCTCTGAACTATTCTGACGATACTTCAGAAGTCATCAGAAGTCTACGATGCTTTACGAACTCTTCGAACACTTCGAAGCCTTCCGAGTTACTACGATTTTCTGTTTCATAATAATATTTTTCTTTCAAGAGAAATCATAAAGTGCAGATTGAGAAACGAGGTAAAGAAGCTACTACAGGGGGAGTTCACCATTCAAGGGGGAGTATACCATTCAAGGGGGAGTTTACCATTCAAGGGGGAGTTTCACAATGCAGAAGATATTCGTCTAAGTCTAACTCTGGTTAGCTGTCTTCTGATTTACTATTTCACTTAAATTTTATTTGAATCTATCTGCTCTGAGTTTCTCTTGCCGCCAAGGTCTCTTAGACTTTTGATTCATTTCAAATTTTTTTTAATATAAATCAAGTCGACATGTTTTTCAACTAAATTTTCTATAAATTGATATTTCTTATAATTTCCATTAAATATATAAATTCAATCAACTCTTGCCTCCAAGGTTGTTTAAATCTATATGTTTAATGCAAATTCTTCTTTATTATTCTTTTATAGAAACTAAACTCTCATGTGATTTTTGTTTTCACTTCACTGATTTTTAAACTTAAATAAATAAAATTAAGATTAAAATCTGTGTTTATTCAATTAATTCAAACTTAATTGATTAATTAAACAGATTTTTTTATTACTTTTGTTTATTTCTGCTTTTAAGAATAACAGCCTCTACTACTAAATCATCATCATACATGTGTCTCGTCGTACACGTGTCCCCAATCGAAACACTGCATGTGTATACCCGCGTGCTTACATCAGCTCAAATGAACCGTTTTTTTTCCCCCAAACTTAATAACCCCTTCCCATTCTACAGTTTCTCTCTCACATAAAACCCCCAATTTCAACCTTCATCTTCTTCCTCGCAAATATTCCCTAAATCAGTGTTCATTCTCTTTGCAAAGACAAAGTTTTCTATTGTCAAGCATTCAAAATTTTGAAATGGCTTCCAACTGTGCTCGTCCTTCCAACAATGATGAAGAAAGAATCATCGATTCAACTGCGGATAGTACTCCCATTGTGAAACTGCCATTGAAGGCGAACAATGTGCAGGTACTGCTCAACCCTAACACTTATCAACCAGAATTTCGCATCATGATCGAGTTTCTACAACAACACCAGTTGAATCGAGCCCTAACCCTAACCAACCCAAACATCCCTGAAATCTATGTCTAAGAACTGTGGCAAACAATGATCATCGAAACTGATGAAACACTCGCCGGTTCTGTCACCCATCCTGAACAAGTGGAAATTGCTGTTCAAATCCCCATCACCAAAAGAAAACTTGCCAAATATTTCCATCTTCCCCTTTCTGTGATCGAAGTGGATGGCAAACCATTCCCAATCCTGCCCTAGAAGAAAACCCTTCCACAGAAGCCCTCCTAGCCTTCATAAATCTTCTGGGTTACAATGAACCTCTTACAAGGCTGTCCGAATTCAAGAGGAAGAAGTTGCCCCCAATGTGGAATCTACTCGTCTCCATTCTCAACAAGAGCCTAACCTGCAAAATAGGTTCTCTGGATCAGGCTAGCCGAAACATTCTGACTATAATGTATGGGATGTTCTTCAATCGACCCTTGGACTATGCAAGTCTCATCTTCCAAGAGATCAAAGCAGCTGTGCACACTAAGGTGCTCCATCAGAGTCAGGGAAAGCCACTACCAGCACTCATGTTCCCAAGATTTCTATCTCTCATCACTCATCCTGCAATTGGGGCAATCGAAGCTCCCCTGATTCAGCCATTCTGCAAAATTGCATCAATGAGCTCCCATAGATCAACCATCGACAGCATCGGCTACTCTGCACCCGCAGAATTATCCGGTACATGCTAAACCTAATCCCATCTAGCTCTTCTAAACTCCAAATCTATAGAAGCTCTATGGTTTTCTCGGAAACGAGAGAATTCCTACCCCAGAGCACTTAGAGCCAGGTGTAGGTGGTCAGGGGTCTGGTGAGCATGAGCTTGAGAAAAATAGGAGTGAACATCCGAGTGCTTCTACCCATGCCGACCTTCTATTAAATGAAGGTACAGAAGATGTCCTCAGAGACACATATGAGTGTTCCTCTCCTATTCCCCAAAGGGCAACCACAACTTCTGAGGTTGATGTCACCACATCTCCACTCATTGACTTAGAACAGCCCAGTTCAAACCACCAAGAAACCAGCCGTTCAGAGGATTCTTTTTCTTCTGAATCAAATTCATCTGGGGAAAGCACCTCCACTTCATCATCCTCCCAAAAGGATGATGATGATAATATAAGAGTTCATTCGCCCCGAGTTAACTCGCCACTTCCTTCACCACATGTTCATGTCTCCGTGATCGACATACCAATACGCACAGAGGATGAGTCCACATCCTCTCCTAGGATAGATGCTAATGAATTCCCATCGGAGGGTTACGACCTAGGAATGCACCTCTTACCGGAGTGTTTACACTTCATCAAGGTAAGCATCTTGTCTTCGCACCTCATCCTCCGATGATGAGGATAATGTTGAAACGGTCGGAACAACCGAAGAGGAGCTCGTGAATAACGACCCTCAAGGCGGTTGGAAGTCCTTCTACACTCAACGTCAACACGGGTGTAGAAGGCCCCTACGAACGCGAGGGTAAAGGGGCTCCATGTGTTGGAGATGCACCGGTTACATCTTCTGATTTCGTCACAAATGCAGCGTTCTTGGCATTTGCTGATCAAATTCAGAGATCTGTGGAAGATCTAAAATTATCCGTGACTACTAACAATTCTCTTCTTCTGAGCCTTCAATTTAAAATTGAAAGTCAGAACTCTCTCTTAAACGGATCTTCGGCGCCAAATGAGTACCTCTCAAGAATATCGAAGGCCTATTTTCTTTGAACAATTTTTGCTCTTGAAAAATGGTCTTCAAGCAAATGCAGAGGCAATCTCTCAACTTCCAGAATCTCTACGTGCCTCTGTAGACTACAGCTCTCTGGTGGCCGATATACAGAAGATTGTCAAGACCATCATTACTTCTGATGATCCCTCTGGGTCTACGCTCGTCAAGAAATCTGACCTCGCCTCTTTCCAGAAGATTATTCTTGAGCGAATGTCTACCATCGCTTCAAAGTACTCTTCCAAGCCCTCCACATCCTCAACAGACCAGAAACTTGCTGCTATCGAATCTACTCTATCTCAACTCGTGCCTCTGGTTTCTTCTATTGCTGAGGCGTTTAATGCCAAGAAGAAAGCCAAGGAAGAAAGGGCTTGCAAAAAGGCAGAGCTGAAAAGAAAAAAACATTCTGAGGATCAGGATCCTGATTCTCAGAAGGGGGAGAAAGGTCCTGAGCCTAAGCAAGCCAAACAAACACCACCAGAACCAAACACGACCACTGCTGACTCTTCAACTCCAAAACCATCACAGCAACCTTCTTCTTCAAAACAAGTGTCGCTCACTCCAACACCTCTGGCTACGCATTCTGGGCCTCTACCCAGAGATCCAGATCTAGCTAAGTTCATTCTGGATCTTATGGGAAAAAGCAGAATCCCGAGCTCTCCGGCTGAAAGGGCTGAAATAGTCAGAGCTCACGAAGAACGAGAACGAGCTAAAGCTGCAAAGGAAAGAGCTAAAGCTGAAAAAGAAAGGGCCAGAGAGGAGGATGAGGAAGTGTTCAGAGCTGAAAAAGAAAAAGAAGAAGAGATAATACGCTAGAGGCTAATCGTTGAAGAACAAATAGAGATAGAGAGGGCTGAAAGAGAGAATCTGGAAAGAGAGAAGGCTAGACTTGAAGAAGAACTACAGAGACAAAATTTTGAAGCTGAAGAAAGAGCAAGAGTCAGAGCAGAGGCCGCTCAGAAGCAGAAAGAGATCAGAAGAGGAGAATTTGAAGAAAAATTAAACAAAGTTGGAAACATTGAACTTCCAACACTTGAAGTTGAGAAAAGGCACATGTATGCTCCAACGGATCGTAAGATTTATCTCATGATGCCTAACTTCGCAAACCAATACAATGTAAGCAATGAAGTTAAAGATAACTTCATGGCTCATAAACAAGACGAAAGACGGTTTTCACTATCGCTCCAATTACAAAGATCACGGCCATGAAACATAAGCGGTTTCAAGATACACCCGTTTGGTACACAATCTACGAGATAGTCGGATCAAACAACAAGAGTTATTACATATGTGATAATGATCCGTTGTCCATCCATCCAAATGATCTCATTTTTCCGGAAGAATTTATGAAGACTCAAATTTTCCGAACGCAAAGATCCACAAGACCATGTTGCCTACACTAGAATTATTCTATGTATGAAATCATACATTAGATACAAAAGGCGGTCGACTTCAGGATTGGATTAAATTTCAAAATGGATAATCTGGCTATCTCTGCACCAAATGAGGAACTTGAAGGGATAAGCAAATTCAGAGTGGGTAGACTTCTTACTGAACCAGAAGAGGGAATCATCTTCAAAAGACCAAATGGAAAGAGCTTCTTTCGCATCAAAGAAGCTCACAAATACTCTTCTGAGGTAGTCTACATCATCAAGTGCTATGCTGGCTTAGACACGACAAATCCAGATGTTGCAAAGAAAGTAGAGAAAAGACTTGATGGACTTCAGAAGAACAGAGAGCTTATCAATAATATTTCAAGTATCATTGCTGCTGTGGATCCTCTCTGAAGAAAGTTTTTTTTGACTTCATACTTAGGGGGAGAATGTTAGAAATTAAAGTATGAGTCAAAGAAGAGATGTCTACAAAAGCCAACACACTCTTTCTTGTTATAACTAATTGTTGTTAGACGCTCCCTTTTAGACACATGGCACTTTGTAATTGGCTAGTATTTTGACTTTCTGTTTTTGTAACTGTATAAATAGCATTGTATTGTGTCTGTAAAAGTTGTCGATCAATACATTTACAGTTTGAAGAATACTGTGCGTAATTCATAATTTTGTCTACTTTGATTCAAAGTTATCATTTCATAATCTTTGTTCTTCATTCTGTTTACTGTTCTATTGATTTAAATTGTTAATTGATCTGCTTCCGCATTTCACTTTGATTCAATACTCTCAATTAACAATCGGTTTAAAGGAATCTGGAACCAACAGGATTATAGCCGATGCACTATGAGAAAGTGGCGTCAGACAGGGACGCCGTCCTTACGATCGTATGATTACAAAAAAGAAATATCCAAGGTAAATGTATCAAACAACAGAACTTTTTAGAGAGTAAGTGTATGTTCTTAGTTTTTTGAGTCGCACTGGTGGTTGAACGGGGGCTTTCTTGGATTAGACCCCGACTTTTATACCTCCTCTTTTTTGTAACGTCCGTTGGATATTGATGGTTTCTTTAATGGGGCTTGATGGCGTTTGACCGTAACCGCCTAACGGGCTTGAATGGCAATCAAAGGATGATTAACGGTCGATTCATTAAAGGAAGAACGTTTCTTATAATGGGCGCATGTTGGTGCAGTGTCCATCGTTCAAATGTCGCACGTCGAACTCGTTAAGCACAACTTTTCACTTGACGTGGTTTCATTAAGTACTTTTAAGTCGCGTAAGTCGTTTGGTCGAGGGTAATCCTGATCGATCGTGCGTCTTACGGATTTTTACCCAAACACCATTGAAGGATGGTGTAAGGCTTCTGACAAAGTCAGTGAGATCATCAATGCTCAGATCCCTAAAAAGGTCAAGAGTGTTCTGGGATATTCCTCTGACCAAGAAGAAACAAACTCTGATTGTTCCATGCTAAAATTTGGAATGTTTGTCTATTATATACCTGATCCCTTTTCTCAGAAAATTCCTATCACTGAGAAAAGACCCTCTAAACCTAATACCAAGGATTCAAATAAGGTGATTAAGGACAAGTTCCTGACCATGTTCCTATAATCAAGAATTTCCAAAAACTGAAAAAGAATCCTTCTATTCCTTCAGCAAATCATCCTAAATATGGGAAAAGGATCTCTGGCTCAATTCAGCGATCAACACCCCGAATTATGATCGATCTCAGCCGATCTGAACCTGAGAAACTTATATTTCCTCCAAGGTCAATAGAAAAGGGAATTCTTGGTTCTGGTCCTAAAAATGTTTCGACCTCATCCCTGCATGCTTTCAGCTCCAAAGCTGTCTTTAAATACAGATTGTGCTATCACTGTGGTGAAACAACCCATATTACTAGCAAATGCCCTAACGCTACTAGAGCTGAAAAACTGGCTCATGGAAGAAAGTAGCTCAAGCTGAGAAAATCAACAAAAGGGAAATCCATTAAGGTTGGTAAAACTTCCAAGGTGAAGATAATCATTGAAGAAAATTCCTCAGCTAGTAACATATCCGCCAAACCTTCCACTAACACTGCAGGACCCATAGTAGTATGGGTACCTATGAAAAATTAATCCCCTTGTCTTATGCAGAGTGCTAAAGGTATCTGGTATCTCAATAGTAGGTGCTCAAGGCATATGACTCGCAGAAAATCTCTGCTCTCTGAATACAAGGAAGAACCTGGTCCCTCAGTGACCTTTGGTGGAAATGGCAAAGGATACACCATGGGTTATGGCGTTCTATCCCATGGAGCAACATCTTTCAGTTGTGTTGCTTTGTTGAAGGACTAAAGCATAATTTATTAAGCATTAGTCAGCTCTGTGATAAAGAATTCAAAGTTTTATTCACAAAGACTAGGTGTGCAGTCACTGACATTACAAACAAACTTTCTCTAAAAGGCAAAAGATCAGAGAAAGTACATGTCATTAATATGGATAGTTCTCACTCTGAAAATGTGTGATTTATCTCTAGAGCCTCTTCTGATATCAACTGGCTCAGGCACAAAAGACTTTCTCACTTAAACGTTAAGATAATAAATGAGTTATCTCAAAAAGAGCTTGTCAGAGATCTCCCTAAACATGCTTTTACAAAGCAATCTCTTTGTTCAGCATGTGAAAAAGGAAAGATGACAAAAGCTTCTTTCAGATCTAAGCAAGTTTCCTCAGTAACCACCCCTCTTTAATTACTTTACAGGGATTTATTTGGACCAGTCAACGTCCAATCTCTGTCTGGAAAGAAATACACTCTTGTGATACTTGATGAAAATTCCAGATATACATGGGTATTTTTTCTTCCATGTAAGAGTGATACACCTATTGAAATCATTTCCTTTATCAAAAGAATGGAAGTCCTGAACAATCTTACTGTTCGTTCCATGAGAAGTGATCATGGTACAGAATTCAAAAACAGTACTCTGATTACTTTCTTGGTGGAAAAATAAATCACTCACAATTTTTCATCAGTGAGAACCCCTCAGTAAAACGGTGTTGCTGAAAGAAGAAATCGAACGGTCATTGAAGCCGCTCGCTCAATGCTCAACGAATCGCATCTACCAACTCAATTCTGGGCTGAAGCAGTTAACACTGCATGTTTTACTCATAATCGATCCCTGATAGTAAAGCGATTCAGAAAAACCTCCTATGAACTATTTCATGGAAGAAGACCCTCTCTAAAATACCTACATATCTTCGGATGTAGATGCTATATTCTTAATGATAGAGATCGTTTAGGAAAATTTGATCCCAAGGCAGATGATGGTATATTTCTTGGGTACTCTTCTGTATCCAAGTCATTGAGAGTCTTCAACAAAAGAAGACAACATGTTGAAGAAACCATGCATGTGAACTTTGATGAATCTCTCTCAACCAATTCTATTCCTATCCCTGAAGAAGACAATGAATTGAATAGTTGGATGAACTCTCATTATGGGGAACCAAAAACCTATTTCAATGAACAACATAATGCTGAAAATAATATTGATGAAGTCCCTAACTTCTTTCCTACCTAAAGTAATAATCCATCCCCTCAGGATAGATGTTACTCCTCTAAATCAGATTCCTCCCTCTGATACTTCAAACGGTGATTCAACAGTTAACAACCAAGTTCAATCCTCTACTGATGAACCCTTTGGATCCACACCAGGGATGATAAGGGGTGCTGAAAAACCTATTGCTGAAGCATATAACGTTCTCCCTGAACAAGAACAAGTCGATGAATCTCAAGTTGATGAAACTCCTCAACTACTAGCTCAGCGATGGACTGCGAATCATCCAATAGATCAAATTATTGGTGATCCAAATATAGGTATTAAAACCCGCAGGGGTACAGGTAATATATGCCTATATGTCAACTTTATTTAGCTCACTTAACCTAAGAATATAGATGAAGCTATCATTGATCCAAGTTGGGTCTCTACTATGCAAGAAGAGCTAACTGAGATTCGTAGAAACAAAGTTTGGAATCTTGTACCTCGTCCATCTAGTAAAACTGTTATAGGAACTAAATGGGTATTTTGTAATAAACTAAATGAAAATGGCACTGTTATCCGTAACAAGGCTCGACTTGTTGCTTAAGGATATAGACAGGAAGAAGGAATTGATTATGATGAGACCTTTGCTCATGTAGCTAGACTAGAAGCCATAAGACTTTTCTTAGCTTATGCTTCCCGTAAAGACTTCAGAGTTTTTCAAATGGATGTAAAAAGTGTTTTTCTAAATGGTAAACCTAAAGAGGAAGTTTATGTTGAGCAAGCTCCTGGGTTCGATGATCCTAAACATCCTGGTTTTGTTTTCAAACTTCAAAAAGCTCTCTACGGGTTAAAACAGGCTCCTAGAGCTTGGTATGATACCCTTTCTAAATTTTTTTTGAAAGAAAAATTTGTACGTGGAAAAGTTGTTCAAACCCTCTTTCTAAGAAAATATAAAGGTCATACTATTCTTGCTCAAATATATGTTGATGATATTATATATGGTTCCACAAGACTTGATCTATGTACTCGTTTTCCTAATCGAATGAAGAAAGAATATAAGATGAGTATGATGGGTGAACTAACATATTTTTTAGATTTGCAGATTAAGTAGTCTGACAAAGGCATCTTTATATGCCAAATCAAATATGTTAAAGACATGTTGAATAAATTTGAAATGACTCAATGTTCAGCGATGAAGACTCCTATGGCACCTCCTCTAACGTTGAATAAGGACCCTGATGGGAAACCAGTCACTGCCTATAGAGGAATGATAGGCTCCCTGTTGTATCTTACAGCTTGCCGACCTGATATCATGTATTCTACCTGTCTCTGTGCAAGATATCAAGCAGAACCAAAGGAATCCCATCTAATCGTTGTAAAGCGAATATTCAGATATCTAAACGAAACTCCTAATATGGGTCTTTGGAATCCCAAAGGCTCAGGATTCGATCTAATTGGTTACTCTGATAGTGACTTTGCAGGTTGCAAGATTGATAGGAAGAGTATCACTGGTGGCTGTCAGCTACTAGGTGGTAAATTGGTAAGTTGGACTAGTAAAAAGTAAAATTCAGTTTCCACATCAACCGCTGAAGCTGAATTCGTAGCCGCTGGAAGTTGTTGTTCCCAAATCCTTTGGATGAGGAACCCACTCAGAGACTATGACCTTATGCTCTCTAAAATCCCTATTTATTGTGATAGCACTAGTGCTATTGCTATTGCAAATAACCCTGGTCTTTACTCTAAAACCAAGCATATTGAGATCAGATGTCACTTTATCAGAGTTCACGTTATGAGTGGTGAAATTGAACTTCATTTTGTACCAACTGATTACTAGATTGCTGATCTTTTCACAAAGCCTCTTGATGAGTCTAGATTCAATCTATTAATCAGTGAACTTGGTATGTTAAATGCTGAAGAAAAAATGTTCTTCAATAATTTAAACAATTCAGTGAGGAACAAATTAATTTTCAAACCTTTTTTTTCATATCATGAACTCTGATTCAGCGATGTATATCTTATTCAGGTATGTACTTCTTCACCTTACACTCTCTGAATGTTTTCTTATTCAGAGAATGGATCTGAAAATAGAAAAACCATCATTGACAATCCTTTATCAATTTTATAAGAAAAGGACACATCAGACCTTTTACTTACTCACGACGGACCTTGACGTTTCCTATCCTATCAAACTCTAGGGATGTGCGCAAGGTCATCATTTCATTTCAAAAAGCTAAAACCGTCGTTTAGCATTCCTCTCTCTCCTTTTTCTCTCTGTTTAATTCGTTATGCGCTCATACTCACTAAAAGCAAGAATTTGAATTTTCTCTTTGTGCTAACCTCAAGAACACCAAGAATACGCACTTGTGCGTTTTTCTCAGTTTCCAGAACTCGCAAGGTTTGATCTTACTTTTTCTACTCGCTTACATGAACAACAACTTGCATGTTGTATATAATTTCTACCAATCTTTTCTAACTTCTTGTTATAAAGATTTCCAACATCTTGAATATTGAAAATAACTGTTTCTAAACCCTAAAAACCTGTTCTAAGTTTTAACTTAAAACATAAGACCTTTTGGGTTATTTTAATCCAAAATTTCTACTTTCATTCTTCAAAATTGTTTATGGCATTTTAATACCATAAATAGGAACTTTGTTTAAAACCAAAGCATCTGGTTTATACTTCTATGTAATAAGCCATGATTTTTCTCTTTGGTACTCCCATTCTTGAAACAGAAATGGCATCCTCAAGAACTCCGTTCAAGTATGCCGAAGACGAAGTTCTTCGGGTGATAAAGTTTGTAGGGGCTACTGAGTACATTCACCCCTGAGCAAGCCATCGTGAAGCCAAACAACTTCATAGCTCTGATAGACATCCTCGCTGACAAACCTCAATTCTTCGATAGTGCAAAATTTATTAGAAAGTGCCATTTGAAGTATGCTATTACTCACGTTCCAGTTGGCATCACTACCGATCTTCAGCATTTCTAGTTTACTGCACACACTGCAGTCGTCACCACTGAGAAGGGAAATGAACTCACCGCTGTTGATTTCACCATTAGAAATGGAACGTACGCCATTACCGTGGGAGCCGGGCGTGCTGTTCTTCGTCTTCCTTCGAGCAAGCCGTTTCTGTAGATGGCGTTCCCTTTAGGACATGGTAGAAAGTTGAACCTCGCTGACTACATCTTCATCGAACTCTACCATCGAGTTCAGGCACCTAAAAGGGAGAAGACTATCTCTTTTCCAAGATTTGTGGCAACAATCTTGGCACATGTATATGAGGGATACACTAAGGTGGATAATCTGTCCTTATCTAATTTTGGAAACAAGTCCCTAGAGATTCACGAGCTGCCAGGTGATGCTCCATACTTGCCATACATGTTGGATATCATCAGGGACTCTGCCCCTGATATTACCACCGCTCCATCCTCTACAGCTCAGGTAGATACAGTGTCTATATCACTGCCAATCCCTACAGTGATTAGCCCCGACACCACCTCCTCCCCTTCAAAAAGAAAACAGCCGTCCGATTGTCATAAAAAGACCATCGTTCACAAGACGGTTAACAAGAAAGAAAATAAGATGGTATCTCAACACATCAGCCTCTCTAATTTTGGCGTTCTACCACCCCTCTACCACAACAATGATCTCTGCAGCCGTTGCCGCTTCATCGGCACTACCCTCATCCTTAGTGACCTAGGTCACTGAGGATGTAATATCCAGCTCCGCTGAAGTTGGATCAGGTATTACTTGCACAACCCTCTCTTTTTCTTCTTCTTCTTCTGCCTCCTATTTTTTGGTCCGCACATTAACTCGTGATTCAGAGATAGTTGTCCCTATCTCTGATGAGGTTGAACAATGTGCTATCCATGAATCAGTTTTGTTTCGACAATTTGACAATTGGAAAGCCACGTGCACAGGACCTGAGAATGTTTCTCTTAAACATTCTCAGACACAGGTCAGTGATCCTCAAGACACTACCGTAGCTCGCACCATTCTTGAGAGTTCTCCTCACGATACTCTCAAGGTTATGAATACTACATCTCATCACATATCTTGTAATCCAGAGCTCTTTCTGGCTGCTCTGTCCTTGTTATCATCAGGTATCGCTACTCCTTTAGCTACCACTGCCACTACAACAACTGCTGTATCTCTCAGCAAGCCTCCAGTTGCTGACACTACAATCCGCACTTCTTCTTCCTTCAAATCTCCTAAACGAGACAAAGTTGCAGATCTGAAGAAGGTGAAGACGGAGAAGCTTGCCTCCAAGCTTCCCTACTTCATCGCTGAAATCCCATAGATCAGCATCCCTCCTCTCTTGTTCCCTGCCATGGATTTCTTGGTAAACGAATGTGCCCTTACAAGGCAAAGGGTTGATACTTTGTAGATATCCTCTGAGATCATTTTCTCCCAAGTCAGTGGCGTTCCTGGCTTGAAGGCAACAATCAACAACATCTTTAGTGATCTTCAGTCAGTGAGAGATCCTACAAATGCAAACGATCGGGCCATTGTGCACTGCCTACCTGCTGACAACAAGGAGGGGGAGAAATTCGCCAGAGAGCTAGCTGATGAGATTATCGGGCAAGCAAACTTGGTTCTCCTTGGTGAACCCTAACCTCTATACAATCAGCAACCTCCCAACAGCACTGAATACAATAAGGAAGATGATGATGAAGATGACGATGATGAAGAAGACTACGAGGACATCCCTCATCATTCATTAGGAGGAAATGATGATGATGATCCTAGCAAATTCTCTCAATTCTTCAAACGTAATCGCCCGGTAGATCTCTACCTGGAATAGTTTTCAAAGACCCTTTGGGGGACGGACCACCTCCTACTCAGCAGCAATCTAATCCCTCAAGGAAGTCGTGGATCTCGATTCCACTTCTTTGAATTCTGAGGGGGAGAACACTGTAGAGGTATGCCTTCCTCTCGTTACTTATATACCTCCCTCTGAAAAAACAAACATACCCATCTTTTTCTCCTCCAAATTGCAGTTCTGATGAACCTCTCTCAGATTCTCCTATTCTCAGTGATCCTAGTCCCCCAAAGGACGCTACATTTTTTAGGGAACCTTCCATTAAAGATCAGTTCTTGTACATATCTGAATCTGAATCTGAAGAGGAAGAAGGCCTTCTTCCAAGGCATGTAAATAGGCAACCAATCCCTGAACCTAAAGAAGAATAGAGACGAGCAAACTTCATAAGAGACCTCGAGCTAGCTAGAGTAAAAATCGCTCTTCGTACCTCTGAGCCTGAAGCTCTTGTGCCAATAAACGTCTACGACGAGTTTTCCTTTTTGTCACCTGAATAACGAGCACAGGCTCTAGAAGCTCAGCAACTAAGAGAACAAGAAATAAAGCAAACCCAAGAAAGTCTCAAGGTCGCTCAGATAATTGCAAGGGAAGAAACAAGAAGGCAGAACCGTTAGAGACAAGAAGAAGAAAGGAGTGAGCGAGTAGCTGCAAAACTCGCTGAGAAGGAACTCACCACCGATAACCTTAGAGTTAATCCCGTGATAGCCCTGAATGGAGAAAATGAAGAACCAATAGAAGTTGAACTCGAATGGGGTACCAAAAAGGTTGATTTTCGCATCCGCTCTGCAACAATAACACGTGTAACTATCCTAGTACGAAATCAAAGAAGAGGTCCAAGGATATCTGTTACTATGTTCAGAGATGATAGAAGCAAATATGAAGAACCTCAGTATCTTACGTTCTACGGATTCTCTGAATGGTTAGAAATCAGAGATGCCATTCAGGATTCCAAATCTCAACTCAAAGGTGTAGTAGATATACATCTTGATCAGCTATTGCAAAGGATGTCACAATATGTCAACGTTCCTCCTCTCCCTGAGAAAACAAAGAAAAGACGATCAAAGTCCAACATTAAAGAAGGTCCATTGTCCAGAAATGAACATGAGACTAAATTTAGCTATGAAAGTCTTTTCAGTCACCTTATTCTCCCTGATCTTTCAATGCTCAATACATCACTGCCTGAGGCGAGAAAGTATGAAGAAAATGAAACCACTACTCTCCCTGAGGCTGGAATGGTTTTTCTAGGAAATAATGGGGAAACTCTGTTTCTCAGAAATAAGGAGATTAAAAAGGCTCCTTCAAAACTCATCATGATCATGTACTACAACTTTTTATTCACTTATGGACAAAAATATCTTCAATAGGTAATCTATGAGAAAGAATTACGAAGAAGAAAAGTTAAGCTCTCTGACTAGTCTCTGTAGTTTTTCCTTCCCTTTGTAATTTACTTTAGTGTACTGTACTTTACTCTCTTATTGTAATTTCATTTTCCTTGTAATTCTCCAAATTATATTTTTAATGAAATTCAATAAAGTACTCTACTCCATCTGTGTACTGAAAAGATCCCTCAAAATAGTAAAAAGGGACAATGAACATATGAGTTCTAACTTCTTCAAAATCTACATACTCATTGATGTTACACTTTCTAATCACTCAGTGAATGTACTTTTCAGCCTCTACTTATAAAAATTGTGTTTTCATATCCTTATAAATGAAACTCAATTTAAATAAATAGACAAGCTGAAAAGGAACTCACAGATTAGTACTTATATTCCTTTATTTTTTTTAGTTTATCTAAGTCCTTAGTAATCTATTCAAGCAGTTTTCCAATATTGTTTCATCATAATCAAATAGGGGGAGATTGTTGATCATAACTCCTCTTAGTGATTTGAATATGATTCCATGTATACTTAGTGAAAATTCCATTTATAAGAGATTGTTCCTATTCATTGATAGCATACACTGATTGCATTCAGTGATCGCTGAAAATCAAGAACAACGGCTTATCTCTGAAGACCTGAAGAACAACACTTACACCAAAGGATTATTCAGTGAAAGTCGAAGACTGAAGCTGGAGAAAAAGATAACCAGCTAAGTGACCTGAAGCGGTTCATTGATAGCAACAGTTATCTATGTAGTTTTTGAATCTTGCTTATGCCTTAGCGATACTCGAAAACTTCATCCTTGAAGATTCTAGTTCATTGATCAAGTGGGGCCTATTCAGCAAGATCGATGTTGATCTTATCCTCGATGCACAAAAGTCAAAACCTCCATACCTTGTCAGAAAAGGACATATGGATTGTCTCTTATATCCCCATCAAATATGATCTGGTACTGTTCATGTACGGCCAAAAGCATGGTTGCCTTTTGAACAAATGACAAGTCTCAAATAGAAATTTGACACGTGGCTTATACCTTTTTCTTTGCATTAAATGCAACGGGTATAAATATATGAAGCACCCTATTCATCTATATGCATGCTACCTTCTTCTCTAAACCTCTGTTGCTTCTCTTTCTCGTTCTTGTACATCAACTTAGTGAACTTCTTAGTTGTAATAGAATAGGTTTAATACTTGTTCTAATTCCGCTTACAACTGTAAATTTGTTTATACAATATAAACTCAATTAAAAACTTTAAAAATCTTGTGTTTGAATTCAATCCCCCCCCTCTACAAATTGTTTCTACATCCTTGAACTCTTGTAGACTCCTTTTGGACCAACAACTTAGAAGTATGGACAAACTTCTATTGTGACACTTATTTTCAATTATTCAAACCACTTCTCAATGATGAAAATCATTTTCCGAATTCAGAAGTTAGATTTTAAATATTTTCCAGCTTCTCAACTGTATTCAAACAACTTAGAAGTTTTTCAGCTTCTCAACTGTAGGTCTCAGAAGTTATTTCTCTGAAGTTAGTTCTCAAAAGATGACTAAGCCCGCGCTCGTGCCACGTGTTATATTTCTATTTGCCAAGCATTAAACACGTCGTAAAAAAAATTCCGTAAATAATTAACCATTGTTAATCCATCATTACCTATGAAATGTAATTACTTTTTGGCTCTTTTTTTGCCACATGTCCCACGTCGCTCATCCACCTCATAAATACAATGTCTTCGTCATCTTCACCCCTTTCTTTGAATTTTTCCCTCCGAAACTTATTTTCTGAATTCTTTGAACCTGAATCAACCTCAGATTATCATTTTTTCTCAAAAATGTCTCTTTCTCAAGATAATGAACTCATTCAAACCACCAAATAGTGTTTCAGTAACAGTAATGATGAATCACACCAATATTGATCTTTCAAAATAGTGCAAAGGAGTGTCATGGTAGGATCCATTGAAGTTGCTCTACAGAATGATCCTAATTTGGAAGACACTGCTACCACAAAAGGAAATCCTGAAGTTGGCTCATTGAACCAAAACCCTAACCCTAAACCTACTGAAATTGGGGGAACTCAAATTGCACCAATCGAAGTTGTATCTGAATATGTTGGAGGTACACATGACTCTCATGGTAAGACTGGAAATGGACATCTCAATGAAGATGATCAAACTGCTGAGTTTTCAAGGGCATCTGGCCCGATCAGAGCAAATTGTAAGTTCCTTCCAATAAGCTAATGGGGATCAAGAAAAACAACTGTGCATTCAATTTGAAGTCTACAGAATTTACTTAAGATCAACAATGTTTAATTGAAATTTTGAAGAAGCATCCTTTGAGGCTACTGTTCACAAAGAAGTTTCAAGTTCCTGAGGTGTATTTGCAACAACGATGGTGCTTTGCAGAATATGAAGAAGAAAGTGAGGGAATCACTTCTTATGTTGGTGGATATATGTTTTGCATCAAGGTGACTGATGTTAGAAGAACTTTGGCTCTACCAGATGCAGAAGATGTAGTGGGAAAAACTACATTTGATGCCATTCCCAAGTCTGGTGATATGATATCCGACTTTATGAAAATATGTGCTACTTAGAAACTTGACATCACTAAGTGCGTTCAGAAGGAAGTGTCTACCACCAATCCGGCATTCCTTATTTTCCATCATTAACACTTGTTTGTCAGGGAAAATTTCAAGTTTGGATCAGGCATCAACAAACATCATAATTATCTTTCATTATATAGCACATAATATGCGTTATGCCTATGCATCACTTCTATTTGATGAAATGAGGATTGCAGTTTCAAACAAGTCTACCAGCAATTATATTCCCTTTCAAAGATTCTTTCAGATCTTTGTTAAAGGTGCCTTATATGTAGAAGAAAGGATTCCCAAGATTGATGATGCACCAAAGGTACCTCTATTTACTATGGATAGCTTAAGGCCACCTACTAAAACAATTGATAAATTGCGTAAGGTTATTCCACTTCCAAAGGAACTCAGATCTTATGTTAATCCCAAAAATAAGATATTGAATGAGTACTATGAATCCATGGGATTATCCAAACCAGTAGTCCCTACCCAGGATTATAATCCCAGTGGTGTACAAGGTGAGAGGTCTAGTATTTCTAGGGAGAGAGGGGAGGAAGTTTAGGGTGTTGAACAACCTCATAGTGCAAAGAGGAAAAATGTGAATGAGAGACACGATAGAAATGTGAGAAAAGAATTAATGAGGGGAGAACACAAGTAAAAGAAAAACAAACTTGTGAACCAAATGCTACTAGCCGGGCAGCAACACATTCTATTATTCCACATTCTTTGGTAGATAATATTGAAAAAGTAAGTGAGCCCATGGCAACACTTGTTAACCCCCCCCCCCCAGCCACTCACCCATCCCTTAACATAAGGGTGTTTCAATAACACAATTAGGGCAGGCAGCTCATCTACCATTAGGTCCACATATGGAGGAGCCTAATGTTGAAACCGAAGGATATATGTCCCCCCTTCATACCTATATGAGCATTGAGTCTGATAGTCTAATCAACATTGAGCCTAATAGAACAAAAGATCATCCGTTCTTTCACACTAGCACAAGTCTTTCAGACTTCAACTTGCAAAGTGTTAGTCACATTGCCACAACATCAATAGACATTCCTTATCAGGATTTGTGAGGATTTGATGGAAGTCCTGGTGGGGTGACCATCACAAAAGCCCCATTCACTGAATCAATAATGATTCATAATGTGGTGACATCAACAGGCCATCTTACTTCTGTAGGCATGCAAACAGGAACATGTGTTGTTACTGGTCATTTAACCCAATCTTCTGAATTTACAGAGTTCAAGGATTTCTGTACTACTGAATTTGCAAAGATTCAGAAGGACATATTGGAATTGACGGCAAAATCACAGAAGAGTTTGGAGGAAACGGTGGATGAACAGGAGAAAGGTTCTTGATAAAATCAGTATATTGGAGGAAGCCACAATTTCTCATCAAGATTTAAAATCATTTTAGGAAATAATTCTGAAGTCCTTTTTAGAAGTTGTATCATCTATTTCTACTCTAAAGACTTCTATACCATCAATTTCTAAACCTCAAGATCTTTCTCAGTTACTAACAAAAGATGATATTCAGAAGATACTTGATTCTTTAACTGTTGTTCAGAATACACAACTTCCTCTTGATCAAAGGATTACTTCTTTGGAATCCATACCTCAAGCTGAAACTCTCAAGAGAAAACATGATGATTAGGGTCCTGATGATCATGAGGTGGAAAAAGGAGAAGAGTTTCAAATTCTGAAGTTGTACAAAATGTTATAGCCCAATCTTCTGAAAGATGTTCAGAAAGATTCTGGTGCTGAAAAACCTTCAGAAGCAATTGAAGACATTCTTATTTCTGAACTTGAATTATCAGAAGTTCCAATTTTTGAAGATGTTATTTTAGTTGATGTACCAAATGTGGTTAGTTCTGAAGTTAATGTTCCAGAAATTGAAAGTTCTGAAGTACTTGGAGATTCTAGTATTCTTATCTCTGAAGGAGAAGATGAAGGTTATGAAAATGAGAAGATTTCTATTGATTCAGATGGTGAAAATGATATAGATGAAACAGATGTTATTTCTGATTCTAATGAAGAGATGGTCAATGAATATCTAGCTTTTGAAGAGGAAGTTGTTGAGCCTGGTGATTATCAGATGTAATTAAATTTGATGAGGAGGAGAAAATTAATGAGTTCAGAGACATTATAATTTGGAAACCAAAAGTATCTCTGGTAGATATCAGAAGAGGTGAAGAAGACTTTCTGAAAGTGTTTAAATGGTTTATGAGGCTGATATTTTTGAACTTTGGTTTTCTGAATTCTACATGGAATCTGGAGTGTAGATTCATGTATGAAAGCATATCTGAGGTTAAAGATTTCTATAATCAACCAACTAAAGAAGCTTACATTCAAGTTAATTTCAATCATGTGAATGAAATTGATTTTGTTGATGAATTGCGAATGGAATTTACAAAAGAGGTTAAAGTATAAAGAATCCATTAAAATGCCAAGAATTACACTACCAAATCTTGAAGAACCAATTGTGGATCAAGTTTACACGAAGGAAACTTTGTTCAATCGAATCATTCATGAAAGGATGATTTTTTCAGAAGAAGCTTATTTCTACATGTATAAAGATAGCTTGAGAAATGGTACTTTAGAGAGTTTCATTAGTGACGAATGGTCTGAAGAGTATGCTTTAGAAGTCAAAGCTTATCATCAATGGCATGGAATTCAAGATCTGCTTGATTCTACTTTATTAAAACAATTCAGAAGTATCAGTAGGCAGATAGAAGAAGATCTGAAAATTATCAGAATTGGAGCTGAAAGAAGGGATGGTACTCTGTTTGAGTTTACTCAATTTGACATTTAAAATTTAAGGCTCCAAGACAAATTATCTTTGCTGAATTTTTGTGTTAAAAGATGTGATATGGAGCTTGTACTTGAAGTCAGAAGAATACTTGGTATCTACCTCAGAAACCTTGTAAAGCATGATTTCCAGTTTGCATTGGAAAGAAGAATGAAGAAAGTGAACTTATTAGAACCGGTTTATGTTGAACTTGTTGGCATTTCAAAAGTCTTTACAAATCCAAAGCTTGGTTTTCAATATGCACCAAATGGATCAAGTGAACGTACTTTTATATATTCTTACATCCCAAAGTTTTATACTTCAACTATGAAATGGCTTTCTAAGTATGTGATATGGCTTCCTGGTGCTAAAGATATAAAAGATGAAATTATTAATTTGAACAATGAAAGAATTCATATCAGAGAGCTTATCAGAAGAAGCTTTTCTGTTGGACGTTCAAGGATAAATAATTTAAGGGATGTTGATTACTTACTGAGAAATTGTTATGATTTTCATAATCATCCTAAAGAGTACAACATTGAATTTGGAGTATTAAAAGAAGCCCAAAACATTCAGATCTCCGAAGTTGTTGCTTCTGAAAAGATTGGTGAAAGTTCCGTTAAAGGAAAAGAAAAGGTTGAAATACTTGAAAAATAAGAAGAAGTCATTGAAGGACAAGTACAAGTAAGACAAATATCTGAAGCAGAACAACTTCAACAAGAAAGAATTCAAGAACATGCTTATACTTTGTTCCTTGAATATTTTCATCCTGAAATGTTCATGGAGCATGAACAAAGGTTTAACTATATTGATTGATGGCTCAACAAGAATTTCCCATGCAAGCAATGGTATAGCATAATTGTTAATAGTTTAAAGTTGCCTATTTCTGAAGCGAGAAGAGATAGCCCAATTATGAAAATTATTGATGCTGATCAAAAGAGCAAAAAAAGATATAAATATGCATTCTTCAAAGTAGAAATGGCAAATGGAGGAATAAGTACTTTTACTGAAGCTGATTTTCAAAATGTGCATCTAAGAGATATGATTAAGGTGTACAACAGACTTAATCCATTTCATGATAGGATTTCTAAGTTCAGAAAAGTATTTCCAGTCTTGAAGGAAGACATCTACAGAGAACTTATTTGGGCTGCTAAGGCAGATTTTCAAGTAGCTTATGTACTTGGAAACGAGAAAGTGAATTTCAGCAAAACTAATTTTGAGCTAAATGGTTTAAATAATGTGAATAAAGGAACCTTAGTTGTTTGTCTTCCTGGTTTTGTATGTAAAGCAGAAGTAAAGTTGCTGTTTATCAGATATGAGGAGATACAAAAGTGTTGTAATGGTACTCTACTTGCAGTTAATGAAAGATTGGTAAAAAGACAGAAGAGAAGGCCAAAGAACATGAGCGATGAAAACTGGTCTCATTATAAAAGGCTTGCAAAGAATATGAATCAAAGAATTGAAAAACTTCTGGAGTACAAAAAGCTTATGTTGGGAGAGGTTCTTCATATGTTAAATTACTGGAGTTATGACTTGAACTTTTGAAGCAAAAGGGGAGATTGTTGAGTATCTAAAGATTGCTTCAAAAGAGACTGGGTTCTGAAGTGAAACAGTTCAGATCTTCTGAACTGGTTCTGTACAAAGAAATAGTTAAGTAAAGCTTAGAAGCCTAAAGTCAGAAGTCTGAAGTAAAGTTCCAGAAGGAAAGCTTTGAAGAAAAGCCTAAGGCATAACTTCAGAAGTTCTTAAGGTTTCTGTTATCTTCTGAGGAAGTTCTGAAGAGATTCTGAACACAACTTCTGAAGAAGTTCTGAATGGAAGATTACACTTGTATAGATACTATAGTTCTTTCATGTAACTACCTGTTAGTTTAGTATCTCTACTTGTATATAAATAGCAAGTCTTTTAGTTCAGTTTAGATGGTTATCCGAAATACTCTTGTACAATCATACTTACACATTTTGTAATACTTTCAAAGATCAATATACAACCGACTTCCTTACTCCAACTATATCTTTTAGTTTGTTTTTATTACATCTTGATCTACGGGAACTGTCAAATTCTAATCTTAGTGGGAGCAATCCACATCATGACATTAACTTACAAGAAGTTCAAGAGAAGGGGCCAATGACCCTCTTACCTCTACATCTTGTTGTGCCTCTTGTAAATGACATTTCTCCACCTAGTGCCTCTCTTGAAGATAATGTTACTCCAAATATGCCATTAAATGAAGGCACATCAAAGTTAGCGGAATAAATCCCTGAAGTTACTATTGAGCCTGAAGAACCCGAAATTGCATTAAGGAGGTCATCAATGCCTAGAAGACCTACTAATTTTGATGACTATGTAACTTACCTTAATGAAGTTGATTTGGATATTGGAAAGTGCAACGATCCAATCTCTTATAATGAGGTCATTAATAGTGACCAATCCTCTAAATGGAATAAAGCTATGATAGATTAGCTTGATTCCATAAGTGACAATGATGTTTGGGAACTTGTTGAACTTCCTAAGGGTGTAGGCTCTGTAGGATGCAAGTGGGTCTCTAAAACCAAGTTAGACCCAAATGGTAACGTCGAATGCTATAATGAACATTTAGTTGCTAAAGGCTACACCAAAAGGGAGGGAGTCGATTATTAGGAAACTTTCTCTCCCGTTTAACGGAAGGATTTCCTAAGGATCATTTTGGCCCTGCTAGCTCATTTTGATTTGGAGCTACATCAAATGGACGTTAAAACATCTTTCCTTAATGTTAATTTGCATGAAGATGTGTTCGTGACGCAACCCGAAGGTTGTAAGCCTAAGGGTCAAGATCACGTAGTATGTAAACTAAAGAAATCCATATATGGGTTAAAACAAGCATCAAGACAGTGGTACTTCAAATTTGATGAAGTCATGAAAAAGAATGGCTTTAATAAAAATAAAGTGGATTAGTGTACCTAACTTAAAATGAGTGGGAGAAACTTTGCCATACTAGTCTTATATGTTGATGACATTCTTTTGGCAACTAACGACCTGATTTTGTGGCATGAGTCAAAGCTATTACTTTTGCACCATTTTGACATGAAAGATCTCGGTGAAGCCTCTTATGTGATAGGCATCGAAATACACCGAGATTGGGCCAATGGGACATTCAGTTTATCTCAAAAGACTTATATTAAACGTGTTCTTGCACGTTATTACATGCAATAATGCTCCCTAGTTAAAGGAGACGTTTTCGGTTCTTGTCAGTGCCTGAAAACAGAGGTAGAAAAGGAACAAATGATATTGATACCTTATGCTTCTATAGTTGGAAGCCTTATGTATGCTCAGGTTTGTACTCGTCCCAATATTACCTATATTGCTGGAATGCTAGGTCGATATCAATCTAATCCGGGCTTAGATCATTGGAAAGAAGCAAAGAAAGTACTCTGATATCTACATGGGACAAAAGACTACAAACTAACTTATAGAAGAACTGGTAACTTAGAAGTGATTGGCTATTCCGATTCCGACTTTGCTAAAAGCAAAGACGATAAAAAATCAACTTCAGGGTATAATTTTATTTTAGGAGGTGCGCCTATCTTGTTGAGGAGTCATAAGCAGCAACTAACAACAACCTCGACAATGATGGCAGAGTATGTTGTAGTCTATAATGCAACTTGCCACTGACTGTTGTTGAGAAATCTTATTAGTGGACTCAAAGTCGTGAACTCCATATCAACACCATTGAAGATATACTGTGACAATTCTATTGTCGTTAGTTTTTCGAACAACAATAGTTCGAGTGGAGCGGGATTATATCTCAATACAAAGTTTTTGTTCATACGTGAACGAGTAGAGGAAAATAATCTTTGTATTGAGTATATTAGTACTCACGATATGCTTGCGAATCCAATGATGAATGGTCTACTACCCAAAGTTACCAAGAGGTCGTAGCAAAGTTGGGTTTTAATAAAGACCTTATATGATAGCATATTGCTCTTATAGAAAACTAATTATAAGTTTCCTCAAACATTTTAGTTTCTTGTCTATACTAATGTATGCATACACTTATTAATCAATAGACAAAACTTTACGATTAAATGTTGTATATTTTATGTCATCTTGGTTTAAAGTTTTCTAAATGGTTTATAATTGAGACTTTAGTATAATTGATGGGGGTCTCATGTTGATTACGACATGAATCACTGTATCTTTTTGCTTTGGTTTTAATATGAAACTTGATAGGCATTATCTTGGCCAAATTAATAAATACTCATCATAAATGGTCACTCGGCCATGTGGGAAAATGTTGGAATATTTCCAATATTAGTCTTAGGACCATTTCTGTAAGTTTTTATAACACCATCAAATTTTGGAAAAACAACTAATTTGAAATTTTCAATATTACATCAATTTAACGGTAAATTACTTCCTATAAAACAATACTTAAATTTTCCTTAAATAACAATTCCGTATAAAACTCTACAAAAGATACATTAAGTCTTCTAATATGGCATGGATTACGGTCGGGTGTTACTACACTCAATAGAGTCCCTATCTCCGAATGCAGAATACGTCACCAAAAGCTAAATCTTTAATGTGCTACTCCCTAGCACTCAAGTCTACACGTGTTGCTAGTACCAACCCAAACGATAACCTGATGCACATGCCGACAAATAAAAAAGGTTAGGCTTAACGCCTAGTGAGGTCAAGAGTTTATAAGATATTTATAATTGATTAAAATCAAAAGATTTGCTTGGTAAAAGATAATTCTCAATTGAAATGACTTCGTTATAAAAGCAACATCTTTCCCAAAATTCATCGTTTTCATAATAAAAACTTTAGACCAAAATGTCGTTAGTAATGAAAGCTTTAAATAGAAATACTCGTTTAACGTGATACCAAATCCAATACTCACATGACCATAAATGAAGTTATAAACATAAAGATAGAAAACATATCTTTAACCAAATTTTATAAATCATTAACTCACGTTTACTCTTGAAAGGGTGAAAAATATCCGAAGGTAACGGGGAGACCCGATTTACCATTTATAGTGACGGAACACATATGTGAGCCAATTTTAAATGTTAAGAGCTTTCCCTAGGAATCAATGGCTATTAGCAACGACCAATAATACAATAAATGTACGGCCTCCGATGATTCCAGTCTTAGAACTCATGCTAAAGGTCAATGGCTATTGGCAACTACCCATAATACAACCCTGCACGGCCCCCGATGATCCTAGCTAAGATCAATGGATATTGGCAATGACCAATAATACAACTGTGTACGGCCCCTGATGACCTAGCTATAGCACATACGTAAGGATCCATGGTTATTGGCAACGACCAATAATACAATAATGTACGGGCGCCGATGATCTTATACGTTTACCCAAAAGGGACACAATCCCATTTTTATTACCGACTTATATGCCTATGGATCCATTACATTCTAGTCATAAAATTACACGACTCTAATTAAATGTCCCGATATAGAGTGTTTTAAATGTCCCAAAACATGTAATTTTCATAATAAGTATGCCTTAAATGCATAAACTTTCAAAATCCCGATGTAGAGTGTTTTAAACCGATGAGTATACTCAAGACTTATTTTAGTCAAAACCGAGCAAAGCTCAATAACCTAAATGACTATCTTATAAGAGTAATAAAAAGCAATAAAATGTATATAACCGACGCTTATGAAAATATATGCTCCCAAAGATATGCTTAACTCAAAAACCCATCATTGATTTGGGACGAATCATTTTCCAAACGAACTATACCGTTTGTGTTTCCAAATATCCATGACTCAATAATATGCAATTTCAACCAAAGACCAAACAACCTTCATTTAAAGATATTTCATCAAAGGAAACCACACTTATGATTTATTTACTAAAATGTCCAAAAACCAAAATACAAACATTTTCAAGATGTATTAACTCAAGAACACCATGTATGTAAATTTCATCAAATACTTAAAACCTTTGATAACTAGTAAGTAAACATGTTAATACTTCAAAAGGGACGTTTTTGGCATGTACATAGTTTTCACAAAGTAACTTGAACTCACCTTGTTTTTGACCGTACGGAGGTGTTTTTCCAATTTTTCACCTGTTTTGATCCTGTTTCTCGTCTTGTAGATGATACCCAATATAATTAACTTCAAAATACTTATTTCATTTATTATAAGAGTGGGACACAAAGATGACTTGGGATTTCGCTTTACTAAAGACCCGGTTAATACATTGTGTCATCGTCACTATAGCATGGAAAAATTGTTGGGACCACCAACCACTTGGTACCACTGGTGCTATTGTGACAGATGTCATTACCGCATGGTATAATAGTCGAGACGACCATACTATAAGTACCATCAGTGCTATTGTGGCATATGTCATTCTTATATAGCACCACTTTTCAAACTCTGAAGTTAACCCTTCTTTAATAGATCCCCCAATTCAACACATTCTTCAACTAGGTCAAAAATCAGGATGTTACAGTTATATTTAACTGTTTCTATATTTATATCTTATAACAGCAACTATGCCAGCATGACATAAGTACTAGTACCCATTTTCATAATTATTACTTGATGAAAGTAAACGAATTATATATATGGGTTTAGATTGTGATTTCCCTTAGATGTAAAATCGAATACGTACACTCTCTCGCTCTCTCCCTCTCACGCTAAGGGATCAGAGTATCAACAACAACAATGATTTTTGTGTGCGATCTTCCATTGATCCAGGCATCATAACGGAATCAATGGCTTCATCTTCTACATCAAACTTATCAATGAAATTTGGCTTTCCAAGTAAGATCTTCCCACTTAAATTGAATGTGTTAATCATAAAATTGATGCGTGTTCATAAGATTGAGTGTTAATATATGTTAGATATAATCAACAGTGAGTTTAACTTTAGAGATTATATAATATGTTGGTGTTCTCATTTTTAGTATTTTAAATGTTTGGTCACTTAAATTGGGACTTAAACTTTACACGGATAAGCCGATCACTTTGAAGTGTTAATATTAGATCTTAGACCCAGAGATGGGCGGATCCGAAATCAGATTAAGTGATGCACAAAGATTTGAGAGAGTCTTTGAATAGTCACGTAGAGATACAGACCTTGTATGTACTTGCACCCATACCCATCTTTTAATTATTAGGTTAACTTGTTATTAACAATTATCCACCAACTCTACAAATCATTTGAAAACAAAACAGAAACATAAAATCAAGAAGTTCATAAAAATCTCATATTCTCAGTAGTTCCAATCCATGTGGGAACGATACTGGTATTTTACTACTTTATTACTTGAAGGAGACCATAGTGTCGGTAGGCACTTACACCACCATTGTGGGATATTGTGCCCACTGTATGTAAACGAACGGTTCACAACTGTCAACGCACAATATTAAATATTATGGTAGGAGTAAGCAAAATTTGATCTTCTCAATTAGTTTATACATCTTGTTTGTAACATGGTGTATTGCATATATTCTCTATATCCAAAATCTCAATCTAAAAAGATAAACAAAGCAAACATGGGATATTACAATGAAAATGAAAAAAACTTAACAAACCTCAACAACCAAACTCAGATGACAAAAGAGAGCAACCATTAACTCACCATATGCATCTAACGTCTTTTTAGTTATTGTGACAAAATCTTCAACCAAAATTTTATGATTATGAAGGCGCAAGTATAAAGTTTTCATCTCTAAAAATCTAAGCAATTTGCTTTGATATTCCTACAAATTTTAAAAACATCGGCCAAATTTTTCAAATTAAGATATGGTTATCCAATAAAAATTACGTATTTTTAGAAAAAATCTAATAGATAGATGTTTCTTATTCATGTAAATTCAATAATAATACTTCGAAGCTTCATTGAGAAAGGTTCAAAACTTGTTTTTTTATCTTTGTTGTTCTCACTCGTTTTCTGTTACAAAAGATATACCAAAACATTGTTCATATTTTCAAAGGTGGATCCAATAAAATTTTCAAACAAAACATAAATAAAATGAAATTATTTATATTTTTTTTAAAGACATAAGTAATATTCTTCTACAATACACGTTTAGCCTTAATACTCATTCAAAGTTATATATTGATTGGTATTTTATTTTCGTCTCCATAAAAAAATATTGTCCAAATACAAAAACTATTTACGAAAACAAAATATAAATGTTTACATATCACATTACAATATAATTTGTTGATTTTTTATCACATACAAGAAATTCTATAATTCTTCATGTTATACATCAATTTTTCAACAATCATTACAAAACATATTCGAGATTTTTAATACTTAGTTTTCTTGATTACATGAATTACCAAACATCGTATCTTAGAATTATAAATTGTAAACCAAAAGTTTCACATGATAAACATCAATATTGAGTATTACACGACTTAAGAATCAAAATGCTCCACAAAAGAATAGTGTCTCCTTCAAAAACATCAACTTACATTTATGTACAAAATCAATTCGAAAAATAGAATCTATGGAGAAAGAAAATCAATAATAAACCCTTGAGCATTCAAAGATACTCCACCAAATTCACTACATAAGCAAAAACAGAAAAACTATTAAACATATCGGAAAAAATCAACCAAAGATGTATTGTGTTAACACACACAAAGAAGTAAAAAAGCAAAAACAATCACGACGAACCTTAAAAGGCGAAATATTAACTTGATTGATGAGAAATGCAAGCATCTTCTATCTCAAGAATTATTAACATGCTCAACTGGATGTAAACAATATTGACAAATAGCTAACGGAAAAAAACATAAAACAAATTGAGAAAAAAAAAATGAAAGAAGTAATTCTCATGTTTTTAGACTTCCATATTCCATCTCATTCCTTGTCATTGATGTCGTTATAGAGATAAAAGATTGATATAAATAATAATTGATTGTAGAATCTATGTCTATATCTATATAAAAGGAAAACCTCCAAGAATGACGTGGCTCATTCGTAGAACACTATTCTCCATAGAAATTTTCTGGTTTTTTTTATTTTTTAAAATGCTTATTAAATTAATGGCAATTGTGCCCCTATATGCAAGTTACATATAACATTATATGAAGGGTTTCTTTGGTAATTTTGTTTCCAATTTAGATATGTAACATCCTACTTTTTAACCTAGTTGAAGAAAATGTTGAACCGGGCGGTCTAACAAGGAAGAGTTAATTTCAGAGTTTGAGTAGTGGTGTCACGTGATAGTGACATCTATCACAATAGCCCCAATGGTACTAGGAGTATAGTCGTCTCGACTATCCTGTCATACGGTGGTGACATCTATCACGACGGCACCAGTGTCACCTAATGGTTGGTGGTCCCAACATTTGAGACAATGGCACAATGAGTCAATCGAGTCCTAAGTAAAGTGGAATCCCGAGCCCTCTTTGTGTTCCACTCTTAGAATCAATGAAATAAGTATTTTGAAGTTAATTATATTGGGTATCACTTAGTAGACGAGAAACAGGATCAAAACGGGTGAAAAGTAGGAAAAAAACACCTTGGTACAATCCATTCTATCTTATCATGCGATTATGACATGGCATAGTAACATGGCATTGTCGTTGGAAATCTACCCGATGCAAAATTGACTTCCGGTACGTTGAGGGCGATCTTGCCAGGCGATCATGACATGGCATAATCGCATGTCATAATCACTTACTAGGGTTGGGGTTTTCCACCAGCAACTCTCATTCTTCCTTGGGTTCTCTTTTGTGTATGTTTTGGAAGATATTTAGGTGTTCTTGAAGAGATTACATCATGGATCTAGAGGTTTAGCGTGAGGATCTAAAGTCTTCACCGAATGGAGCTCGGTATTGGGGTAAAACCTAGATTTAGCTTAAATCTAGCAAGGTGAGTTCAAGTTACTTTGTGAAAACTATGTACATGCCAAAAACGTCACTTTTGAAGTTTTAACATGTTCTAGTTGCTATTTTTGAATGTGCGAGTATTTTGATATTATACGAATTATTTGGTATAAATGGTTTTATAAATCTTGAAAATTGCTTATATTTGGGTTCTTGATATTTTGATAAATAAAACATATTTTATGAGATGCTTTGATGTTTTATTTTATAAATGAGGGCTATTTGGTATCAATTGCATTTTGGAGAGTATTGAATTTATAAACCATTGGAAATTACATGTTATGGCATTGTGAGACATTTTGGAAAATATATGAACATGATTTCTTTTGGAAAAATGGTTTGTCTCAACCAACGTTATGAGTCACCACATGAGTGTTAAGTGATTGAGATTCTGCTCAGTTTTGACAAAAATGAGTCTGATGGACATTTATCTGATTTAAATTACTATATTTCGAGTTTGGGAATTAAATGCATTTATAGCATATTTACTTAATTTATTACATGTTTTGAGTGCGTTGGTCATTCGTGATTGGAGTCGTGTAACTTAGATTGAGTTGCCTTGGATCCATAGGCATATTGTATTCTTAACCTAAATACTTGGATAGGGTTGATGCTTGTTGTCTTCTTAAGCTAAATACTTGGATATAGTTGATGCTCGTTGTCTTTTTAAGCTAAATACTTGGATAGGGTTGATGCTTGTTGTCTTCTTATGCTAAATACTTGCATAGAGTTGATGCTTGCTATCTTTTTAATCCATATACTTGGAGTTGATGCTTGTTGTATTCTTAAGCTAAATACTTGGACAAAGCTGATGCTTGTTGTCTTCTTAAGCTAAATACTTGGATAAAGTTGATACTTGCTGTCTTTTAAGCTATATACTTGGATAGAGACGATGTTTGTTGCTTTCTTAAGAAAAATACTTGGATAGAGTTGATGCTAACCATGATTTCCTTTCTTAGGGATGCCACGTAACATGTGTGTGGCCTACTTTGGTGTTCCGCCACTAATCATGGAAACGGATCTCCTCTGTCACCGAAAGGTGTTGTTTTGGGTATTAAGTCTTATCCATTATTTCGGTGACATTTTTAAAGTATGAAGCATTATCCATAATTTACATTATTGGATCTTTGAGACTTAACCGTACTTCTGTATTTGGAATATTTAAACTTATTCACGTCTTGGCTGAGTAACAGGTGTAGAGTTTGTTTTGAACAGGTATTCCTATTTAAAGCTTTCGTTACTAACGATATTTTGGTCTAAAGGTTGATTATGAAAATAGTGAATTTGGGAAAGATGTTGCTTTTATAATAAAGTTATTTCATTTGAGAATTATATTTTACCAAGCAAATCTTTCGGTTTCAAATCAATTATAAATATGTTATAAACTCTTGAGCTCACTAGGTGTTAAGCCTAACCCTTTTTCTTTGTCGGCATGTGCATCAGATTATCGTTGGGGTTGGTACTAGCATCACGTGTAGACTTGAGTGCTAGGGAGTAGCACATTAAATATTTAGCTCTTGGTGACGATTTCCAAATTTAGAGATAGCGACTCTTTTGGGTATAGTAACACCCGACTGTATTCATGTCTTAGTATAAGACTTGACCTATCTTAGTACATGCTTTTATAGAATTATTCATTGAGGAATTTCAAGTATTGATTTATTAGGGAATGATTTATCTTTCAATTCATGTAATTATGGAAATTTTAAATTAGTCGCTCTTTCCAAAATTTGAAGGTGTTACAAGTTAGCTTCAATGTCAAAACTATTCAACTACCTTGCTAGCTGTTACTTTTACTCTCTCTATAATTAAACTAATGACATTTGTGCCACTATATGAAAGTTACATATACCATTATAACAAGGGTTTCTTTGCTAATTTTGTTTCCAGTTTAATCAGCTTTAATGTCAAAACTTGTTAAGGATATAAGAATTGCTTCAAAGGAACCTGGTTTCTGAATCATAATAGTTCAGATCTTCTGAACTGGATCTGTATAGAAATATGTCAAAGGAAAGCTCAAAAGTATAAAGTTCAGAAGACTAAGTTAGAATTCTGAATGAAGTAAAGCAGTGAAGGAAAGCCTAAGGCATAACTTCTGAAGTGGCTACTTTCAGAAGTTCTGAAGACTCTGAAGAAGTTCTGAAGACAGTTCTAAAGACAAGTTCAGAAGCAGTTCTGAACTTATAGCTTACACTTGTATAGATACTATTGGTCTGTCATGTAAACACCTGTTAGTTTAGTATCTTTACTTGTATATAAATAGAAAGTTAGTTAGTCTGTATTAGCTAACGTTCATAGATCATACTTGTACTTTCATTGCACATTTTGTATTGTAATCTTGATCAACATCAATAACACATCCGTCTACGTTGCTCCAATCTTGTTCTACATTATATATTCTTCATATATCTTGATATAATAGGTCTAACAATTGGTATCAGAGCCAATTCATCTGTTTGTGATCACAGAATCTGTCAGATCTGACAAAATTCTTGAATTTTTCTTGATCAATCTATCTAAGATTGATCTGCTCATTTTTAGTACACAAATTCAGGTGAATTTACGATCAATAGTTCAAGATGTCTAAAGAATATGTTTCTATCGGTTTAGAAACAAAGCCACCTACTCTATTCCTCGGAGAATACCCTCAATGGAGGATTTGCATGATACAGTTTCTTGATAACATTGTTGAAGCCTTGATGCAATCTATAATCAATGGCCCTCTTGAAGTTTATGTTGAAATTGACGTTATTCAAAGAATAGAGACTACTCCTAAAATTCCTGCAACTCGTATAAAGAAAAGTCCAAACATGTACAGTACTGCAGAAAAAGATCAAGCAAAGATTGATAAAAGAGCACTAACTCTACTTACCATGGCTATTCCTAATGAAATATTCAATATCGTAGACAGTCTGACGTTTGCCAAAGCCATGTGGGACGAAGTTGAAGCCCAGATGCAGGGGAGTTCTAAATCACAAGCCCAATGGCTGAATATTTGAATTGGAACATATGAAAATTTCAGATCTCAAGAGGGTGAATCAATTACTGATGCTTATCACCAGATTCAACAATATTCTGAATGATCTCAGAAGAAATGATGTTCAGAAGTCATATTCTGAAATCAATAACAAATTTCTGAATAATTTGGGAAGTGAATGGGAATATTTCACTGATAATATGGTCACAAAGAATTTGTCTAGAAAGTCCATTCATGACATATATGGAATCCTGTTTCAACAAGAAGATAAGATCAAGTCCAGACAAAATGATAAGAAGAAAACTAGTGACACATTAACCATGTTAAGCAAAAAGATAAACAATTCAAAACCCATAACTCCCATGAATAAAATCTGTGAACTTCCAGAAGTTGCTTTGTGTGATGGTAATGAATCTGATGAGGAAATGAAGAGGATAGCTGAGGGTATTTCCTTTATGACTAGACAGTACAACCAAAGATACAATCAAAAGTATAAAGGCAAACCAAAGACTGATGATGGAGCTAAGAAAGTTCTGAATAAGGAAGTGGTTCAGAAAGATGATGCAGAACCAGCTAGATGCTTCAACTATGGTAAACCAGGTCATTTTGCAAGACAATGTAAAATGCCTAAGGTTAAGAATACTGGATATTATGAGAAGAAGCACATACTAGCCAAGAAGAAGGAGATCAATCCTGCTCTAATCACCAAATATGAAGATGACTGGCTGAACTGGAGTGATGATGAGTATGATGAAGAGGTTGCTCATTTTGCTTCAAACTGCTACATGTGTCAAATGGATCAAAATGACACACATGTTCATGACACTAAGGTACAACTTTCTTCTGAAGCTACTTCTAAACCAACTTCTGAAAATGATATGCATGAACAAATTTTACATATAACTTCTGAATTTGAAAACCTAAGGAACAGAATTAAAGGTGAAAGAACTTTGGTAAACAAATTTAGAGGAGAAAGTCGGATTTATCAGCTTAACTGTCAAAATGCTGAAGAACAAGTTGATAAACTTTCTGAGGAAAATTTTGTTTTAAAAGAAAATTTGAATACTCTGCAAAAAGATGTTCAAAATGAAAAATCTGAAAAAAGAAGTTTTAAATGTCAAGATGAATTATCTGAATAAATAAAGAGTTGAGTTGTATAATAAGATAAAAGAATGAGAAGATTTGAACTTTAAAAGAGGTCAAACAGAACAAACTCTGAATATTTTAACAAGTCAGACTCAGAATTCAAAATTTTATAAGATAAAAACTGGTCTAGGTTACTCTGATAACCAAATTCAAAAAAAGGCACCCATAAATCTATATGATCTTTCAAAAATGAATATTTTTAATGAAGATGTTAAAAGGGTTACAACTAAACCAGTGGATTTTTCTTTGTCTGAAAGAATTCCTTTTGTTAAATCAGAAGTTTTATTTTCAAATGAAAAACCTCCAAATTCGAAAGAATCAAAGATAAAATCCAAATCAGAATATCATACTGATATCACAAAGAGTACTTCTAAAAATCAAAATGGTATAAAAGACACTTCTGAAGAAAATTCTGATGATATCTATGAAGAATTTTCTGAAGATGAATTTTTAAATAATGAAGATGAAACTTCAGAAATATGCTTTGATAATTCTGATAATGAAGATGATGAAGATATTATTAATGATACTCAGAATTCTGGATCAAATATTGACTCTAAGAAACAGTTTTCAAAGTTAAAAGATTTTGTTTCAAATATGACTAAGGATAAATTTTCAAATCTAATGAATGCCTCATATTCTGAAAATGATGATGATTTAGATGATCCTGTTGTGGCAATCATAAATAAAGAAGGCTATATTGTCTACAAATCTATATCTTCCATGGTTGAAGGAGAAAAGTTAAAATCTGAATAACCAAAATTACCTTCAGAAATGTTCATTTTTTCTTTCTTAAAAAAAGAACTTCAGAATTACACAAGTTCTAAATACAAAACAAAATCTTCAGATTCAACACTCCTATTTCTCAACCAAATTTATCATCAGAAGATGAATCAAATACTACAACTGGAAAATCTAAATTGTCATCAGATTTTAGTACAAGAGTCAAATTTTTTGAAAAAAGTCAATCTTCATTTCCAACATCTGACAAAACAACTCAGTCCAAATAAGGAAAATACATCTGTTAAAAGTTCTTATAATTCTAATCCTCATTTCCTATCTTTTTCAGAGTTGTCCAATTTAGTTTGGAAGAGAAAAGATGAAAGATTATCAAAGAAAGAAAATTCGATAATTTTCATTCTTTTAAATCAAATGATGTACACAGTATTGCTACTTTCAATAAAAGCAAGAAGTTTCTTGCCAAATCTCATATTGTTCATTCTTGTCTATGCTGTTGATTTATTGAAAGTTCTTAAAAATCATATTCATTGTGTAAATTGTGGACATCATGACTTCCAACTAAATTTAGAAAACAAAAAGATAAATCCTAAGAAACATATCAACTATTCTTCACAAAAATATCACAAGAATTCAAATAAAACTCATAAACAAAACATATCTGAGTTAAAAATAATGAATAAACAAAGCTCTGAATCAACTTCTGAATTAAAGTATGAACATTCAAATCCAAAGAAAAACTTCAGAACTCCCTCTGTTATTACTAATCTGAAAGGACCCATTTTTAAATGAGTACCTAAATCTAAATAATTGTTTCTGCAGATCCGTCATGTGTGGGTCTTAGATTCTGGTTGTTCAAGACACATGACACCTTATAAGGATCTTTTGACAAATTATCATGAGAGAAATGGAGGAACAGTCGGCTTTGGAAACAATGCTAGTGGATATGTAAGAGGGTATGGTACTTTCAAAAAGGAAGAAGTATCAGTGATGAAGGTTTTCTATGTAGAAGGACTTAAACATAATTGGTTTAGTATAAGTTAGTTTTGTGTTAAATATTGGACTGTTCACTTTGACATTGATTTCTGCCATGTTCTAAACTCTGAGAAGCATGAAAAGTTAACAGCTTATAGGGATGGTGACATTTACACAACAACTTTCACAGAAGATGGTCAACTGAAAGGCATTTGCTATATTTCTACATCTATGCTAGAAACTAGTTGGCTATGGCATAGGAGAATGTCACATCTGAACTTCAGATCTACTTCTGAACTTGACAAGCAACATTATGTTAGAGGATTACCTAAGATCAAATTTCAAAAGAACTCTTTATCTTCTGCATATGCCCTAGGTAAGATCAAAAGAAGTTCACATCCTTTGAAAATGCTTTCTTAATGCAAGGCTCCTCTGGAAATGATACACATGGATTTGTGTGGGCCTATGAAGACTCAAAGTTTAGGAGGAAAGAAGTATATCCTGGTTATAGTAGATGAATATTCTAGGTATACTTGGGTTGAATTTCTGAGGCAGAAATCTGATACCTCAGAATTTCTAATCCCATTCATCAAAAGGATTCAAGTTCTACTTCAACTCCCGATTCAAAAGATCAGAAGTGATAATGACACAGAATTTACAAATTCAAAGCTTCAGAATTTTTTGGATTCTAATTGGCATATCACATAATTTTTCTGCTGCAAGAACTCCACAATAGAATTGGGTAGTTGAAAGGAAAAACAAAACTTTGGTAGAAGCAGCTAGAACAATGCTTGCATATTCAAGTCTACCTTATCATTTTGGGCAGAAGCAATTGCTACAGTATGTTTTACACAAAATAGGACAATTCTAAACAGAAAACACCTTAAAACTCTTTATGAATTGATTAAAAACAGAAAACCTTCCATTGATTATTTAAAAAAAATTGGTTGCAGGTGCTTTCTGCTGAATGACAAAGTGAATTTAAGTAAATTTGATCCAAACGGCTTAAGTGGTGTATTTGTTGGCTACTCTCAAAGATCAAAAGCTAATAGAATTCTCATGAAGAAAACAAGAACTATCATTGAAAGCACGAATGTCGGATTCAATGAGCCAAACATGACTTCTAAACAAGACAGTTCACAACTCAAGCTAAACCAGATTTCTGAACAACTTGATTCAGAAAAGAACTCTACTAATCAATCTTATTGTTGCTCACAAGTGATCTGGATGCAGATTCAAGAAAATACCATTGTATTGTGATTCCAAAAGTTCCATAGCCATCACAGCGAATCTTGTTCAACACTCAAAAATCAAACATATTGATGTGAGGTATCATTTTATTAAGGATCATGTTGAAAAATGCAATATAGAAATGTTTTTTGTCAAACAGATTATCAATTGGATGATTTGTTTACTAAGGCTCTTGATAGGAAAATATTTAATTTTTTAGTCAGCAAATTAGGCATGATGAACCTTTCTGCACAAGTCATTTACTTAGAAACAGTATTAAGTATTCACTTCTGAAAATATTTCATTCAGAACTCTGACAATCAAACTTCAGAAGTTTTGCTATTTGATTCTCAGAAGTTTAAATTTAATAATTCAGAAGTTTATATTTTAATTCTGAAGTATTTGTATTTAGTCTTTTACAATATTTTTCATTTCTGTATAGCCTTTTTTAAGGGGGAGTTTTTATATATTTTTTTTCTTTCTTCTAATTCCTGCATGATTTAAGGGGGAGTCTCAGTACACATCTTTCATCTATATTGCCAATGGTTTATCATTACTAATGACTTATCTCACAGATCTGAAACAGGTGATGATCCATTCTAAGCTTAATCACTTAGAAGTCTGAACAAACTTCAATTGTTGATCAAATACTTTTCTTTGTTCAAACTACTTCTGAATTATAAAAACATTTTTAAAATTCAGAAGTCAATATTTTAAACTGTTCTCAAAAGATACAATCAAATTGTCGCAAGTTCTGAAAGTTTTTCTCAAGTTCTGAACTTTTCTATTAAATTCTGAACTATTTTTCAAAACTTCTGAACTTCATTCTCAGAATTCTGAACTCTTTCTCAGAATTTCTGAACTTCCAAATGATAAGATGACTTAGTCCGCGCGTAGGTCACGTGTTATATTTTTATTTGTCAAGCATTAAACACGTCGTAAAACGGTTCAGTAATCAAGATTAACTGTTATAATTCTCCATTACGCCGCTAAACGTAATTATTTTTTGTTTTTTTTTCTGACACGTGTCCCACGTCGATCATCCACATCATATAATCACTGACTTCGTCATCTTCCTTCTTTTCCTGTGATTTTTCCCTCCAAATCCTATTTTCTAAACTATTTGAACTTCAATCATCTTTCGATCTTCAGTCCCTTTCCAAAATGTCTACTTCAAACGTTAATCCATTCATTCAAACCTCCAAATCATGTTTTAGTAGCAGTGATGATTTATCGGATACTGGATCATTTAAAATTGTACAAAAGAGTATGACGATAGGGTTAATTGAAGTGAATCTGGAAAGTGATCAAACTCTTGAAGATACAGCTACCAAAGGAACCCCAAATGTTGGTCCATCAAACCCTATTCCAAACCCTAACTCCACTGAAATTGGGGGAACTCAACTTGCTCCTATTGATGTTATTTCTGAATCTGTTGGGGGAGTAAATGAATCTCAAAGTAATGCTGGAAATGCACCAGAGGAGAGTAGTCGTCCTGAGCGAGCCAGAATGACAGTTCCTGCAAATAAGAGAGTTGAGATTAAGAAGAACAATTGTGCACTTAATCTAAGGTCTACTGATTTCACTAAAGATCAACAAATTTTGATTGAAATTTTGAAGAAGCATCCTTTAAAATTAATGTTGTCTAAGAAGTTTTTGGTACCTGAAGAATACTTACAACAATGGTGGTATTATGCTGAGATTGAAGAGGAAACAGGTGAACTTACTTCTTATGTTGGTGGATACAGATTCTGTATCAAGGAGACAGATATCCGGGATATTTTGGATCTTCTAGAGGCAAATGGAGTTGTAGGAAAAAATACTTACGATGCTATTCCACAAAATTCTGAGCTGATTACAGATTTCATGAAATTGGGATACTCAGAAACTCTCACTGCACTTAGTTCATTCAGAAGAAAATGTCTTCCAACAATATGGTATTCCTTATTCACATTTACCAATACCTGTTTGTCTTGCAAGATTTCAAGTTTAGATCAAGCATCAACAAATGGGAGAATCATCTTTCATGGGATTGCTCATAACATGCACTATGATTATGCCACATTGATTTTTTAAGAGTTAAAGACTGCAGTACACAAGAAGTCTACATATTCATATGTCCCATTTCAAAGATTTTTCCAAATTATCATTAAAGGTGTTGTGCGAGCTGTTGAAGTTATTCCAAGACTGGAGAATGCACTTCATATTCCACTTTTCTACATGGACAATTTGAGGCCACCAACTCCAAAGCTAGTGTTTCCAAATGCAGTTCCTCTTCCAGCTGAACATCTAGCTTATGTATGTCCTAAAAATAAGTTTTTGATTGAGTATTGTGAATCTATGGGATTGCCTAAACCAGCAGTCTCTTCCCTTGATTCAAACCAGAGTGGTGAGCATGGTGAGAGGTCTAGATTGCATAGTGAGAGAGGGGAGGAAGTTCATGGTGGAGAACAACCTTAGAGTGCAAAGAGGCAAAATGTAAATGAGAGAGAGGGTAGAAAAGTGAGAAAAACATTAATGAGGGGAGAACACAAGTAAAAGATAAACAAACTTGTGAACCACCTGTTACAAGCCGGGCAGCCACACAATCTATTAATCCACATTCTTTGGTGGGTAATATAGAAATAGTCAGTGAGCCCATGACAACTCTTGGTAACCCCCCCCCCCCCCCAGCCACTCACCCATCTCTCAACAGAAGGGTGTTTCATTAACACATATGGGGCAAGCAACACATCTAGCATTAGATCCCCACATGGAGGATTCTAATGTTGAAATAGAAGGATATATGTCCCCCTTCACACAAATAAGCACATTGAGTCTGAGAGTTCACTCAACTTTGAGCCTAATGAACCACTTGATGTGGATATCTTTCACACTAGCACAAGTCTTTCAGAGTTTCCTATGCAAAGTGTTTGCCACATTGCAACAACATCAATAGATATTCCTATTTTAGGAAATCAAGGATTTGATGTAGTCCTGGTGGGGTGAACATCCTAAAATCCCCATTCAATGAATCCTTTGTGGTTCATGATGTAGTGACATCTACAGACCATCCTACTTCTGTAGGACTACAAACAGGACCATTTGTTGGTCTTCGTTCCATTACCCAATCCTTTGAATTTTCTGAATTCAAGAATTTCTATACTTCTGAATTTGCAAAGACTCGGAAGGAAATAAAGGAATTGACGGATAATACTTCCAAGGTGATGGAGGATACGTGGAAAGTCAGGGAAAGAAGTTGGAGGAAAGGCTTGTTGATTTGCAAAAAGCCTCTGCATCAACCTATGATCTCAAATCATTTCAGGATGCAATTCTGAAATCCTTTTCTGAAGTAGTTTCTTTTGTGGAAAATCTGAAGACTTCATTACCTTCTACTTCTGAACAGCCAGATATCTCTAAACTTTCCACTAAGGATAATATTTAATTGATTCTGATCAAGCTAACTACTGTGTAGAATACACAAGTTGCCCTTGATCATAGAATTTCAGCTTTGGAGTGCAGACCACAGGCTGGAACGTTGAAAAGAAAACATGATGATCGGGATTCTGATGATCATGAGGAGCATAAGAGGGGGAAAGTTTCAAGTTCTGAAGATGCACTTATGATAAAAGCCCAATCTTCTAAAAGATCTTCTGAAGATGTTCAGAATGATTCTGGTGCTGAGAAAAATTCTGAAGTAGTTGAAGAAATTCTTAACTCTGAAGCTGAATCACATGAAGTTCCTAGTTCTGAAGATGTTATGGCAATTGATGAATCAGTTCTCACATGTTCTGAATATATTGATGTTGTGGTTATGACTTCTGAAGAATTCTCTAAGCTTAATGTCATTCCAGAAGAAGAGGATGAAGGGTATGAAATAGAGAAGTTATCTTTCTATTCTGATAATGAAACTGGTACTGATGACACTGATGTTCTTCCTGATTGCAATGAATAAATGTTAAATGAATACTCGCAATTAAAGAGGAGATTGGAGAACCAGGTGCTTTGTCAGATGTAATAATGTTTGATGATGAAGAAGAGGTCAATGAAATAAAAGATATAGTTGTATGAAGACCTTTAATAAATATTAGAAGAAATGAAGAAGAACTTCTGAACAATCTGTATTGGTTTATAAGTCAAATATTTCTGAAGCATGTGTTTCTGAACTCTCCAAGGAATCTGGAGTGTAGGTTCTTGGATAAGAGATTGTCTGTTTTTAGAGATTTCTACAATCAACCAAATGATTATGCTTATATCATTATTGATTTAAGTCATATGAGGGAAGTTTATTTCATAGATGAAATTTTGATGGCTTATGTTGGAGAAGTTGAAATCAAATTCAAAGAATGTATCAGAATTCCAAGAATTATTTTATCAACTCTTAATGAACCTGTTGTAGATAAGTTTTTGTGAAGGAGACCTTTAATAAATATCAGAAGAGATGAAGAAGAACTTCTGAACAATCTGTATTGGTTTATAAGTCAAATATTTCTGAAGCATGTGTTTCTGAACTCTCCAAGGAATTTGGAGTATAGGTTCTTGGATGAGAGATTGTCTGTTTTTAGAGATTTCTACAATCAACCAAATGATTACGCTTATATCATTACTGATTTAAGTCATATGAGTGAAGTTGATTTCATAGATGAAATTTGGTTGGCTTATGTTGGAGAAGTTGAAATCAAATTCAAAGAATGTATCAGAATTCCAAGAATTACTTTATCAACTCTTTATGAACCTGTTTTAGATAAAGTGTTTGTGAAGGAGACAATTTTTACTGATCTTTCTCATGAAGTTACTATCTTTCCTGAAGATACCTATATTCATCTGTACAAGAGAAGCTTGAGGAATGCAACTTTAGAAAGTTTTATTAATGATGAATGGGCAGAAGAACATGCTTCTGAAGTCAGATCGTTTTATCAAAGCCATGGTGTTCAAGATACGCATGATTTTTGTGCCTATCAAACATTTCAGAAGTATTAAACGGTTAATTGAAGAAGACATTAAAGTTACTAGACTTGGAGCAGAAAGAAGAGATGGTACTCTAATTGAGTTTGCCCAATTTGATATGTATAATTTGAGGCTACAAGATAAACTTTCTCTGCTGAACTTTTGTGTAAAAAGAGAAGATACAGAACTGGTGCAAGAAATTAGAAGAACGCTTGGTATCTACCTCAGAAACCTTGTGAAACATGATTTCCAACTTGCTTTGGAAAATGGTTTAAAGAAAGTGAATTTGTTAGAACCAGTCACAGTTAGTTTTGCTGGAATCTCCACAAGTTTCACCAAACCAAAAACTTGGTTTTCATTTTGAAGCTGACGGATTAAGTAAAAGAACATTCATAGTTTGTGACATTCCAAAGTCCTCTACTTCAACTTTAGAATGGCTATGTAATTGTATAGAATGGACTGCTGGTCCAACAAAAGTAAAAGATGAAATTGTATATTTGATTAAAGAAAGGATCCATTTCAGAGAACTGATAAGAAGGAGTATGAATGCTGGTCATAAAAAGATTAACTCAATCAGAGAGGCAGATTACTTGCTAAGTAATTGTTATGACTTCTACATTCATGCCAAAGAACAAAATGTTGAGTTTGAAGTCTTGGAAGAAACTCAGAATGATAGAAGCTCTAGAGTTGTAATTTCTGAACATATTGGACAAGGTTCTGAAAAGGAGTTAGAAGTTGTTGAAGAACAAGGGCATTCTAGGAAAACTTCTTAGACTGAACAACTTCAAATGCAAAGGATAGAAGAGCATGCTTATACTCTATTTCTTGAATAATTTCATACTGAAATATTCATGGAATATGAGCAAAGATTTAATTACATAGATTGTTGGCTGAATAAAGAGTTTGGATGGAAACAATGGTACAGTAACACTATGCACATGTTGAGGCTACCTGTCTCTGAAGCCAAGAAAGAAAGCCCTATTGTCAAAGTGATTCATGCTGATTTAAGATCAAAGATGAATTACAAATATGCCTTCTTTACTGTCGAAAGAGCAAATGGAGAGATATGCATGGTGCCAAACCTTCCCGTCGATGTGAGCTCTTGGGGAAGATCAGCCTGTTATCCCTAGAGTAACTTTTATCCGTTTCACTTAAGCTGATTTTCAGAATGTTCATCTGAGAGATTTGGTTAAAGTTTACAACAGACTTAATCCATTTCATGACTGCTTTCAAAATTCAGAAAAGCTTTTCCAATTCTGAAAGATGGTATATACAGAGAATTCATTTGGGCAACAAAGACATATTTTCAAGTTGCTTATGTACTTGGAAAAGAAAAGGTCAATCTGAGCAAGCCAAATTTTGAACTGTGGTTGTACATCCTCCAGGTTTTGTGTGGAAAGTGGATGCACAGAAGATATTTGTCAGATATGAAGAAATTCACAAGTGCTGCAATGGAACTCTTCTTGCAATAAGTTAAAGACTTTTGAAAAGACAGAAGAAAAGACCAAATAAGTTCAGTGATGATGAATGGTCTGAATACAAGAAGCTTGCAAAAGACATGAACAAAAGAATAGAAAAGTTGCTGGAATACAGAAAATTGATTTTAGGTGAATGAAGACAGATTCTAAATTTTTGGGGATATGACATGTCCTTTTGAAGAAAAGGGGGAGATTGTTAAGGATATACGAATTGCATCAAAGGAGACTGGGTTCGGAAGCATAACAGTTCAGATATTCTGAACTGGCTCTGTATAGAAATATGTCAAAGGAAAGCTCAGAAGTATAAAGTTCAGAAGATTAAGTCTGAAGTCTGAATGAAGTAAAGTTGTGAAGGAAAGCCTAAGGCATAACTTCTGAAGTGGGTACTTCAGAAGTTCTGAAGATTCTGAACAAGTTCTGAAGAACTTCTAAAGACAAGTTCAGAAGCAGTTCTGAACTTATAGCTTACACTTGTATAGATACTATTGGTCTGTCATGTAATCAACTGTTACTTTAGTATCTTTACTTGTATATAAATAGAAAGTTAGTTATTTTGTATTAGCTAACGTTCATAGATCATACTTGTACTTTCATTACACACTCTGTATTGTAATCTTGATCAATATCAATAACACATCCAACTACGTTGCTCCAATATTGTTCTACATTCTATATTATTTCTATATCTTGATATACTGGGTCTAACAAAACTAATCAACCTGTTAGTAGGTGTTACTTTTAGTCTCTCTATAATTCTTCCCTTTCTTTCATTTCCTCACAGTAGTGTTTGCCCAAATTAATCAACACCAATATAAGATAGAGACCAACTAACTCTGTAAAGGCAAGCATCCTCACCGTCAATTATTCTAAGTGTGTCGAAAAGGTTAGTTTTAGTTATGGATGATCGTTTGGTACGTGTTACTTTTACTTTCTCTATAATTTTCCCCGTCCTTTCATTGTGTCACAATAACGTTTGCCTATACTAATCACCACCAATATCAGCTAGAGAACAACCAACTCCGTCAATTCTTCCATTTAAAGGTTAATTTTAATTATGGGCGATCGTTCTTCGATGTCAAAAGAGTTTGTCTTCTCATGCAATGTTGATTTATTAGATTTATAACAAAGTTGGGTTACCCTTCTTACAATTCTATGATGATTTATTTTGCATCTATATCATTCATCACAGAGCTATTTACTCGATCGCAGACATTTCTGGAACACCTCTAACAGAGGGACAAATAGTCAATTTTGAAAGAACTTATTGTCAACCTCTTTCTCTTGTCATATTCCAAAATGAAATCAAAATATCAAAAGGAATCACTAATTCAAGACCAAAATATTCGGAGGACTCTTCTGACCAAACAAAAAATATGTAATTGTCAGCAAAGTTGTTTATGCTCTCCTCTGGGGTTGTATATACACTACAAATTTATGATATGTAAACACTCCTCCAATTTGTTTGATGGAAATTGATATTTTTTTTTTCATTTATTATTATTTACATAATACTCATGTCAATCAATACACATAATATTGTTTATGTGATAGTCACCACACATTATTCTTTACATAACATTCCCACTATACATATTATTTAAAAGAAACTTTAGTAATAAATAGTTAAAATTCTTAATGAAAAAAACTTATCGTAACTTATCAATATATAAATGAAATATTTATCTCGATTGAATACACTTAAATAAAAACTATGAGTTACTATCAATTTAATTTGTATTTACCTTTCAAATATATTTCAGTTTTGATGATATAAAAGCTATACAAAATTCTAACAATTTCTAAGTGCTTAAGTCGTTATTTTATTATTTGATTTGAAGCTTTATAAAGTATTATTTAATAAAAAGAACTTGAAAGATCATCATGTTAACTACATTTAAAAATTCATTCAACATTTATTTCTACTGCTATATTATAGATAAGTTTAAATATAATATGCTCATAAATTACATTATTTGTGGTATTTATGTTTATATAATAATATTTGTATTCATATGATATATGATACATTGGTATAGACTTGTAGAATTCTTATAAATGAAGTTTCTCATTATTTTGAGTTTTTTTTAAAGAACTCAAATAAATTAGAGACTTTTTTAATTACCCTTAAATGAAAAATATGTATTTTATTATTTAAGAAGGATCATGTGGTAATTTTACTTTCAATCTAATATGTTATAACCTCCAAACTATCCAACTTTCTATAGGTATTCATTTTATTCTATTTATCTTTCCATTTATTAATATCTCAAAAATTAAGTAGGGTGACAATAGGCATGAAATTTTTCTTTTGATCCAAAATGGTAGCAAAAAATTTCAAGTTAGATATCTCCTAGGTTATTTTTTTACTTGCCAACAAAGTTTGATGTACTTCTCATCTAAGTTAAGTGCACGTTTCATTACTTTGTGGACACAAATTTATAATTAGAAAAAGTTCTTACATTGTATTGTTTTTTGTGTATGTTATTGTTTTTCTCTCTTCAATTAAGTATATTATATGGTTGATAATGGTAACTTATAAGTGCAACCTATTTCAGAATAGTTAATAATTAAGTTGCAAAACATGCATTATAAACTAAAATACAAAATTAGGAAGACTAATTTTGGGCAGACTCATCATAATAATTAATATTGCACATACACTTGCAAATAATAATTGTTATACGATTTTTAAATTTAATGTGAAAATATTATTTTGCAACAAAACGATAAGAACATGCATAAAATTTTCTTCGTTCAAAAAAAACAATATCAATGAAAATGTATAATTTACATTTAAACAACCCCCAATAAAATTTTTCTTCTTATATTACATCTAATTAGTTATGAATTATCAAATTGTGTTTTATCTTAACTCAATACAGATTTTATAAATATATAAATGAAAATTATATGGTATTAACACAGAAAATAAGAATTTGGTATTCTCAAATTCTGGTTGAAATTTGATTATCCCATATTGATGTGAATGTTAAATATTGGAAAATATAGTTGAATATATAAAATGATGGGGATAGTATGAAAATCAATATCAATATTATAAATATATAAAGGTTTCCTACGGGACTTTCGTTATTGGGTCATGCATTTCACATATTTTGAGTTATTCACATGGCATCATCAAATCATACAAACATTGAAACGAGTTAGTTAAGCATATGAAATGAGGGGGAATGTGTTAATGATTTAAAAATTTGGTTGGCTGAAAACCCGACACTCGTCATCCAGATTTTGGATTAATTAGTAATCTTGAAGTTGTGATAAAAATATTTTATTAAAAATAACACCTTTCATTTTCGATTTGATTAAATGTAAAATGTTCATTAGAATCGAATCAATACAAGTATCAACATAAATATAAATACAATAAATATAAATACCCGACAATCGATATAGGAATTAGTTTCCTACTTCATAGTTACCTCAGATAATCGCTCGTAATAACAATTTTCCAATTTAGTGCCATCAATGATCTAAGTAGGGGAGTCCTACCGTAACCAGTTGATGAGGAAGCACAAAGCAACTCATCTATACCGTTGGCTAATTTAGACATATCATTTGACCTCCCAGGTTGGTGTACATACATCAATATGACCTCTCAGGTCTGTGTATATACTTGGCCCTCTCGGCCCAAATGCCTAGTAGCCACCTATCCGGGCTCCCATCCCTCGGCTTTAGACATATTCCAATGAATGTCCCACGGTCTATGTCTTTTGTCAATATCTATCACCACTCAACATATCTCATATGTTGATTAAAATAAAAATTAAGCATGTTCAACTAAATATCTTATTTCGATATATCAAGTACATACAACGTAGTTATCAATTAACATGCTTATTTCATTATGCATAAAAAAAATTCATGATACATATTTAATACAATAAACATGAATCAGTTACGTAAGTCACATACTTTTGACGTGCACCGAATAGAATCTACTTGAACTCAATTTTGCTAGATTAAGACGAATCTAGTCTCTGAATGGCTCTTTCAACCGGCTTGACACCTAAACAATCCATACATGGTCTATATCAGTACATTCACCCTAACAACACATTCGAACAATCATTTTCAATCCATAGATATCACTCTGACCGGTTCTAAAACCATTTTACTTTGAATTTATAAAAATCACATTTTTTTCCACATCTAAACAAAACAGACAACCCTAAGAAGTTTGATTTTGACCTATTTAAAGTCCTAGTTGCATCATCATCATCACAACAACTTGTAGAATACATTCTAACAGTTTCAAAATAGTATTACACGCTTAAATTCGAGTTACGAGTGATTTATTATGATTTTTTTACAAGTTTAAACACCCATTTACTTCAAACCAACAACTATCCAGTTTTTGACTTGAATTCTAAACTCCACAACATGATTCTTTTATCATTTAAGACATACTTAGAAGGTTCCCGCATTCATTTCTTTTTTAAATCCATCCAACATAACATTTCCCCTAATTTGACTCAAACCGAATGTCCACATTCTTTAACTTTGAATATCCATCCAAATACACATGAAATGGTGATTTGATAATTAAACTACCCTTATATACTCTATGTAACTCCCCTACTTTAATCGCAACCTTTAATTTTGCATAAAACTTCACAATTTGGGTCATATGCAAGACAGTTTGACTTTTTAGAAAAAGTCAACTATTTTGTATCAACGTGTAAAATTTCAATCAAAAACGATTTTGGGTGCAATTTTCCTTATTGAATCCATTAAATATCACCTAAAAATGCTAAGGAACAAACTATATCAAGTATCTTCACCTTTGCATACCAATTTCAAAGCTTCAAACTCTAGCTTTATAGTGTGACTTTAAAAGTAGTCAAATATTGAAAGCTCCAACTTCAATTCTTGACCAAATACTTTTAAAACTTGAAAACTACAATAAAAATCCAAACTAAGTCATATCTAATATGTGAGGTACAATAAATATAACTAATATTTGGTTATAATCTCAAAGATTTAACTCGTGAAAGTAATAATATGAACCCTAGATGATAACCCCAAAAAGAAAGATTATCAGATTACCGTGAGAGGATGTTGAGAACTGTTGGTCCCAAAGGAGTCTACAAGAGTTCAAGATTATCATTTTTGGATTTTTAGTTTTTAAATTAGTTTATATTGAATAAACAAATTACAGTTACAAGCGTAATTAGAACAAGTAAATAAACCTATTCTATTGTAACTTAAGAAATCACACAGTTTGATGCACAAGGAAGTGAGAAAGAAAAGAGGCAGAGGTTTTAGAAATAGAGAGTAGAATGCATAAAGATGAAGAAGGGATCTTCATCTATTTATACCCTTTTGCAATTAATGCAAGACAAAAGGTATATGCCACGTGTCAAGCTCTCATTGGAAGCTTGTCCTTTGTTCAAAAGCAACCATGCTTTTGGTCGCGTGTGAACAGTACCATATCAGATTTGATGGGGACAGAGACAATCCGTACATCCTTTTCTAACATAGTATAAGGTTTTGACTTTTGTGCATCGAGGATAAAATCAACATTGATCTTGCTTTATAGACTTCACTTGATCGTTGAACTTGAAACTTCAAGGATGAACTTTCAGAGTATCGTTGAGGCCTAGCAAGACTTCACACTTCGATTTAGACAATCCTTGCTATCACTGAACCGCTTCAGATCACTAGCTGATTATCTCTATCTTCAGCTTGAGCTTCGACTTTTGCTAAATGTTCTTGTGGTGTGAATGTTGTTTTTCAGATCTTCAGAGATAAGATTAAGGTTCCTGAGTTTCAGCGATCGCTGGGTGCAATCAGCTTGTGCTATCGCTTAATTTGAACTTAAGCTTATAAACGGAATTTTCACTAAGTATACAGAGGAATCATATTCAAATCATTGAGAGGATTTATGATCAACAATCTCCCCCTATTTGATTATGATTAAGCAACATAAGAAATTTGCTTGAAAGGATTAATAGGGACTTAAAAATATTAAGGTAAAATTTCTAAGTACTAATCTGTGAGATCTTTTTCAGCTAGTCTACTTTTATAATTGAGTTTCATTTATAAGGATATGAAAACACAATATTTACAAGTATAGAAGCTTTAAGTACATTTACTAATTTTAAATTTCAGAAAGAAATATCAGTGAGTAAAGAGGATTTTAAAGAAGGTAGAACTCTTATGTTCGTTGTCCAATTTATTGTTTTCAGTGATCTTTTCAGTACACAAATGGAGTAGAGTACTTCATTGAAATTACATTAGAGATAATCTGAAAAATTACATCCAAGATGAAATTACAATAGTAAGTAAAGTACAAAACACTGAAAAATGCAACAAAGGAATAGAAACTAAAAACTAGTCAGAGAGTCTCTCTTGTCTTCTTCGTAGCTCGTTTAGATACATCTTCTTTTGTCTCAACATAGGCCCAGTATTTGCCCAAAAGTGATAGAACATTACTTTGACAAATCTTGAGGAGGCCTTCGTGATCTCTGAGTTTCTAAAGAATCCAAGGAAACCTTCATTATCTAAGAACACCATACCAGCTACAAGGAGTGTGATGATGTCGCCTTCTGCTAGCTGTAGGCCTTGAGGAAGAGAGACCTTGAGATTTGAGATATCAGGGATATCTAGATGCCCAAGGAGACTGTCGTAGGTAAACTTAGTCTGATATTCATTTTTGGAGGAGGGGCCTTCATCAACGCTTGATCTTTTTCTTCTTGAAGGCTCAGGGAGAGGGGGAACTTGTACGTGTTGTGACATCCTTCGCAAAAGCTGATCCAACACTCTTTCAACGACATCTTTGAACTTTGATTTGAAACCCTGAATGGCGTCTCTGATTTCCAAACATTCAAAGTATCCATAGAACTTCAAAAACCTGGCTTTTTCTTTTTCGCATGACGAGTGCCTGTACATTCGTACATGTACCTGCAGACCACATTTCTTTGAAGTGCCTCCTTCAATTGTAGCACGAATGATTTTTAAGGCAGACACTCGATAGTTGAAACGTTCAGTGCACCAGCGTAATTCATTTTCCCTGTGGCTTTTGTCTTCCTTTGTCAGCGCATTTAGGATCTTCTCTTGAGTACCGATATGATTTACATTCATATTTTCTTAAGACATCTCCCTTTGTGCCAGAGCTTCAGCGAATCTTTCACTTTTCTCGTGTTTCCTTTTAATCGCTTCATCTCTTAAGGCATCCTCCCTAAGTATTCTTCTAGCCAATTCAAGATCATTCTCTGTTTGCTTCATTTTTTCGTCCCTGATACGCTGAGCTTCAAGGGCTTGGGCTCTCTCTTCCTTCGATAAAAATTCAAATTCATCCACCACGTTGATTGGTATGGGTTCTTCTGGTTCAGCGATGTTGGGCACCTTTATTCTTTTGGCTTCTAGTTCCCTTAGGAAGTTTATTCACCTTTCCTCTTCTTTTGGCTCGCTTATTGGTTGCCTATGTACACGCTGCCTTGGGATAAGTTGGACCACCAAGATAAATCATTCTCCCACTATTTCTCTGATTTCTGAGGCTCAAAAACTCAAATTCCACTGTCTGAAAGCCCAAATAAAACTTGATTCGTAACAGAAATTCAAGCAGCTATGGCATTTGGAGACACCTTTAACGAACTGTACACAAGTAAACTTCATTTTCTTATAATATGTTATGAAGTTAATGTCATATATATAGAGGGTTGGGTTCAAAGGAGACCAACCTATAATCATGAGACCACATAATAACACTGAACATTAACAATGCAGTCATGTTGCTGATCAAAAAACCAATTTTCATACAAAGCTTTAATACCGTCAACATTAACAACCAATTGGTTTACTGTTACAATTATGTGAGTAAAGAAAGGCAATATGTTATTATATTAAAGGGTACAACAATTTCAAAAAAGAAATAAGGAGGTCATTTGAAAGAGGTTGATTCATACCTGCAAGTGTAGATAAGTAATTCAACTAAATCACATAGCCATAAAGATTTAAAGATTTGTTACCAGAAGAAATAAATTAAACATGTCAAATGAGTTGCAAAGATAGATTAAGTCGACCGGATTGGGTTCCGGTGGGAAGATAAAATTATGGTGAGAAATATAAGAAGAGATCTAGACCCTTGAATCATCCGTGATTGAAGATCGACGCCAATAAGATGCAATAAGATGCATCGGACCAATTCTTTTAAGGTGCACCTGGGTGGGTGTGAGATCCCTTCTTATCCTTCTCACCTTAACTTTCTTCTCACACAATCCAGTGCCTAGGTCGACCCATGTAAGACTTATAATTTGCCACCAACTTGACAACAAAAAAATGAAATGATTGTACAAACATATATAATATGAGAAAAAACAACTGCAGGATCTATGTTATAAATCATAAATCATGATTTACATCAAACAAATACGAATGCACCTGCCTCAAAAACATTCAATAGAATCAAAGTGGTTCAGCTGAAAATATAAGATACTGTACCAAACCACCTGAAACTAACTTACTATCATGCGTCATACGTCATCGGTCTACAAAATTATTCATCGAGTCGTATTCCACTTGAAACATAAAAAACTATCAATACGCAAAAAATTGGGGATGAAGCATAAAACCTAAAATATATTACCCAAGTGTGGTTGATGTAGATGATCATAGAGTAATGGCAATTTCAAAGAGTACCAACAACAATCGAATTATAAATAGACACCCATAAAAGGTAAGCCACAAAAATTACGTCAAAATAGCATAATAAGAAACAGACTTTAGGGTGAAATTGTCGCACAAAGAGATTCCAAATCGTGCTCTTCATATTTACATGTCTCTAAAAGTACAACAGCACCAGGCAAAAAACATTGTTAAATCACAAAATGCCTTGCATCAAACATTGTTAAATCACAAATGCCAAAGAAAATACAAACAAACTAAAGAAGCAAACTAAATATTCAAGCTTTGTTAGAAGTATTTTGTTAGAGAATAAATAGATTCTCTTTGTAATCTTTGTTCGCACTTTCATTGTAATACATCCGACATCTGGACATTTTCTCTCTATAAGAAAAAACTGTTTCCGCCATTGTTGATCATCTATCTTAAACTTCTTGATTACATTAATCTTGATCAGTGCGGGGGAATTATATTAAGTCATCCACATGTGTTGACACAAAAGCATCCATCCCTCATTTCTTATACTCAAGTCCTACTTCTAAATTTTCATTTTCTCACAAATGTGGGACGATACAAATCAAACACATTTTAAGATTAAGGATTACTCAAAGCTCATGTTGCCAAGTCATCATCATTGATTTCTCTTTTATATTCCTCGATTTTCGTTTCAACCATGGAATTTCATAACTACATTTTGTATTATTTGGTTGGTACTTCCTTAAATACATCATATTGATTGATGATTGATTTCAAATTCATATTTTTCCCATTTTACATACCTACCCCACTCTTTAAATATGTAACACCCGGAATTTTTATATTCAGGTTAATGAATTTCACATTATAAATGACAATTTGGAGTGTTTTAAGGGTCAATGTTGGGTTGCAATGAACTGGGAGAAAGGAGCGAAAACCGAACCCGAAATGAAGTCTCGGTACCATTTCGGCGATCATGACAAGCTATCTTGCCATGTCATGATCGCCTGGCAAGATCGCAGGAAAGCACCAGATGGCCAAAATCAGTAGAAAACTCACGATACTCCTTAGGCGATCATGACTGGCAATCTTGCCATGTCATGATCACATGGCATCATCGCCCGGTGGTCCAGATAGCACAATAAGTCCCAATTTTCAGCTCTTCTTCCTCACTTCTCAGATACCAAACTCGTTTTTCAGACCACTACATTGAAGGCGATTTTGGAGCATTTATTTCTCTCTTCTACATCTTCTCATCACATTTATTACACCATCTAAGTGGAAGATTCAAGCCAAGATCCTAGTTCTAGCTTCAAGTGGTGGTGCCTCCCTTCACCTCATCAAGTTCCATCATCTTCATCCTCTTAGAGACTTTTCTAGGGTTTTGCCAAACCCTAGCTTGTGAGTTCAAATCCAAACTTTATAAACTCCAAATACTTGTTATAAATGTTGTATTTACTGATTTTAGGTTTATGATTTCAAGTATTTTATCTATTTGGGTTAAGTTTGGAAGTTTTAGGTCAAAATGAGAAATTTGGGTATTTTGAGATAATTGATTAAATGAGCATCATAAATGGTTTATAACACTTGGAAATGTTCTAAGATGAAATAATCTTTGGTTTTTGACGCCAAAATGTTTTGACCTAATTTTCTGTAAAATGCACATATCAAAGAGAAATTATTATTTATAGGTTTTCGGCATAAGAGTCTAAATTTATTTATCGTGGAGGATAGTCTAAATTACCATTTTAAATTGGAAATTGACATTGTGGAAATTGCACGCGATTCTTGAGGAGAGGGCATGTGTACAAACGACTATCGTACTGGAATTTGGTAGATGTCTTGGATTGCATTGTGGAATTTGCGTGCAATTCTTGGTGCTGCCCCGTAACATTGGTTTGTGGTCTACCTTCGTGTCCCACCACAACTAATGGTAATTTTGGGTCTCCCCCGATAGTTTTTAAAAAGACCCTTGCTTATCAAGAGTAAGCTTACAAGTAAAGTTAAATTGGATAAACTGTGCCACATCTTTATTTAAAACATTTTACTGCTTTATACTTTTAACTGTTGGTTCTCACTAGTCGTAAGCCTAACACTTGATCTTAAATGTTGTTTTAGCAGGTTATCGGGTGGATGAGGCTTCTTAGGATGGAGCTGAGTGTTAAGCCAGTGAAGGCATTTTTGGTTTACACATTATAGTGTAATTATTGGAGATACTAGAAAGATTATTTTGAGGAGTATTAGCAACACCCGAGTCCAATCTATGTATTGTGCCATGTAGATTATTAGGTTGTTATTTTAGTATTTCATCTGTACATGTAAACTCACATACTCATTCCCCATTTATTGGATGATTTTATATATTTCCGTATTTATTATTCGGTTCAAATTTGCTCTAAATTTTAGGGTATTACAAAATATATCAATTTACCACGTTTTATTTCCAAACTTGCATTTTCTCATCGATATGATATGAAATGATAAAATTTAACCACATTTCAAAATTTGATGATTACGCAAATCTCAAATTGTCGAGTCATCATCCTTGGTTTCTTTTTTAATACATGTATTGATTGATATTGATATATTGATGACAATAATGATTAGTAAGGTTTTTATTTTTATTTTTTGCAAAAGATGATTATTGAACCGAATAAAACCCAATACATCTATTAAAGCCTGATAAATCCATTAAGCACCACTAAGATCTATTATCGCCCAACGGTACACGTTAGAGTCCAATAGATCCATTAAAGTTCACTAAGATCCATTACCGTCCAATAGTACCCGTTAAAGCCAAATCGAACCGGATAAAATCCAATACATCCATTATACCTTAATTGATCTATCAGACTCCACTAGATACATTATCGTCGAATAGTACCCGTTAAAGCTCAATTAAGTCAAATAAGGTTCAATAGATTCATTAAAACCTAATAGAACCAATTAAAATTCAATTGAATCGAATAAAGCTCAATACATCAATTGAAGTCCAATTTATTCATTAAATTCCACTAAGATTAATTATCGTACAATAATACCCGTTAAAACTTAAATCTCAATAAAAATCCACAGATAGAAAATGCGAAAAAAATACCCAAAATGCAATTTTTTATTAAATATCGGCCACAAATCCGCCACAAAATAACAAAAAAATTAATAACTTTTAAGACATTTCCGATGGATCCGCCGACAATTTCATGAAAAAGAAAATGATTTTATTTTCATTTTCCAGAAAATGTTTCTTAAAGAAAAACAAACAATTTAAAATTAAAAAAAAAGAATTCCGACGGATCCCCCAATCCGTAAGAAATATTTAACAAAAGTTTTTTTTTTTATTGAATACGGTTTTTAAAGAAAAACAAAAAACCTTTTTTGAAAATTTTCGACAGATCCTCCAATCCATTGAAAATCCGCGGAAACATTTAAAATTCATTTTCTATTTGAAAATGATTTTCAAAGAAAATAAGAAAAAACTATTTCTAAAATTTTCCCATGCATCATCTAATCCGTTGTAAATACTTAAAAATCATTTTTCTAAATTTTGTTTTCCTGAAAAATGGTTTTTCAGGAAAAACAAAAAAGTTTTTTTCAAATTTTCCAGTGAATCACTCCATCATAAGTCTATTGGAAATATTTAAATATCAGTGACGGATTTGTGGGAATTAGTGGTGAAAGTCACCAAAAGTTATGTTTTTTATCCTTTTTAGGAGCCGTTGGAAATATGTCGATAGTTTTCCAATGGAAAATCCGTTAAAAAAATCTATCGGTGAGATCCTACTTTTTAGTATTGGAAACATCGATATAGATAGTTTGTTTTAAAAATTAAATCAAATCACTATAAAACAAATGAATTTCGTCCACAAAAAAACACGTAGGGAAATTCCCGTGGGTGATTACCACGGATCACCAAGGAAATACTAATGGTTCCAATGAAATCCGACATTTTCAAGAAAATACCAACAGATTGTCCAAGAATTTCCTGGGTAATCTGTCCCTGATTTAATTCACCCACCAACAATTTAGCAACGAACTTTTGTGACGGTTTTATGACGGATCATCTTTTAGCAACGGATTTTCCAGGTTTACACAGTAGTAATATTCTTTGTTTCTCTCTTCATCTTTGGATTCCTTCCTAAAGTATGCTTATTTAATACCTTTTCCTACTCCTGAGCTACCATGAGTTTAAAATCTTCATCGAGCCTGCTGCAATAAGGTAGGTAAAAACATTCTATTTTAGTAGTAAATTAAACATACCGCATGACCACTAATTCACCCGAATATTAATAAAAGGTAGTATCAAATGAAAAATAAAACCGATAAAGGTGTTTAACGGAACAGGTTACGGTCTTCTTCCTCTTTTAAAAGATTTGTCATGGAGTCCTTATTAGGAGACAATTTTATTTATTTGTTCACAATTTTTTTGATATTTTCATTTAAGGCCCCGTATGTATATATATATATATAGGGTTGGCTTTTAGTGAGAAAGGAAGTTATAGTGAGAAAAGATCAATACTAACCCAAATATCTCAAACAAATATCTCCAACAAATAACTTCAATAATAAAATAATACTAATACGTACATTTTTACAGGAAAAAAACAAATTATTAAGCATTATTAATTTGTAAATATAGATTTTCTAACACTTATACAAGCAAAATCATCTATTTTATACGTTTATAATCAAAATTTGGTAGGAACTAATTTTCAATCGTGAAATCATACTTAAAATATTTAATCTTTTTTAAAAGTTAGCCGATCATAAATAATTTTTCAAAAGTTTGAATCATAATTAAGAAAAATGTATAATAGTTAGAAATAAGAATTACTAAATTTTTATAAAACTTGTATTAAAAGTTCACAAAAATTGTATAAATTGTTAATTATTTTATATAATTTTTTTAATCTATAATTAAGTTATCTTAAAATAAATTTATAATTATGTTATTTAAAATAAAAAATACATAAATCATGAAATTTCAAGAATCAAAAAAGAATTAAAAATGCAAATGTAGGTTTGGCTAAGAATTAAAAAATAATTAAAATTGCAAAAAGTAGGTTTGGCTTCTAATATTCCAAATAGGCAAATAAGCCAAATAGAAGGTAGTCTTACTCAACCAAGCTAGAGGTACTATGTTACAAATGTTGGATTTATTTATTACTATATGCTACTTATATTATTATAAACTTTTAAAAAATTCAGAGGCTCTCAACTATCGGAGGCCTTATATTGCGACACCACAATTCACACCCCATGAAACGACCCTGGATGACGTTAATTTCTTAAACCGTCACCGTATCATGACATTTGGAATGTAACTTTATCAAAACCGTAACTGTAAAATGACATACGGTGACATTTCTCATTCAAAATTGTCATTGTGACATTACATACCGTTATGTTTATCATTCAACACCGTTATCGTAGTATGATATATGGTGACATTTATATTTTAAAAACGTCACCATAGGATGATATAGGGTGACATTTATTTTTTAAAACCATCACCATAAACTAACATAGGGTGACGTTCATTATTCAAAATCATGATCTTTGCATGACATACACCAACATTTATTATTCAAAAATGTCACCATAGCATGACATATGGTGACTTCTTTTTTTCAAAAAACCGCCACCACTGCTTAATGTATGATGACTATTATATTTTTAAACCGTCACCGTAGCATGACATATGGCGACAAAAAAATTTTGAAACTGAAAACGTAACTTGACATGTGATGACGTTTATTTTTCAAAATCGTCACCGTAGCATGATGTATAACAACATTTATATTTCAAAACTTCTACCATAGCATGATGTACTTTGGCGTTTTTTTTTCATAACCATGCATCATCGTAACATGACGCATGATGGCGTTTATTATTCAAAACCGTCACCATAACATGACATACACGAACGTTTATTACTTAAAATCGTCACTATAACATGATACATGGTCACATTTATCATACAAAATCGTAACTGTAGCATGACATTTGTTGACATTTATTATTCAAATTATCACCATACCATGATTGTTGGTTCAAACAAGATAATGGCTGTTAAGTAAAAGATTTGTTGAAGGAGGGTTGAATACAAATACACACAATTTTTCATTTTTAAACTCTTTAATATTGAAATATTAAGAACTTACACATAGAAAATAGATTGTTGCGGAAAGAACAGATAAAATCTATTCTAACAATCTAAACTCGTTGAAAACACTTAGTAAACAGATAAATAACTAAACATAAAGAAAGCTATTTTAAACTGTTTGACACTTGTTGAATCAACATAAACACGTTCATCTTTTTTTTACGTCTGCAGTTGTCACATCAAACCTTTTTGCAATAAGACAAACAATCCTTTTTCTGAGGTTTAAAGGAGAATGTTTGAACTTAAGGCTTGATGCACACGTTCTTGTATTTATTTTGACCAAAGAAGTATCTTCAAAAATGTCATCCGAATTCACCAGATAAGGCAACTATCCGAATATATCAAGTGATACATCGGCAAGTGCATTGTATCGGCTAGAACATCCTAGCCGATTTTGGTCTTCAGAATTCGGTGACCATATGCTTTGGATTCAACTTCAAGCCTAGATTATAATCGGCAAACATATCTTCATTTCCACAATGTTAATATATTTCCTTTGAGTCAGCTAATTTTCGATTCGCTGAACTTGTTGAGCAATGCCAGACTTCTTCAAAGAACCTAAAATACAAGATATAAAAGTTAAGAGAGAAATTGAGGGGCCATCACCAAATCATCGGTGACCCAACACCTATTTGATGATGAAACCGATATCTTATTTAGAAAGTGTAAAAGGAACTCTTAAGTACATTTTGACCCTTTTTTTTTGGGTTCTTTTCACACAAATACAATTTTTTTTTTTTCGTATCATGTGTATCCGATATTTACATTGTAAAGTATATATAATATAAAAGTATAGAAGTAAATATGTGCAAAGAGATAGACAATAAATTACTTAAAATGAACTTCCATTAATAACCACAAAGGAAAGTATATGATTAAAGAAGTTTACGGTACAGAAATAAAAAGTTGTTCGGCTAGGCAGATTCTTTTTCACGTTTATTGAGCTCGTTCATGATTGTAGTGTGGACTACTTTTCCATCATCTGTTCTTGGTATCACGTCGAGTATTGCTTGAAGAAAAGAAGAGTCGGCCTTTGGGATGGCTCTTATCCTAAAGAACAAGATTGTTCCATCGGAATTTCAAAGAACATCCCAAATTCAGGAGCTGAGATGATGGTTCCTTCTGGTTGAGCAATTGGTACAGGGAGTTAGAGGTTAATACCCGCCGAGTTTATTATCTTCCCTTCGGCGGCTAGCAAAGCAAAATGACCCTTCTTCTTGTTCCTTGGTGGTTTCTGAGCAGGACCTTTAGGAAAAGAATGCACAAGAAAGTTCATTTTTCTTCCTTCCTAGGGAGACAATCTTATGGTATGCTCCTTCTGAGTTCTCATCAGCCTACAAATTTGATCATTTAATTCCTTAAGTACATCTATCACATACTTACTTTTGTTGTACTGAATGAAATAGCCAACATCAATCCATTCAGAAGCACCGAGTGTTCCAAGCCATTCCAATCTTTCGGCCCGATTTAAATCATCTTGCCTTCTTATAGCAATGAGAGAGGAGTCATGCTTTGTTTTTGGGGCTTGAATATTGACTCCAATTATTGTTGAGTCACTTCGCCGAGTTGACATCCTTCTTCTAAACCATTCAATATCAGATTTCTTTTCAGCCGCCGATTTTTGTAGAAGTTTTAATTCATCCTGCTGAGGTTGAATAGCATCAACAACCTTAGCTTGAGAAGCTTCTTCTTGGGCCAGTTTTTCTAGAAGCTCTTCCCTTGATCGTGCTGCAATTGAGCAAGCAATGCATTCTCTCTATCAGCATCGGAGAGAATAAGATCGGCATGAATGATAGAGGAGGATTTCAGACAAGAGGCAGGTTTTAGCTTTAGAGTGTCAACATTCTATCCCCTTTGTCTCCGAATTCTCTCAGCTTTCCTTTTCTGCATATCGGCCAGTTCTTGAGCGTATATCATTTGTTTCTTTCCCTTGTCTTTTGATTTCTCCCCCTCAGACATAACTTCGGCCTAATCAGTGTATTTAGGAGTTCGGACACTTGTTCCCCCCCCCCCCTGTATTTGTGCTTCTTGTTTTTCAAGGGCCTCACCGATAGTTGATCCAGTGTTACCCGGAACTATAGGTTCATTGGCAGGTTGTATAGTATGCTCGGTGGTAATGACGGTTTTGGTGACATGAACTGGTTCTTCTTGTTTTGTCTCGGTGATAGGTGTATCGATGACTAGAGGGGCTGTATTTTTCTCCCCCTCAGTGGCTGAACTCCGTAGACCAAATGAGGTGAAAAAGGACTTAATGCCGTCAATGTCAGAAGATAGATCCCCGAGCTTCTTTTCCACATTCCTTAGAGTGGCACGATCGGGGCCACAGAATAGTGCATCACCGACATCAAGCTCAAAGGGCGGAGGAGAAGAAGAAATTTTGTCCATCTTCGTATGCAAGGATTGAAGAGACTCCAAAATATCCTACTGACCTTTAGCTAGTGAGTTGAGTTCGGTGGCTTGCTTGGTGGATTCTTGTCCGAGAGAATCCGCAGAAGTCTTTAGAGCCGAATGAGCAGTGGAAAAAGTGGAGATAGCAGAGGTAACAGTAGCATGAGTGCGGCCAACTTGTTCGTTGATACCTGAAGTATCCAGGTGAATGAGATCCAAGCAGGTAACCAAAGAGGGATTGGATATAAACAATTTGTCGGCTACATCTTTTAAGGCGGCATAAAGATGATCAGTGGCAGTGATGAGAGCATCCAGTCTTTGTTGTGAATCGGCCACAGTAAAGGTCGGTGGTGCTGTAGCAGAAACCTTTGGTGGTTGTGATGGTTGGTCACCATCCTTTGGAGAAGGAGATGGTGAGGATGAAGAATAAGCCACCAGAGGAGAAGGCCTCTTTGCGTAGGATTTCGGGGAGTTCGAAAGATCAATATGGGCATTTAGAGTCCCCGAGTCCAAGGGAGTGGACCTCGGGGAGTTCATAGTTCGGATAGGTGGGGGGAGACATGTGGAGAGATATGTCTTTCGAGAGGGGTGTCCTCTTCTTGGGGCTCTTTGACTATGTCATGAAGCCAAGAGGTAGTGTCGGAGTATAATAAATCAGCAAAAAGGATGACTTCTTTAGATACACCTTGGATTGATGTTTCTACATGTGGAGATTGGTGTGTGATGTAACACCCTGAATTTCATAATTCTTGACCCTCTTTTTAAATACAAGTTTGGTATTTCGATAAGTGGGGTGTTAAAATAGTTTTGGGCTTCCAGATGGGAAGTGCGATCTCAAGGTGAGACCTGGCCAGTGCCATGGTCGCAGTGTCATGGTCGCAAGTTATGTACCGTAAGTTAATCATGGAAAGTGCAACCTAGACATGCGACCTGACCATGTGCCTCGTCGCAGTTCATGGTCGCAATTCATGTACCGAAGGTCAGCTCTAGAAAGTGTGACCTAGGCATGCAACCTGACCATATGCCCGCGTCGCAATTGTTAGTCGCAGTTCGTGGCTGGGTATAAAAGTTGGTCTTTAGCTGAAATATCATTTATTACATATCAGTTACCTTTCTCTTAGCATTTACTCCCAAGTGAAACCCTAAAAGGGCGATTTCAGGAGTAATAACTCCTATTCAACTACCAAACTCAAGATCAAGTTCATCTTTGAAGCTCAAGATTTAAGTGGCAAGATCTAGGGTTCAAACCTTAGTTGTTCTTCATCCTTTCTCTAGAGTTCAAGTGGTGATAAGAAGTTTCTAGGGTTTTCCTCAAAACGCTAGTATTGTTAGTTCAAACCCTACCTCAACAAACTTGAATACTTGTTATAAATGCTATGTTTACTGATTAAGAGCTAATGATTTCAAGTATTCCTATATTTGGGTAGAATTGGAGGTTTTAGGGCAAAATGAGGATTTTGGGTAAACTGATGTTATTGATGAAATGAGCATCATAGTTGGTTCCTAAAACCCGGAAAGGTTCTAGGAGGGGAAATCTTTGATTTTCGGTACGAAAACTATTTGACCTAATTATGGTAAGATTATTTTTCGAGGGAAATTGTTATGTAAGAAGTTTTGACGCTTGGGAACTCCAAGAATGTCCTAATTCGTGTGTGTGAATTGTAGACTATAATGTTGGGCTAAATACTCGGATAGGGTTGATGCTATATGATGAAACTTGGCCAAATACCTGGATACGGTTGAAGCTATTAGATACGTTTGACTAAATACCTGGATAGGGTTGACATTATGAAATAAGACTTGGCTAAATACCTGGATAGGGTTGATGTCTTACGATGATGTTCGGCTAAATACCCGGATAGGGTTGAGGACATATACATATATTAAAGCCGGCTAAATACCTGGATAGGGCTGATGCTACTAGCACAAATCCCAGATAGGGATACCAGATGCTCTACCCCTCTAAAGAACTAGGCTGAATCAATGTGTCTGTGCTTGAATCAAAAGTACACCTATCAATTATAAATTTTTATATGCCTGGATTATTACATGTTTGTTCTCACTAGGCGTAAGCCTAACACTTGTTCTTAAATGTCATGTATATCAGGTGATCGTCCTAGTGGGGCTCCGAGGGTTTGAGTGGAGCTAGGTGTCGGTAAGGGCATCCTTTTTGGAATACATCTTAATGTGTACAGTTGGATTTACATAGAAGAATATATTTTGAGGATTTAGAGACACTCGAACTTAATCTGTATTTTGTAACTGTATAGATTAGTAGGTTGTCATCTAGTATCCCTTTGATGTTGTAAACTCTCATACTCCTCCCCATTTTTATGGGTGAATTTTATTAATTAAGTCATATTTCGCATTTTATTTGGTTTAAATTAACCCCCATTATTTGGGGCGTTACATGTGAGTTGGAGAAACTCGGGTGGAGGAGATGAAGGACCAAGGATCGGGGAGTGATCCGAGTCATCCTCATTAAGTAAGGAGAAAGTGGGATCGGGGAAAGATCTGGGTTGGATCCCTAATTAGTCAACTATGTCCTTTGGAGAGGGCATAGAGGAGGTAGCTGGGGTTGATAAGTGTTCCCTGGGCCCGATAGGGATATTGTCAACATTCACTGATTTTTGGGAATCAGTGAGTAGTAATGTGTTTTTGACCCTTTTGGTTACCTTAGATTTCTTAGATGATCTCTTCGGGGAGCTTTAAGAGCTTCTTTGCTTTTTGGAAGGTTTCGGGGAATGGGTAGAAACCGAAGGCTCTTTCGGTTTCATGGCCTTAGAAGCGGACGCGGAGGTTGATGTGCCCGAAGATTTCTTTCGGGTTTTGGGCACATCGGTGGCTCTTGGTTGTGGAGAAAGGGAAACATCGACATCCTGAGGTCCCCTAATGGGTGCCTCATTTGCTCCCCATGCTAGGGTTGCATCCCTTGAAAAGGCAATCATATTGCCCTTAAGGGATTATCGGTGGTAAGAGGTTTCTTCTGGAGGACTTGCTTACCAATTTGATGAACCTGAAGATCGTATTGGATATCAGTCCTGACTTTAAGTTTATCTTCTAACTTATGATTGATGATAATAGAAAAGAATATTTGAAACGGTACCTGAGTTCGGTGAATTGGAGAGAAGGAAGACACCATTTCCTTGAAGAAGTAAGCAGCAAAGTCAATCTTTCTTTGAAACATCACAGCATGAGCCAGATCGGTAAGATATGACGGAGATTGATCATGGCCACCTGTCTTCTTGCTTAAGCAGTGAATCATATGAAAGAAAAAGAAATTCCACACATTTCCCATGTTCTTTCTCAACAAAGTTCCAGATCTCTTGGATTTGGTTTTAGATTTTGTATCTTCGAAATAGTTGAGTGTGGCAACTACCTGTTGATGATCATTTCCAAGAGGAAATGTTTCATAGTTATCGAAGGTAGGGAGATGAAGAATGGTGCGAAGATCATTAACGTCAAAAACGACGTCAGGTTCATCGTTGGATAAAACAGACGCAGAGCCCTGTTTAGAGGACTCATCATACGAACAAGAGAGCCAAAAGTTTCCCAACATGAATTTGCTCAAACTCAGGATGATCGAGATCGATGGCCATTCAGGCAATGTGATTGCATGTTGGAAAGGTAAACGAATCTCGAGTAAGTTGTTCTTCTTCAGTGGCTTTTGGAGACTTAGATGGATTGGTAACAGCAGATGCCATGGGAGAAGATCGAAGAAGTTGCAGGTTTTTAGGGTTCAGTTTGAGAGAGAGAGAGAGAAACGACGAAGATGATGGAAACGGTAAAAAGAAAATGGAGGGGTGGGGAATGGTTAGGGTATATATTGGGTTTAAAGAAAAAAGGAAATAAAAAGTAATGATGGTTTTATGGGTTTGAAAGGTCAGAATTCAAACGGTTTGCAGGTTAAAATCGGCGCATGTGCTGACACATATGATGTGTCGTATGTCATATTGGATAAGCACAAAGAAACTTAGACAACAAGAATGGAAAACAAAGAGTTAAACTTGAATTGGGTAGTCGCCGAGTTTAGATTAATGAAAGAATTCGGGGAGTCGACGGGCTTTAGGGTTTAGAAAGGGAATTCGGGGACTCGCCGAATATATGAAGAGATATACTCGTCGAGCTTAAGGTTTAGATAAGAATTCTGGGACTCGCCTAGAATTCGAGGCTCACTGAGTTTGAAAGAGAATCACTCGTTGAGGATGAACAAAGGTATACTCGCCGAGTGTATATATATATTATATTTATTCTATACATACCATACCTAGCTCGCCGATTAGAAAGTTGAATCTTGCTTCATCAAGAGGCTTTGTAAAGAGATAGGCTAATTGATAATTAGTTGGAATGAAATGAAGTTCTACATCACCTTTAGAGACATGATATCTTATAAAGTGATATATGATTTCAATATGCTTAGATCTTGAGTGAAGAACAGGATTGTTTGCAATGGCTATTACACTTGAGTTATCACAAAGTATTGAGATTTTTGAAAAAAATCTGATTGTAATCACGAAGCTGATTTTACATCCACAATATTTGAGCACAACAACTTCTAGCAGCAACATATGCTGCTTCAGCAGTAGAAGTGGATACAGAGTGTTGCTTCTTGCTTGACCAACTGACAAGCTTTCCTCCAAGAAGCTGGAAACTTCCAGTTGTGCTTTTTCGGTCTATTTTGGAACCTGCAAAATCAGAATCCGAATACCCGATGAGATCGAAACCTGAGTCTTTGGGATACAAAAGACCCAGATTCATGGTAGCTTTTAGATACCGAAAAATTCGTTTAACCGCAGCCAAGTGAGATTCCTTGGGATTGGCTTGGTAACGAGCACACAAACATGTTGCAAACATAATGTCTGGTCTACTGGCAGTAAGATAAACAAGAGAACCTATCATACCTTGATAGTTGGTAACATTGACTGAAACACCATCAGGATCAGAATGAATTTTAAGAGGAGGAGTCATGGGGGTTTTCATTGGAGTACAAGTGTCAAATTGAAACTTTTTCAGAAGGTCTTTAAAGTATTTACTTTGATTTATAAAAATTCCTTCTGGAGATTGTTTAACTTGTAATCCAAGAAAGAAAGTGAGCTCACCCATCATGCTCATCTCATATTTGCTTTGCATGAGAGAGCTAAATTCATCACACATAGATTCATCGGTGCCACCAAAAATAATATCATCAACATAGATTTGAATAAGAATGATATTACCTTTAGATTTTCTGAAGAAGAGAGTATTGTCGATTTTACCTCTGGTATACTTGTTTCCAAAAGGAAATCGGAGAGTGTATCATAACAGGCACGAGGAGCTTGCTGCAATCTATATAAAGCTTTGTCTAGTCGATAGACATGATATGGATGGATCGGGTCTTCAAACCCAGGTGGTTGTTTCAGATAGACTTCTTCCGCCAGCTCTCCATTTAGAAAAACACTTTTTACATCCATTTGCAATACTCGAAAATTCTTGTATGCAGCATGAGCAAGCAATATTCAGATAGCCTCCAAACGGGCAACAAGTGCAAAGGTTTCATCATAGTCAATTCCTTCTTATTGACGATATCCTTGAGCCACTAACCTTGCCTTGTTCCAAATAATTTTTCCTTCCTCATCCATCTTATTTTTGAAAACCCATTTGGTTTCAATCACAGTTTTGTGAAAAGGACGAGGAACTAGTCTCTAGATTTTATTTCTTTCAAACTGCGAGAGTTCATCTTGCATGGCTAACACCCAGCTGGGATCGGCTAGTGCTTCTTCAATCTGTTTGGGTTCAATGACAGATAGGAAGTTTACATAGAGACATAGGTTGCCGAAGCCTCTTCTGGTTTTTACTCCAGCTTGTGGATCGCCAATTATCTGATCAACCGGATGATTTATGGTCCATTTTAGGGATGGAGGCATTGGAGGAGGAATAGAGTTTTGGAAAGAAGAAGAAGGTGAATCGGCTGATGAGGAAAGAATGTTTAAAGGTTGAGGATTTTCTTCTGAAGAAATAATTTCAGAAGATTGATGAACTTGGACAGGTTCAGAAGACAGGGTAGTGTTTTGGAGAGGAGAGGAAGGGTTTTGAGATGGGTTATCATCATCATTTGCAGAAGTGCAATGATCGGCGGGTAAAGAGGAAGATGGATTTGGGTAAGGCATATCTCCTACACAAGAGTCTATCAATTGATTCAATTCTTTTTCATTACTTGAAAGAGATGAAATTTGAAAATCATCAAATTTGACATGCATTGATTCGTCAATACACTGTCTTTGGAGGTTGAAGATTCTATATGCCTTAGATACTGAGGAATATCCCATAAATATTTCTTCATCTGACTTTGGGTCAAATTTTCCAACATTTTCTCTATCATTTAGCACGTAGCATACACATCCAAACACAGGTAGAAAATCAACCTTTGGTTTTCGGCCAAAGAAGACTTCATAGGCTGTCTTGTTGTGTCTTTTGACAATAATAGATCTATTTTGGGTAAAGCAAGCAGAGTTGATAGCTTCAGCCCAAAAATAGGTTGGAAGTTTAGATTCACTTAACATGGATCGGGCAGCTTCACATAGAGTCTGATTCTTTCTTTCAACAACACCATGTTGTTGAGGAGTACAAACAGATGAGAAATTTTGATAAATTCCCTTGTTGTTGAAGAAATCTTCTAAAATTTCTGAATTCTGTTCCATTGTCACTTCATACATATCTGATAGGATGACCGTAGAGAATTTCAGACTTCTTGATGAATCAAATGATTTCTTCAATACCATCACTTTTACACTTGAGGAATAGAACCCATGTATAGTGAGTGAATTCATCTACTATGACTAGCATGTATCTTTTGCCACCAAGACTTAGAGTGTTGATTGGTCCACATAGATCCATGTGGAGCATTTGAAGAGGCTGAGAGATGGAAGAACATTGTTTGGTTTTGAAGGTAGATTTTGTGAGTTTTCCTTTTTCACAAGATCCACGCAGTTTTTCATTTTCAAAAGACATTTTTGGCATACCAATGACTAGATCTTTGTTGGAAAGCTTGTTTAGAGTTTTGAAGTTAAGATGAGAGAGACGCTTGTGCCACAACCAACTCTGTCTGGCAACTTCTTCAGAGAGAAGACACATAGCTTCACCAATGGCACTTTCTCTCATGATTATTATGTAAACATCATTCTTTCGGGTACCAGCAAGTACCACTTTATTTTTAATATCAAGAACCAAACAAACACACAGTTGACTGATGCTTAAGAGATTGTACATTGGTCCTTCAACATGGGCAACTCTTCAAAAAGTTATGGTTCCATTGGTTATGGTACCATATGCTTTTGTGATTCCTTTACCATTCCGCCCAAAAGTTACGATTGGTCCCTTTTCTTTGGAGAAGTTTGAGAGTAAAGATCTGTTTCGTGTCATGTCCCTTGAGCACCCACTAACCATGTACCATATATCATCTTTATTTGGTACCTGCAATCATGAACAAATTAGTTTCTAGGTACCCATTTAGAAGTGTGTCCTTTGGGGTTAGTAGCAGTTCTGTCGAACAGTGAAAACATTTGGACAGTCTTTTGCAAGATGAAAAGTGTCACCACAGTTATAGCATTTTCTGTAAACAAACATTTTTTCAGAACTAGAGGGGCCGAGAGTTTCTTTTGAGAGAATCGACTGGGATAAGGCGCCGATTCCAGGTCTTGGTCCAAGAATTCCTTTCTAAGAGGATGGGATAAAGGAAGAGGAGGAAGCAGGAGTCTTGATTTTCTTCATGTTAACAGCTCTAGCGATGAAGTCTGTAATTTGATCTTGAGATCTTGGCAGGGATGACTTACGTTTAGAGTTGAGTTTTGGAAAAACAGGAAATTTCAACTTATTGTTTGATCTTTTTGAGACTTTGGGAGATAAAGACTTAGATTCATCAAGATTTAGAGATTTGATGAGGTTATGAATAGGTTCGGCTGGCTCTTTAGAGTCTTGTCCTTCGGGTTCGGCTACCTCAGAGGAAACAGATCCTTTGGCTTTCACAAAAGTACGGTATTTGAGAATTTCCATAAGATCAAGGGAATGAATGGAAGTAGAATCATCAGATGAGCAATCTAACAGATCATCATCGGAGGAGTGAAATCCAACAGGATATCCTTGAGGATCGGAGGGTTGATGATTTGGAGGTTTAGAAGATTCAAAGTCATATTTTCCAAAACCTAAACCAGTTTTATTATTGCGCATGATATTTGGTCCTGAAGGATCTTTTCAAGAATTTTGGAAAATTTTGTTCATTTAAGGAAAACTTCTTGTTCTTTTTCAAGTTTGCTAGAGATCTTGTTCTTTTCCTTAGAAAGACTATCATTTAAGTATCTAATATTTTCCAAGTCAGCTTTTATTTTATCAAAACCCTTTAATTTTGAAAAACAAATTTGAAGTTTGCCATTCAAGGATTTTATGTGTAGATCAGCTTTCTTCTTTGATGCTTTTAGATTACAGAAATCAACAGTTAAAGAATCAAAAACGTCTATCTTTTGATCATCAGAGAGAGAGAGAAAGGGATGTACCTGAAACAGAGAGGAAGACGGTTCTTCAGTGGATACTAAGGTTGTGGAGTAGATTGATCTTTCCATTTCTTCTATTTCATTAATCTTTGCCATCATGCACTTAGTGACATATTCACCGTCACTTTCAGAAGTCGGCTCGTCCTCCCAGGTTTCGGAGACAAAGAGTCTTTGCCTTGTCTTGGTTTCGTTCTTTTTCTCTTCTGTATTTGGCCTTGTATTTTTTATACCCGGCCAATTCTTTAGATTGAGAGGAATTATGGTATTTCTTGGGAGATCGGCTACTTCTTTCATCTGACTTTCTAGAAGCCGATTTCGAGCAGTCATGGCCAGAAGATTTAAAAGAAGTTTTAGATCTACACTCGGAAGCAAAATGTCCTTTCTTTCCACAATTAAAACACTCTTCATTTGCTTTATCAAAATATTTTTGAGATGAAGAATATTTACTAAGTCTTAGAAAAGAATTTTCTATTTTTGAGATTTCCAGCTATCATGGCCATACTATCAGAAAGTATGTCTATAGCGGTCTCTTCACTTTTATCATCGGCTGCACTATAGTAAGCCTCCGATAAGTGAGATGGATCATCTTTGGTTTCTTTTTCAGACTCAGAAGAAGGATAAGTAACTCTAGGAACACACGCAGATTTCTTACGGTCACTGATTAAAGCAACATAAGATGTTTTAATACTATTGATGAGAGATTTTCGTTGGGATTTAGTTTGCTCATAGTTTAGCAAAGTACCATACGGAGCAGTTAAAGGCATATGATCGAGATAGGAGTTCTTCATTTTCATATTCCTTACCCAACACCTTTAGATCATTCAGAAGACTATTAAAGCGATTGTAGTAGGTAGAGAGAGATTCTCCTTTTTCAAACATGAAGAGTTCATATTTTGTTACTAAGAAAATCTGTTTACTTTTCTTTACTTCTTTAGTACCTTCATACAGAACACACAGAGTATCCCACATTTCCTTGAAAGTAGAAAAATTTACCAAGGAGTGATATACTTCATCAGGAAGAGAGACAGCTAAAGCAGATTTGACTTTTGTATCTAAAGCAACAAGACGTTTATCATTCTCAATATATTTATTTGGAGTTTTGATAATGTATCTACTAGTTGCTTCATATTTTTCTTCGTCAGATTTTATGTCTTTTCCTTCAGCATCTTTTTGTGGGCCAAAACGAGCCCAGACCCTAGGAATGATGGGTCCTTCACTCAGAATGATTGGATACCTGCTATCAATCCCTTCCAAAAATAGTATCATACGATTTTTCCAAAGAGCAAAGTTTTAGGATTGAACTTTGGAGGTTTGGCTAAGGAGCCAGAATCGTATGACCCAGCAAAGGGATTTTGCAGAGTAACTCCAGCATTAGAGGAATAAGAAGAGGCAGCCATTTTAGATCTGATTTATTGAGTTAAATCAATATGCTCTGATACCACTTGTTGGTCCCTAACAAGATAATGTCTGTTAAGTAAAAGATTTGTAGAAGGGGGTTGAATACAAATACACACAGTTTTTCACTTTTTAAATTCTTTAATATTGAAATATTAAGAACTTACACATAGAAAATAGATTGTTACGGAAAGAACAGATAAAATCTATTCTAACAATCTAAACACCTAGAAAACACTTAGTAAACAGTTAAATAACTAAACACAAAAAGACTATTTTAAACTGTTTGACACTTGATGAATCAACATAAACACTTAGAAGCTAACCTATTGAAAGCGTGAGTTGAACGGAAGCCCTTGCTCTCCTTTTATAGTGCCCATGCATTAAATGCATGTGGACACTTGTCACAATATCATTTGCTTGCAGTATATTCATTGGACAAAGATGGTGCCATTCCTTAAACTATTAGAAAAAGGCTGGTGCCATTCCTCATAGTACAAAGGGCTACCTTTGGTAATCCTGGATGGATACAGGAAAGCAGACATGGATTATTATTGCTACTCATGAAAGACACCCATTGTTATTATTCTGAACACCAAATAAATTGAAAAATAAATAAATCATGTCTAGTCACTATTCATCTTTTATTTACGTCTGCAGTTGTCACATCAAACCTTTTTGCAATAAGACAAACAATCATTTTTCTAAGCTTTAAAAGAGAATGTTTGAACTTAAGGCTTGATGCACACATTCTTATATTTATTGTGACCAAACAAATATCTTCATAAATGTCATCTAAATTCACCAGATAAGGCAACTAGCCGAATATATCAAGTGATATATCGGCGAGTGTATTGTATCGGCTAGAACATCCTAGCCGATTTTGGTCTTCAAAATTCGGCGACCATATGCTTTGGATTCAGCTTCATGTCTGGATTATAATCGGTGAACATATCTGCATTTCCACAATGTTGATATATTTCCTTTGAGTCAACTAATATTCGATTCGCTGAACTTGTTGAGCAATGCCAAACTTCTTCAAAGAACCTAAAATATAAGATATAATGTTGATCATAACTCCTTTTAAATGATTTGAATATGATTCTTTTTTGTACTTAGTGAAATTCCATTGTATAAGCTTCTGTTCATATTCAGCGATAGCACACGCTGATTACCATCAGCGATCGCTGAAGATCAAGGAACAACAAGCTTATCTCTGAAGATCTGAAGATCAGCTATCACACCAGAAGACCTTTCAGCGAAAGTCAAAGACCCTAGCTGAAGAAAGAGATAATCAGCTAAGTGAACTGAAGCGGTTCAGCGATAGCAGCGATTATCTACTCAAAGTGTGAAGTCTTGTGAAGCCTCAGCAATACTGAAGTTCATCCTTGAAGATTCAGTATCAGCGATCAAATGAAGCTTCCTTTGTAAGACTAAAGATTGATCTTATCCTCGATGCACAAAAGTCAAACCTAGAACCATGTCAGAAAAGGACGTACGACTTGTCTCTTATGTCCCCATCATATCTGATACGGTACTGTTCACATTCGGCCAAAAGCATGGCTGTCTTATTAGCAAGGACAAGCTTCCTATCCAAGATTGACACGTGGCATATACCTTTTGTCTTGCATTAAATGCAAACGGGTATAAATAAGATGGAGATATCTTCTTCATCTTAATGCATGCTTCTTTCTAGCCTATACCCTCTTTATTCTTTCCCTCATCTTCTTGTGCATCAAACTTAGTGTTTCTTAATTACAATAGAATAGGTGTTAAACTTGTTCTTATTCCACTTGTAACTATAAATTTGTTTATTATCTATAAACTCATTTAAAGACCAAAATCTGTGTGTGTTTGTATTCAACCCCCCCCCCCCTTCTACAAACTGTTTACTATTGATTGAACTCTTGTAGACCCTTTAGGGACCAACAAGTGGTATCAGAGCAGTGTTTGCTTCTTAAATCTTTAAAATATTTTTTTCTTAAAACTATTTTAAAATGTCAAACCCTAATACGAACTATAATGATAATGGATCTTTAGCTAAACCTCCAAGATTTAGCCATGATAATTTTCCATTATGGAAGGAAAGAATGTCTCTATTTCTAGAGGGATCTGACCCAAAGATTCCCTACTATCTAGAAAATGGACCATTTGTTCATACAACCATAGTAGCTAGTGTTCCTGCCACCACTACTACTCCAGCCATCCCTGAAAGGAGTATCGTTAAAACTCCAAACAGATGGACTGAAGAAGATAACAAAGAAATTGTTATTGACTCTAAAGCTAGATCTATAATAGCAATGGCTTTACCAGATGAAGTCTATCATTCTGTCATGAAAATGAGGACTTCCAAGGCCATGTGGGATACTCTATGTATCCAATATGAAGGAACTTCTGATGTTAAAGTCACTGGATGCAAAAACCATGTAAGAAATTATCAGAGCTTTATGTATCAAAAAGGTGAATCTCTTTCTCAAATTCACCAGCGTTTCAACTGTTTGTTGATTGATCTGAAATCAGTTGACAGAGTGTACTCAAACGCTGAAATGCTGACAAAATTCATGGAGGCACTACCCGATCAATGGGCAGTGTACACTACATGTCTAAAGCTGTCAAAGAATCTTGAAACCCTGTCCTTAAGTGCGTTATATGGAATGCTCTTAAATGAGGAACAATCTCAACTTTTAAGGAAGAACCTCATTAATGAACTCAAAGGTGCCAAAAGTACTTCCTTCGTACTTGTGACTTCTGAGGAAACTACTCCTAAAAAATTTTCTTCTTCCACTATCACCTCCATCAGTGAATTAGGTCAAACTGATTCAGAAGATCAACTCACTGATGCTGACATCTCTGAGTTTGATAACTCTCTAGCTCTCTTAACTAATAACTTCAAAAGATTTGCTAGAAAGAGCAATTTTCGAAAACCTTCTAACCTCTCTGACTCTGAAAATCAAAAAACATTGCCAGCTGAGAAAGCCTCAGCGATATGCTTCAACTGTCAGCGAAAGGGTCACTTTGCCAGTGAATGCAGGTCGAAGAAAGTTGCAGCTCCCACTACCTCCCAGACCTCTGATAAAAAGGAGATGTATTTGAAACTAAAAAACAAATACAAGGATCTGAAGAAACACCAGCAAAAAGGCAAAGGCCTTATCGCTGAATAAGTGGATTGGGATGCTGAAGATGACTGGGCCAAGACCTCTGAAGAGTCTGGTTCAGATGAAGAAGATCTTGCCTTTCTCTGTCTAATGGCAAGAATTGAGGACGCTGAAGAAGCCACTGAGACTTCTTCCTCTGAGTCTCCTTCTACTCAGGTAACTATTCCTTCTATCTCTTTACCTTTTGAAAGTGATAACTTGTCGGCTCTCGATGCTATGACTGTTGATTTTTACGATGCTTTAAATGGAAAAATTAAGGCTGAGAGAATTAACACTGACTTATCTGAACAATTAAAAAATTGTCATATAAGAATCAAAGAACTTTCTAAAATTGAGGAATCTCTCAAGGACCAAGTCTTTGCAAATCAAACAATAAGCATCGAGAAACAACAAGTTATCGCTGATAGGGAAAAGGCTATCGCTGATCTCAAGTCTGAAAAGGCAACCATCGAAGGATGGTGTAAGGCTACTGATAAAGTCAATGAGATCATCAATGCTCAAATACCTATGAAAGTAAGAAGTGGGTTAGGCTATAACCCTGAAAAGGAAGAATCAGAGAATGATTGTTCCATGCTCAAATTTGGAATGTTTGTCTCTTCTATCCCTGATCCTTCTTCTTCAACTTCTTCTTCCTCCTCTTCTAAAGAGAAGCTTTCTGTGTTTAATTCTAAGAAAGTGATCAAGAACGAGTTTCTTAATCAAGTTCTTAAGAATAAGAAAACTCAAGATAGGAACAAGAAGTCCTCAGAGAAAGTTTCTAAAACTGGGAAGAAGGTCCCTGACTTTTCTCAGAGACTTACACTCAGAATTAAAATCGATCTCACTCCTACCCCTGAAAAGGTTGTTATACCTCCAAGGACCATGGATAAAGGAATTCTTGGACCTATCCCTGAGAAAGTTCCTGCTCCCTCTCTGATTTCCAAATCCTTTAAGTATAGGAAGTGCTATCACTGTGGTGAAACTACCCACATTGCAAGCAAATGTCCTAATGCTACTAGAGCTGATAAACTAGCTCATGGAAAGAAAGTAGCTCAAGCTGATAAATCAGCGAGAGTGAAATCCATCAAGGTTGCAAAACCACCAAAGGTGAAGATATCCTCTGAAGAAAGTTCTTCAGCTAGTAGCTCCTCCGCCAATCCTCTTTCTAACCAAGCAGGACCCATAGTAATATAGGTACCTTTAAACAATAAATCTTTTGTTGTATGCAGAGTGCCAAAGGTATCTGGTATCTGGATAGCGGATGCTCAAGGCATATGACTGGCAGAAAATCTTTGCTCTCTGATTACAAAGAAGAAGTTGGTCCATCAGTGACATTTGGTGGAAATGGCAAAGGATACACTAAAGGTTATGGAATTATATCCAACGGAGCCACATCGTTCTCTCGAGTTGCCTACGTTTAGGGACTAAGGCACAATCTCTTGAGCTTTAGTCAGTTATGTGACAAAGACTTCAAAGTTCTATTCTTAAAGAATAGATGTGTTGTCACTGACGAAAATGATAAGCTTGCTCTTACAGGAAAAAGAGTGGAAAATGTATATGTCATAAATATGAACAGTTCTCACTCTGAGAACATGTGCTTTATCTCTAAAGCATCCACTGACATAAACTGGTTATGGCATAAAAGACTCTCTCACCTCAACTTTAAGACAATAAATGAATTGTCTCAAAAAGATCTTGTCAGAGACCTCCCAAATCATACCTTTACAAAGGAATCTCTTTGTTCGGCGTGTGAGAAGGGAAAGCTGACAAAAGCCTCCTTCTGGTCAAAGCAAGTCTCTTCAGTGACCGCTCCTCTTTAGCTACTCCATATGGATCTATTTGGACCTGTCAATGTCCAATCTATCTCTGGGAAGAAATATACTTTAGTGATTGTTGATGAATACTCCAGATACACATGGGTGTTCTTCCTTCGATCCAAAAGTGATACCCCTGAAATGATAATTTCTTTTATCAAAAGAATGGAAGTGTTGAACAATCTAATTGTTCGTTCCATAAGAAGTGATCATGGTACTGAATTCAAAAACAGCACTCTGGTAAACTTCTTTGAAGAAAAAGACATCTCTTACAACTTCTCCTCAGTGAGAACCCCTCAGCAAAATGGTGTTGCTAAAAGAAGAAATTGTACTATCATCGAAGCGGCTCGCTCAATGCTCAGCGAATCACATCTTCCCACTCAGTTCTGGGCCGAAGCAGTCAGTACAGCATGCTTCACTCAAAATCGATCCCTAATAGTTAAACGATTTAAGAAGACCCCCTATGAACTATTTCATGGGAGAAGAGCTACTATGAAATATTTCCACATTTTTGGATGTAGATGTTACATTCTGAATGACAGAGATCATTTGGGTAAATTTGATCCAAAAGCTGACGATGATATATTTCTTGGATACTCCTCTGTATCTAAATCCTTCAGAGTCTTCAACAAAAGAAGACAACATGTTGAAGAATCAATGCATGTTAACTTTGATGAATCTCGTCCCATTCATGCTTCTCATTCTCATGATGATGAGGAAGAATTAAATGCCTGGATGAGATCTCATTATGGGGAACCTGAAACATATTTCAGCAATCATCCTCCTGCTGAAGAATGTAATGATGAAATCCCTGTAAAACCTTCAAGTGACAATCATCCATCTTCAGGGATGAATGTTACTCCTCTTAATCAGATTCCTGTTGCTGATTCCTCTCTTGGAGACTCCTCAGTGAACAACCAAACTATATCTGAAAATCAATCCCCTGAATTGATTTTAAATGAAGTACCTGTTGCTGAAACAACAAGTCCTATTCCAGAAACTGAAGAACAAGTCGCTGAATCTGAAGTTGATATCTCTCCTCAACCACCAGCTCAGCGATGGACTGCAAATCATCCAATAAATCAAATTATTGATGATCCCACTGCAGGTATCAAAACACGTAGAGGTACAGGTAATATTTTGTCTTTATGTCAACTTCATTTCTCTCTCTGAACCTAAGAAGATAGATCAAGCTATCTCTGATCCTAGCTGGGTTTCAGCTATGCAAGAAGAACTGACTGAATTTCGTAGAAATAAAGTTTGGAATCTTGTTCCTAGACCCTCTGATAAAACCGTCATAGGAACCAAATGGGTTTTCAGAAATAAGCTAGATGAAAACGGGACTATAATTCGCAATAAGGATAGACTTGTTGCTCAAGGTTATAGACAGGAAGAAGGAATTGACTATGATGAGACCTTTGCACCTGTTGCTCATTTAGAAGCCATAAGACTCTTTTTAGCTTATGCTACCCATAAAGACTTCAAAGTTTTTCAAATGGATGTTAAAAGTGCTTTTCAAAATGGAAAACTCAGCGAGGAAGTTTATGTTGAACAACCCCCTGGTTTCTCAGACCCTAACCATCCTGGTTATGTTTTTAAACTTGAAAAAGCTCTTTACGGGTTAAAACAAGCTCCTAGAGCTTGGTATGATACCCTTTCTAAATTTCTTCTTAAAGAAAAATTTGTTCGTGGAAAAATTGACCAAACCCTTTTTAAGAAAATATAAAGGTCATACTATACTCGCTCAGATATATGTTGATGACATTATATTTGGTTCCACAAGACCCAAACTTTGCACTCGTTTCGCTGCAAGAATGCAAAAACAATATAAAATGAGTATGATGGGTGAACTAACATATTTTCTAGGTTTGCAGATTAAGCAATCTGACAAAGGAATTTTTATTTGTCAAAGAAAATATGTTAAAGACATGTTGAATAAATTCGACATGAATCAATGCTCAGCGATGAAAACCCCTATGGCGCCTCCTCTGACTTTGAACAAGGATCCCAATGGGAAACCAGTCACTGTCACTTCCTATCGAGGAATGATTGGATCTCTGTTGTATCTTAACAGCGAGTAGACCATACATCATGTACGCTACTTGTCTCTGCGCTCGGTATCAAGCTGAACCGAAGTAATCCCATCTAATCGCTGTAAAGCGAATCTTCAGATATTTGAAAGGAACTCCAAATCTTGGTCTCTGGTATCCCAAAGGATCAGGATTTGATCTTATTGGTTATTCTGACACTGATTTTGTAGGTTGTAAGATAGATAGAAAGAGCACCACTGGAGGGTGTCAGCTACTAGGTGGAAAGCTAATAAGTTGGACAAGTAAAAAGCAAAACTCAGTGTCCACCTCCACCGCTGAAGCTGAGTATGTAGCCGCTGGTAGTTGTTATGCTCAAATCTTTTGGATGAGAAATCAACTCAGAGACTACGATCTCAAGCTCTCTAAAATTCCTATCTATTGTGATAGTACTAGTGCTATTGCCATTGCTAACAACCCTGTACTTCACTCCAAAACCAAGCACATTGAGATACGATATCACTTTATCAGAGATCATGTGATGAATAGTGAAGTTGAGCTCCATTTTGTACCCACTGAATATCAGCTCGTTGATCTTTTCACCAAGCCTCTTAATGAAACTAGATTCAATTTACTCATCAGCGAACTTGGTATGTTGAACGCTGAATAATTTCTTATTCAATGATCAACAAGGGATACAAATAAAGCCTTCAAACTTTCCATTTGCTGAACTCTGATTCAGCGATATCTGGGCCATCTCCTCAGGTATTATCTTCTAATCTTTATCATTCTTTGATATCTTTTCTCATCAAAGAATGACTCTCTTAAAATTAAAACTCCTCACGGACAATCCTTTATTATTAGTGATGAAGATTTTTCTAAAATTAATAATGATAAACCTTCCTTATGGATAATTATCATTATAATCTTTTAAAAATAAAGAAAAGGACACGTCAGACTTCTGACACACGACGGACCGCGACGTTTCCATTCCAACTCCTTTCTTGGAACGTGCGCCAGGTCATCATTTCTTTTTCAAAAAGCAAAAACCGTCGTTTAGCACTCATTTCTTTCTCTCTCCTCTTGCTATTTAAGCACCTCTTTTGCCTTACTTGATTCATTCCGCTTTCATAACTCTCCTAAAGGCAAAAGAAACCTTCGAATCTTCAAGTTTTCTCAAGAACACCAAGAACACGCATTTGTGCATTTTTCCTTCTCGAAATCAACTAAGGTTTGATCTAAACCTTTAGATATGACTGGAAACATCTCGTTTCACTTCTTCTTCTCCTTAAAATTCTAAAAATGATATAAAAACATATTTTAGAAACAAAAATAAAAATAATCTGGATTAAATCTAAAAAGTTTTCCTTTATCAAAACCCTGTTCTAAGTTCTTTCTTTAGAACATAAGACTTTATTCTTAAAATTTTATCCATTTTTATTTATCTTAGCATTTTTTTTAAAATAATCTTTCATTTTATTGTTTTTATAACAAGCATTTTGATCTTGTTCATCAAAATACTTGTTTCTTTGAATCTTACATTTGGTATTCTTTATACCAAACTCTGGTTTATACATTTATGTATAAAACCATGATTTACCTCTTTGGTGTTCCCATCTTTCCTAAAGCAATGGCCTCTGCAAGTAAGACCGCTGCAACCTCTGCTGCTGAAGACACCACCTTGGTCGTTGCACCAACCTGCCATTTTCCCTTGGAAAAAGCCGTCTTCAAGTCCTGCAATTACATTGCATTGGTGGACATCCCTGCAGACCGCCCTCACCTCGCTGAAGGAGCTACCTTCATCAAGGCGTGCCCACTGATGTACGCTTTCGTCCACAACCCAGTGGGCATCTCCTGTCATCTCCAAGCTCTATGGTACACGGCTCACTGTACCACGCTGACGACTGATAAGGGAACCGAGCTCCCTTTTATCGGATTCAAGATTCCAGATCTTGGGTTCTTTTCTTTCACTGCTGGGTTTTTCAGGAAGGCTCTTCGTCTCCCTCTACGCGCAAAGAATCAACAAGGGGCGCTGAACGCACCAAAATGAAAATCGATGCATTCTTGGATTCGATCGGCTATGTTTGGGAGAATCCTTCTCTGAAGACAGTAGGCTCCAAGGTAGAGAAGAAAAGACTACCTACTCGCTGGGAGTATATCTTCACCCAGGTCATCCAATGCCTTGGATCGAAGATCGGCTCGCATGACCAAGCGAGCAAGCATTTTCAAGATCTTGCCTATTCTCTCTGCACCGGCCACAATCTCAACTATGCTGACTACATCTTTGGCGATATGGTCAGTCGCATCAGCGCCGCCACCAGACATCCCGTCATCCCCTACCCTTGTTTCTTCGCAACCATTATGGAGGTTCCTTTGGGGAAGAATACCCGAAGGTCGGCGATCACTCCTTCTCTATAGTAGGAAAGAAGTCCCTGGACATTGAGGAACGCCCAGGTGATGCTCCTTTCACACCCTACATGCTACAAGTGATTGGAGCACCACTTCCAGTGTCCACCTCGCTGTCCAACCCAACAGCGAGCAACCCAGACGCTGCTGCCGTTGTTAAGAGAAAGCAACCATCCGGTGGTCATAAAATAACCATCACAACCAAACTTAAGAAGCCAAAGAAGATGGTCTCCAAAGACCACTCTCTCTGATTTCGGTGTACTACCAACACCACCTAAAACCTCAGCCACTTCAACGGTTTCTTCAATCGTTGTCGCTTCATCAGCACTACCTACATCATCAGCGACTCCGGTCACTGAGGGTGTTTTAGCCGGCTCTACTGAAGCTGGATCAGGTACTACTCTCACAGCCTTCTTATCTACTTCTATCTCCTCTTCTTTGGTCCTCACCTCAGCAAGTGACTCAGCGATAGTTGTCCCTATCCCTGATAATGCTGAAATGCACGCAGTCCAAACCTCAATATTGTTTAGGCAATCTGAGTTTTGGAAGGCCAAATTAAAAGGACCTTAGAGTATCTCTCTCAGGTACTCTAAGACACTGGTCAGTGATCCTCAAGACACTGCCTCTGCAAATGTAGTCCCTAAGAGTAATCCTCCTGATACTCTCAGGGAAACAAATACATTTTTTCATCCATCTTCTAATCCGGATGTGTTTTTGGCATCCTTATCTATGTCATCATCAGGTTTCGCTTCTCTTCCCACTTCAGCGACGACAACAACCACCACCAGCGCTCCTCCCCTTAGCAAGGAAATGGGGAAATCTCCTCAGGGCCCTCCCAGCGCTGCCCGGCTTAGAGACATGAAGCAAGAGATGGCAGCTCCCAAGCTTCCCACTCCCATCACTGATCTGCCTCCCATTGTCCTTCCCAACCCTACATTCCCTGCTGTTGACTACTTGGTCAGGGAATCTGCTTTCACAAGGGTTAGGGTGGACAATCTTCAGACGTCCGCTGAACTGATCTTCAAACGAATCGTTGGAACTCCATCGATCAAGACTAACATCAGCAACCTCATCTCTGACGTTTACTCTCTGAAGGAAGACAACAGGGCCTTTCATCAGACCCTAACCAGCCTGGAGCAGAAGGTTGCTGCTCAAGCAAACGTCCTTGAGTCTATTCAAAAGACTCAATCCGATATGTTGCAGATGCTCACCAAGCTTTCTGAGGGTAGTTCCTCTTCTTTCAACGCTGCTGATCGGACCATGCTTTAGGCTAATGATGCGAAGCTCAAGGACATTCAAACGAATGTTCGCACTCTGATGGTGCATTGTCTACCTCCTGATAACATTGAGGGGGAGAGATGTGCCAAAGAGTTTGCAGTTGAACTCATCTCGGAGCATAACCAAAGGTTCCCTGGAGAGACGATTTCTCCATACATCCAGCGAGCTGAAGCTGAAGAATATGATGATGATGAAGAAGGAGAAGTAGAAGAAGAAGAAGAAGAAGAAGAAGAAGAAGAAGAAGAAGAAGAAGAAGAAGAAGAAGAAGAAGAAGAAGAAGAACCTATCCCTCATTGTGGGGGATCTTAGAGCACTTTAGATTGTCAAGCCCTAGAGTCGCTCATCAAGAGCCCTTTGGGGACGGACAACATCCCTCTCAGGGACAATCCGGCTCCTCAAGCAAAGGAAAAGAAGTGGTAGATCTGGATGCCACTATTCCCTTATCTGAGGGGGAGACCACAATTGAGGTATCTCTTCCTCTTATCCGTTACATAACTCCTCTCTCTGAAACCCCCACACCTCCTTCACCTACAAAAACTCTCTCTGATAAATCTTTCTCCTCCTCTCCTTCCCTCAGTGATCCCCGTACCCCAAAGGAGTCTACTTCGTGGAAGGAACCTTCTTCTGAAGAGAAGTTTATGTACATAATAGAAACTGACTCTGAAGAAGAAGAGGGTCTTATTCCCAGGCGTCGCTTTCAAAAGCCAATCATAAGCGAGCCTGAAGAAGAAGAAGAAAGGCGAATAAAATTCCTTAGGGAATTCGAGGCTAGAAGAATAACGGTGCCTGAAGCTGAACCTATTGAAGTCGTACCAATAAGGATAGTAGATGAATTCTACTTTCTGTCCAGAGAAGAGAGAGAACAAGCATTGGAAGCACAAAGAATCAGGGATGAGGAAATAAAGCAAACTGAGAATGATCTTGCTTTTGCAAGAAAATTGCTAAGAGAAGACTCTACAAGAGATAAGGCGGCCAAGGATCAACTGAAAAAGAGTGAAAGGGTCGCTGAAGCTCTTATACAGAGAGAACTTGCACAAGAAAATTTGAATGTAGATCCAATCCTTGCTCAACAGAAGATTCTATGTGCACTGTCCGCTGAAGCCACTATGCAGAAAGATAAAGAGCTTGATTGGTGCACTGACAGACTGAAATTTCGAAGATCTGAAGCCAAAATCATTCATGCATCTATCCAAGGGCGACACTCCAACAGAGGTGGTCCAAAGTTATATGTAAGAATGACAAGGACGAACAGAACAGAGAGAGAAGAAGCCAAGTTCTTAAGGATTTATGGATACACTGAATGGTTAGAAATCAGAGACGCCATTCAGGGTTCCAAATCCAAATTCAAGGATGTGGTGAACAGTGTACTGGATCAGTTGCTGCAAAGAATGTCACAACATGTGCAAGTTCCCCCTCTCCCTGAATCATCTAAGAAGAAAAGATCAACTGCTGAAGGTAGTTCAATTTCTAAGAGTGAGCATGAAACTAAATTTGATTATCAAAGCATTCTTGGTCATCTTGAGCTCCCTGATATATCAATGCTTTGTACCTCTCTCCCTCAAGACCGAATATATGAAGAAGATGAAATCATCTCACTGCCTGAACCTGGTATGGTATTCTTGGATAATGAATGGTTCTTAGGACTCTTCAGAAACCAAGAGATTCGCAAGGCCCCATCCTCTCTCATAAAGATCATGCTTTGGCGCTGCTGGTCAGATACACATCTGATGAATCGACAGAAGACGCTTTATGAGAATGAGTTACAAAGACGAAACGATAATATCTCTGACTAGTTATAGATTTCTATTTCCTTTGTAACATTCCTTCAGTGTATAAGTACTTTACTTTTATTATTGTAATTTCATTTCCATGTAATTTCTTCAGATTATATTTAATGAAATTCAATCAGAGTACTTTACTCCATCCTAGTACCGAAAAGATCCCTGAAAACAGTAAAAGGGACAATGAACATAAGAGTTCTATTTTCTTTAAACTATCTTCACTCACTGATCTTCCACTCTGAAAATTCAATCAGTGAATGTACTTTAAGCTTATTTACTTGTAAAAATTGTGCTTTCCTATCCTTATAAATGAAACTCAATTCAGATAGTAGACTAGCTGAAAAAGACTTTACAGATTAGTACTTAGAAAATTTTCTTTAAATATTTCCTAAGTCCTTACTAGTCTCTTAAAGCAATTTTCCTATGTTGCTTAATCATAATCAAATAGGGGGAGATTGTTGATCATAACTCCTTTTAAATGATTTGAATATGATTCCTTTTTGTACTTAGTGAAATTCCATTGTATAAGCTTCTGTTCATATTCAGCGATAGCACACGCTGATTACCATCAGCGATCGCTGAAGATCAAGGAACAACAAGCTTATCTCTGAAGATCTGAAGATCAGCTATCACACCAGAAGACCTTTCAGCGAAAGTCAAAGACCCTAGCTGAAGAAAGAGATAATCAGCTAAGTGAACTGAAGCGGTTCAGCGATAGCAGCGATTATCTACTCAAAGTGTGAAGTCTTGTGAAGCCTCAGCAATACTGAAGTTCATCCTTGAAGATTCAGTATCAGCGATCAAATGAAGCTTCCTTTGTAAGACTAAAGATTGATCTTATCCTCGATGCACAAAAGTCAAACCTAGAACCATGTCAGAAAAGGACGTACGACTTGTCTCTTATGTCCCCATCATATCTGATACGGTACTGTTCATATTCGACCAAAAGCATGGCTGTCTTATTAGCAAGGACAAGCTTCCTATCTAAGCTTGACACATAGCATATACCTTTTGTCTTGCATTAAATGCAAACGGGTACAAATAAGATGGAGATATCTTCTTCATCTTACATGCTTCTTTCTAGCCTATACCCTCTTTATTCTTTCCCTCATCTTCTTGTGCATCAAACTTAGTGTTTCTTAGTTACAATATAATAGGTGTTAAACTTGTTCTTATTCCGCTTGTAACTGTAAATTTGTTTATTATCTATAAACTCATTTAAAAACCAAAATCTGTGTGTGTTTGTATTCAACCCCCCCCCCCCTTCTACAAACTGTTTACTATTGATTGAACTCTTGTAGACCCTTTAGGGACCAACATATAAAAGTTAAGAGAGAAATTGAGGGGTCATCACCAAATCATCGGTGACCCAACAATGATATATGGTTACACTTATTATACAAAACGTCATCGTTGGGACATATATTTTTTAAATTGTCACCATAACAAGACATGTAGTGACATTGAGTTTTAAAACCTTTACCGTAGAATGACATATGGTAATATACTCAAAACTGTCACAATAGCATGCCATATGGTGACGTTAATTATTCAAAACAGTCAATCTAACTTGAGATATGGTGATGTAATGTTTTAGTACCATTATCAAAACATAACATATAGTGACGTAAATTTTTCAAAAACCATTGCCATAAACTACTCTTTGGTGACGCAAATTTTCTAAAACCATTGCCATAAAACTTGGTGACTTTTGAAAACGATTTTCAAATAAGCGTTGCTATATATATTTTAGTTTCCGTAACGGTTTTTTATGACCGGTACGACATAAAACAACGATTTAGACAAAAACCGTTACTAAGAGTCCTATATGGTAACTGGTTTTAAAAACTGTCATAACATAAAGCAACGGTTTTTCAAGACCATCCTAAACCGTCATTTTATGGGTCCTTTTAGTAACGTTTTTATCTAAAATGTTGCTTTATGTTTCTAGGCTTTTGGTAATGGCAGCGGTTTTTTTTTATAAAAACTGCTACTATAACAATTCTCTAACTTTTATTGTGATTTTTTATAACGGTTTTTTGTCAAACCGTTACAAACCTCTTTTTTTTTTAAACCGTCACAAAAACTCATTTTTGTACTAGTGTATTATAGTTGTATCTTTGCCCTAAATTGATTTATTTGCATTAATTTGATATAGTCATTTGTCCTAAGTTTATTTATTAGAGTTAACTTGATCTTAATTTTCTAAGCCTTAGTTATTGTCTTGTTAGTGTTAATTATTTGTTTGATCAATTCAGGGTTCATTTAATTTGGTTACTTAATTATTTGCAAACCGGATTATCTTGTTACAAAATCTTAGATGTATAAGAAACAAAAATTAAAAACCTAGAAAAATGGTAAAGGATATTAACAATCGAATCCTAAGAGTTTAGAAATTTTACAAAAATAACCAAAAAAAATGAATAAGTATTTTGAAGTCAGCCAAAAAACTGAAATAGTCGTTCGAAATAAACCAGAAAAGTCTCTTATGAACCAAAAAGAACATAAAAAAATCTCTCAAGATTAGTCAAAAAAACATTAAAAATCTATCGTATCTATGGAATTTGGCCATAAACACATTAAGCGGTCTTGTAATATCATGAATGATGACGTATTTAACCATTTTTAAAAAAATAAGACCTAGTCGAAAACAATTGTAGAAAGTAACTTGTTTTATTGTTTTAATAAAATCATATTTTTCCTTAAAATTGTTATTATAAGTTTTTCGTTCCCTGCTCATCTAAAATTCTAAAGTGGCGTTTGGTTCACAAAATGTTTTTGGATGGAATGAAATGTATCAAAACATTTTTGGAATGAAATGTTTTAAGGTTTGACCACCTGTTTGGTTGACAAAATTGGAATGGGATGTGTTAAAGTAATTGAATATGTCTGTTTGGTTCATAGAATATAACTTTGGAACTGGAATGAAATGTTTGTAAATGACCAAAAATGCCCTTTTTGATAATTATATTTTTTTAAACTAATAATACTTTAATAAAATAATTATTAAATACTTTAATTTTTTAAACTACAAATACTTTAAAAAAATCATTAAACACGTTAATCTTTTTAAACTACAAATACTTTAATAAATTAATCATTAAATAGTTTGTTAAATTTAAATGAAATATTGCTAAATGATCAAAATATCCTTTTTTGAAAAATTTAAAACCAAAATCCAACTACTATGGTTCAGATCGGTGGTGGTCGGCGGTGGTTCAAATCGGTGGTGGTCTCTGGTGGATTAGATTGAGCGTGGTCGGTGATGGTTTAGGTAGCAGTGGTTAAGATTTTTGGTGGTCGTCGGTGGTACAGATGGCGGTGGCGGGTGGCGGTTCGGATCGATGGTGGTTCAGATTGACGGTGCTCGGGTGATCGTTCAAATCGACGATGGTTGACTGTAGTTCAAATCTGCGGTGGTTCAACTCGGTAACCGGTGATCGGCGGGATAGTCCACGGTGGTTTACATCGACGGTAGTTCAGATTGGCGGTTTTTCATATCAGCGACGGTTCTGGTCGGTGGTGGTTGGCGACAGTTCTGATCGATGGTGGTCGGCGGTTGTTCAGATCAGTGGTGGGTGCGCGGTAGTTCGGATTGGTGGTGATTCAGATCGGTGGTGGTTCAGATCGAGTGATCGACGGTGGTCGATGGTGGTTGAAATCGACGGTGGGTCAGATCCGTGGTGGTCGACCGTGATGCGACCGTGATTCAGATCGACGGTGGTTCAAATCGGTGGTGGTCGCCGGTAGTCAACAGTAGTTCAAATTGAGAGGGAGGTGTGCTACTATTTTATCATAATAGGGTTAAGGGGCATATTTTAGATTATTAAATTAGAACATTTCATTCCACCAAAATACCATCTTATTGCCAAGGAATGTTTAATTCCCTTATTTGTAGAACTCAATGGAATTTAAAGATTTTTTCAATGAAAAATAATAAACCAAACGAGAGAAAATAATCTAGTCAATGAAATTCAACATTCCAATTTTATCAGATTACTTCAAAATATGTGAACCAAACGTCACCTAAGTCTACATCGGCTATATATGGAAAAAATATATCATATAAACCATATAGATTACTCCTAAACATATCATCAAAAAGGACTATATGTGACATCGACGTGTGTGTGTTAGAGTCAATAGTGCATGTTAGCTAATGTCACTTCTAGATGTTGCTATAATGACACTCCTACAAATGAATTCATTCTTCCACACATCTATATCAAAACCAACTTTTTACATTTTAAGACTACAATAGTATAAAATTTTCCGTACACACCCTAATAAGTAGGTACATTAACACTCCACTATTAGAAAATGCAAGTCGCCATTTTTTACTATAAAGTCAACTATCTAGGCACTATATGAAACACAAGTAGACTAAGTCAAACATTAATCACGCGACTGATGGAAGTCGGACCAAATTATTTTTACAACTAAGAGATTTTTTTATAGTTTATCATCATGCAAGTTGACGATTAATTGTGTTCGGTATTCCTTGTTTTAACGCCAAACTTTTAAGTTCTTTACTTGCATTGAATTGCATTTAAAGCAAGCCCCTTTGGTGTCAAATTAACTAACTAGTCTTGGCACCGGAAGTATTCCAGAATTATACTTTGGGTTTATGTAAATCCATGTTGTTTTTATAAGGCTATATTTTTACATTTAAATTTTTACAGTAAAATATTGTGAAGTTAAAAAAAATTTAAACATTTACAACAAAAATACTGTAAGAGTTGTCTTCACAAAACAATGTGAGAAACACTGTGAGGGTTATGCTTACGGTTTGCTGTGAAGTTTTAAGCGTAAAAAGATGGTTTTTACGGGTCTCACGAAAACAGTCTATTCTAACGTGATCTCAAGTCATATTATATATGTATGCATACATGATCCCATGTCATGAGGAAAGTTCAAATGCGAACTCAAATTTGGTTGTGAAGTAAGACTAACATTCAGACTGAATAATATTACATTCAGTCTCAATAATAGTACATTCAGTCTGACTATTTTCCTTTAGTATTCAAAGTTTGATTATGACATATGTCGTGCTCTCATTTGTCCTCACGCTCACAATCAAATTTGAGTTCTCATTTGAACCGGCTCCCAAGTCATATTATATATGTATATAGCCTAATAAGCCCCACCCTTAATTATCAATAGGGAAAAGTTCATTAAAACCCAACCCTCTTTTGTGTTTTGAGCGTTTAAGTCACTGGACAATATTTTTGAACAAAAAAGTCCTTGGACTTTACAAAACCTGTTATTTACATCCTTATGACCTATGAAATTGGTTAATGTAGTATAATAATAGAAAAAGTCCGAAAAAACCCAACGGACTTCCATATTGTGAACGATTTAGTCCCTAGACATTTTTTGAATGAGAAAAAAATACTAAAAATATCAACAATTATATACAAATGAACCGATTTTACCAAAGAATGAAGAAATACCATTTTGATTACGCTTCCCAAAACATATAAATATTGTATCCAAAGTACACGATGTATACAAATAACTGCTTTTACCAAAAATATACCAAAAGTTGCGCCTAAAAATATTAACAAGTGCGTCAAATATACCAAAAGTTGCGCCAAAAATACCAACAATTGCGCCAAAAATACCAAAAGTTGCGCCAAAATACCAATAAGTGCGCCAAGTATACCAAAAGTTGCGCTATACCAAAGTAACAACTAGCTAATCTATGTTAAGGTCGTGGCATGAACTATTCTTCTTGGTGTCCAGCAACATCCCCACTTTCATAATTTTCTTCATCACCAACAGTTTCACCTTCAATATGATCTTCACCGTTAACAACAGTCTCACTTGAAATTGAATATGGTAGGATGCTTTCGGGCCATGCTGGTTTTGGCATACCTGATGATGTCTTTAATGATAAATACAAAGTGTAAGCAATACGCATTAAAAAAAGGTTATTTGAATCTAAAAAGTAAATAATGACTTACCGATCATTGTTTCTCCCGTGATTGGATTATAAGAAACACCCATATATGATGGTATTCTCCCACCTCTAGTCCCTCTTCCACCTCTAGTCCCTCTTCCACCTCTAGAGCTTGTTCTTGTTGTAGTCGGCTTTGGAATGTTGATTCTTGGTCTACCTTTTGGCTTAACAGGTTTAGGTGGTGGGTCCTTCTTCTCATTCTTACAAGTCCTGGCATTATGCCCCGTTTCCAAGCAATTGCTACATGTCATTGCCTTCCCAAATTGAGTCACTCTTGCACCTTGGTTCTCAGATTCCGATCTCTTTCTTTTGATAGATGGTCTACCAGGCATTCTTCTCTCCCTAGGTGGGTTTGGTTTGGTGTAAGGTGTTGGAGTCCACATGTTGCTCCCATTCAATGGTCTTATATGATTCTCATAGGCCATTTTGAAGAGATCCTTAGTAAACCATTTACTAACATAATCCTCAGGATCCTTATGGACATAGTGTATGGCAGCTATGGAATGCACACAAGGAATGCCTGATATGTCCCACAGTCTACAACTGCATTTTCCAGCATCTAAATCCACCACCATTGCTTCATAACCATTTCGTGCTTCAAACACATTCCCTCCACTAGGAATAACATGCCAATATCTACACACGAAAAAATTGCATACAATATCATATACAATTATAGATAAGCATACATAATAAATCACCATTATAGATAAACATACCTTTGATTTTCTCCCCATTTCTTTAACTTTTTCCTTATTGCTGGACAAACAACTGACTCCCATTCTTGTGCTTAGCAGTAATGGCTTTAATCTGAAACGATCTATCTCCTTGCATCCAAGATGCCCATAATCTAAAAGGACATGTGCAATCTTTCTGACCTTTTCCACATGTAACATGCAACCTCTTTGAACCATTTTTTACATACTCCAGTTGGTAGCCATTTGCCACCGCATAATTTGTTAAACATTCCTTTAATTGACCAGGATTCTCATACCTCACACCAACTCGTGGCTTCATTAATTTCCAAAGAATATTAGGATTGTGTATTGGATATTGCACACCTTTTTGTATAGTCTGAAGTCCATCATCATCATCTCCTTCATCCACATTGGACTCAACATCATCAACCATGTGTACGGTACATAGCTTATTCAGAAAAGGATCATCAAATGTTTTGTTTAAACTGCTTATATCATCTTCATCTACAAGATCCAATGATAAAGAATCCGACATTTGTTCACTTGAATCATCATTTGTATCATAACTAGGATCGTCACTACAAACGTCGCTACAATCGTCACTACACCCGGATGCCATCCTAAAAACAAGAATAACAAATAGAGTCAATTTCAGAGTCGAAAACAAACCCAATATAACGTTACTTTCTTACCAATACCATTGTCTTTTTTGGTAGGTCTGTTAATCCAAACTTATAGTTCAAATGGGGGAAAACAAATCCCCAACACATATGAAATTACCTTTCATCATATATTCTTCCAAAACATTTGTAAATTTCTTTTAATCAAATTTCAAGTTCCATAAAATATACAAGTATACAAGTACTTGGTTAAACACAAGCTGTAATTCAATTTTATGACTTTTCAATTAACAAAATGCTCCTACTCATCTGGATGAGTTGAAAAATATATTCGAGCACAACAGCATCTTCGAACAAATTATGAACCAACTAAATAAACTAAGACCCGATCGTACCATAGTGGATATTAAAAAAACTCGCACAAACACATCTACACAGACATCGATCATGGTAGATATACAGACACAGTATCAATAATAATCGCAACAGATGATAAATTTAAGAACACGTTATTCACATCAAAACTCTCTATGATCTAAAATTCTTATAATTCAATAGCTAATAAAATAAATGCAATCGGAGCGAACATGAGCGAAAAAATCAATAGCATAAGAAAGGGTTAATTTCAGTTTGAAGAGAAGTTACCAAACAGGAGCGAAAAAATCGACTAAATCGACGGAAAAGGGGTGGCTGTTGTGTTGGGTCGAACTCCGGCGAAGGTAGGGAAGCCGGCAACAGCGCTGCGTGAAGGGGAGAGGCCGACGGCGACGACGCTGCGTGAAGGGGAGAGGCCGCCGGCGACGGCGCTGCGTGGAAGGGGGGAGGCCGGCGACGGCATTGCCTGAAGGGGGTGGCCGGCGATGGTGCTGGTTGTCGCTTTTCGGTTGATGGTCGCCTCCAAGAGACATGTTCTGGGTTTTGAAAATAGGGTTTTTGGAAAACTTCACTTTTTTTATTTTATTTTTTTGGTTTTACCGGTTCAAGAGGTATCAGGTAAGCATAAGGACTTGCTTAATAAGTTTTATAAAGTCCAGGGAGTTTTTTGTTCAAAAATATTGTCTAGTGACTTAAGCACTCAAAACACAAAAGAGGGTTGGGTTTTAATGAACTTTTCCCTTATCAATATCATCTATATTGTTTGAAAGAGATATGGATCTTGCGAAGCTACTTTTCTTTCTTTTAGCATTCCCTTCTAATGATGTATTATCCCACATATTATTTACCAGTTTCAATACTTCAATTATACCCATAATTAAGGACACCAAAGCATCTCTTTACAAAATTACTTGGAGCGGTTGGAGAGGACAACCATATTACCTCATTGACCTCGATGCTCCTTTCACATGGAAAGATTGTAAGGTTTATCGCCCTAAGATACCTTGTAGATTCGAAGAATGCCAACTTCCCGTTCAATGTGATTATATATTCTTTGTGCATTGAAGCACGTTCGTACGTGAATCCTATCTGCCCTTCTCTCAATATCACTGCCAAATATGGTTGCAGTGTATGTGCAGTCACCCCCGTGAATCCGGTCACAAAATCTTGCAAAATATCACAACTAACCACTGATTTGGTGTCTTTAACCGGTACCAATGGTCGAAACCCTAGTACCGGTATTTTCTTTTCGCTGAGGTTTGAATTTTCTTGTGCACCTTCCTCCTTGACGAGATCCCTTCCTAAAGATGTTAGAGGTGTCGTATCTTTTTCGTGGTCGAGTTTGGCTCTTCCTCGTCAACTTGCTTTCGGCCGTCACCTTGTTTTCGGGGACGTTGCAGAAAAATTTGTACTTTGTCTACCCATCTCGTCAATGGCTCCAGGGGTGACATTTATAGGTGACGGGCCATTTTAACTTCTTCCTTTTCCAAATCTTGATGTTAGGAGCTTTCTTTCTTACATTCCCATGATCCGAAAAACATCCAAATCCCTTGGATATTATGTTATGATTAACCAAATTTCAATCAAAGGAACACCAATTTCTTTACCGTTATTGAACAGTAGAATTCCTGTGAAACTTAGTACCGTTATGACTTACACTACGCTCAGAAGTGATATCTATAAAGCTCTCGTTACAAGTTTTGCAAAGGCCACAAAAAAGATTCCTCGAGTAAACCCAGTTCAACCATTCAGCTTATGTCTAAAAGCAAGTGCAATTGGATCCATTCGAAGTGGGTTTCGTGTTCCTAAGATCGATCTTGAAATGGAAAGTGGGAAAAAATGGACGATTTCTGGAGACAACTCGATGAAGCGCATTGGGAATGGCGTTGCATGTCTTGCGTTTATTGATGGCGGTTTGGGAGTGAAAGATGCGATTGTGATCGGGACGTTTCAGATGGAAAATAATTTCTTATTTCTGGATTTGGTGAATCAAAGGTTGGGGTTCAGTTCTTCCTTGTTAGCTCGAGGAACCTCTTGCAGCAGTTTCAACTTCACTGAAATTAATTTCCGATTGATCTGATTTTTGAGGATGCAAATCTCTAAATAAATAACGAAGCACATACAGATTCTTCTTAATTATGCTTCAAATTTGCTGTTTGGGTTTATTGTTTATCAGCTATGTATTTGTAACTTAGTGGAAAAAAATTTGTGATGCGTTTGATCTTCTTATGCTTTGAATTCGCAGTTTTAGATTTATTCTTAATCAGGCATGTATTTGCAATGTTGTTGTAACCAAGTATAATATATCTAATTTCCTCATGTTCACTAATTTTTTCGAACAGATTAATTATCAAGATATGGAATTTTCTTCCATTTTCATGCTTTAGATAACCTCCTAAAACAAACATTAAAAGAATGTAGATATAGATCAATTCATTATTTGTGTATTCCTCCACTCTCAAAAAACGTCCCAAACCTGTAAAAGATACTCCTTCCTTCCCAAATTAATTAAGTGTTTAGATTACTATTTCTATATCTTTCAAAATAAATGTTCATTTTCAAAAGTAAGTTTTCAATTTCCAATTCTACACTTAAATACAATGCTTTAAAACCCAGGTTAACCCGGCCAGTCGAACCGGTTGGACCAGGACCCGGGATAGTGACCGGATTAATGCATATGACCGGCCCGTTTCAACCCGGCCGGGTTTCTCAAAAACCCGGTTAAACCGGTAGTAGTATACCCGTTTCTCAAACCCGGTTAACCCGTTTGTATATTAAAATTCAAAAAAAAAGTTAAAAAAAATATGTGTTATGTGTGTTTTTTTAATGTAATTGGATTGATGTAAAACTTGTTCGTGTATTTTTAATGTTGGAACTTGTGTACATCAAATTATTACTTTATATATATATATATGTATGTACGCAGGAAAATGAAAAATATTACAAGGGATTAAGAGAATTATTGAAACCGGTTAACCTGATGGTTGAACCAGTTAATTAACCCGGGACCCGGTCACCACATCGGGTCAACTAAAAACCCGGGTTTTAAAACATTGCTTAAATATGAGATGAACGAAGTTTCTCTCTCTACAGTCAAGGGAATAACTTTTTTTTTGGCTGGTTGCAACTAAACGCTCTCTAAGGGGTATCAAAGTCAAATTTCTTTGATGAATCTCAATTCCACCGAATTCCATTCTGCAAACCACATCGGGTTAACTAAAAACCCGGGTTTTAAAACATTGCTTAAATATGAGATGAACGAAGTTTCTCTCTCTACAGTCAAGGAATAACTTTTTTTTGGCTGGTTGCAACTAAACGCTCTCTAAGGGGTATCAAAGTCAAATTTCTTTGATGAATCTCAATTCCACCGAATTCCATTCTGCAAACCAAACGTTCCCTAAGGGTATCAAGTTTCGATCAATTAGTTTCGAGAATAATAATCTAGATTATAACTAATTAATTATAAAAAAATAGCCTAGGGCCAAGTCGTACAATATAATGCATCAACTAATCGCCTAAGTAATCGGTCCATTAAATGAACTAAGAAAGTTAGTGTGAACGATCAAGTAACCAAGTTGATTTCTAATGTTCATCTATGCAAGATCGATTGTTCTGATTTCTCATATTGATGTTTACAATGAATAAGTTAAATGATAGAGATAATTTAAGCTATATATATAGATAAAGTATGAACACAATTTGCCATTGATTAATATCAACTATATGTTTGAAAGCCGTGAAACCGGACTATGATCAAAGCAATTATCTAGGTGCTATATATAAGACAAAAAAGACATGGTCAAACATAACAATGTCGTCTCTCGTTAACATATTTCTGATGAATTTTTATTTGTAACGTACAATATTAGATACACTTGTATTTATCATACAAGTTGACAATCATATGTTCTTGGGAGTACTCTTGATTTAAGGCAAGAAATTTGGTTTATCAGTAATAAGTATAAGTCTTTGCATAACGTAATATTCCTCGACATATATATATATATATAGGCGTAGAATCGTATGAAAAGTTGAGTTAATGGTGACAAACATGAGAAGTGGATTTGAACCATTAATCACTTTACATCTCATGCTCTCTTATGAATTGCACTTTATAAGAGAATCGATCTGGAGGATCTCGATTCATCTTATCTCGGTGCATCTCATCCTAATATACGTCCATTTCTCATCCAATGGTAAATAACCACTTCTCACCATATATAATTACACTTCTCACCGAACCCAACCCTCACTACTAGAAAATTGAGTATTTTTAACGAAATTTTTTCAACGGGAAAATGTCGTTGAAAATTTTCTACGAATTTTAGAGGGATTATTGACAGAATATAAACTTTTCACGAATTTTCCACGAATTCCGTTGAAAATCTCTCCCAAACATGCATTTTCAACCAAAAAGTTTTCAACAAATGTCACGTAAAAAAAAATTAGGTTGAAAATGCATGTTTGTGAGAGATTTTCAACGGAAGTTCGTTGAAAATTCGTAGAAAATTTATGTTCTATCAATAATCCCATTAAAATTCGTAGAAAATTTTCAACGACATTTTCCGTTGAAAATTTCCGTTGAAAATACTCAATTTTCTAATAGTGCTTATATATATATATATATATATATATATACATATGGAGAATCAAACGAGAATGTTAACTATTTAAATCAATATGAAACCGGCCAAATCATGTTTAAAGTCACATATGATTTTCCATCAACAGTTAAAAGAAGGTACCTGCTTTGGTCCATACGATGGCACGCACCACCGTACTATCTCTTTATCGAAGGTAAATTTTTTGGGTTTGTTAATGGTGCAACTGTATCGTTTTTGAAGGTGCGACCGTATGATATTCAGAAGTTCGAGAATGTGCAACCGTACCTCGTAATCAACCAAAAAGTAAAAAAAATCCTAGAGATCAACCGAAAACAAAAAATAAACTCTTGAAATCAACAAAAAAAACCCCGAAAAAACTCTTGAAATCCACCAAAAAACCGAAAAAGTCTCTCGAAATCGATATAAAAAACTTAAAAATCCGTCGAAATCAAAACAGAAGACTTTAAAACCTCTCGAAACGGTGGAATTAGACTAAAAACACATCGAAAGATATTGAACGTTAGTAAAACATAAAGACACTGAAAAAAACCCGTACTTTTCGTAACTATTGGTTGTCATATATTGTAGGGTGCCACAGTATAAAAAAATTCATGGGTCCATCCCTGTTGACGACTTTGGCCGTGTCTATGGGTCACAGGGAAATTAAAGTCGTGTTAAACATATGTGATTTTGTACATGATGTTAGTGTAAAATCACATATGATTCGGCCGTTTTAATATTCTCTTAAATATGTATTGTTTTCTTTTGAACCTGACTATATATATGCACATATATATATATATATATATTAGAAATTAAATCAAATTAATGAGAACCATAAAAAGTTATAGATCTGTGAGAATTGTCTTAATTTTTTTTACATGACATTTTTTTTATCAAATGATAGGATTTAAGATATATATTGTTTCACATATATTTGGTTTATAATGTAATAGTTTAATATATTTGTTTCAACATGTGAAATATTTACGCGTATTTTTCATTTCATTAAGTGAACAAAAAAAGGTTGACATGTGATTTTTTACAAAGTGAATAAAAACATACGTAAAATAATACCTTAACTCATAGCCTTTGTTGAAAAAAAGATCATGTTAAACTCTTTAAAGAGTAGAAACTCGTAGAAACCAATACAAAAATAATATTTTCATAATTTTTTTCATCAAATGTTATGATTTAAGATGTTGATTCACATATGTTTGTGTTCATATGGAAAAAAAAATATTACAAGTGGAAGAAAACGTTGATTCACTATCACATATGAAACAAAATTCATATGGTGAAATAAAACGTGTTTTTTTCCACATGTAATATTTTTCTCCACATGAACACTAACATATATGAAACAATATGTTAAATCACAAAATTTGATGAAAAAAATTTAGTTTTACATTGATTTTAGAGTGAATTACATACTTCTTCCCTAGGGTTTATTGGAAATAACACTCCGGGTCCCTAAAATGAAATATTTATGGCTTGCATCCTTGTGGTTTCAATTTCATAACGTATTGGGTCCCTAAAACTAACTCCGTTAAAAAATCTCTCTTAACTATATCAACTAAAGGGGTATTCTAGTCATTGTATTCTATTTCTTATTTTTTATTAAAAAACAACAATTAAAAAACCACATGGGCCAATCATGTTATTTACTCTAATATATTAAAGTAAATATAAAATTCATTAAAATAAACCCTAATCGTGCCTTCATCTTTCCGGCAATGCCCCCACCCCTCCCTCCGGCGACCTCATCTCCATCTTCAACAACCTCCAAATTTGGGGGCTACCACCATACTTGAAGCCATCCAGAACCGCCATTGATCCACACCACCGGTTTCCTAAACCACCATGAACACAGCCATGCTCCAATTGTTGCTCCTCAGCCCTCCCCCGTTTCTTCTCCGACGAACACATCGACTCCTTCCCCTTTCTTCTCCGGCGAACAGATCTCCCATTCTTCTCCAGCGAACACAGTCCCTTTCTTCTCCGACGAACACAACACCCCCCTTCTAAAGTCGTTGCTCCTCGTCCCAGATCTAAGACCTCTGCTTGCTCTTCCAGAGCTGCGATCTCCTCTTGGTCTTTCCTCCGTCGTGACTCCTCACTTCCAGAACCATAAGCGGCGCCCCCCATATTTGCGATCTCACCTTGGTATTTCCCCTTCAAGTGCAGGTCTCGAAAAGGGGTTGGCCATAGGTTGAGTCGCATTTGGATTTGTCTGGATTTGGATTTTTGATCTTGTTTGAGTATGAAATTCATTTTTAATATGGATTTGTCTAGATTTGGATTAGAAGGTCGAATTTGGATTTGTTTGGATTTGGCCGGAGAAGATGACCGGAATGGCCGGAGAAGATGAGCGGAGAACTTGTTTGGTCCCTGTTGTTTTAAAAGTGATAAAAACACTAAAATGACCAAAATACCCATCATGTGCCTTGCACATGTGGGCTTTAACGGACAGAAATCTAATGGAGTTAGTTTTAGGGATCCAATACGTTATGAAATTGAAACCACAAGGATGCAAGCCATAGATATTTCATTTTAGGGACCCGGAGTGTTATTTCCAATAAATCCTAGGGACAAAGTATGTAATTCACTCTTCATTTTATATTGGTTTCTACAAGTTTCTACTCTTTAAAAAGTTTCCAAAGGATTATCCCTCTATATATATATATATAAAGAGAGAGAGAGAGAGAGTGTGTGTGTGTGAGTGAGAGAGAGAGAGAGAGGACATGTCAAATGAAAACTCGTTTTTCATTTTTGCAAATGAGAACAAAGTATAGCGCGACACATGTCTCATTCAGTATGAATAACGAAAGGCATTTGATATGACTAACAAAAGCCATTCAGTATGAATTACAAAGGGCATTCGATATGAGTAATGAAAGCTATTCAGTATGAATAACGAAGGTGAAGTTCATATACTATTCATAACGAATGATACAACATTCAGTATGAGTAACACAACATTCAATATTAATAACACATGACCATTATTTATTCAGGATGAATAACCCTTGGGCACAACGGGCACGTGTCGCGCTCTCCTTTGTCGTCACGTGCATAATGGAAAATGAGTTTTCATTTGAACTCACCTATATATATATAGAGAGAGAGAGAGATAGATAGAGAAAGAGATAAAGAGAGAGAGAGATATAGAGAAAGAGATAAAGAGAGAGAGAGAGAGAGAAGATCAAAGGAGAATGCTAACCACTAAAGTGAATACGTAAACGACCAAATCACATGCGAAATCACATGTGATTTTACATTGTCGGTCAAGAAAAAGTGTGCGAACGACTTCGGCCATGTCTTCAGGTCACAAGGTAAAGTCGCGTGAATCACATGTGATTTTGTACTCGCTGCAAGTGTAAAATCACATGTGATTTTTCCGTTTTCTTATTCTATTAAATAAGCATCGTTCCCGTTTGAACCTGACTCTCTCTCTCTCTCTCTCTCTCTATATATATATATATATATATATAGAGAGAGAGAGAGAGAGAGAGAGAGAGAAATGTTCAAACGAGAATGTTAACCTTTAACGAGAATACGAGAAAAGTCGTTCATGTACAAAATCATATATGATTTTGTACAAAATCAAATATGATCCGGACGACTTTACCCATGCAACTTAAGTAAGTTAGCGTTCTCGTATGAACATGCCCCTACAAACAAATATATATATATATATATACACACACACAGAGAGAGAGAGAGAGATAGAATGCATGAGAGCCCTCCATCCGGACAGCATGCACCAATGCATCCAAGTGATTGAAGTTGTTTTTTTATGCACCAATGCATATATATGCATTAGTGCATACAAACAAATGCATGTTACAAATTAGCACTATGCATTTGTGCATACTGTCTAGATGGAGGGCTTAGAATGTGTTCTTCAATTTTATTATATTTTTGACGTTTCCCCCGAATCTGACCCTATATATGTGTGCGTGTGTGTGTGTGTGTGTATATATATATATATATATGGGGCAAGTTTACTTTGTAAACCACGTTTTTTGGTAAAAACCATGCAAACCTCATTCAACCAACCAATCAATTTTTTTCTCTTTGTTGTTACGATCAGTCATTTTTATTGTGGATGTGTTAATTATGGATATTATCATCCTCATTATATTAATTTAGAGAAGTAAATGAAACAATTTAATTAAAATGTATAAACAACCATATATGAAACAATTTCATCAAGGACTATATGAACAATTTCATCAATGAATTATTAAATGAAACAAATTCATCAAAGTAAACAGATTTATTAAATTAAACAATGAAATCGACAGATGATGGTGGTTTGCACGGTTTGTACAAATATGGGTGGTTTTGCATTTGATCGCTCATATATATATATATATATATATATAGAGAGAGAGAGAGAGAGAGAGGGAGAAAAGAAAATTCAAATGCAAACTCATTGTTCATTGTGAACGCGCGGACAAAGGAGAGCGCGACACGTGTCTTCAGCATTCACATTCGAATAACGAATGGGTATTCCATATGAATAACGTAGATAAATTTTATATCATACAACATTCGGTTTGAATTACAATAATCAATATGAATAACACACGATCATGATCCATTCGGTATGAATAACCCATGGACGTCGAAGACACGTGTCGCGCTCTCCTTTTCCTTTACGTTCGCAACCAAAATTCGGTTTATATATATATATATATATGTGTGTGTGTGTGTGTGTGTGTGAAAATTCAAGTGAACACCAATTTTTAATCGTAAACCAAGGGACAAATATTGGCTCTTCATCTCCATTTGATTCAACAGCAGACATAAATAGACTTTATAATTCAAACTAGAGTGTGGCACCGAGCGCTGCACGGTGGCAAGAGTTTTATTTAAAAAAATACATAAATTAGATTAAGATGAAATAACTGTTAAATTGACAACGAATAAAAGCAATGTAAAGAAATGAATAGAAATAAATACATAATTAAAAAAACAACATATAATACAAAAATGTTTTCAAATTGTAGCTCATATTGCCATCAAATGATGAGAATCATATATAGTTAATTTGCACAATATACTTACACAATATGAAATATAAGAAAAGTATCTTATTAATTGTTTAACAATATATAATATCCATTAAACATAAACATGAGCTATTATCAAGAGAGACATTATGGTTTCCTGTATAGTAAATAAGAAAGTAAAATAGTTAGCCAACCAATCGGTATAACTAAATATTAAAACGTACCACCTTGAGTCAAATATGAAATAAAGATATGTTGCTAAGAACTTTGGGGTATACAAAACCTTTTATGTATCTTCAGTTCTTCGTATCTTCATCAACAATAAATATGATAAGTCCATCAAGTGATGTGACGCGACATACACCAAGAAACATAAATTGATAATAACTATTAAAATATATAGAATAACACATTTTGAACTATATAGAACAAAGATTCACATGACACCAAAGCATTGCGACTTGGTATAGTTATGTAACTGTTTGACTTTCACTAACTACACCACCTCGTCATTAAAAGATTGATAATGTTGTTTAATTGTTCCAATTAAAGGTCTATATATAATTAAATTGTTATCCAACCTAGTTTGAAGACTTTATGAGTAAGTAAAGATTATGACTGATAAACTATTATCTCACATTTCTTCTTGACTTGTATGAGTTTTACTTGTGAGTCGATTTTAGGTATGTTTTATACCATGTGCTTTGTAAAAGTTTGAAGAAGAAAAAGGATTAAGAAGATGAAAGTGTGTAACTATAAAAGATTAGCACATTGAGGGGAAAGAACTTACATGGGTGATTTTGATTGAAGAGCAACAAATATAGATTTTGGTGCAAAAGACAAATTCGCTGAAACTAAAGGAAAACGATTTTATAAAGAAAAAAAACAATGACTTGAATGAAAAATTGGAGACAATTAAATTGATGTCATTGAGGTATTTCATTAAAGACCTAATTTAGATATGTTAAATTGTCACATTAAAACTCTTCCTTTGTTATATGCATACAAACTATTTGAGTTTGGCTAAAACTTTATTAGTTCATATGAGAAGCAGAGAACCATACTCATGAATACCAAAACAAATATGTACATAGCAAATATTGATACAAAATTAACAAACAAAAATAGATCATGTAATTACAAAACGCATGAATATAAATTGAAATCAAAAGACACTACTACATTTACCTCATATATATGGATGCTTGCCAACACTTGTAATTTCATAACTAATGAATCTACATAATCCGATTCAACTTGCTTGAAGTTGGATTGCATACATGATCCTAAAATCAGATTCTAATGAAGGTGTACCAAGAGAAATAGAGACTTGAAAGAATATATGGAGAAAGATGTATATATAGAGAAGAAGTAAAAGGAAGCCTTAATGGTAGAAGATGGATAGTCTAGACTATGAAGTTGGAGGTTACACTTAACATATATAATTACAAACAAATCCCTCTAAAGATGGATAGATATAAAAGAAATAAATGGAAGTTTTTACGGTAGAAGACGCATAGTCTAGAGGTCTACGTTGGAGGTTACACTTAGCACATTCAAAATTACAAAAAAATGTTTCTTATGATGAAACACATATTTGCTATATAGGGAAGTAAATGAGAAGTATTGATAAAAAAAATAAATTAAAATTCTAAGAAAAAAGATAAATAGGGTTGAAATTCTCTCCTTAATCCACTCTATGTTATTTTCCTTTATATATATATATATTGATTTGTCACCTTACTAAGAATATAAAATAATAAGAAGAAGTTGAATTTAATAAAAAGTTTGATATGTAAGCACTTTTTACATTAATATTAAAATTAACTAATAATAAAAATTCAGAAATACTAATGATTATAAATTAAACAAAATATTAAATGATAAACAAATAAGCCCGTGTTAAAATTTGAATAAAAACCATAAAAAACTAAAATTATATTGATTGTGAAAGATAAAAGTTTCAAATAAAATTAATATTGTATCAATTAAAAAATTCATAACAATGACGGAAAATGAAGAGTTGATGCATTAAATGAGAACTATTAATTAAAAAATAAATTAAAATTCTAAGAAAAAAGATAAATAGGGTTGTAAGTCTCTCCTTAATCCACTCTATGTTATTTTTTCTTTATATATATATTGATATATTGATTGTCACCTTACTAAGAATATAAAAAAATAAAAAGAAGTTGAATTTAATAAAAAGTTTGATATGTAAGAACTTTTTACATTAATATTAAAATTAACTAATAATAAAAATTCAGAAATACTAATGATTATAAATTAAACAAAATATTAAATGATAAATAAATAAGCACGTGTTAAAATTTGAATAAAAACCATAAAAAACTAAAATTATATTTGATTGTGAAAGATAAAAGTTTCAAATAAAATTAATATTGTATCAATTAAAAAATTAATAACAATGACGGAAAATGAAGAGTTGAGGCATTAAATGAGAACTATTGATTAAAAAATAAATTAAAATTCTAAGAGAAAAGATAAATAGGGTTGTAAGCCTCTCTTTAATCCACTCTATGATATTTTATTTTATATATATATCGATATATTGATTGTCACCTTACTAAGAATATAAAAAAATAAGAAGAAGTTGAATTTAATAAAAAGTTTGATATGTAAGTACTTTTACATTAATATTAAAATTAACTAATAATAAAAATTCAGAAATACTAATGATTATAAATTAAACAAAATATTAAATGATAAACAAATAAGCCCGTGTTAAAATTTGAATAAAAACCATAAAAAACTAAAATTATATTTGATTGTGAAAGATAAAAGTTTCAAATAAAATTAATATTGTATCAATTAAAAAATTAATAACAATGAGGGAAAATGAAGAGTTGATGCATTAAATGAGAACTATTAATTAAAAAATAAATTAAAATTCTAAGAAGAAAGATAAATAGGGTTGTAAGTCTCTCCTTAATCCACTCTATGTTATTTTTTCTTTATATATATATATTGATATATTGATTGTCACCTTACTAAGAATATAAAAAAATAAGAAGAAGTTGAATTTAATAAAAAGTTTGATATGTAAGCAATTTTTACATTAATATTAAAATTAACTAATAATAAAAATTCAGAAATACTAATGATTATAAATTAAACAAAATATTAAATGATAAATAAATAAGCACGTGTTAAAATTTGAATAAAAACCATAAAAAACTAAAATTATATTTGATTGTGAAAGATAAAAGTTTCAAATAAAATTAATATTGTATCAATTAAAAAATTAATAACAATGACGGAAAATGAAGAGTTGAGGCATTAAATGAGAACTATTGATTAAAAAATAAATTAAAATTCTAAGAGAAAAGATAAATAGGGTTGTAAGCCTCTCTTTAATCCACTCTATGTTATTTTATTTTATATATATATCGATATATTGATTGTCACCTTACTAAGAATATAAAAAAATAAGAAGAAGTTGAATTTAATAAAAAGTTTGATATGTAAGTACTTTTACATTAATATTAAAATTAACTAATAATAAAAATTCAGAAATACTAATAATTATAAATTAAACAAAATATTAAATGATAAATAAATAAGTCCGTGTTAAAATTTGAATAAAAACCATAAAAAACTAAAATTATATTGATTGTGAAAGATAAAAGTTTCAAATAAAAATTAATATTGTATCAACTAAAAAATTAATAACAATGAGGGAAAACGAAAAGTTGAGGCATTAAATGAGAAGTATTGATAAAAAAAATAAATTAAAATTCTAAGAAAAAAGATAAATAGGGTTGAAAGCCTCTCCTTAATCCACTCTATGTTATTTTCCTTTATATATATTGATTTGTCACCTTACTAAGAATATAAAATAATAAGAAGAAGTTGAATTTAATAAAAAGTTTGATATGTAAGCACTTTTTACATTAATATTAAAATTAACTAATAATAAAAATTCAAAAATACTAATGACTATAAATTAAACAAAATATTAAATGATAAACAAATAAGGCCGTGTTAAAATTTGAATAAAAACCATAAAAAACTAAAATTATATTGATTGTGAAAGATAAAAGTTTCAAATAAAATTAATATTGTATCAATTAAAAAATTAATAACAATGAGGGAAAATGAAGAGTTGATGCATTAAATGAGAACTATTAATTAAAAAATAAATTAAAATTCTAAGAAAAAAGATAAATAGGGTTGTAAGTCTCTCCTTAATCCACTCTATGTTATTTTTTCTTTATATATATATTGATATATTGATTGTCACCTTACTAAGAATATAAAAAAATAAGAAGAAGTTGAATTTAATAAAAAGTTTGATATGTAAGCACTTTTTACATTAATATTAAAATTAACTAATAATAAAAATTCAGAAATACTAATGATTATAAATTAAGCAAAATATTAAATGATAAATAAATAAGCACGTGTTAAAATTTGAATAAAAACCATAAAAAACTAAAATTATATTTGATTGTGAAAGATAAAAGTTTCAAATAAAATTAATATTGTATCAATTAAAAAATTAATAACAATGACGGAAAATGAAGAGTTGAGGCATTAAATTAATAACAATGAGGGAAAATGAAGAGTTGAAGCCTGTATTTTCATGTGCACCTACCTCCTTGACAAGATCCGTTCCTAAAGATGTTGAAGGTGTTGTTGCCTTTTCATGGTCCAATTTGTCTTTTCCACGTCAAGTTGCGATTAATAATATTGCCCATAAATTTGTAATTCGAGAAACTCTTAGTTATCGAGTCCTCTGTGATCGATAACTTCTTTTTTATCTATTCAAAGTTTTTTTAGAAGTTTTATCGAGTCCCCTATACCCGACAATAATTTTTATCGAGCCTCATATACCCGACAAAACTCTTGTTCAGAAAGCCTCACCCGATAAAAATTGTTGTCGACCCCTGTTCTATCGAGAAAACTTTCTGTTTCACAAAACAAACACAGAAAATTTCAAAAACTCACTGATCGAGATCATCAATCCAAGTACAATGACTACTCGCGAAACTTTGCCATTGGTTCAGACACAAAACCCCATGAGGTAAGTCTTTCAGACTATAATCAATTTATGATTCAAATGAATGACATGATGATAAAATTGCAAGAACTTCAATCTAAATTGAAAACCGAGAAACTCTTGGTTTCCAACTTAGAAGCACGCTTAGAAAATAATCATAATCAATTGCTTCTTATGCAAACCGACCTTGTCAATTCTCAAAGTATAACGAACAATCTCGAAACGGAGAAAATGGTTTTAAAAGAAGAAAATGATCTTTTTAAACAACAAATATCTGATCTCACTCTTCAACTTCACACATCTAGGAATGAGACTGCCGAATTTTCATCAAAGTTTGACTTTGTCAGTTTTCAAAGACAAGATCTATTAGATAAACTCAAAGATTTGGAACTAAAGTTGTACAAACTTGGCCAAACTAAGCACACAATTCATTTAAACACTCCAAAAGATTTTTGTTCTAAAGCTGGATTAGGATTTGATAATCCAAAACATTTAGAAAAGGCCATCTACAATACTCCGGCTATCTATAAATTTGAATATCTGAACCTTGGTCCCGATTAGAAAATTCAGTTTATGAAGTCGGATTCCAACGTCGAAGAAAGGGAAGATTTGAATAGGAAAAACAAAGATTTTCATCAAATTCCTTTCTGCTATCCTCAAATAGTAGAAAAGGAATCTTCAAATGAAACTCTTCCAAATGACTACTTTCCATCTTATACTGACGAACAACTTCACACACAAATTCCTGAATTTAAACCTTATATTCCCACCTTGTTCTTAGAAAAGAAAATTATTCAACTTGAAAAGGTGTTGGAAACTGAACGTTCTTCGTCAGAAAAGGAAAAAAAGGCATTTATTTTAAAAATTCAGAAATTGGAAAACGAGGCTTTACATTCAAACAACAATCACGAAAATGATTATATTTCCAATATTTCTTCGTGTAAAGCTTTCGTTAGCAATTACTTGGATGATTGCGATGAATTGTTTAAATTAGATCCAAACTATATTCCTCCTAAACAAAAATGTTCCCATTCTTCCGACCAAATTGATGATGACTTAGACTTTCTTGAGGAAATGCCTCATTTTGACGAGTACACTGATTCCTCATCGAACCTTAAATCCATGGAACAGTTAGATGACATAAATGCCGATTTTGACTTCAATCCTACACTTCCAAATCATACGGAGTTTTTGGACAAAGGCAAAAAGCCAATCAAATCAATTTACTTCCAACGGATCCGAATGAGTGTTCCACAAGTCAAATGCATTACACTCATTCTAACCAAAAGGATAAAACTCACTTTTCCAAACCCATCAATTCTCATTATGTGAAAAATGCTAAACGTGGTTCAGCTTTTCGAACTTTAAAGCAAGTTTGGGTCGAAAAAGGCAAAAGTGCTCCGAAGTCATCATCTCGCAAAAACGACAACTCTTATTATTCAAAATTTCCTAATGTTAAAAGAACCAATCGAAATTTTCAATTTCCTTGCACGATTCGTTCTGTTAAACATTTAATTCATTTTTCTCGAAATAAAATTTGTTGCTCGAATTACGGTGTCAATGACTTTATGCAATGAAATTCTTTCTCTTATGATTATGGTTGTTTTCCTAACATGCATTCTTCTTACAACTCTCATTATGTCAATCAAAGGTTTGATCATAAATGGTATGGTACATATAGTATCCCCACTTCCCCATTTGTTGCATCAAAAGCTAACCTCCAAGGACCCAACAAAGCTTGGGTACCAAAATCTTTTTAATCTGTTTTGTAGGTACGTCATGTGTGTGTTAAATTCCGAATATTCACATCACATGAAAATCTTTCCAAAGGTTATGCTACAATTTGAGGGGAAGTACCACATTTTTACAAGTTTTTATTTATTGTTTAGCTTCATAGTATCTCAACTATGAACCTGCTCTTAACATTATGACTTCTAAATACAACAGTTCAGAACTCGGACTTTAATGTTTTAACTCTTTGTGTGTTAGGAATTAGAAGTTTCAATGGTCAATCCAGAGCCGGAAGGACCTACCCATGAAACAAATCCCTAGGTTAGAAATTTTGAAAAGATATATTGAGTGCTTGTGAGATAAAAGAAAACTGAGGGTGTGACAGGACTTAAAAGAAAATATTTGGTCCTTACCAAACCTAAACAGTTATCCGGGTGGCCACATGATCTATTCATTCTCGATTCTTTGGAGATGAATATTGAACTAGACATGTATCCAATATCGATAACTTGTGTCACCCCACCCAACTACTCAAGTATCTCACAAAAGATATTTGTTTCATATATCACGGAGAATGCACATATCTGCTATCTTATCTTCACTCGAAAGATTAAGATATTGAAAAAAAGAAGACACACCTCCGGTCTTCGAACTTCATAATCTGTGCACATCGAGTCTATTTTTTAGCCGATATATATATATATATATACAAATTCTTTTTTCATATTGCACGAGTCTTTGTGATTCCAAAAGCATATCTTTGTGTGTATGCCGGAACAGTTTGAGAAGTTAGTTTTATAACTTACTTCTGTGATAACTGGAAGTCCTATCAGTGCCAACCCGCTGCCAATACTAAATATAGGCCACTTAATTAAATTTATTTTTGATTAAGTGATAACAGTTGCTTCACGTGCTTCTGTATGTTAGTTTTACATGCTTCATTAGTTAAATATTTTTTTTGTTTTTGGTTATTCATAATGATTTGGATTCTCCTTATCATTCTGAGGGGGAGAGATTGTATATCAAAGACACGACATGAGAAAAGGAAGATGACAAATGTTGATTTGTTGAATACTGATTTTGTCGAGTTTCCTTACTTGATTTTTGAAGTAAAATGATTTTGTCGACTGCTGAAGATAAAATTGAAGACTTATCGAGTGCTTAAGACCCGACATACCCGAGATCATTTTGTGTTGAAGACTTATCGAGTGCTTAAGACCTGACATAAATTTTCATCGACTTATCTTGGCCCGACACCAATTCTTGTCGAATCTACTTGGCCCGAGATCTTTTTTCATCGACATCACCTAACCCGACATGCTTTTTGACCCAACAAGTTTTATACCCTACGACATCGCGGCTCCTTCGATTTTCTTTTCATGCTAATGTTAAGGGGGAGCTACGGAGCTTACAAGAGATCATTTTCGTAGGGGGAGCAAAAGAATCAAGAAGAAAGATTTGTTGACAAAAGTTTCACCGTCTTCAAAAGAGTGCTGATTTGCTGAATTGTAATCTCGAATACAAAGGGGGAGATTGTTAGGTCTGAGAATGTTGTATCCGAGATGATAACTATTGAAGACGTGAAGGGCTAAAGTGTAAAGTCAACAAAGTCATTAATTAGGAAAGGTTTAATGTTTAAATATAAGGAAACATTCTATTTTATATAAGGCAAGTGTATAATGTCTTAATCTTTACTTTCCTTATACCGTATTTCCTATACATATAAATAGAGGGTTAGGGCTAGCTTTAGAGAACAAGAATATTAGTGTGAAATATTAAGAGCTAAACTGTGAAAGATAAATCTGTTATTATTCAATACAAGTGAGATATCTGACTACGAAGCTTCTTTAATATCCGTGTTCTTATCGTTTTATTCGATATAATCATTGTGCTTGCATATACTGGGATCTACAGCGACGGACCATATATCTTCTTCCTTTTCAAAATCTTGATGTTATACCGAAATCATGGCCCCTTGTCTCAAAAGACAAGGTCTTACAAAGTACTGGGAGAAGCTTCCAGACAAGATCCAGAGACTAAAAAGACATATGGTGAAGAAATGATAAAGAAAATCCAGGATAAAGCAAAACAATATCAGCTTGATTATGCAGAGAAAATAGAGAAAATGAACTCTCCAAGTCCATATCATAAGATATCTCAAAAATATGCTAAGACTCACACTAAAGCAGAGATTATTGATCTCTACATTGCAGAAATGAAGAAAGATTTATTCCAAAGTATAGGATTTTCTGGTTCAAAATCAGATACTTCGATGACTTCTGATATACAGCACTCAAAACCAAGATGATATTATTGATATTGGTTTATCACTTGATGATGCGTTAAAAACTTTAAAAGATTCTTTGAAAGACAATATCAGATAAAATGATAGCTGACGATTAAAGGCCGACAGAGAGCATCTCATGGAAGATTTTTATAAAAGCAACTTTTATAAAGTTTGGAGTTTTCCTATTGTTAAGAGAAACAATGATAGCTTTTATAAAGTTCTTTGTTTCTTTCTATTATTAGTAGGAATCCTACAATAGTATTTGGCAGCTTTTCTGCTTTTCTTCCCTATAAAAGGGAAGGTTATTTTTATTTCTAAGTACGTTTGCCGGGTGACTGGAATCCTCTAAGGTCAGCTGAACAGGCTGACAATCGACAGAAGATGCTGAGCAAAGCTGCTGGCTTGAAGCGTGAGGCTGATCTGTAACATCATCAACTGTAGAAGAATGCGGTTAGAGTTGATGAACAAGAGAATGCCGTTTTTTATGCTCTAAGAAAAATTTCTCTCCATCCTTGTAAAAATTCTTTGGGTATTAATACATACAGAAATCCGACTGGGGAAAATTTTTGTAAGTTGAATTTCTATTTCATATTATTTCTTTTAATTATACCAGAATAATTATAGGCTAAAATAGATTTTGGGTTAAAACATATTTTTTTTCTTAGTATACTTATGGATTTACATGGATAAATTATTTTTGATTTCTCCTTGTTTGTTAAGACTAATGTCGAGTACCAACTTCCTTGTGACTTAAACCCATTCAAAGCTAATAGAGCCTACTTAAAGGGTTACTTGTTACAATCATAATGGAAGATGTTAAATGGTGGCATTAGACTTAACTCACAGGTCCTGAGATTTAAATGTGTGTATATATATATATATATGTGTGTGTGTGTGTGTACGGAGCCAAGATTTTGGGATAGGGGGAGCACCGAACTTAGATAATAATCGTCTCTACCCGTCGCTTCTTTGCCCCCTTTGTTGCCCCATCGTCTCCTTATTACTCCGTTGCCAAGGGCGGAGCTAGAATTATTATCGTTATCATCAATTTGTAGTTCATTTTTAGAGGAGTGCTTACCCAAAAGTTTATGTGATAAGCGTTTACCGATGAAATTAAGTAAATAATCTAACTTCACCGGGTGCGATTGTAGTCCATAAAAACGGACCGTATGCAAAAGTTTACGTTGTACGCGTTTATCGGGCAAGAGTCATCATTCTCATTTACCGGGTAAGACTATCATCCTTATCGTTGCTCTTCTCAGGTAAGATCATCGGTCTTTGTTATGTTCATCCGTTAACGTAAATGACCCGATAAACGCTTACCGCGTAAGCATTTACTAAACGGTCCCTTAATCAAGAGAGATACTATGAGACCACTTAAAGGCATGAGGCTAAGAGGGAGCCTAACCCAATTAAATGTCTAAGCTCTTGGCCTACCTCTTTATAAATAGCATATTACTATTATCAAAAAATTAAAAGTACAAATTCCAAGGGGAGCCAGTGCCCCCTTTGGTTCCTGACAAAAATAAAAAATATGAAGAAAAATACGTTTGTTTGTTTGAAAAACCTCTTCTGACCTTTTTTTTCGATTATAACCGATGGAATCGTCCATTACGATACATAAGAAAGGTAAAAACAAAAGGCCTTACAAGAAAAGAAGCGTCACAATATTTTTTTTATACATGTCAAAGTGATGGAAAACAAAGGATATCTTTTACATATCCTCCCAGTTTTTGGTTCCTTACTAGCTCCGTTCATGTGTGTGTGTGTGACAATTCAAATGAAGACCAATATTTAATAGTAAACCAGGGACAAATATTGAACCTCGATCTCCATTTGATCCAACAATGGACTTTATAACTCAAATTATTAATTAATGTGATTAAGGGTAAAAGTAGAAATTAATCCCAATCAGATCTCCTTTAATTATATCGATTTTTCTTTAATTTTTTTTAATAAAGAACTATTACTCTCTTAGTTTTTAAACTAAATTATCTTAAAAATTACTAATATTTTAATCGAACAATAAAAAACGAGAGTTTCATTATCTTCTATATGACGTCCATCTCGATATAGTTTTTTTTTTGTTTTAACCGTCTTTTACCTTAAAGGCTATATATGTGTAATATTCATTATGAGTACTCATGTACGTTCATGTGTGTATAGTTCGACACTGTAAGTCCTTAACTCAATATCACCTTCTTCAACACTTTCTTCAACATCATAAGCACGAAACATAACACCACATTCTTCATCACTATAACCCAACACCGGTTGACCAATCAAGAACCCATCTAGATAGATCGAGAAGCTATCGAGACCGATTGTGAACCCATCAAGAACTATTGAGACCGGTCGAGAATTCATTCATTGACTTGGTGTGTGCTTATCTATGTAAAACCATAACCTATCACTTTCATTTTCATCGAGTATAGATTGATTTATTATTTGTTTGTGTGTGTAAAGCATAGCTTACAACTTTCAACTTTTATTGAGACGGATCGGAAACTCATCAAGATCGATTGAGAACCTATTGGGACTGATCAATACTAATCGAAAACACATCAAGAATAATCAAGAACCCATCGAGACCAATCACTACAACAAAATAGGTCTATTGCAAGGACAAAAGTCGTTGCTATAGGTTCAAAAATTGTCGCTAGACCTATTGCAACAACTGTCATGGCTATAGATCTTGTTGCTGAAGGTAGTTATTGCAACGACATGTTTGTCGTTGCTGTAGATGCAACCTATAGCAACGAGTTGTCATTGCTGTAACCTTTTTAATCTAAATAAAATAATAACCTATATCAACAAAGTAGGATAATTAATTTAAACTAATTAATAACCTATAGGAACAATATGTCCTTGCTATATGTTTTTTTCTAATTTTTTAGCCTTTTTATGAATTTTTTATAGACAGTTTTTATATGCAATTGCTCTAATTGTAATAAATGTCGATAATTAAACAAACAAATATAATTAATATACATTACCAAATGTACCTACAAGGCTACAAAATTTATTCACCATGAAAGACAATTGTACCTACAACATTTGATCCTACATAATAGAATTTACAATTATCAATTCTAAATAAGAATAACTGATTCCCAGTGATTTGTACATCAACCCCATTCCAAATGTTTAGCTATAACCAACTTGTATCAACATATCAGCAACAATGACATTCCATCTGATGATTTAGTTCCAAGTGTATCCATGTAATCCCTGAGAAAGGATGAATACACAATATATAATGAGCGTCACAACATGCAATAAAAAAGGACCACTAGTCTAAAAGTAAGTCACTTAAATATTGAGAATCATTTGATGTTTTCACACCTGTGAAGAGAGGCTTACCATTACTTTAAGGAACCTAGGCAAGCAAATCTGGAACAATACCCGATCATAAAACTGCCAAAAATGCAACAAATGCCACTAGAAAAGAAAGTTAACAAGTCAAATATAAAAAACTTAGGATTTAGTCATGGGCATTAATTAGTCCTTGTTGAAAACATAAAGTTCCACCAAGAACCAGAAGATCAATAACACACCCATACAAATTAAAATAGAACTAGCAAAATTCAAAACTTGACCTATAAGATGACTGTTCCAATAGTAGCTTGTCCATGGAAGAGGTTAACACTATTCCTTTTTCATAAAAAAACTTCACAATAAAATTATACAACCATTAACATTTGATTAGGTATCACGCTTACTTCTATTAGGGAACTGGAACTCCGATTTTTTTTTTACATACAGAGATTTTTATGCTAATATAAAAACACAAAGTGAAACAAAACTGTGTAAGGATAACAAACCTGCAAGTGGACTACATAGGTTGGACATTCCACCTCTATAATTCACTCATTGGAAACATCTGATTTTGATTATGTAAAACTATGTGGGTGAGTAAAGAAAATATGAGAAAAGGAAACAAATGACAATTAAATCAATAAAGACCAGATGGTGATGGTTAAAAAAAATTGGACTTGTAAATTTAACTCCCAATCCACTCATTGGAATAACGTTTTAAGCACAAAGACTACCCGAATTATCTGAAGTTTTGAGGTTTTCTTATATCATCTTCATCTCCATCTTCAAATATAAACGACCTAAATTCAAAAACGAAAAAGAAAACAAGTTAATCCATATAAATAAAAAATGTTTATGGACAACAACACGATGAATTGAATTAATTTACTATTATGCCTCTTCAAATTATATGAACAATAACTCACACTACTGCTATTCCTTATACTAGAAAGACAACGATGCAGTAGAGTAGAATGAGGGGAACAGAAATAAAGTTGGGTTTCAGAGGAAGGTTTAAATGAACATATACTGATATATAACCTCTTCCCCCACTACTTCATTCTTTTTTTTACTTTTTATAATTTAACCATAAAATTATATTATGTACATTTAAAGTTAAATATTTTTTTAATTAATAAAACAATATATCCATAGAGGAAGGTTTAAATGAAAATTTTGCATTTTTAAAAGAACAATAAGACATTTGTGGATCAGATATGATGTGGGTTCTACATAATATTAAATAATTTATGATTTAATATTAAATCATAAATGATTTAATATTATGTGACACCCACATCATATGTGGTCCACAATTTGTTTTTTTGTTCTTTTAAGGAGGGATGATTCTTATTTGATCCATTCCCTATATCCATATATATTAAGTGTATAAGGTTGGGTTCTTGTAAGATCGGATTGTTTTCAAGAGATTCGTAAGATCACATTTTTACACTTGAAACCTTAAAGTAAAATATTGTGAAAGTAAAAAAATGTGGATTTTCGTAGCAAAAAAACCATAAAAGTTATCTTCATAGTGTTTTGCTGTAAAATTTGAAATGTAAAAACGTAGCAAAAAAACCATAAAAGTTATCTTCATAGTGTTTTGCTGTAAAATTTGAAATGTAAAAAAATGATCTGATGGGTCTCACGAAAATAGTCTGGTCTCCATTAAAGTCCAATAAGATTCATTAAAACCCAATAGTACCGGTTATAGTCCAGCTAAATCGTTAAGGGTCAATTGATTCATCAAAGCCCACTAAAAACCATTAAAACCCAACTGAACCATTAAGCTCAATTGATTCATCAAAGCCCACTAAGAACCGTTAAAGCTCAATTGAACCCATTAAGACCTGTTAGTCCCCAAGGAGAGATGGCTAACTAAGAGAGAGTTTTGTAGAAGGGGGGGTTGAATATAAAACACACAGAATATACTCTTTTTAAATTTTTTAATATAAATATTAAAAATTTACACACAGATAGTTTGATGCGGAAAAGAACAGGCACACTATTCTATCAAACTAAACACACAGATAACAGTAATTAACTTATACACTAAGAAAGTTAAAACAATACTGTTATAGCACACAGCTTTGCCACAGTCACACAAATAATCACTCTGAACATTTGTTGAAAGCGAGAGATTTATGGGAAGGACTTCATCTCCTTTTATAGTGCCCATGCATGGGATGCATGTGGACAGCTGTCAAGGTTTCATTAGCTGGAAGTTTATCTACTGGACAAAGAAAGAGACTACTTCCTTTGTACTAGAATAATGGATGAACCATTCCTTGTAGCACGTAATGTCAGATAACTTTATCTTCTTTTCTTCATGCTCTGGTTGAAGTCCCATCAAATCTTTTAGCTAAAAGACAAATATTCCTTTTATAAGAATAAAAGAGAATGTCTTTATTTAAGGCTTGATGCCCAAGTTCTTGCTGGCTCACGTGTCTTGCAATTGATGTGAGTCAAGAACTTATCTCTTTGAAATTGCTAAGTGATACATCACACTATGTATCACATCGGTGGATACCTTGTAAGGCTGGAATTGATAAGTGTACATCTTGCTTGATAAACTTCATCTTTCACTAAATGCCAAAAGTGTACACCCTTGAACTTGTGACTTGATATCACAGCCTTAGAAAATATACCTGCAATTTCGGTGACCAAGATTATAGTTTCGGTGACCATGACATCAAACTTGATGACCTCATCTTATTTGATGTCCTTAGTACTTTTGATGACTTTTGAGTGTACCATCGGTGACCCACTATATTGGTGACCCAATCTTGACTTGGCAAAATGATCTGAATATTGAAGTTGGTTGATACATCCAAAATTCCACTTTTTGATGTACAACCCTTGATTGAATAGTCTTTGACTCTTCAATACTTGAAGCATATTTCAGACCTGTAAAAAATCATTCATACAAAGGAAGATGGTTCATCACCAAATCATCGGTGACCCAACAATCTCCCCCTATTTGATGATGATACCTGTAAGTTAGAAAAGAATTCTTTTTGACCCTTTCTATTTTTCTTTTGGGTTCTTTTGACTCAGATTTCTTTTCTTTTTTTTGTTTTTTTTTAACTGAGTATGTACAGTATAAGTATAAGAATAAATGTAAGTATAAGTATGTGCAAGAAAAAATAAAAATATTAACAAGAATTTTTAAGGAAGAAGAGTATGAACTTTTATTAATCAACACACAGCTTTGAAAAATAAAGTTCACACTGTATGAAGAATATTCAAGGAGTGTGTTCTCTTCTTTTTAGCTCATCCAAGATAAGCCTAGTGATCCCATGGTCTTCAACAGGAGGTACTCCTAGAATAGCATAGAGGAAGGAGCTTTGAGCCCTTGGGATGTCAGAAGCTCTGAAGAAACCGATGTTTCCAAAGATGTCTTCAAAGAAAACCCCAAGCTCAGGAGTAGTCAGCATGGTTTGCTCCGGGTAAGCAATAGGAGTAGGAATGGAAAGATCTATACCCGAAGCATTTATCTGGATGCCTCTTTCATGAAGCATAACAAAGTGTCCCTTCTTCTTGTTTTTAGGAGCAGTGATGACCTCTCCTTTAAGACCCTGTTGTATGAAGTACATTTGTTGTGCTTCAAGATATGTCACAAGAATATCATTCTCCTTTTGAATGTTGAGCATCTTGATGAACAGTTTTCTGAGAATATTTAGTACCAGCTCCTTGTACTTGCTTTTGCTCTTGGAGATACATTTGCCAACTTCCATCCATTCAGTCATCCCAAGAACTTCCAACCATTCAGCTTCATATACCTTTGAGAAAGTATCAGCTCTCTTAAGGGTGACAAGTAACTTGGGAGAATTCTTCGTTGGAGGTTGGATGGTGGCACTGATAATCTTGGAATCATCCTTCCTGTTCTTCGATCTCCTTTTAAACCACTCCACTTCCTTTGCCTTCTTGGCTTCATCAAACATCTTTGCAGCTTCAGATTTCTTCTTAATATTTTCAAGCTCATCTTTCTGAGCTTGAAGAGCATCGGAGACCTATGCATGAACAGCTTCATCATGAGCTAGCTTGAGTACATTAGTCTGATCATACTCAAGCTGAGCCTTGATAGCTTCTTCTTTTTCAGCTTCAGTTAGAATTACCCCAAGAGGATCGGTGGGTAATGAAGCAGGCTGAAGTCTAAGAGTGTCTGCTTGAGAATCTCTCATCATTTTCCTTCTCCTTTTATCTTCCTGTTGATCTTCAAAGGAAACTGGTTTCTTTCCTTTGGCTTTTTCTTTTCTTCTCTTCTCTTCTTCAGTTTCAAGGGGTTGAGCACTGATACTCTCCCCCTCAACAGCTGCTTCGGGTACCAAAGGAACAGAGACCACCTCTGTGACCACACCACCATCGGTGGCTGTAAGAGCCACGTCGGTGGCTGTAAGAGCCACGTTGGTGGCTGCCACGTCGGTGGCTGCCACGTCGGTGGCTGCCACGTCGGTGGCTGGGATGGTGGTGGTGATCAGATCGGTGGCTGCAGGGGCAGTGTCGGTGGCTGCTGTTTTGTCGGCGGCTGTGGAGGTTGTAGCATTGGTCTTCTTATTTTTCTCCCCCTCAGTGGTTGATCCCTTGAAACCCACTGAAGAGAGAAAAGTCTTGATCTTTTCTATATCAGAAGCCATGGAATTTATTTTTCTTTCAATTCTTTGAAGAACAAATCTGTCTTGTTCCTGAAAGAAGGATCCATCCACATCAAGCTCAATAGTTGGAGGAGAAATTGGAATCTTGTCAATTTTGATGAGAATAGTGGCAAGAGACTCCATAATGTTCCCTTGAGTAGTAGAAAGAGAAGCTAGTCTTTCCAAGTCCTTGGCTGCTTGGTCTTCCAAAGTTTCCACCCGACGTATAGTGTCACGGGTAAAGCTGGTGAAAGCTTGGAGAAGATCATCTCCTTGTTTGGAAGACATGGGAGCAGAAGGTTGAGGCTGTGGTGGTTGATCAGCATCATCATCACTGGAGGAAGAGTAATCCACCAAACTTGTAGGTTTACTTGGGGGGGATTTAGCAGATGTGGGGGAGACACGTTTAGGAGAGTGTCTATGAGGGGATTCCTCAGTAATGGGTTCTTTCACAACCTTGGTACGTACGGGAGACGTATGTGTCCAAGGTGTAGTGTCAGAAAATAGAAAATCAGTAAATTGGGAAGCTCCATCAAATGCATCTGGTTGTGATGCACTCTCATGTGGAATAAGGAAAGGGAGCTGTGAGAGCTCACGGGGTGGAGAAGAGGCAGCTTGGATGGGAGAGTCCAAGTCTTCTTCATCAACTAAAGAGAAAGTTGATGAAGCAATAATAGGGATGTCCCTTTTTACAACCATGTCCTTTTGGGAGGGCATGGAGGAGCTAGGTTGGGTTAACTGGTCCTTGGGTCGGGTAGGAATCTTTTCAACACTTACTAACTTTTGGGAGTTAGTAGGTGGCTTGTGAGGTGAGACCCTTTGGGTACCCTTAGACTTCTTTGAGGAAGTCTTTGGGGGGCTTTTAGAGTGTCTCCGCTTTTGGGACTTAGATGCTTGGGTAGAAGCCAAAGGTTCTTTTGGCTTCGTAGCATCGGTGGGTGCGGAGGTAGATGTGCCCGACAATTTGGATCTCTTACGAGATTTGGGCACATCAGTTACTCTAGGTGCAGAAGGAATAGAAGACATACCTGAGGTCCTTTGCAGACGGGGCTCATTTTCTCCCCAAGTTAGAATTGCATTCCTTGAAAACTTAACCATAGATGGTCGGAGAGGGTTGTCTGATGTTAAGACAACCTTTTTCATAATCTGATTTCCCACTTGATGAAGAGGGAGATCATATATGATGTCATCTCTTTTCTCTAGTTTATCTGCCAACTTTGCATGAATAATAAGAGAGAAAAGTCGCTGAAATGGTACCTGAGGACGTCGGATGGTAGAGAAGGAGGAGATCATTTCATTAAAGAAATAGCTTGCAAAGTCTATCCTTCTTTGAAATATTAGAACATGTGCTAATTCAGTCACTTGGGAAGGTGACTGATCCGGGCCACCTGTCTTCTTGCTCAGGCACAGAATCAGATGAGCAAAAAGGAAGTTCCATATGTTTCCCGTATTCTTGCGCAGTAAAGTACCTGGACCCTTTGACTTTGAGCCCTTCTTTTCTTCCAGATAGTTCAACACATCAACCACCATTTGATGTTCATTACCAAGAAGAAAAGGTTCATAGGTATCATAAGCAGGAAGCTTAAGAATGCTTCTAACATCTTCCACATTGAAGATCACATCATGTTCATCATTACTTAGAACAGATGCAAGAATTTGATCCGATGAAGCATCAAATGTGCAAGTTAACCAAAAGTTTCCAAGAAGAAACTTACTCATTTTGGGTTTTACTGTGATTGCATATTGCAGAGGGCATCTCTGAAGAAACCAGCAAACATCATTGTTTGTACTCTGGATGAGCATTGTCAACTCCTATTCTTCCAAAGTAGTTGCATGCAGGAAAGGAGAGAGATCCAAATGTCATTGTTTGTTCTTCTGAAGTTCTTGAAGGAGAAGCCATTGAAGAGGATGGGAGTTGCAGGTTTGAAGTTTTTGCTTTTGAAGGAGAAGGAGAGTGGGTGCGAGAAAGGTGGTGAAGTAGTGGGGGAAGAGGTTATATATGAGAGGGAAATTTCAATTTTCAAAAATAATGATTACTTTTGGTGATTGAAAGGTCAGAATTCTAAGGGTTTTAGGGTTGAATTCGGCGCATATACTGACATTGATGATGTCATTAGGGATAAGAACAAAGAATCTTGCTTATCAAGAGTGGTAAGTCAAGAGTTATCTTTAAGGGGTTAGAGAATATGAAGGGTTTTAAACGGTTACCTCGGTGAGTATAAATTGTCGGTGGCTAATAGCACGGTATTGGTGGCTAGAGAGGGCGACCGTCGGTGGCTCAAAAGATGAGGTAAACGTCGGTGGCTGACGTCAAGTGATGACGTCGGCGGCTCGTGATGAGGATGATATCGGTGGCTTGGTAACGTCGGAAAGTGACGTGCTAGGTGACGTCAACGTCGGAAAGATGACGTCGGTGGGTGCGCTCGATGGGAATAGGGGTTTGTCGGAAAGAGGTAACACACGCGGTGGATGACGTCGGCGGCGGTGGCTTGTGGAGAGGAACGCCGTCGGTGGCTTTTTGACGTTGGTGGATGGTGGCAAGGGTCGATGTCGGTGGGTGGCTACGGTGGTTGTATCGGTGGCTCGTCGGAAGGTGAATTTGTCGGAAGGTGGTCGTCGGCGGCTAGTGGTGTCGTCGGCGACGGTGGCTTGTGGAGGTGGCTGTCGGTGGATGGAATGGTGTGGTGGCTGTCGGAAAGAGGGGCGACGGTGGATGGTATGGTTTTAGGGTTAGGGTTTTATGAGATGAAAGAGAAGAGAGAGAGGAGAGACTCGTCGGTGACTTAGTCACCGACACTTTATCTATATATATATGTATATATTTAATTTTGTTTATTTGTTTATTTATTTATATATATATAACATATATAATATATATAAGTTATACAATATATAAATGTATATAATATATATATAGAATATATATATAAAATACATATTTATATAAAATATAAAATATATATATTAGTCTATGTTTATCATACCTAATTGACTAATGAGGAATTTGAACCTTGCTTCATCAAGGGGCTTTGTGAACAGATCAGCTAATTGATAATCGGTGGGAATGAAATGAAGCTCCACATCACCTTTAGAGACATGATCTCTTATAAAGTGATATATGATATCAATGTGCTTGGATCTTGAATGAAGCACAGGGTTGTTGGCAATGGCTATTGCACTTGAGTTGTCACACATTATTGGGATTTTTGAGAAAATCTGATTATAATCACACAACTGATTTTTCATCCACAATATCTGTGCACAACAACTTCCAGCAGCCACGTACTCTGCTTCAGCAGTAGATGTAGACACCGAATGTTGTTTCTTACTTGACCAGCTCACAAGCTTTCCACCAAGTAACTGGAAACTTCCGGTTGTACTTTTTTTGTCTATTTTTGAACCTGCAAAATCAGAATCAGAGTACCCGATGAGATCGAAACCTGAGTCTTTGAGATACCAAAGACCCAGATTTATGGTACCTTTCAGATACCTAAAAATCCTTTTCACAGCAGACAGATGTGATTCTTTAGGATTTGCTTGGTATCGGGCACACAGACAAGTAGCAAAGATAATGTCAGGTCTACTTGCAGTTAGGTAAAGAAGGGATCCTATCATGGCTCTATAATTTGTAATATTAACAGAAATGCCATCAGGATCAGAAAAGAGTCTAAGAGGAGGATCCATAGGAGTTTTCATGGTAGAGCAAGTATCAAATTGAAACTTTTTCAGAAGATCTTTAATGTATTTACTTTGATTTATGAAAATACCTTCTGAAGACTGTTTTACTTGCAAACCAAGAAAGAAAGTTAACTCCCTCATCATCCTCATTTCATATTCTTTTTGCATGAGGGAGCTAAACATCACACAAGGATTCATCGGTGGCTCCAAAAATAATATCATCAACATAGATTTGAACAAGAATGATATTACCTTGTGATTTCTTGAAGAAGAGAGTGTTGTCAACCTTGCCTCGTATATACTTATTTCTAAGTAGATATTCTGAGAGAGTGTCATACCAGGCACGAGGAGCTTGCTTCAGTCCATACAAAGCTTTATCCACCCTATACACATGATATGGATGGACTGGGTCTTCAAATCCAGGAGGTTGCTTCACATACACTTCTTCAGCTAATTTACCATTCAGGAAGGCACTTTTGACATCCATTTGGAATACCCGAAAATTCTTGTAAGCTGCATGGGCAAGAAATATTCGGATAGCTTCCAATCTGGCAACAGGAGCAAAAGTTTCATCATAATCAATTCCTTCCTCTTGTCGATATCCTTGAGCAACCATCCTTGCTTTGTTTCTTATGAAAGTTCCTTCTTCGTCCATCTTGTTTCGAAACACCCATTTTGTTCCAATAATAGTTTTGTTGGATGGACGAGGAACTAACTTCCAGACTTTGTTTCTCTCAAATTGTGAGAGTTCTTCTTGCATGGCAATTACCCAACTAGGATCAGCTAGGGCTTCATTTATCAGCTTAGGCTCAACAATGGAAACAAAGTTGACATATAAGCACAGATTGCTTATGCCTCTTCTGGTTTTTACACCAACTTGTAGATCGCCTATGATTTGATCTATTGGATGATCCATGGTCCACTTTAGTGCAAGAGGTAAGGTAGGAGGTAGAGAAGAGGATGAGGTAGGAATTTGAGATGGTGAAGATAGGTTTGAGGGAGATATGGTGTTTTGGTGGGTAAGGTCTTCTGTAGAGTTAGTTTCAGGAGGTGGAGAAGAAAGAGAAGGTTCTGAAGGTAAGGTGGTGTTTATGGGAGGCTGAGAAGAGTTGCTATCTGGAGGATTGGGTTGAGAGGAGGATGGAATTTCACCAACACATGAATTTATCCATAGGTTTAATTCTTCTTCATCACAAGATAATGAAGAAGTTTCAAACTCATCAAACTTCACATGCATGGATTCATCTATGCATTGTCTTCTTAGGTTGAAAATTCTGAAGGCTCTTGAGGAGAGAGAATAGCTCCTCAAGAGCATAGCCCATGAAAATTCCATCATCAGACTTCGGATCAAACTTTCCAAGTTGTTCCCTGTCATTTAGCATGTGACATGCACAGCCAAACACATGGAAGAAGTCAACTGCAGGTTTTCTACCATGGAAAACTTCATAAGGAGTCTTGTCATGCCTTTTGACTATGATAGACCTATTTTGAGTAAAGCATGCAGTGTTAACTGCTTCTGCCCAAAAATAGGTTGGCAACTTGGATTCACTCAACATTGACCTTGCAGCTTCACACAGTGTTCTATTCTTTCTCTCAACAACACCATTTTGCTGAGGAGTGCGTACGGCAGAGAAGTTCTAAGAAATTCCTTTTAGATCAAAGAAATCTTCCAAAGCAGCATTCTTGAATTCTGTGCCATTATCACTTCTGAAGGACTTCACCAGTTTACCATTCAAATTTTCAATTTTTCTTGTAAACCTGATGATTTCTTCAGTAGCATCACTCTTGTGTTTCAGAAAGAACACCCAAGTATATCTAGAGAATTCATCGACGATTACTAGCATATACTTTTTACCACCCAGACTGGGTGTGCTTACTGGACCGCATAGATCCATGTGAAGCATTTGAAGAGGTTGAGAGATAGAAGAGCATTGTTTTGTTTTAAAGGAAGTTCTGGTGAGTTTTCCTTTTTCACATGCTCCACACATCTTTTCTTTTTCAAAAACTATTTTTGGCATTCCAACAACCAGCTCCTTGTTGGAGAGTTTGTTCAAGGTTTTAAACTTTAGATGAGAGAACCTTTTATGCCACAGCCAACTTTGTTTGGCTAGTTCTTGAGAGAGAAGACACACAACTTTTCCTATTGCACTTTCCTTCATGTTGATTATGTATACGTCATTCAGTCGGGTTCCTGCTAGTACAATCTTGTTATGTACATCAAAGACCAAGCACACACATAGCTGGAACATGACCTTATAGCCCAAATCACATATTTGGCTGATGCTTAGAAGATTATACATTAGCCCTTCAACATGAGCAACTCTGGAGAAAGTGATGGTTCCATTTGAAATGGTATCATATCCTTTGGTGACCCCTTTTCCATTTCCCCCAAAGGAAACAGTGGGTCCCTTTTCTTTTGAGAAGTTAGAGAGAAGAAGTTTGTTTCCGGTCATGTGTCTTGAACACCCACTGTCCATGTACCATATGTGATCTTTATTTGGTACTGCACCTTAAACAAATTTAGACTTTTGGTACCCATTTTGAGGTGGGTCCTTTGGGATTAGAAGGCATTTTAGTTTTGCAAGGATCCAAATCTTTTGGGCAATTTTTAGCAAGATGAAGAGTGTTGCCACAATTATAGCATTTCTTTAAAGAAAAGGCCTTTTTAAAATCCCTATCATCAAAACTTTGGACAGAGGCTGACGACTGAGAAGAAGAGGGGTGTCCAACACCTGGTCTTGGTCCAAGGATACCTTTATCAGGATTTCTTGATTTCTTCAAGTTCACTGACCGAGGAATGAAATCAGTAACTATTTGAGATTTCCTTTTAGATGAAAAATTTGATTTAGCAAAAATTTTCTTTTGAGGAGAAAATCTTTTTGGAGAGGGATACTCAGCAACACCAGATGGCTGCTCCTGGGAGTACCTTGACTCATGCAGACTTAAGGAGTTTAAAAGTCTTTGGAAGGGTTTGGGGGAAGAAGAAGAGCTTGGAAGAGTTGAAACTTTTGAAGACTCAGAAGAGATTTCTTTAGCTTTAACAAAGACTCCAAACTTCTTAGAACTAGATTCTACTTTGAGCATGTGAAGTAGATCTATAGAGTGAACGGAGGTAGAGTCCTCAAATGAGTAACCGAAGAGATCATCATCGTCATCGGAAAGAAAACCAGCAGGAAAACCTTGACATTCAGAAGAAGGAAGTGAAAGGTCAAAAGGTTGAGGAACATCTTTTCCATAACCAAGGCCAGACTTGTCCTTGCTGGTGATTTGATCTTGAAGGATCCTTTCAAGATTCTTAGAGGATTTAGTCCATTTAGACAGAACCTCTTGTTCCTTTTCAAGAGTGGAAGAGATTTTTGATTTTTCCTCAGAAAGACTGTCGTTTAAATACCTTAGGTTTTCTAGATCAGCTTTCATTTTATCAAAATCTTTTAGTTTGGAAAAGTAGGAGAGGAGTTGATCATTTAGACATTTTATATGCATATCAGCCTTTTTCTTTTGAATCTTTAAGTCACAGAAGTCAACAGTTAAAGAATCAAAGGCATCAGCCTTTTGATCATCATAGAGAAAGGTAAAAGGATGTACCTGAGGCTTTGTTCCTGAAGTGGATCCCTCAACAGATACAAGGGTAATGTAGAGTGACTTTTTCATGTCTTCCAGCTCATCGATTTTGGCCATGAGGCATTTAGTGACATACTCACTCTCACTCTCAGAGGTTTGCTCATCTTCCCAGCAATGAGCCTCAGCAACCAAAGTTTTATTTTTACTTTGGTTTCTTTCTTTTTCTCTCTTGTATTTGGCTTTGTACTTCTTATACCTGGAGGTTTCTTTTGATTCAGAATTTTCTTTAGAGGATTGGCTATTTCTCTCTTCATGCTTCCTAGAAGCTGATTTTGAGAAGTCATGGCCATAAGAAGAAGAAGGTTTGAGAGAAGATGAAGCTTTTGATCTGCACTCAGAAGCAAAATGACCTTTCTTTCCACAATTGAAGCATTCTTTATTTGCTTTATCAGAAGAGGATTTTTGAGAAAAAGGTTTTCTATTAAATTTGGAGCGGTTTGAAGAAAATCTTTTATTCTTAAGGTTTCCAGCAAGCATTGCCATACTATCAGAAAGTATTTCAGTGGCTGATTCTTCTCCTTCATCATCAGCAGCACTATAGTATGCATCTGACAGATGAGAAGAGTCTTCCTTAATATCTTTTTAAGAATCAGAAGAAGGATAGGTGATTCTAGGAATACAAGAAGAAGATTTTGAATCACCTATCAAAGCAATAGAAGAGGATTTGACATCCTTTATAAGAGATTTTCTCTGGTTCTTAGTTTGTTCATAGTGAAGAAGAGTTCCATAGAGAGCAGTTAAAGGCATTATTTCTAAGTCATTGGTTTGCTTGATGCAAGTACAGATAGTTTCCCAAAAGTCTGGGAGACAGTCCATGAACTTGCAGAGAACTTCTTCATCATCATAAACTCGTCCAAGAACTTTGAGATCATTGAGAAGACAGTTAAAACGATTAAAGTAGGTAGAAAGAGATTCTCCTTTTTCATGGGAGAAGAGTTCATACTTTCTAACAAGACAGATCCTGTTAGATTTCTTGACTTCTTTGGTGCCTTCATATAAGACACTCAAAGTATCCCACATTTCTTTAGCAGTGGGAAGGTTAAGAAGAGAGTGATACACTTCATCAGGAAGGGATACAGCAAGAGCAGATTTGACTTTAGTGTCTAAAACAACTAGGCGTTTATCATCTTCACTAAATTTGTTAGAAGGTTTAATGATATATCTACCAGTTTTCTCACTTCTTTCATCATCTGACTCTATGTCCTTTCCTTCAGCGTCCTTTTGAGGGCCAAAGCGAGCCCATATTTTAGGAACAACAGGTCCCTCACTGAGAATGTTGAGATACCTGCAATCGATCCCTTCCAAGAATAATAACATGCGATTTTTCCATAACCTAAAGTTATTTGGGTTGAACCTTGGAGGTTTAGCCAAGGATCCTAAATCATATGTATTACTGGAAGAGGTCTGCAAGGTACCATCAACATTTGAGGTAGTAGCCATCACAGATCTGGTTTATTGAATTAAACCAACTGCTCTGATACCACTTGTTAGTTCCCAATGAGAGATGGCTAACTAAGAGAGGGTTTTGTAGAAGGGGGGGTTGATATAAAACACACAGAATATACTCTTTTTAAATTTTTTTAATATAAATATTAAAAATTTACACACAGATAGTTTGATGCGGAAAAGAACAGGCACACTATTTTATCAAACTAAACACACAGATAATAGTAATTAACTTATACACTAAGGAAGTTAAAACAATACTGTTATAGCACACAGCTCTGCCACAGTCACACAAATAATCACTCTGAAGATTTGTTGAAAGCGTGAGATTTCTGGGAAGGACTTCATCTCCTTTTATAGTGCCCATGCATGGGATGCATGTGGACAGCTGTCAAGGTTTCATTAGCTGGAAGTTTATCTGCTGGACAAAGAAAGAGACTACTTCCTTTGTACTAGAATAATGGATGAACCATTCTTTGTAGCACGTAATGTCAGATAACTTTATCTTCTTTTCTTCATGCTCTGGTTGAAGTCCCATCAAATCTTTTAGCTAAAAGACAAATATTCCTTTTATAAGAATAAAAGAGAATGTCTTTATTTAAGGCTTGATGCCCAAGTTCTTGCTGGCTCACGTGTCTTGCAATTGATGTGAGTCAAGAACTTATCTCTTTGAAATTGCTAAGTGATACATCACACTATGTATCACATCGGTGGATACCTTGTAAGGCTGGAATTGATAAGTGTACATCTTGCTTGATAAACTTCATCTTTCACTAAATGCCAAAAGTGTACACCCTTGAACTTGTGACTTGATATCACAGCCTTAGAAAATATACCTGCAATTTCGGTGACCAAGATTATAGTTTCGGTGACAATGACATCAAACTTGATGACCTCATCTTATTTGATGTCCTTAGTACTTTTGATGACTTTTGAGTGTACCATCGGTGACCCACTATATTGGTGACCCAATCTTGACTTGGCAAAATGATCTGAATATTGAAGTTGGTTGATACATCCAAAATTCCACTTTTTGATGTACAACCCTTGATTGAATAGTCTTTGACTCTTCAATACTTGAAGCATATTTCAGACATTCAAAAGAACCTGTAAAAAATCATTCATACAAAGGAAGGTGGTTCATCTCACACAGAAATATAATTAAAATCATTTATCAAGTACAGATTTATTTTATAATTAAAATCATTTATCAAGTACTTTGTTCAACATATTTATTTCCTTTTTTATAATAGGGGTAACAAATTCAAAAATAATTTCTTTATCATGAAAAAAATACAAGTTTTTAACATTTTTCCCGAAAAAACTGTTAAAAAATACAAGATTTTATACCATTTTATGTACCATCTATAAAAAAAATTCACATTTTTACCAATACTTGGGTCGTTAAACCCTTTTCCGATATCGAAAATGGATATAATTGAGTAATAAATGGAGAACCTAATATAATTTGAGAATTTAAATTTTTTACTAGAATTAAAGGAGCTTTATAATAGTATCCATTATTACAAATATGTACATTAGATATTTTATAATTTATTTTTAACTTAGATCCACTAACTGTTGATAATTTTTGTGAGGATTTCTCATAATATTTTATAGGTACTAAACTTTCTTAAATACAATTCATATATGCTCCACTATCTAATAGAGCAGTTAATGTCAAATTGAATTCATTATTTATAATTATCTTAACTGTAACATACCATCTTTGATAATTTATCCCATTAATTTGAATAACCTTTTCTTCTTGATTATCATTATTAGAATGAGTTGGATCATTATTATTACTTTCTATTCTATTAGAAAGTTTTTATTTTAAAATCTTTATTTCTTCTTTTAAATCTATTATTTCACTTTGAAAATCTTGAACAATAACTTTTATTTCACTTTTCAAATCTTCTAATTCATTCTGTAAATCTTGAATAGTAATAGTTTTAGAAGCATTTGTAAACCTTTTACATATTTCGTTAAAATTATAAGGTTCTATCATCTTTTCTATAGGATTTTTCTTGACAATACTTTTACTTCTCAATTTTTCTCTAAGTTTTTCTAGGTATAATTTTTTAATTTCTGCATTTTCAATTTTATCAACGACATCTAATAAAAAACAATCATCATCGGTTATCATGTTGATAGAATGATACATTCCTATACACTCACATGAGCTAGAATCATTACTACTATTACAATCAGATTCTTATATAATATTTAGATCATTATTAGAATAATCAGATATACTTGAATCGCTAGAATCATCTCTTATAATTAACTTACTAATTTGCTTTTTTAATTCATTAGAAATGTTTAACTCATTTATTTTTCTCTTAGCATAACAATTTTTTGAGAGATGGCCTTGTCGCCCACATTTGTAACATATAACTATATCTTTTTGTTTATTATTATCTTCCTTTTGATGAGATTTTTTATTATATCTATTTGAATTATATTTGTTCCTTTTATAATGATGATCTTTACAGTATTCCTTTTTCTTATAATTGTTCCTCTTATCTCTTATAAGCCTTTTCTTAGAACTAGATGGAGGCGAATTAATAGACTTATAACCATATTGTTGACAAAAACTTCCTAATTCATTCTTATTATATATATTATCTTTCTTAAGCTTAGATTTTAATTTTAAGTCAGAACAAATTGATAATCCTTCCTGATTAATATAATTTATTAATTCTCCAAAAGTTAAATCTTTATAAGGAATCATATTATTATAATCAGCTCTTAATTTATTTCTAACTCTTTCAGCAAATAATTTTGGTAATCCAGCTATAAACCTTTCTTTCCATTAAGCTTCCTTACAATCAGTCCTAGTCATAACCCTTGTTAAAAATACATCCTTATACCATCTAAAATCCTATAACTTTCTACAATTTAGATTTAATAATATTTCATAATTCCTTTCTTGATAACCTGTTGGGTTACCAACATAATTTTTCATAATAGCATAAATAAGTGTATGGACCATATCATCTTCTTGAGTAGTAATTTGTTGATTATTTTCTGTTTTTATAATAGTTTTCTTGCAGGTTGATATATGGATTTTTTCTTCTTCAGTAACATAGAAGTCCCACCAAATTTTTCGTAACGCCAGTGAAGCCTGAAATTATCATTTGAATAACTTGTTGTTCGCTATTTCCTTTAGCCTTATAAGCATTAGAAGCCATAGTCATTTCTTGTAATAAATTTAGAATTTGGTATTTTGTTTGACCATCAATATTCCATTCATATAATGATTCACCATCGTATTTAGCTTGTACAATTGTATGTCTTTCTTCATATTGAATATCAGGGTGTGTTGGCCTATAATAATAGTTTCTTGTTTCAGGTCGATTGGTATAAGTATTATTTGATGAGAATTCATTGTATCTTCTAATTTTATTTATACTATCTTGATTATTAAACTGATTTTCTATATCAGATACATCATCTTGTGACTCTTCAGAATCTTTCTTTTTATTGATAACACCTATGCTTAAATTAGAATCTTCTTTCTTATCTATAATACTTACTCTTAAACTAGAGTCATTATATTTTGTAATGTTTTTATTGGATTCATTTTCTTTATTTATAATAATTTTATTGGATTCTTCTTTTTTATTTATAATACTTTCATTTGATATATTTAATTTAGCTAACCTATCGTCTATTTCTTTTAGAATACAATCTTCTTTTGATAATTTTATTTTGGTGTTAATATTATAAGGTTTGAATACTGGGTCTTCTATTTTTGACTTTCCTTTGATTATATTTGTAATATTATTATTATTATCCATATTAATAGTATTTTCTATTCTTTCTAATTGCTGACCAATAGTATTTAGAAACTCATTTGTATAATTATTTTGATGTATTATATTACTAATAGTTTTTTCATTATTATAGGGTTTTTCTATTTTTACTAAAGGTTTACCAACAAATAATTATCATTCTTTTCTTTTATTACAATATCTATTTTAGGGGGATGAATACCTAGAATAGGTTTATTATTATGTGCTTTTATCCATCTCTTTATATTATTGGTGGTGTTTAGAATTTGTTTTTCAAATGGAAAATCTACTTTGTTTTCATTACACCATATTTCAAGCCACATGAAAAAACAAATGTTTACTTCATGATCTATCATATATATTTCCCAATCAATCCTATGTAAAAATCTTTGATCATAATCGAATTTCTTCTCATACCATAATCTTTTTGTATTATTATAATCTTTAGAAATTTCTTCTTGTAAATAATTTGTAAGAATTTTAAACTTAATATTTTTATATTCTTCTTTATAATTAATTTTATCTTCCATGTTGTAATAATTATATAAGTACTTTATATTTTGAAATGACAACACCTCTTTTACCACATTAGTGAGACATTATAGAGTAAAATGGTGAGACAAATATTCTAATGATAGAGCAAATGTTAAAGCTGTTGAAGAATTTTACAAAAAGTTGATAACCCCTCCATCACCGGAGCAATCCTCTCCCTCTCCGATGCACGAAGATTATCAAGAAGAAGACAAGGTCCTAATTACTAGGATCCAAGCTTGCTCGTCTCCGGCAGAGATAGCAAAGATTATCTACGAAATAAAGAATTCTCCACCTACCTCTACACCTTCAGAAAATTTTGAATTATTTCAAGATTCTCGGGATCCTTATGATGAATTTTTTAGGATATAATTGAGTAATAAATGGAGAACCAAAAGGAGAGAGGATCGTTAATGTCATAAACAATACTAGAGATATTGATTTTAATAAATATGACTTATTAATATTAGTTATTATGTTTAAGCAATACTAGAGATATTGATTTTAATAATTCAATATTAGCAATTAAAAACTAATTATGAGTAATAAAACTCAAATTCTTTGTAATGATAATAATAAAATACATTCTAGAATAATGAAAAGAAGTTGGGAAAGAATTAAATTAGATTCTATTCAACTAATCAAAAGCAAAACTAAAGAAGATTACTTATTTAAAGAAATTTTTGAAACAAGAGAAAGAAAACAAGATGTAACTCTTCAAATAGTACACTTAAGAAGAATCCAAATGACAATCAAATACATTAAATTACGAATTAGGTCAATGCACAAATGGATGAAAGATAGCTCAGACAGATTAATAATTTGTTAATTAGTAATAAGATACAAATAAATTGCAACCATTTTAATAGAAATAGATCCAATATCCTCAAAGCAGAATGGAGAATGCTAAAGAAGAATTCAGAAATTGTTAAGAAATTAAAAGAAGAAATTAATCTATTAGAAAACTATGCTCAAGAAGCTATTCAAGATCCTTATTATCCTTTCCAAAACCGTTATACTTACCTAAAAGATCTTTTAAAAGAATATCAAAGTTATATTTCAGTAAATATTATGTATATTAAAAAATATTCTTCAGGAATGAGTCAATATACTAGTTAATTGCAATTAAAAAAAAATTATTACATATTTGTATTTTATTTGCATATATATATATATATTTGTAAAATTATTATAAAGATTGTCATTGTACATTTGGAATTTACGTATTATACTTGTATCCATCCAAATTGTCATTATTTGTTTACATGAATTTTAAAAGTTATTACCTACCCATGCAAAATTGTCATTTCGATGTATTTTTATAGAATCTACGTATCCTTCCAAAATTAGTAAAAGAGGTGTTGTCATTTCAAAATATAAAGTATTTATATAATTATTACAACATGGAAGATAAATATAATTATAAAAAAGAATATAAAAATATTAAGTTAAAAATTCTTACAAATTATTTACAAGAAGAAATTTATAAAGATTATAATAATATAAAAAGATTATGGTATGAGAAGAAATTCGATTATGATCAAAAAATTTTACATAGGATTGATTGGGAAATATATATGATAGATCATGAAGTAAACATTTGTTTTTTCATGTGGCTTGAAATATGGTCTAATGAAAACAAAGTAAAATTTTCATTTGAAAAACAAATTCTAAATACCACCAATAATATAAAGAGATGGATAAAAGCACATAATAATGAACCTATTCTAGGTATTCATCCCCCTAAAATAGATATTGTAATAAAAGAAAAGAATGATAATTATTTTGTTGGTAAACCTTTAGTAAAAATAGAAAAACCCTATAATAATGAAAAAACTATTAGTAATATAATATATCAAAATAATTATACAAATGAGATTCTAAATACTATTGGTCAGCAATTAGAAAGAATAGAAAACACTGTTAATATGGATAATAATAATAACAATAATAATAATAATAATAATAATAATAATAATAATCAAAGGAAAGTCAAAAATGGAAGACCCAGTATTCAAACCTTATAATATTAACACCAAAATAAAATTATCAAAAGAAGATTGTATTCTAAAAGAAATAGACGATAGGTTAGCTAAATTAAATATATCAAATGAAAGTATTATAAATAAAAAAGAAGAATCCAATAAAATTATTATAAATAAAGAAAATGAATCCAATAAAAACATTATAAAATATAATGACTCTAATTTAAGAGTAAGTATTATAGATAAGAAAGAAGATTCTAATTTAAACATAGGTGTTATCAATAAAAAAGAATATTCTGAAGAGTCACAAGATGATGTATCTGATATATAGAAAATCAGTTTAATAATCAAGATAGTATAAATAAAATTAGAAGATACAATGAATTCTCATCAAATAATACTTATACCAATAGACCTGAAACAAGAAATTATTATTATAGGCCAACACACCTTGATATTCAATATGAATAAAGACATACAATTGTACAAGCTAAATACGATGGTGAATTATTATATGAATAGAATATTGATGGTCAAACAGAATACCAAATTCTAAATTTATTACAAGAAATGACTATGGCTTATAATGCTTATAAGGCTAAAGGAAATAGCGAACAACAAGTTATTCAAATGATAATTCCAGGCTTCACTGGCGTTCTGAAAGGCTGGTGAGACTTCTATGTTACTGAAGAAGAAAAAATCCATATATCAACCCAAGAAAACTATTATAAAAACAGAAAATAATCAACAAATTACTACTCAAGAAGATGATATGGTCCATAAACTTATTGATGCTATTATGAAAAATTATGTTGGTAACCCAACAGGTTATCAAGAAAGGAATTCTGAAATATTATAAAATCTAAATTGTAGAAAGTTACAGGATTTTAGATGGTATAAGGATGTATTTTTAACAAGGGTTATGACTAGGACTGATTGTAAGGAAGCTTATTGGAAAGAAAGGTTTATAGCTGGATTACCAAAATTATTTGCTGAAAGAGTTAGAAATAAATTAAGAGCTGATTATAATAATATGATTCCTTATAAAGATTTAACTTCTGGAGAATTAATAAATTATATTAATTCAGGAAGGATTATCAATTTGTTCTGACTTAAAATTAAAACCTAAGCTTAAGAAAGATAATATATATAATAAGAATGAATTAGGAAGTTTTTGTCAATAATATGGTTATAAGTCTATTAATTCGCCTCCATCTAGTTCTAAGAAAAGGCTTATAAGAGATAAGAGGAACAATTATAAGAAAAGGGAATACTCTAAAGATCATCATTATAAAAGGAACAAATATAATTCAAATAGATATAATAAAAAATCTCATCAAAAGAAAGATAATAATAAACAAAAGGATATAGTTATATGTTACTAATGTGGGAGACAAGGCCATCTCTCAAAAAATTGTTATGCTAAGAGAAAAATAAACGAGTTAAACATTTCTAATGAATTAAAAAAGCAAATTAGTAAGTTAATTATAAGAAATGATTCTAGTGATTCAAGTATGTCTGATTATTCTAATAATGATTTAAATATTATAGAAAAATCTGATTATTACAGTAGCAATGATTCTAGCTTATGCGAGTGTATAGGAACGTGCCAATGTAATTCTTTAAACATGTTAACCAATGATGAAGGGTTTTTAGATGTTGTTGATAAAATTGAAAACCCAGAAATCAAGAAAGTATACCTTGGGAATCTCGGAAATAAAAATGTTGGCAAAAATCCTATTGAAAGGTTAAAACCTTATAATGAAAAAACAATTATAAGTACCCCGAAAAATGTTACTATTCAAGATTTGCAAACTGAATTAAAAAATTTAAAAGGTGAGATAAAAATTATAAAAAGGCTTTCTAATATAGAACAAGGAAAATGATGGTCAAATTAATGGGATAAATTATCAAAAATGGTATGTTCGAGTAAAGATAATTATTAATAATGAATTTAATTTGACACTAATTGCTCTATTAGATAGTGGAGCAGATATGAATTGTATTCAAGAAGGCTTGATTCCAATAAAATATTATGAGAAATCCTCACAAAGATTATCAACTGCTAGTGGATCCAAGCTGAAGATAAATTATAAATTATCTAAAGTACATATTTGTAATGATGGATATTGTTATAAAACTCCTTTAATTCTAGTTAAAAATTTAAATTCTCAAATTATATTAGGTACCCCGTTTATTACTCAATTATATCCATTTTTAATATCAGAAGAAGGTTTAATAACCAAAGTATTAAATAAAGAAATTATTTTTAAATTCGTTACCCCTATTATAACCAAAAACAAGTAGAATATCATGAAATTGATTATAAAAGAATTGAAAATCAATTAAAAGATAAAATTATTATAAAACGGATAGAAATTACAAAAAACAAATTTAAAAATAATGTTTGTGCTAATATACCGAATGCTTTTTGGAAAAGGAAGCAACACATTGTAAGTCTACCCTATATTAGAGATTTTAATGAAAAGAATATTCCAACAAGGTCTAAGTCTATACATATGTCTCAAGAATTAGAAAACCATTGTCAAAAGGAAATAAAAGAATTATTAGATAAAAAACTAATAAGACCATCTAAATCTCCCTGGTCATGTTCAGCATTTTATGTTATGAACATTGCCGAAATTGAAAGAGGTGCGCCAAGACTAGTTATAAATTATAAACCCTTAAACAAGGTATTAGAATGGATTAGGTATCCCATACCTAATAAAAGAGATTTGTTAAAGAAATTATATGATTCTAAAATATTTTCTAAATTTGACATGAAGTCAGGATTTTGGCAAATACAAATAGATGAAAAAGATAAATATAAGACATGTTTTAATATACCATTTGGGCACTACGAATGGAACGTCATGCCCTTTGGTTTAAAAAATGCCCCATCAGAGTTTCAAAATATTATGAATGATATTATAACACCAATAAGTGAGTTTGCTATAGTATACATAGATGATGTATTGATATATTCTAATTCTTTAGATCAACATTTTAAGCATCTTAACATATTTTATGATCTTATACATAAAAGCGGATTAGTAGTTTCCCCTACTAAAATGAAATTATTTCAAACAGAGGTAAGATTTTTAGGACATAATATTATCCAAGGAACTGTTAGGCCAATTAACAGGAGTCTCGAATTCTCAAGCAAATTCCCTGATGAAATTAGAGATAAAAAAACAATTACAAAGATTTTTAGGATGCTTAAATTATGTTCATGATTTTTTCAAAGATTTAGGAATTATATGTAAACCATTATATGATAGGTTAAAAAAGAATCCTCAACCATGGAATAACGAACACTCCAAGATTGTCAAACATGTAAAAGATAAAATTAGATATCTACCATGTCTTCATATACCTCACCCTGATGCTAAATTAATTGTAGAAACAGATGCTAGCGATATAGGGTTTGGAGGGATTTTAAAGCAAAATTTAGACAATAAAGAACAACCGGTCAAATATTATTCAGGTTCTTGGAATGATACCCAAAAGAATTATTCAACTATTAAAAAGGAGATTTTAAGTATTGTTTTATGTATTAAAAAAATTGAAAACGATTTATATATGAAACAGTTTATTTTAAGAATTGATTGTCTCTCAGCTAAATATGTTTTAGAAAAGGATATTAAAAATTTAATTTCTAAACAAATTTTTGCTAGATGGCAAGCTCTTTTAAGTAACTTTGATTTCGAAATCGAGTTTATAAAAGGAGAAAATAATTCCCTTCCAGACTTTTTATCAAGAGAATTTTTACAGGGACTATGAGTCAAGATAAAAGGATTGTTCTTTCAAAAGAAACATTATCAAAGAATGATTCCCTTTCTGATTCAAAATCACCTTCATATTCTAATCCCAATCCTAAGGATAGTAAACCTTTTCAAGAGTCATTTTCAAATTCTCAACGTATTATAGATCCTTTTGAAAACTCTTTAGATGAGAGAAACCCAAGAGAATCAGAATGCTTTAGGATTTTCAAAGAGTATTTTAATCATGCCCAATCAACACAAGGGCAACACGATCGCCATTTATACAATTCTACTTCAAACAATTTGGGATTCGGATTTGAAAGATATCTAGAAGAAAATGAAGGAAGAAACATGGAGGGCTATTTAAATCTCTTGGAAGAACTCCGCAACATGAGTAAACGAAAGATCGAATTCCTGCAAAGCCAACTACAGGAAAATGATCACAAATGTAACTCGTGAAATGTTTTTATGACGACAACTTACTATTATTGTGCAAATAAATTGTGAGTGATTATTATCAATGTGAGAATAAAGTTTGTGTGACTATTATCAATGTGAGTGTCTAACACTCAATATGAGCAATTATTATCAATAGTTAAGTTAATTATTATCAATTTGTGAGAAATATTGAGTTTGTGTTGCTATTATCAATGTGTGAGTACACACCAAGTCTGTGGTATTATTATCAATGTGTGACTAAACACTGAGTCCGTGTTATTATCAATGTGTGAGTAAACACTGTGTACGCGTGAGTAAACACTGGGTATAATCTCTTTTAGAGATTTTCTATTGTAATTTATGTTTAATTCTTTATTATCAAAACTTGGGTATTATAACAAGTTGTAAAGCGATGGTAGCATCAATCTACCTTAACAACAATCGAGAAAGGATTCTCAATTATGCTAGAGGACGATGCACGACATACAGTCCAACACAGAAAAGATTCTCAATCATATTAAAAGACGACAGCCTAGCGTAGTGTTATCAAATCAACTTATCAAGAGTAGCATTTTCAAGATGGAATCACAAATCCGACAAAAGAATATTATTGAAGATTCTCCAATATTTGTTACCGACAAAATTGTAATAGTTGAAGTGACAAAAGTTTTATCAAAGTGACAGAAGATTCGAAGAAATTATGAAGACCAATAATTCAAAGACGCCAATTCTAATGAAGACATCAAGACGATACCACCTCTATATAAAGCGGCAAGCATTCTCGAGAGAAGGAAAGAATAGGAATTATAGCAATAGAATTATAGAAAAATTCTCTCCCATTCTCTCCCATTATCCAAGTAGATTAGTTTATGTCTAAGTGTTCTAATGATAAGATTGTAATCTCAACCTCTCGATGTTCAAAGTCCCTCGATCTTCAACTCATATTCTCACCTATTGTCAATTCTCCTTCCAACGATTGTAATTCTTCATCCCCCATTATAAATCAAGAAGGTATTATTCTTTGATATTCTTCATGTTTATGTTTTCTAAATTTTTGAATTTTATCATGTTTATGTTTTTTAGTTTTAAAACTCCTTACCATCAATTATCATTTTTTATTATACTCACCCTCCATTATTCACTTATCAATTATACTACTTATTAGTTATATTTAATAATTTTACTTATTAGTTATATTTAATATTAGTTATATTTAATAATTTAGTTATTATGTGTTGAAGATCGTTAGTTAATGTGTGAGAAATATTGAGTTTGTATAATTATACTACTTATTATGACAGTATAATTATACTACTTATTATTCTTATTATGACAGTATAATTATACTACTTATTAGTTACAATTAATTTTACTTATTAATTATACTACTTATTAATTATACTACTATTAGTTATATTTAATAATTTTACTTATAAATAAATAATCAACGATCCTCTCTCCTTTTGGTATCAGAGCCAGCGGGGGTGGTGAGTGTCTTAGTTTTTCCGGTTTAGTAGTATAAAAAATTTTAACCAAATAAAGATGGGTAATTTATTTCTTTCTGAGATATATAAGAAAGTTAATCTTTCTATGATTTGTTGGAAAGCCCCTGCGTTGGTAAGCCTTGAGCGTTGGATTAGCGTAAATGCCGCAGTAAAGTGTAAGACGGCTAGCCGGACCCGCTCGGTAACAAGGTGTTCCCGGAGGAAAGCCTACCAATAATTATAGTAAGAAGAACTTGCTTTAAATCTCACACAGAAATATATTTCTTATCCTAATGGAAAAATTTTCGAGACTATTATCTAGGAAAGATTTTGATAAACACCCTTCTTCTACGTCTGATATTGACGAAGAAAGTGATCAAATTAATTCTATAGAAACAAATATTTCTCAAATTGAAAATAGTTTATTAGATTGGTCTATTCCCAAACATGATGTTAAAACAATTTATAAAATTGGAATTTTTGATTTTATGCAAGGATATTCTATTAAAACAACCGAACAAACCATTTCTATTAACAAAGATTATAAAAATATTCAATTATTATCACCAAATGCTATAAAAATCATAGAGAAAAGCGTTATAAGTTCCTACACGTAGGATTGGTTCAAGTTGCCATAAAACCATTATTTAGGCTAGGAATTGATGCTCCAGTATTATTATGTTTAAGAGATGCTAGGCATACTGATTTTAATAATTCAATATTAGCAATTGCTGAAACTAATATATCTAATGGCCCAATATATTTTAATTGTTATCCAAATTTTACTGCAGGATTATTTGACCCACATATTATGGATATTTTAACTCTAACTGTTAAAACAAAAAATTTGGAATTCAAAGAAAATGTTAAAGCATTAGCAGTTATTTATAGAGTATATTATAAAACTATGACCACCACTATTGAACCAAAAACAAAATTAGTATCACCTAAAGATGAAACTATTATATTTGAAGCAAACACTTTACATACTAATGTTAAAACTCCCAAGAGACTAAAATGGGATGAAATTACTAAATCTAGTAATTGGAATTTACAAGATATTAATGTACCCAAACCAATTGAAATTAATGATCAAGTTTCTAATGTTATTGAACACTCTGATGGATCTATAGATATTATTAGTACAGATTTATCTAGGTCTGCTAGGCATTCTGCTTCTACATCTTATACTTCTTCAATTTCAAGTGATAATAAGTATTTTAATAAATCACATTCTATGAAATTAAAAGGAGTTGATTTTAATGATGCTATACCAAAACCATTATATGAAGAAGATGATAAAAGTGATGTTGAATCTTATAATCCAACTAAATCTGAAATTGAAAATTAGATCAATTATAATTTCCTATCTAAAATTATTACGCATATATATATTTGTAAAATTATTATATAAGGATTGTCATTGTACATTTGGAATTTACGTATTATACTTGTATCCATCCAAATTGTCATTATTTGTTTACATGAATTTTAAAGTTATTACCTACCCATGCAAAATTGTCATTTCAATGAATTTTTATAATTGTATATTTATATAGAATCTACGTATCCTTCCAAAATTAGTAAAAGAGGTGTTGTCATTTCAAAATATAAAGTATTTATATAATTATTACAACATGGAGGATAAAATTAATTATAAAGAAGAATATAAAAATATTAAGTTTAAAATTCTTAAAAATTATTTACAAGAAGAAATTTATAAAGAATATAATAATACAAAAAGATTATGGTATGAGAAGAAATTCGATTATGATCAAAGATTTTTACATAGGATTGATTGGGAAATATATATGATAGATCATGAAGTAAACATTTGTTTTTTCATGTGACTTGAAATATGGTGTAATGAAAACAAAGTAGATTTTCCATTTGAAAAACAAATTCTAAACACCACCAATAATATAAAGAGATGGATAAAAGTACATAATAATAAACCTATTCTAGGTATTCATCCCCCTAAAATAGATATTATAATAAAAGCAAAGAATGCTAATTATTTTGTTTGTAAACCTTTAGTAAAAATAGAAAAACCCTATAATAATGAAAAAACTATTAGTAATATAATACATCAAAATAATTATACAAATGAGATTCTAAACACTATTGGTCAGCAATTAGAAAGAATAGAAAATACTATTAATATGGATAATAATAATAATAATACAAATATAATCAAAGGAAAGTCAAAAATAGAAGACCCAATATTCAAACCTTATAATATTAACACCAAAATATAATTATCAAAAGAAGATTGTATTCTAAAAGAAATAGACGAGAGGTTAGCTAAATTAAATATATCAAATGAAAGTATTATAAATAAAAAAGAAGAATCCAATAAAATTATTATAAATAAAGAAAATGAATCCAATAAAAACATTACAAAATATAATGACTCTAATTTAAGAGTAAGTATTATAGATAAGAAAGAAGATTCTAATTTAAACATAGGTGTTATCAATAAAAAAGAAGATTCTGAAGAGTCACAGGATGATGTATCTGATATAGAAAATCAGTTTAATAATCAAGATAGTATAAATAAAATTAGAAGATACATTGAATTCTCATCAAATAATACTTATACCAATAGACCTGAAACAAGAAACTATTATTATAGACCAACACACCCTCATATTCAATATGAATAAAGACATACAATTGTACAAGCTAAATACGATGGTGAATCATTATATGAATGGAATATTGATGGTCAAACAGAATACCAAATTCTAAATTTATTACAAGAAATGACTATGGCTTCTAATGCTTATAAGGCTAAATGAAATAGCGAACAACAAGTTATTCAAATGATAATTTCAGGCTTCAATGGCGTTCTGAAAGGCTGGTGGGACTTCTATGTTACTGAAGAAGAAAAAATCCATATATCAACCTGCAAGAAAACTATTATAAAAACAGAAAATAATCAACAAATTACTACTCAAGAAGATGATATGGTCCATACACTTATTTATGCTATTATGAAAATTATGTTGGTAACCCAACAGGTTATCAAGAAAGGAATTCTGAAATATTATTAAATCTAAATTGTAGAAAGTTACAGGATTTTAGATGGTATAAGGATGTATTTTTAACAAGGGTTATGACTAGGACTGATTGTAAGGAAGCTTATTGGAAAGAAAGGTTTATAGCTGAATTACCAAAATTATTTGCTGAAAGAGTTAGAAATAAATTAAGAGCTGATTATAATAATATGATTCCTTATAAAGATTTAACTTTTAGAGAATTAATAAATTATATTAATCAGGAAGGATTATCAATTTGTTCTGACTTAAAATTAAAATCTAAGCTTAAGAAAGATAATATATATAATAAGAATGAATTAGGAAGTTTTTGTCAACAATATAGTTATAAGTCTATTAAAATTCGCCTCCATCTAGTTCTAAGAAAAGGCTTATAAGAGATAAGAGGAACAATTATAAGAAAAAGGAATATTCTAAAGATCATCATTATAAAAGGAACAAATATAATTCAAATAGATATAATAAAAAATCTCATCAAAAGGAATATAATAATAAACAAAAAGATATAGTTATATGTTACAAATGTGGGCGACAAGGCCATCTCTCAAAAAATTGTTATGCTAAGAGAAAAATAAATGAGTTAAACATTTCTAATGAATTAAAAAAGCAAATTAGTAAGTTAATTATAAGAGATGATTCTAGCGATTCAAGTATATCTGATTATTCTAATAATGATCTAAATATTATATAAGAATCTGATTGTAATAGTAATAATGATTCTAGCTCATGTGAGTGTATAGGAATGTATCATTCTATCAACATGATAACCGATGATGATGGTTTTTTATTAGATGTCGTTGATAAAATTGAAAATGCAGAAATTAAAAAATTATACCTAGAAAAACTTAGAGAAAAATTGAGAAGTAAAAGTATTGTCAAGAAAAATCCTATAAAAAAGATAGAACCTTATAATTTTAACGAAATATGTAAAAGGTTTACAAATGCTTCTAAAACTATTACTATTCAAGATTTACAGAATGAATTAGAAGATTTGAAAAGTGAAATAAAAGTTATTGTTCAAGATTTTCAAAGTGAAATAATAGATTTAAAAGAAGAAATAAAGATTTTAAAATAAAAACTTTCTAATAGAATAGAAAGTAATAATAATGATCCAACTCATTCTAATAATGATAATCAAGAAGAAAAGGTTATTCAAATTAATGGGATAAATTATCAAAGATGGTATGTTACAGTTAAGATAATTATAGATAATGAATTCAATTTGACATTAACTGCTCTATTAGATAGTGGAGCAGATATGAATTGTATTCAAGAAAGTTTAGTACCTATAAAATATTATGAGAAATCCTCACAAAAATTATCAACAGTTAGTGGATCTAAGTTAAAAATAAATTATAAAATATCTAATGTACATATTTGTAATAATAGATACTATTATAAAGCTCCTTTAATTCTAGTAAAAAATTTAAATTCTCAAATTATATTAGGTTCTCCATTTATTACTCAATTATATCCATTTTCGATATCGGAAAAGGGTTTAACGACCCAAGTATTAGATAAAGAAATTATTTTTGAATTTGTTACCCCTATTATAAAAAAGGAAATAAATATATTGAACAAAGTACTTGATAAATGATTTTAATTATAAAATAAATCTTTTAAACGTAATGTTGTTTTTATCAAAATTAAATTTTGATAGGATTTCAATAAAGTTTTGCAAGATGGCAAGCTATTTTAAACAAAAAAAATTTTCAAAATTAAAACAATTTTTCAAAACTCCTTATCAAAGAATTTATTTTCAGGAAATATGAATCAAGAAAAAAAGATTATATTTTCTAAAGAATCATTATCAAAGAAAGAATCTCCTTCTGGATCTAAGACTCCAAATCTCAAACCTTATGCTCAAAATTATCCAGTTCTTTCAAATCGTTTTGCTCCTCACACCCCTGGCCCTAGACCAAGGCCAAACACATTATTCTTAAATCCTTTAATGGCTCCACCTCCAATGAAGATGAATAATTCTCCATCCAAAACTCCTTCACCGCCATCTTATTCTAAAGTAACCGTGTCATCCCCCTTTTATTCTAAAAAGGTTGAATCTCCTTCCAGATCTCAACCAGAATCATCTTTTTTCTCAATACATTATCAACCCTCATGAACATTTGGTCAAAGTTCTTGAACCTATGGAAACAGAAATGATCACTTCTCATAATTATGGAACTCTTATCAAATTTATTTATCCAAAGAACTGTCATTTTCTTGACAGTGATGAACAAAAAACCCGAGATTTTTATCAAGCTATTCTAATTGATACTGAGTCAATTGAAATAGAACATAATTATTGTTCAAAAGATCCTTCTAAGATTTCTTATAGTAAGGTTAAGCTTAGAAAGGTCATTACATTAGAAGATTGGGATCAAACTCCTTATTCTAAGAAAACCCTTTGTGGCTTCCCGTCTCTTCCGAATTACAATTATTACGATTATTAACAAGCCTCGACTAAAACTTTTCTTCTAAGAAATTATGATCATTCTTGGTTCTTTTGTTTTAAACCAAAATTTTCACTTTGTTATCCAAAATGGTTTATCGATTGGTTCAAATACATGGGAGTTATTCCCAAAGTCTTTCCCCCTTCTGTTCTAGAAGGATATTATAGATTCAAGACTTATTTTTCTAATGACTCTAGTTCACCCATCGAGCTTGGTCTACAATTCTCAATTGCGTTCAGGATTCCATGGATCATGACCTGGACATATAATCATAAACCACAGGAAGGAACCTCTCCTTCAACATTAGTGAGACATTATAGAGTAAAATGGTGGGACAAATATTCTAATGATAGAGCAAATGTTAAAGCTGTTGAAGAATTTTACAAAAAGTTGATAACCCCTCCTTCACCGGAGCAATCCTCTCCCTCTCCGGTGCACGAAGATTATCAAGAAGAAGACAAGGTCCTAATTACTAGGATCCAAGCTTTCTCGTCTCCGGCAGAAATAGCAAAGATTATCAACGAAATAAAGAATTCTCCACCTACCTCTACACCTTCAGAGAATTTTGAATTATTTCAAGATTCTCAGGAGCCTTATGATGAATTTTAAGGATTAAATTATTGTCAATAACTAAGTGATTATTATCAACGTGAGAATAAAGTTTGTGTGATTATTATCAATGTGAGTGTCTAACACTCAATATGAGCAATTATTATCAATAGTTAAGTTAATTATTATCAATTTGTGAGAAATATTGAGTTTGTGTTATTATTATCATTGTGTGAGTAAACACTGAGTCCGTGTTATTATCAATGTGTGAGTAAACACTGTGTACGCGTGAGTAAACACTGGGTATAATCTCTTTTAGAGATTTTCTATTGTAATTTATGTTTAATTCTTTATGATCAAAACTTGGGTATTACAACAAGCTGTAAAGCGATGGTAGCTTCAATCTACCTTAACAACAACCGAGAAAGGATTCTCAATTATGCTAGAGGACGATGCACGACATACAGTCCAGCACAGAAAAGATTCTCAATCATATTAAAAGACGACAGTCTAGCGTAGTGTTATCAAATCAACTTATCAAGAGCAGCATTTTCAAGATGGAATCACAAATCTGACAAAAGAAGATTATTGAAGATTCTCCAATATTCGTTACCGACAAATATGTAATAGTTGAAGTGACAAAAGTTTTATCAAAGTGACAGAAGATTCGAAGAAATTATGTAGACCAATAATTCAAAGACGCCAATTCTAATGAAGAAATCAAGACGATACCACCTCTATATAAAGAGGCTAGCATTCTCAAGAGGGAGACAGAATAGGAATTATAGCAATAGAATTATAGAAAAATTCTCTCCCATTCTCTCCCATTATCCAAGTAGATTAGTTTATGTCTAAGTGTTCTAATGATAAGATTGTAATTTCAACCTCTCGATGTTCAAAGTCCCTCGATCTTCAACTCATATTCTCACCTATTTAGAAAACATAAACATGAAGAATATCAACTTTCAACTTTTTGTAAAATTCTTCAACAGCTTTAACATTTGCTCTATCATTAGAATATTTGTCCCACCATTTTACTCTATAATGTCTCACTAATGTTGAAGGAGAGGTTCCTTCCTGTGGTTTATGATTATATGTCCAGGTCATGATCCATGGAATCCTGAACGCAATTGAGAATTGTAGACCAAGCTCGATGGGTGAACTAGAGTCATTAGAAAAATAAGTCTTGAATCTATAATATCCTTCTAGAACAGAAGGGGGAAAGACTTTGGGAATAACTCCCATGTATTTGAACCAATCGATAAACCATTTTGGATAAGAAAGTGAAAATTTTGGATCAAAACAAAAGAACCAAGAATGATCATAATTTCTTAGAAGAAAAGTTTTAGTCCAGGCTTGTTGATAATCGTAATAATTATAATTCGGAAGAGAGGGGAAGCCACAAAGGGTTTTCTTAAAATAAGGAGTTTGATCCCAATCTTTTAATGTAATGACCTTTCTAAGCTTAACCTTACTATAAGAAATCTTGGAAGGATATTTTGAACAATAATTATGTTCTATTTCAATTGACTCAGTATCAATTAGAATAGCTCGACAAAAATCTCGGGTTTTTCGTTCATCACTGTCAAGAAAATGACAGTTCTTTGGATAAATAAATTTGATAAGAGTTCCATAATTATGAAAAGTGATCATTTCTATTTCCATAGGTTCAAGAACTTTGACCAAATGTTCATGAGGGTAGATAATGTATTGAGAAAAAGATGATTCTAGTTGAGATCTTGAAGGAGATTCAACCTTTTTAGAATAAAAGGGAGATGATATGGTTACTTTAGAATAAGATGGCGGTGAAGGAGTTTTGGATGGAGAATTATTCATCTTCACTGGAGGTGGAGCCATTAAAGGATTGTAGAATAATGTGTTTGGCCTTGGTCTAGGGCCAGGGGTGAGAGGAGCAAAACGATTTGGAAGAACCGGATAATTTTGAGCATAAGGTTTGAGAATTGGAGTCTTAGATCCAGAAGGAGATTCTTTCTTTGATAATGATTCTTTAGAAAGGATAATCTTTTTTCCTTGATTCATATTTCCTGAAAATAAATTCTTTGGTAAGGAATTTTGAAAAATTGTTTTAAATTTTTTTTTGTTTAAAATAGCTTGCCATCTTGCAAAACTTTATTGAAATCCTTTCAAAAATTTAATTTTGATAAAAACAACATTACGTTTAAAAGATTTATTTTATAATTAAAATCATTTATCAAGTACTTTGTTCAACATATTTATTTCCTTTTTTATAATAGGGGTAACAAATTCAAAATTAATTTTTTTTATCTAATACTTGGGTCGTTAAACCCTTTTCCGATATTGAAAATGGATATAATTGAGTAATAAATGGAGAACCTAATATAATTTGAGAATTTTAAATTTTTTACTAGAATTAAAGGAGTTTTATAATAGTATCCATTATTACAAATATGTACATTAGATATTTTATAATTTATTTTAACTTAGATCCACTAACTGTTGATAATTTTTGTGAGGATTTCTCATAATATTTTATAGGTACTAAACTTTCTTGAATACAATTCACATCTGCTCCACTATCTAATAGAGCAGTAAATGTCAAAATTGAATTCATTATTTATAATTATCTTAACTGTAACATACCAACTTTGATAATTTATCCCATTAATTTGACTAACCTTTTCTTCTTGATTATCATTGTTAGAATGAGTTGGATCATTATCATTACTTTCTATTCTATTAGAAAGTTTTTCTTTTAAAATCTTTATTTCTTCTTTTAAATCTATTATTTCACTTTCAGAGATGGCCTTATCTCCCACATTTGTAACATATAACTATATCCTTTGTTTATTATTATCTTCCTTTTGATGAGATTTTTTATTATATCTATTTGAATTATATTTGTTCCTTTTATAATGATGATCTTTAGAGTATTCCTTTTTCTTATAATTGTTCCTCTTATCTCTTATAAGCCTTTTCTTAGAACTAGATGGAGGCGAATTAATAGACTTATAACCATATTGTTGACAAAAACTTCCTAATTCATTCTTATTATATATATTATCTTTCTTAAGCTTAGATTTTAATTTTAAGTCAGAACAAACTGATAATCCTTCCTGATTAATATAATTTATTAATTCTCCAAAAGTTAAATCTTTATAAGGAATCATATTATTATAATCTGCTCTTAATTTGTTTCTAACTCTTTCAGCAAATAATTTTGTTAATCCAGCTATAAACCTTTCTTTCCAATAAGCTTCCTTAAAATCAGTCCTAGTCATAACCCTTTTTAAAAATACATCCTTATACCATCTAAAATCCTGTAACTTTCTACAATTTAGATTTAATAATATTTCAGAATTCCTTTCTTGATAACCTGTTGGGTTACCAACATAATTTTTCATAATAGCATAAATAAGTGTATGGACCATATCATCTTCTTGAGTAGTAATTTGTTGATTATTTTCTGTTTTTATAATAGTTTTCTTGCAGGTTGATATATGGATTTTTTCTTCTTCAGTAACATAGAAGTCCCACCGGCCTTTCAGAACGCCAGTGAAGCCTGAAATTATCATTTGAATAACTTGTTGTTCGCTATTTCTTTTAGCCTTATAAGCATTAGAAGCCATAGTCATTTCTTGTAATAAATTTAGAATTTGGTATTTTGTTTGACCATCAATATTCCATTCATATAATGATTCACCATCGTATTTAGCTTGTACAATTGTATGTCTTTCTTCATATTGAATATCAGGGTGTGTTGGCCTATAATAATAGTTTCTTGTTTCAGATCTATTGGTATAAGTATTATTTCATGAGAATTCATTGTATCTTCTAATTTTATTTATACTATCTTGATTATTAAACTGATTTTCTATATCAGATACATCATCTTGTGACTCTTCATAATCTTTCTTTTTATTGATAACACCTATGCTTAAATTAGAATCTTCTTTCTTATCTATAATAATTACTCTTAAATTAGAAGCATTATATTTTGTAATGTTTTTATTGGATTCATTTTCTTTATTTATAATAATTTTATTGGATTCTTCTTTTTTATTTATAATACTTTCATTTGATATATTTAATTTAGCTAACCTCTCGTCTATTTCTTTTAGAATACAATCTTCTTTTGATAATTTTATTTTGGTGTTAATATTATAAGGTTTGAATACTGGGTCTTCTATTTTTGACTTTCCTTTGATTATATTTGTATTATTATTATTATTATCCATATTAATAGTATTTTCTATTCTTTCTAATTGCTGACCAATAGTGTTTAGAATCTCATTTGTATAATTATTTTGATGTATTATATTACTAATAGTTTTTTCATTATTATAGGGTTTTTCTATTTTTACTAAAGGTTTACAAACAAAATAATTAGCATTCTTTTCTTTTATTATAAAATCTATTTTAGGGGGATGAATACCTAGAATAGGTTCATTATTATGTACTTTTATCCATCTCTTTATATTATTGGTGGTGTTTAGAATTTGTTTTTCAAATGGAAAATCTACTTTGTTTTCATTACACCATATTTCAAGTCACATGAAAAAACAAATGTTTACTTCATGATCTATCATATATATTTCCCAATCAATCCTATGTAAAAATCTTTGATCATAATTGAATTTCTTCTCATACCATAATCTTTTTGTATTATTATAATCTTTATAAATTTCTTCTTGTAAATAATTTGTAAGAATTTTAAACTTAATATTTTTATATTCTTCTTTATAATTAATTTTATCCTCCATGTTGTAATAATTATATAAATACTTTATATTTTGAAATGACAACACCTCTTTTACTAATTTTGGAAGGATACGTAGATTCTATATAAATATACAATTATAAAAATTCATTGAAATGACAATTTTGCATGGGTAGGTAATAACTTTAAAATTCATGTAAACAAATAATGACAATTTGGATGGATACAAGTATAATACGTAAATTCCAAATGTACAATGACAATCCTTATATAATAATTTTACAAATATATATATGCGTAATAATTTTAGATAGGAAATTATAATTGATCTAATTTTCAATTTCAGATTTAGTTGGATTATAAGATTCAACATCACTTTTATCATCTTCTTCATATAATGGTTTTGGTATAGCATCATTAAAATCAACTCCTTTTAATTTCATAGAATGTGATTTATTAAAATACTTATTATCACTTAAAATTGAAGAAGTATAAGATGTAGAAGCAGAAAGCCTAGCAGACCTAGATAATTCTGTACTAATAATATCTATAGATCCATCAGAGTGTTCAATAATATTAGAAACTTGATCATTAATTTCAATTGGTTTGGGTACATTAATATCTTGTAAATTCCAATTACTAGATTTAGTAATTTCATCCCATTTTAGTCTCTTGGGAGTTTTAACATTAGTATGTAAAGTGTTTGCTTCAAATATAATAGTTTCATCTTTAGGTGATACTAATTTTGTTTTTGGTTCAATAGTGGTGGTCATAGTTTTATAATATACTCTATAAATAACTGCTAATGCCTTAACATTTTCTTTGAATTCCAAATTTTTTGTTTTAACAGTTAGAGTTAAAATATCCATAATATGTGGGTCAAATAATCCTGCAGTAAAATTTGGATAACAATTAAAATATATTGGGCCATTAGATATATTAGTTTCAGCAATTGCTAATATTGAATTATTAAAATCAGTATGCCTAGCATCTCTTAAACATAATAATACTGGAGCATCAATTCCTAGCCTAAATAATGGTTTTATGGCAACTTGAACCAATCCTACGTGTAGGAACTTATAACGCTCTTCTCTATGATTTTTATAGCATTTGGTGATAATAATTGAATATTTTTATAATCTTTGTTAATAGAAATGGTTTGTTCGGTTGTTTTAATAGAATATCCTTGCATAAAATCAAAAATTCCAATTTTATAAATTGTTTTAACATCATGTTTGGGAATAGACCAATCTAATAAACTATTTTCAATTTGAGAAATATTTGTTTCTATAGAATTAATTTGATCACTTTCTTTGTCAATATCAGACGTAGAAGAAGGGTGTTTATCAAAATCTTTCCTAGATAATAGTCTCGAAATTTTTTCCATTAGGATAAGAAATATATTTTTGTGTGAGATTTAAAGCAAGTTCTTCTTACTATAATTATTGGTAGGCTTTCCTCTGGGAACACCTTGTTACCGAGCGGGTCCGGCTAGCCGTCTTACACTTTACTGCGGCATTTACGCTAATCCAACGCTCAAGGCTTACCAACGCAGGGGCTTTCCAACAAATCATAGAAAGATTAACTTTCTTATAAATCTCAGAAAGAAATAAATTACCCATCTTTATTTGGATAAAATTTTTGATACTACTAAACCGAAAAAATTAAGACACTCACCATCCCCGCTGGCTCTGATACCAAAAGGAGAGAGGATCGTTGATTATTTATTTATAAGTAAAATTATTAAATATAACTAATAGTAGTATAATTAATAAGTAGTATGATCTTTTTTCCTTGATTCATATTTCCTGAAAATAAATTCTTTGATAAGGAATTTTGTGTAATAACCGGGTTCCAAAAATATTTAGTGAGTGTAAGTATAAGGGGTTCTCTTGTTATTTAGTTGAAGTGGAGGGGTAGAATTTTGAACTTAGATCACCTACACGTGATCACCTCTCATTTTTGCAAATCATATGTAACCATGCAAGAGCATGTTTGTATGTTTCATGCATTGGGATGTCTTGAGCAAACCCCAAGACACCGCCTCTTTCCTTCTCTATCCTTCTTCACAAAGTTTCTTTCATTTGGAAGTTTTAGAGTTTAGACTTTTGTCTATGTGGTTTCGTAAAAAACAGAAAGAAGAAAGAAGGTAAGAGCTTATGGTTTTAATTATAAGCTATGATTCAATAAACTTTGGATTTATATCGAGGTTTTAACCGGTAGAATCGTATGTTATAGTTTCACGTTGTTTGATCGTCACCGGTTAGAAGTCTTGGAGTTTATCGATTGTTATCGTTCGAGGTGAGTGGTTACAAAGTGTTTTTCCGTTACACGTGATTTATTTCATATAAATGAGTTTATATGATTTTGATTGTTAGTAATTTATGAAACTAACAAGTAAAGAGGTTGACCAAAGTATTTGGGTCACGAGAATTGTGGCGGTGAATCCGCGATGAGTGGACGGAGAAAACGTATAAATGATTGTGGGTGGTATAATCAAAATAAATTAGCCATTTGGAATGGCGTGAACCGGACCAATTGCTCGTGAAGCAGACAATGGTTTGGAAAGAACGAGAGAATGAACCTGGTGAGAGTAATACCGGTTGAGAATATTGAGAGGATGTGATGCCTCTAGACCTGGGTTATGATTGGAATCTGATTCCTGAATTGTTAAGAATTGTTATCGGGTCTGTTTGACTCGAGGAAAATGATTGTCGATTCCCTTTGATGCGAGAACTGGACTTGTCGAGTCCTTTGAATTTGAGAATGGTTTTATGTCGGCTCCATAGGACCCGACAAGAAATCTTATCGGCTCTTTATTGCCCGACAAGAAATCTTGTCGGATCTATTTGGCTCGACAAGTGGGTTTGTCGGCTCTATATGACCCGATGAAACACCATGTTGACCCTATGGGACCCGAGGAAAATGTTATCGGACCAATATAGCCCGAGGAGCAAGTTTGTCGGATCTATATGATTCGATCTTCTTGTTTGTCGGATCTATTTGATTCGAGAACCTGGGATATCGGACCCTGGATTCAATAACTTTTGTTGTCGGGTCTAGGTGTTGCGATAAAACAAATTGTTATAAAATGATTTTAAGTTTTCCTCAGATCGTGGTTTAAACACGAGGGAAATGACTCACTAGACCTTTCGGTCTAACCCTCTATCTTTTAAAAATAATTTTTACAGGTCAGCATCAGTCGGAAGGGAAAGGCAAGAACAAGATGTAACTTGTTATGCTAGCTTTTGTGATGTACTTGTATTATAAATAAGTTGTAATACATAGAACTCGCTGTGTTTATAAAATCTATATATTTTGGGCTTTTGGTTTATACCGGCTGTTACATTTTGAGAAGTTGTTTTAATTTTGAAATAAAATTTGTTCAAAATAGTTTTCCATCTTGCAAAACTTTATTGAAAATTTTAATTTTGATGAAAACAACATTTCGTTTAAAAGATTTATTTTATAATTAAAATCATTTATCAAGTACTTTGTTCAACATATTTATTTCCTTTTTTATAATAGGGGTAACAAATTCAAAAATAATTTCTTTATCTAATACTTGGGTCGTTAAACCCTTTTCCGATATCAAAAATGGATATAATTAAGTAATAAATGGAGAACCTAATATAATTTGAGAATTTAAATTTTTTACTAGAATTAAAGGAGCTTTATAATAGTATCCATTATTACAAATATGTACATTAGATACTTTATAATTTATTTTTAACTTAGATCCACTAAATGTTGATAACTTTTGTGAGGATTTCTCATAATATTTTATAGGTACTAAACTTTCTTAAAATACAATTCATATCTGCTCCACTATCTAATAGAGCAGTCAATGTCAAATTGAATTCATTATTTATAATTATCTTAACTGTAACATACCATCTTTGATAATTTATCCCATTAATTTGACTAACCTTTTCTTCTTGATTATCATTATTAGAATGAGTTGGATCATTATTATTACTTTCTATTCTATTAGAAAGTTTTTCTTTCAAAATCTTTATTTCTTCTTTTAAATCTATAATTTCACTTTGAAAATCTTGAACAATAACTTTTATTTCACTTTTCAAATCTTCTAATTCATTCTGTAAATCTTGAATAGTAATAGTTTTAGAAGCATTTGTAAACCTTTTACATATTTCGTTAAAATTATAAGGTTCTATCTTTTCTATAGGATTTTTCTTGACAATACTTTTACTTCTCAATTTTTCTCTAAGTTTTTCTAGGTATAATTTTTTAATTTCTGCATTTTCAATTTTATCAACGACATCTAATAAAAAACCAGCATCATGGGTTATCATGTTGATAGAATGACACATTCCTATACACTCACATGAGCTAGAATCATTACTACTATTACAATCAGATTCTTCTATAATATTTAGATCATTATTAGAATAATCAGATATACTTGAATCACTAGAATCATCTCTTATAATTAACTTACTAATTTGCTTTTTTAATTCATTAGAAATGTTTAACTCATTTATTTTTCTCTTAGCATAACAATTTTTTGAGATGGCCTTGTCTCCCACATTTGTAACATATAACTATATCCTTTTGTTTATTATTATCTTCCTTTTGATGAGATTTTTTATTATATCTATTTGAATTATATTTGTTCCTTTTATAATGGTGATCTTTAGAGTATTCCTTTTTCTTATAATTGTTCCTTTTATCTCTTATAAACCTTTTCTTAGAATTAGATGTAGGCGAATTAATAGACTTATAACCATATTGTTGACAAAAACTTCCTAATTCATTCTTATTATATATATTATCTTTCTTAAGCTTAGATTTTAATTTTAAGTCAGAACAAATTGATAATCCTTCCTGATTAATATAATTTATTAATTCTCCAAAATTTAAATCTTTATAAGGAATCATATTATTATAATCGGCTCTTAGGGGCTGTTTACTAAATGCTGACCCATCTAACTGGGTCAGTAAATCTGACTCGGTCAGCAGTCAGAGCGTTACTAAAATCATTGTCTGACCGAGATCTGACCCACGATCTGACCGAAAACTTACCCGGTGAGCTTCAAAATTATGCTTACCCGGGTCAGATTTAACATTTTCACATTTTGCCCTCAAATTTAAAATTTCCACATTTTGCCTCAGATTTAACATTTCCACATTTTACCCTCAAATTTAACATTTCCATTTCACTCCACTATGATCTCTCTCTCTCTCTCTATATATATATATATATGTGTGTGTGTGTATGTGTGTATATGTATATATATATATGTGTGTGTGTGTGTGTATATATATATATATGTTTAATTTTGGGGCTCTCTTAATTCAAATGTGATTACGTGATACATGTATGATTTTTTTATCAAATGTAAAAAAAACCGATATAAAAAAAAAAAAATTCATGGCTTTTTTTTATTAAATGCTAGGATTTAAAATATTATTTCACATATATTTGTTTAATATGGTGAAATTTTTCACATGTATTTGTTTCACCATATGAATCTTTTTTATACATATCTTTTGTTTCATTAGGTGAATCAATTTTTTTTCCACATGTAATTATATTCATAAGGTGAACACAAACATATATGTGAAACAATATCTTAAATTATAGGTTTTGATAAAAAAAATCATTAAAAAAATATATTTATATAGGTTTTTACAAGTTTGTAACTTTTTTGTGATTTTTATTTGATTATCATTCTATATATATATATATATTATATAGGGGAACGTAAGGACAAATGAGAGCACGACACGTGTTTGAATGTAGATTATTCAAAGTGAATAATCAAAGAAATATCCAGATTGAATAAGCATCATTCAGACTGAATAATCAAAGAAATATTCAGATTGAATATAGTATTTATTCAGTCTGAATATTTCTTTGATTATTCACTCTGAATATGACACGTGTCGCGTTCTCATTTGTCTTCACGTTCACAACCAAATTTGAGTTCGCATTTCAACTTTCCTCTCTCTCTCTCTCTCTCTCTATATATATATATATATAGGTGGAGGTTCAAACGAGAACACCTCCATTTTACGAGAACGCGAGAACACCCTTATCACATGTGATAATACACGAAAGGGGACTTGATGGTGTGCGGATGACGTGCCTTGCTATTTAGGTCGCACCAAAGATCGTTTGCGTCTATGATTTAATATCACATATGATGGTTTTGATTGATTATAGATAGTATCACATCAAAGACACCCTTATCACATGTGATAATATATGTGATGGAGCTTAGTGGTGTAACGACGACTTGGTCGGTAACCTAGATCACGCCAAAAGTCATCTGCATCTCTGATTTAGTATCACATGTGTATTATATGTGATGGAATAATAGTATCACATGTGATTTTCTATAGTAAAAGGGTGTTCTCGCGTTCTCGCAAAATCAAGGTGTTCTCGTTTGAACCCTTTCCTATATATATATATATATATATGTATATATATATATATATGTGTGTGTGTGTGTGTGTTCAATTTTTTTTTGAGTAAAATAGTATTATTTTTTGGCAATTAATCATAAAAAACATATTATTTGACAATTAATCATTAAAAATATTTTATCATTTTCTATGGTAAACATTTTTTTTTTGATGCAAATAGTAAGCATTTATTTAAAGTATGCATGATGTTTCCATTAAACTATTAATAATAGAAAAAGCTACATTTTATTCAAAATATAGTACAAATAAGGTTATAATGGTAATTTTATGGCTGGTAAGCACTTACCAAGAACATTTGGTAAACATTCTTACCCGAGACAGCACTTACCTGGGACATCACTTACCCGAGTCAGCACTCTTACCCAAACAGAACTTACTCAAACAGATTTGGTAAACGGCCCGTTAATTTATTTCTAACTCTTTCAGCAAATAATTTTGGTAATCCAGCTATAAACCTTTCTTTCCAATAAGCTTCCTTACAATCAGTCCTAGTCATAACCCTTGTTAAAAATACATCCTTATACCATCTAAAATCCTGTAACTTTCTACAATTTAGATTTAATAATGTTTCAGAATTCCTTTCTTGATAACCTGTTGGGTTACCAACATAACTTTTCATAATAGCATAAATAAGTGTATGGACCATATCATCTTCTTGAGTAGTAATTTGTTGATTATTTTATGTTTTTATAATAGTTTTCTTGCAGGTTGATATATGGATTTTTTCTTCTTCAGTAACATAGAAGTCCCACCAGCCTTTCAGAACGCCAGTGAAGCCTGAAATTATCATTTGAATAACTTGTTGTTCGCTATTTCCTTTAGCCTTATAAGCATTAGAAGCCATAGTCATTTCTTGTAATAAATTTAGAATTTGGTATTCTGTTTGACCATCAATATTCCATTCATATAATGATTCACCATCGTATTTAGCTTATACAATTGTATGTCTTTCTTCATATTGAATATCAGGGTGTGTTGGCCTATAATAATAGTTTCTTGTTTCAGGTCTATTGGTATAAGTATTATTTGATGAGAATTCATTGTATCTTCTAATTTTATTTATACTATCTTGATTATTAAACTGATTTTCTATATCAGATACATCATCTTGTGACTCTTCAGAATCTTTCTTTTTATTGATAACACCTATGCTTAAATTAGAATTTTCTTTCTTATCTATAATACTTAGGGGCTGTTTGGTTCACGGAATCCATTGGAATTGGAAGGAATTGGAATGGCCAAATCCATTGACTGAATTCCTTAATGTTGTTTGGTTTGCGGAATGAATAGATCGGATTCCATCGGATTCCACCGAATTCCACGGTTGATGGATTTGATCATTCCTTAACATATGTGAAGGATTTTGAATTCCATTTCGTATCAAATGCAACATAATTTATAAATTTTTTTTAGAAAGACAAAAATAAATTTAACCTAACACCCTCTCCCCGCCCCACCCTCATCGGCAACATATCCGCCACCACCGCCGACACCGCCACCGCCGCCACCACCACCATCAATTAATATTATCATTCCACCACCGCTATCGTCACCCCCACCCACCACCCACCATGTCACTATTTTTTGCCGGCATACTCATAGTCGCCACCCACCCCCACACCCTACCCCACCCACCACTAATGTCCTCATCACAATTGTCACCCCCACTCCCGATAGATGCATATTTCTATTCTTTTACGAGGTTCCATTCCAATTCCTGTCAACCAAACACATGGTCAAATTCCATCAAATTCCATTCCAATTCCTTCAAAGTCAAATTCCTTTGATGGATTCCAATTCCATCGAATTCCATTCCGTGAACCAAACACCTCCTTACTCTTAAATTAGAGTCATTATATTTTGTAATGTTTTTATTGGATTCATTTTCTTTATTTATAATAATTTTATTGGATTCTTCTTTTTTATTTATAATACTTTCATTTGATATATTTAATTTAGCTAACCTCTCGTCTATTACTTTTAGAATACAATCTTCTTTTGATGATTTTATTTTGGTGTTAATATTATAAGTTTGAATATTGGGTCTTATATTTTTGACTTTCCTTTGATTATATTTGTATTATTATTATTATTATTATTATTATTATTATTATTATTATTATCCATATTAATAGTGTTTTCTATTCTTTCTAATTGCTGACCAATAGTGTTTAGAATCTCATTTGTATAATTATTTTGATGTATTATATTACTAATAGTTTTTTCATTATTATAGGGTTTTTCTATTTTTACTAAAGGTTGACAAACAAAATAATTATCATTCTTTTCTTTTATTACAATATCTATTTTAGGGGGATGAATACCTAGAATAGGTTCATTATTATGTGCTTTTATCCATCTCTTTATATTATTGGTGGTGTTTAGAATTTGTTTTTCAAATGGAAAATCTACTTTGTTTTCATTACACCATATTTCAAGCCACATGAAAAAACAAATGTTTACTTCATGATCTATCATATATATTTCCCAATCAATCCTATGTAAAAATCTTTGATCATAATCGAATTTCTTCTCATACCATGATCTTTTAAATTTCTTCTTGTAAATAATTTGTAAGAATTTTAAACTTAATACTTTTATATTCTTCTTTATACTTAATTTTATCTTCCATGTTGTAATAATTATATAAATACTTTATATTTTGAAATGACAACACCTCTTTTACTAATTTTGGAAGGATACGTAGATTCTATATAAATATACAATTATAAAAATTCATTGAAATGACAATTTTGCATGGGTAGGTAATAACTTTAAAATTCATGTAAACAAATAATGACAATTTGGATGGATACAAGTATAATACGTAAATTCCAAATGTACAATGACAATCCTTATATAATAATTTTACAAATATATATATGCGTAATAATTTTTGATAGGAAATTATAATTGATCTAATTTTCAATTTCAGATTTAGTTAGATTATAAGATTCAACATCACTTTTATCATCTTCTTCATATAATGGTTTTGGTATAGCATCATTAAAATCAACTCCTTTTAATTTCATAGAATGTGATTTATTAAAATACTTATTATCACTTAAAATTGAAGAAGTATAAGATGTAGAAGCAGAATGCCTAGCAGACATAGATAAATCTGTACTAAAACAAATATCTACAGATCCATCAGAGTGTTCAATAATATTAGAAACTTGATCATTAATTTCAATTGGTTTGGGTACATTAATATCTTGTAAATTCCAATTACTAGATTTGGTAATTTCATCCCATTTTAGTCTCTTGGGAGTTTTAACATTAGTATGTAAAGTGTTTGCTTCAAATATAATAGTTTCATCTTTAGGTGATACTAATTTTGTTTTTGGTTCAATAGTGGTGGTCATAGTTTTATAATATACTCTATAAATAACTGCTAATGCCTTAACATTTTCTTTGAATTCCAATTTTTTTGTTTTAACAGTTAGAGTTAAAATATCCATAATATGTGGGTCAAATAATCCTACAGTAAAATTTGGATAACAATTAAAATATATTGGGCCATTAGATATATTAGTTTCAGCAATTGCTAATATTGAATTATTAAAATCAGTATGTCTAGCATCTCTTAAACATAATAATACTGGAGTATCAATTCCTAGCCTAAATAATGGTTTTATGGCAACTTGAACCAATCCTACGTGTAGGAACTTATAACGCTTTTCTCTATGATTTTTTTATAGCATTTGGTGATAATAATTGAATATTTTTATAATCTTTGTTAATAGAAATGGTTTGTTCGGTTGTTTTAATAGAATATCCTTGCATAAAATCAAAAGTTCCAATTTTATAAATTGTTTTAACATCATGTTTGGGAATAGACCAATAAACTATTTTCAATTTGAGAAATATTTGTTTCTATAGAATTAATTTGATCACTTTCTTCGTCAATATCAGACGTAGAAGAAGGGTGTTTATCAAAATCTTTCCTAGATAATAGTCTCGAAAAATTTTCCATTAGGATAAGAAATATATTTCTGTGTGAGATTTAAAGCAAGTTCTTCTTACTATAATTATTGGTAGGCTTTCCTCCGAGAACACCTTGTTACCGAGCGGGTCCGGCTAGCCGTCTTACACTTTACTGCGGCATTTACGCTAATCCAAAGCTCAAGGCTTACCAACGCAGGGGCTTTCCAACAAATCATAGAAAGATTAACTTTCTTATATATCTCAGAAAGAAATAAATTACCCATCTTTATTTGGATAAAATTTTTGATACTACTAAATCATAGAATGATTAACTCAAGGTTCGTTGATTATTTATTTATAAGTAAAATTATTAAATATAACTAATAGTAGTATAATTAATAAGTAGTATAACTAATGTCAGTCTTAAATATTGTTACCATATATATGTCGCAAAATTTGGATCATTTTGGTTTTTCTATAGCCTTTAATATTTTAAACTATTTTAAAATAACGTACCGTCGATTTATGTATAAACTAAATGGATTATCATCTTTTTTGGTCCACTTTTTTAAAAACAATTGCTTTGGTCAATTTTAAAGTTGAACTTCTTAAAAACAAATAAACTTTTTACCAATTTTTTTTTATAAAAACAATTCTTTTTATTTTAGAAAATAATCAAATATATAACCATGACATCTCTTTTTTATATTACAGGTTTATTAATTGCATTTTTTTTAAATAAATCACCTTTATATATTATTTAGATAAGTTATTATATATCTATAGCAACAATGTGGTGTTCCTATGAACATACAATTTATTATTTATTTATTTTTGTTAAAAAGTGATTTTTTTTATTTTTCAAAATATGTTAATTACATATCTACAATGCCAAATCGTCTCAATAGGGTACCAATTTATTAACTCATTTTTTATAGCAAAACACAGTTTTTTATAATTTATAACAGATTTATTAATAGTTGTCAAAATTTCTCACAATAGATTTTCGTTCAGAAATTTACTTACAACAACATGTCGTCGCTATAAACTACCAACTTATTAATTACATTTTTAATAGAAAATCACTATTTTTATTTTTACTTTTTAAAACAATTAAATATCAACTGCAACGACATGCCGTTTGTATAAGGTACCGAATTTTTTAAAGGGAAAATCACACTTTCTTTAATTTCAAAAAGAAAATATTATGTACTAATAGCGACAACATGTCGTTGCTATAAACTTCGAAATATTAAATTGTCCCGCCATTTTCTTCCACCAAACTTTTCATCAAAATTTTCATTTTTAGCAACGACCTTGTCGTTTGTATAAGGTACCGAATTTTTTTAAAGGGAAAATCACACTTTCTTAAATTTCAAGAACACCCAAAATTTGGTACCTTATACAAACGACCGTAGGAGGTACGATAGTTCATGCATTACGCACCTTATACAAACGACAAGGTCGTCTCAAAATTGACTCATGAACATTATGCACCAAAAATTCAACTGAAACTCGTAAACGACCGTAGGACGTACGATAGTTCATGCATTTCAATCTTGACGCAAAACCCATGTACACCAAATAATTTCTCAAAACTCGTAAAAACGATATGTGTACGTTTCTCGGAAACAACGAAACAGTTTAGGTTATTTTCAAATTTAAACTCTCTTGAGATACAAATTTCAAAATTTGCAATTCTAGCAAAATAATACGAATTAAATTATTAGTGAATAAGTATGCAATTCTCATGCAATCAAAACGATTTAACCATTCCCAAGACATGACTACATTCTTGAGTGTGCCCAAAACATTTTTCAGAATAATTACCCCTTTGACAAATCCGAAATAATTTTTCAATTTATTTTCTAAAACAAATGTCGTGCATGCATCCTGTTGGGACTCGAAGTCTTAAACCACGCTCGCCAAGTCCATTACAAGACCAACATTGGAAAGCTTCATATCTTAAGACAATCATCCACCACTAAAATCCATCGATTTACAATTTATCTCGGAATAAGGTTGATTCAACAAACTTATGGTTCATAACTAACCATTATCTTTGACCCAAAATGGTCGGCTTAAGATAATCACCGTACTTATATATCACTCAAAGTGACATTGCTACATCCATCAAATCTTTCAATGGTCACTGCCATAAGAACTCATTCACTACCCCATCGATCACCACGACAATGCATCTCAAGCACACACACGTAACTGTAAATTCATATTATCACCGGCCGGATAATAATACAAATTTACTTCACATGCGGATCCTTGTTACCATCATCATGATTCTCGATTCTAGTGCATCTATTAACCTCCAAACATCCTATCTTAAAGTGTCTAATTGTGAAATCTCACCTCCGATCACTTAATCAATACGCTAGTTTGAGTCTAGGCATCTAAAATCAATACCTAAATCTCTCATACTTAGGCTCTGATACCAATTTGTAACACCCTCAAATCTGGAAAGAGCGACTAATTTAAAATTTCTAATATTACATCAATAAATAACTTTCCTCAAACCACAATTAGTAATAACCCTCTACAACAAACAAATCAAGTCCTATACACGACCTACTACTACGGTTGGGTGTTACTAAACCAATAAGAGTCGCTATCTCCGAATGTGGAAAACATCACCAAGAGTCTTTATCGTGCCACTTCCTAGCACTCAAGTCCATATGTGTAGCTAGTACCAACCCCCCACGATAACCCGATGCACATGCCGACAAAGAAAAAGGGTTAGGCTTAACGCCAAGTGAGCTCAAGAGTTTTTAACATATTTATGATTGATTTGAAACCAAAAGATTTGCTTGATAAAATATAATTCTCAAAGGAAATAACCTTATTATAAAAGCAACCTCTTTCCCCAAATTCAAAAGTCCCATAATAAAAGCTTTAGACCAAAATGACATTAGAAGAGAAAACTTTAAATAGAAATATTCTTTTAACGTAATACCAATTCCAATACTCATACGACCATGATTGAGTTTACAAACGTGGAGATAGAAAACATACCTTTAACCATGTTTTATAAAACGTTAACTCACGCGGACCTTTAAAAGGGATGGAAATATCTAAAGTTCACGGGGGATTCCCGATCATACCATCTTTGGTGACGGATACAAAAGTAGGTCACTACTCGATGTTGAGCAACTATAGGAGTCAATGGCAATCGGTCAATAACCGATTATGCACCTTAGTACACGGCCTCCGATGGCTCCTACAAAAGCCCGCGCAATGGTCAATGGCAACCAGCAATAGCCGATTATGCACCTTAGTGCACGGCCCCCGATGACCCTAAATCGCGCATGCATAGAGTCAATGGCATCCGATAATGATCTGGCATTTTACCCAAAAGAGGCCCCCGATGACTTCTATGCGACCAAAAAGGGACAACAATCCCGCCTTTAAACCGGCTATATCCTATGGATCCATTACATACTATTCCTACTACTGAATACATCAACGAGACGTATTACTAGTTTTCCAACCTTGAAAACTCTTTTCAACAAACCATCTTCTTTCAAGTCCAAGTTTTACCAAAAATTAGGTCAAATCATTTTAAGTTTCAAAACCAAAGATTAATTCATTTTATAACCTTTCCAAGTATTTTAAACCATTAATGATGCTCAACTCATCATCTACAACAAAATACTCAAAATCCTCATTTTGACCCAAAACCTCCAAACTTACCCAAATACACAACCACTTGAAATTAAGTTTAGGAATCAGTAAAATACTACATTCACAACAAGTATTTGAGTTTATAAGTTTAGATTTGAACTCATACTCATGCATTTACAAAATGACCCATAATGCAATAATATGTATTTTTCAATGATTTATAAATTCCAATACTTTACAGATGAAAATACAACCAAATGGTTTTCATTTAAAGACATTGAACCCAAACAACCCACACTTATACTTTATTTGCCAAAATGTCTAAAACCCAAGTATAAGCCTCTTTCATGATTTATAAATCTTTTTTATACCAAATATGCAACCTTACCCAAATACTCACACATTTGATAAATAACAAGTAAAACATGTTAATACTTTAAAATGGACGTTTTTGGCATGTACAAAGTTTTCACAAAGTATCTTGAACTCACCTTGCTAGATTTAGGCTAAATCTAGGTTTTACCCCAAAAGCTCCATATGAAGAAATGTCCAGATCTGCAATATTTCTTCACTAGAAATAATCTCTTGTTCATAAGCAACCTAAATGTATCAAGAACAACTTCCAACAATAAGATCCATGAAAACCCTAGTCAAAAACCTAAAATCTTCCAAAAGAGTCAAAACTCTAAAATACCGAAATAACTTCAAGAACAAAGTTCTAGAAAACTAAACATAAAGGTTTTGACAAGAAATAAGATCTAAATGGGTGGGATAACTTACAAATCTTGATTTGGAGCAAAACCCCCAAAATAGCCAACAATGGAGGAAGAGAGGTTGGAGAAGATGAAGTGGTAGCTTTGATCTTGGATCTTGAAGATGAACAAACACATTGGAATGGTTGAGGAAGATGGAGTATGGCTCCAAAAGTCGGAGCTATGGAGAAGAGATGGGAGAAAAACGAGTGAAGATGAAGGAGATATGAGAAATGGAGTGAAAATCCCGTTTTTATGAAGAACCAGGACCAAACAGCCGCTTAGGCGGGTTTCAGGCGGGTAAAAGCCGCCCCAAAAGTCACCCGAGCACACCAGGACTTCGGGGGGTTTTCAAGTGGGTTAAACCCGCTCAGAACCCACTTTCTCGTCTGTTTGACCAACCAAAAGAATCTCGGGTGGGTTTCAAGTGGGTTAAAGTCGCGCATAACCCACTTTCTTCACTGATCCTATAACTAGCACCCCTTTACCCCACCGTCGACCACCGAGGCTTTCCCAAACTTAATCACATGGTTTCTATACGAAAACCCCATACTAAGCAACTTGATTGCTCTCAGATAAAGAACCTGATCTAATAAGGAGTCCGAAACTACGGGTGTTACAAATAACATGTATATTTATGATGAATATTATAGTAAAAAATTTATTCATGATGAATATCATACTGATGTATGAATATTGAAGAGTTATTATATACACATCAACATATATAAATATTCATGATGAATAGTATATATATTCTTGATGAATAATATATATATATATATTCATGATGAGTATTATAATGAAAATGTACATTAATGATGAATATCATATTGTTGTATGGATGTTGAAGAGGTATTTTATACACATAGATTTTATATATATATATATATATATATATAGGGCGGTAATCAAATAAAAATTGTATAAAGATTGAGGACCTGAGGACTTATCTCAACCATTAAAAGAGTTTAATCAAATGTTACTAATCACGGTGGCATTTTTGTAATATTAATATAAAGAGAATGTGTAATAGTGATTTTGTTACAGCCGTCATATTTGACTTTTTTAATTTTATTGTTGACTACACCTTGATTCATATGGTGAATCTGGTGAATTAATACGTGTTCTATAAAGAACGATCAATTATATTTGGATTTAATGTGGTGAATTACTATGTGTTTCGTATGATGAATTTGTGTGTTTCATTTGGTGAATATGTGTGCTTCATATGATGAATATGTGTGTTTCATATGGTTAGTAAATATGTTTGCTTCATGCAGTGAATCTTGTTAGCAAAATGACGATTATACGTTTTTAACTAAAAACAACTCTCAATTAAAACCCATAGATCAAAATCAATTAAGACTTAGATCGGTCATCATGGTTTTCAACCTTTTTTCAGTTTTTATTTGATTTAACCTATGTATATTAATCAAATAAAAACCACAAAAATGTTAAGGAGCCTGAGGACTAATCTCAATCATTAAAGGGTTTTAATCAATGGTCATTAAACATAGTGACATTTTTTGTAATATTTATAAATTCATGTCTAGTCTCACATCTAATATGAAACTTCCAGGGTAAGTCTGTAATTTAAGATTACTAAAACCTAAACAAAAAGGGTAAACGCTTCGTTGCAATGATAATTGCATCCAATTCAATTCCCACGAAACCAATATTCTAAAGACGAAAAAGAAGCCTTATCAATTGGGAAATTTACAGTGAGTCTCTTTATCAAAGTGTTCCAATATCTAATAATTGGATCACTAGAAAAATACCTCCGGCGATTGGTGGTTTGGTGAATCTAACTACTCTTTCTCTCGAATCATATAATTTAATCGGTGGAATTCCGGAAGCGTTGTTTAATCTGAAAAAATTGTATGATTCCGACTTCAATCGGATCCTGTTCGGAGTTAACTACGATCGATTTCAGTCTTAACGACTTGTATGGTGAAATTCCGAGAGAAATTTTGAGTTTGCTAAACTTGAACATCCTCAATGTCTCTTGTAATCAACTGATCGGTGAGATTCCGAGAAAATTAGGTCACATGAAGATCTTGACGGTGTTGGATCTTTCATTCTATAAGATCTCCGGCAGAGTTCCATCTGACGGACAACTTAAGGATTTCAACGATACGATCTTCGCCGGAAACCCTAATATCTGCTTACCACACGTTCTTCACTGTGCTGCCAGATCGAAATTCGAAAATCGTTCAACCACCAAATCAAAACTTCTGATCCCTATTTTCACAATAATCGCGATCATATATGTAATCATATTCGTATTCATCCGATTTAGAAAGAATAAACTCATCGAGAAATCCAAAATGTGGAAGCTAACTACATTTCAAAAGTTAGATTTCAAAGTTAAGACGTTCTTGGTTGCTTGATTGACGAGAATATTTGGAGAGATTTAATTTGAATTTTTTGATCAGAAGCATTAGATTCATTCTCAACATCAAAAATCTGAATATTATGTTTGGTTTGCAATAAATGCTACAAACTCGAAGATATATATGTTCTGGACTTTGCCATAAATCCACAAAAAGCTTGAATGCGAAATATTTATAAAAACTAGTTTTCGGTATCGCGCGTTGCGCGATAACTAAAATTGATGCGAAAAAAATATACAAATTATTTTAACTGATTATTTTCATAAACATGGAACATGTTGTAAAGTTGTATACAATATCTTTTAACAATGAAATAAAGTATAGTTGAACATTATTGTTATTCTTAATTTAGCATATAAAAACTGAAATAATTAATAGGGTTATAAACTATGAAGTATATTAGATGTATGATGAAAATTATTAATAACAATCATAGTTTAAATACTATTGGATAGCATACAATTTAATTATACTTTAATTAAACTAAATTATATCTCAACAATTTCATAAATTATGAAACTATCTTGTTAATGAGTAAAATTTTCATTGAAACATATGCCACTTGTAATCGATTACATAGAATTATTCGGCATCTTCAACCTTTTCATTCTTCATGTGTATAAGATCTTTACCATCTTCATTCACTCCAACATTTACGATTTAATTCACTATAACATTGATGAGAGTGATATCGATCCCATTAGATTGTAGCATAACTTATATACGAGAAAATGAAGCGTTAATTAACATAAAAAAGAGAAATGAATAGTTAACTAACATTAATTGCAATGTGCATTTAAAAGTATAAACATCTCCATACTTCTATGAAAACATAAATTATATATAGGAATATAAAAGTCTTTAATATATTAAAAAAATTTAAAAATAAGAAATTTGAGAAAATTTAGAAACAACACTCTTGTTCCCTAAGAATGTTATGTCATCAATCCTTTAATGTATATATAAATATATGTTGTAAATTCAAAAAAACCACAAAATTCCTAACCAATAATCCTACTCTAAAAATGTATCACATCATCTTTGTGGGTTTTCCTTTTATATAGATAGATAAGTAAAACACATTAGCAAGTAAAAATGGCAAATAAAAAAAACAGACATACACAACATAAATAACTTCAAAAAATTGAGGGATGAAAAACCTTTGTGAATAAAATATAAGAACATGGAAGAAATTTTTGAAATTAAACTTTTATCAACAACAACATATAACCCACACAAATAATAATAAAAAATGTAATAGTTGTTACTTGGAAAAGTTAGGGAATAACATACGGTATGGACAATCAAAAAATTCTACAAAAAAACAACACATAAATACAACATATAACACAAAGAAAAACAAATATAACACTAATTAACAAAATATAATAACATGAAGTAAAAAGTCACTCGTCAACAACATATAAACCACACAAATCATAAAATAAAATGCAATAATTCTTATATGGAATTTATGGAGAAAGAGCAACGGTATCCAGGATAAAATAATTCTGCAAAAGAAAACATAAAATACATCAATAACAACAAATAACTCACATAAAAACATAAAATAAACCATAAAAATTGTAGCTTCCATCGTAATTAGAAATTTGATTATACAGTTTGCAATATGAAGGAGGACTTGATAAAACAAAAGGAAAAAAACGTTACCAATAACATATAAACCACACAAATCATAAAATAAAATGCTACAATTCTTACATGCATGGATTTAACGATGAAGGGTTCGATAAATTCAATTGTATAGTTTGCAATATGATGGAGGATTCGATAAAACAAAAGAAAAAAAATGTTAGATGAGATATAATATATAGATGGGATAAAAAACGAAATGGAAAACCGAAAGATCTATGACTTTTATGACTAAATAAAAAAGAGTTAATATGAGAAAATAGAAAACCGAAGGGTTTTCAATCTAAATTAAATGTAAAAACTAAAAGAAAAGGAAAAATCAAGAAAGTGAGAGGAAGCGCCACGTGAACTCCCAATGTTTCGTCACGTGGACTCCCAATGTTTCTGTAGATCCCAGATTATGCAAGCACAATGATTATGAAGAATAATGAAATAAGGACACAGAGATTAAAGAAGCTTCGTAGTCGGATATCTCACTTGTACGGTTACAATATGATTTGACAAAATTTAGGCTCTCTAGTAATTGACTTACATTCACACAATAATGAATAGCCTAAGACTCTTATTTATATTAAACCATTAAACTATATAAGGAAGGTAAGTGTTTTAGGCATTATACAATTGCCATTTACAAGATAATTATCCTTTCCTTATATTAAACCTTCCTAATTAATGACTTTGTTGACTTTGCACTTTTGGTCCTTCATGTCTTCAATAGTTGTCATCTCGGATACAATAATTTCAGACCTAACAATCTCCCCCTTTGTATTCGAGATTACAATTCAGCAAATCAACACTCTTCTTTTGAAGATCATGAAACTTTTGTCAACAAATCTTTTCTCTTGATTCTTTTGCTCCCCCTACGAAAATGATCTCTTGTAAGCTCCGTAGCTCCCCCTTAACATTAGCATGAAAAGAAAATCGAATGAGCCGCGATGTCGTAGGGTATAAAACTTGTCGGGTCAAAAAGCATGTCGGGTTAGGTGATGGCGATGAAAAAAAATCTCGGGCCAAGTAGATTCAACAAGAATTGATGTTGGGCCAAGATGAGTCGATGAAAATTTATGTCGGGTCTTAAGCAATTTATGTCGGGTCTTAAGCACTTGATAAGTCTTCAACTTTATCTTCAACAAATCAGCATGTCGGGTCTTAAGCAATTTATGTCGGGTCTTAAGCACTCGATAAGTCTTCAACTTTATCTTCAACAAATCAACATTTGTCATCTTTCTTTTCTCACAAATAAGCATGTAAGCATGTCGTGTCTTTGATATACAATCTCTCCCCCTCAGAATGATAAGGAGAATCCAAATCATTATGAATAACCAAAGATAAAAAAATATATTTAATTAATGAAGCGTGTAAAACTAACATACAAAAGCACGTGAAGCAACTGTTATCACTTAATCAAAATAAATTTTAACTAAATGGCCTATATGCAGTGTTGGCAGCGGGTTGGCAATGATAGGACTTCCAGTTATCATAGAAGTAAGTTATAAAACTAATTTCTCAAACTGTTCCGGCATAAACACGAAGATATGCTTGAGGAAGCACAAAGACTCGTGCAATGTGTAGAAAGAATTTATGCATTAAATGCTAATTTTAAGGCTCAAGATGTGAAAATACATTTCACAGACTCGATGTGCATTTGAATGTGAAGTTCGGAGACCGGAGGTGTGTCTTCCTTTTTCAATATCTTAGTCTTCCGAGTGAAGAAAAGATAGCATATATGCTCATTCTCCGTGATATATGAAACAAATATCTTTTGTGAGATACTTGAGTAGTTGGGTGGGGTGACACAAGTTATCGACATTAGGTCCATGTCTATTTCAATATTCATCTCCAAAGAATCGAGAATGAATAGATTGAGTGGCTACCGGGATAACTGTTTAGGTTTGGTGAGGACCAATTTTCTTTTAAGTCCTGTCACACCCTCAATTTTCTTTTATCTCACAAGCACTCAATATATCCTTTCAAAATTTCTAACCTAGGGATTTGTTTCATGGGGAGGTCCTTCCGGCTCTGGATTGACCATTGAAACTTCTATTCCTAACGCACAAAGAGTTTGAAACATTGAAGTCCGAGTTCTGAACTGATGTATTCAGAAGTCATAATGTTAAGAGCAGGTTCATAGCCGAGATACTATGAAGCTAAATAAATGGTAAAAATGTGGTACTCCCCCTCAAATGTCGCATAACCTTTTGAAATATTGTCATGTGATGTGAATATTCGGTATTTAGAACACACATAACGTACCTACAAAACAGATTAAAAAGATTTTGGTACCCAAGCTTTGTTGAGTCCTCGGAGGTTAGCTTTAGATGCAATAAATGGTAAAGTGGGGATACTGTAAGTACCATACCATTTATGAGCAAATCTTTGATCGACAAAATCATTTGTTCCACAAGTAGAACAACAAAGATTTGTGGTGCTTAGACTGACTAGATGTTCGATTGACTTGACAATATGAGGTAAATCAGTCTTGGACACAAATGATTTTTCATCAACTACAGGAGATGTATGTGGCTTGTTTCTAACATTTTCATCTGTAGTTGATTTCTTTCTCCAAACCATCTTAAACTTTTTGAAATTTCCGGATTTAGCAACAAAATCATTATGAAACTGTTTAGAATTATGAGTTCGAAAAGCTGAAACATGAAGAAAACCATGTTTAGCATTTTTCACATAATGAGAATTGATGGGTTTGAAAAAATGAGTTTGATCCTTTTGGTTAGAATGAGTGTAACGCATTTGACTTGTGGAACACTCATTCGGATCCGTTGGAGGTAAAACTGATTTGATTGGCTTTTTGCCTTTGTCCAAAAACTCCGTATGATTTGGAAGTGTAGGATTGAAGTCAAAATCGGCATTTAAATCATTTAATTGTTCCGTGGATTTAAGATTCTATGAGGAATCATTGTACTCATCAAAACGAGGCATTTCCTCAAGAGAGTCTAGGTCATCATCAATTTGGTCGGAAGACGGGGAACATTTTTGTTTACGAGAAATATAGTTTGGATCTAATGTAAACAACTCTTCACAATCATCTAAGTAATTGCTAACGAAAGCTTTACACGAAGAAATATTGGAAATAAAATCATTTTCGTGGTTTTTGTTTAATTGTAAAGCCTCGTTTTCCAATTTTTGAATTTTTAACATGAATGCCTCTTTTTCCTTTTCCGACGAAGAACGTTCAGTTTCCAACACCTTTTCAAGTTGAATAATTTTCTTTTCTAAGAACAAGGTGGGAATATACGGTTTAAATTCAGGAATTTGAATGTGAAGTTCTTCGTCAGTATAAGATGGAAAATAGTCATTTGGAAGAGTTTCTTTTAAAGATTCCTTTTCTACTACTCGAGGATAGCAGAAAGGAATTTGATGAAAATATTTGTTTTTCCTATTCAAATCTTCTTTTTCTTCGACGTTGGAATCTGACTTGATAAATTGAATTTTGTAATCCGGACCAAGGTTCATGTTAGGTCTATTATTTAATTGTGTCAAAATAAGGAAAATATATGCTTTATTGTAAAAGGAAGTTTATAATTCCTTAAACTCTTTGTTTCCTTAATTAGCATAGGCCTAGCAATATAAATAGGACTCTAGGGTTTACTTTCAAAGGAGTCGTCGATTCATATTAGAGAGAGAGAGCCGAAACTGAGTATATTGTAATCGATTACATTCATCAAGAGATATATGACTTCGTAAGTTCTTTAATATCGTTTTTGTCATATTACCTTTGCTATTAACATTTTACTGTCATTGTGCTTGTTTATCTGGGATCAACAAGTGGTATCAGAGCCTAAGATCAAGAGTTTTTACGATTTTCTGAGCAAATCACGAAACAGAAGGTATTATTTTCGATTTCTGCAAATTCTGCTGTTCGTTGATTTTTTGTCGAGTCACACTGTTTCATGCTTTACCCGATAAAACACCATACTATGTGTTTTTATCGACTGATTATTTCTGTGCTTTTCTCGATTTAAAATTTATTCTGCTTATTGAATTTTTCTCGGGTCTACCTTCTGCTGATTAAATTTTTATCGATTCAACTGCTTATTCTACTTATTTTTTTCTCGACTCTTATATAAAATATTTAAATCTGTTTAGTTAAAATTACTTTAGTTTATTTTCTTTACTTTTGAATATCTTTACATAAGAAAACTCAGGAACTTGTGACTCCTGCAGCTTTTCTTACTAAAGATTTCCTTAGTAAAATCATAAACTCTCGTAATCTTGATATTTTTTGTAATTGAACAAATAAGAAACTCGAAAACCCAGACAGTCTTGTCCATAAAAAGACTAGTTCTTTTTAGTCAAGAACCCTGTGTTTTTTGTTTTCTGGTTTTTCAATAACAGAAAACTCAGAATTAAAGTATTTGATTTTTAGTCGAGTCCTATTGAATCGAGAAGAAGTTTGATCGAGTGGTCAGTATTCGATAAAAAATTTTAATCGAAATCTTTTTCTGATCGAGTGGTCAGTATTCAATTTCATTCGACAATAATTTATTATCGAGCCTCATTCACTCGATAACAATTTATATCGAGCCAATTTCATTCGACAACATTTATTATCGAGCCTCTGTCACTCGATAACAATTTTCATCGAGTACTTCACACCCGACAAAAGTCCTTAATCTTTCTGCCCATATCGATAATTTTATTATCGATCTCCTTTGTCTCTAGAGAAAAACCTACTGTTTCGCGAGACAACTCATAATTTTTAAAAAACTCATCGATCGAGGTCCACTAGTAAGTACAATGACTACCCGTGAAGCAATGGCAATTGGATCAGACACCAAACCTCCGATTCTCTTCCCGGGCGAATATTCTCAATGGAAGGATAGATTCCTTGACTTCATTGAACGCAATGACTATGCCGATGAGATCATGCGTTCAATCAAGGAAGGTCCTCCTCCAACTTTTTATCAGGATTTTCCGGCTATGCCAAACAATACTCCTCCTACGCCCGCACGAAGGGAAGTTAAACTCAAAAGTACATGGGACGCAAATGGAAGAGGATAATGAAAGGTGACTAACTTGCCCGTTCTTATCTACTTATGAGCCTCCCAAATGAAATTTATATGAGCATTGATAGCCACAAGAAAAAGGTTAAAGAAATGTGGGAGGTTATAGAAAAGTTCATGCTTGGAACGAAGATTGGCATACAACTCAAAATCACCAACTGCATCTCACAATATGAAGAATTCAAGGCAAAAGATGGAGAAAGTCTTACGAACACGTATACCCGTTTTGTACAAGTGGTAAACGAACTAAGCAAGAACGAAATTCGTAAGACCAAGATCAAAAATAACGTTAAATTTGTTAGTAATCTTCAACCGGAATGGCACCGGTTTGCTAATCAAATCAAACACAACAAATATCTTGCTGATCTTGATCTTCATGAAGTCTATGAAACCCTCCAACAAGATGAAGAAGAGGTTCTTGAACTGATGGGGTTAAATACAAAGAAGAACCCGGATCCAATAGCCTTGATGGCAAAAAACTCATCTTCAACTCCTCAAGAGATGTTTCCCGAACTGGAAGAAGAAGATTTTGACTATGATCCCGAAATTGCCAAACTTCAACAACTGGCCTTCCTTACGAGATCTTTTCAACAAAAGTACTCACGTCGCTCAAATCCAAATCAACAAAGGTATGCCACGGGATCTAAAAATCATGAGCGAAAGGCCCTGTTTGAGCCAAAGCCGAGAAGAGAAGAACCACGCTCAACACCCAAGCCAGAAGACAAGTTCAAGGGTGAGATGAGCCTGTGCTACAATTGTGGCAAATCTGGTCACTATGCAAGAGAATGCAAGAAGCCAATTGTGAAGGATTCCAACTACTTCACATACAAACTGATGTTGGCCAAACAAAAAGAAGCCGGTGGGTTCTTCTTGCTGAGGAATGACTTAATCAAGATGATGAAGACGACATGGAAAGGGATACTCAAGCACATTTCAGCTTGATGGCTTACTCCGATGACACTACTTCTCACGCTTCCGACTACACACCCGAGGTAAGCCCTTCTGACTATGACTCTTTTGTATCTCAAATGCATGATTTAATGTGTCAATTAAAAGAATTACAAACTAAATTGAAAACCGAGAAACTCTTGGTTTCCAATTTAGAAGCACGCTTAGAAAATAATCATAATCAATTGCTTCTTATGCAAACCGACTATGTCAATTCTCAAAGTATAGCGCACAATCTCGAAACAGAGAAAATGATTTTAAAAGAAGAAAATGATCTTTTTAAACAACAAATATGTGATCTCACTCTTCAACTTCACACATCTAGGAATGAGACTGCCGAATTTTAATCAAAGTTTGACTTTGTCAGTTTTCAAAGACAAGATCTATTAGAAAAACTCAAAGATTTATTAAAACTTTACAAGCTTGGTCAAACTGAACACACTATTCACTTAAATGCACCGAAAGATTTAAGTTATAAAGTCGGGTTAGGTTTTGAAAACCCGAAACACTTAGCAAAGGCAATCTATAATACTCCGACGATTTATAAATTCGAATATCTGAACCTTGGTCCGGATTACCAAATTCAATTTATGAAGTCAGGCTCTAGTGTTGAGGAAAGAGAAGATTGGAAGAGACAAAACAAAAACAATTTTCAAATACCTTTCTGCTATCCTCAAATATTAGAAAAGGAATCTTCAAGTGAATCTCTTCCAAACAACTCATTTCCATCATATTCTGCCGAAGAACTTCAAAACAAGATTCCTGAATGTAAACCATACATTCCCACTCTATTTTTAGAAAAGAAAATTGTTCAACTCGAACGAGTGTTGGAAACTGAACGTTCTTTGGCGGAAAAGGAAAATGAATCATTTTTATCTAAAATACAACAACTTGAGAACGAGACTTTACAATTGAACAAAACTCATGAAAATGATACTATTTCAAACATTTCAACTTGTAAAGCCTTCGTTAGCAATTTTTTAGATAATTGCGAAGAATTGTTTAAAATGGACCCAAATTCCAATCCTCCAAAACAAAAATGTTCCTATTCCGACGAACAAATCAATGCTGAATTAGATGCCCTTTCCAACCAATCTTCACTTGAATCAGACGAGTATTTAAATGACATGTGTGATGAATTTGATTTCAATCCTGTACTTCTAAATCACACGGAGTTTTTAGACAAAGGAAAACAACCAATGGAATCAGTTTCATTACCTACGGAACCAACGGAATGTTCCACGAGTCAAAATCAAACCACTCCTAAACAAACGAAAACCAATCGTGTCTTCCAAAATCATACTAACCGTGTTCCTTTCAATGTTTCAGCGGTTCATGCTTTAGAAAACAAACAAGTTTGGGTCAAAAAGGGCACGCGTTCAACAAAGTCAACACCCCGCGAAGAAGATAATTTTTTCCATTCAAATGTTAAAAGAAACAATTCTCATTTTATATTTTCTTATCAAATTCATTCATTTAGACAACGTCATCTTCAAGACCACCCACTCAAACCACCCAGAACTGCTGCCGCATCATCTTCAAGACCACCCACTCAAACCACCCAACATCGACAACGTGCTCCAACAACTCAAACCGACCAGAACTGCTGCTGCATCATCTTCAAGACCACCCACTTAAACCACCCAACATCGACAACGTGCTCCAACAACTCGAGAGGACGATACACCAACGGTTGAAAAGCCTGCGGATATCAAAATCGAGAGTACAACTGAACCTGCCGAACCAGCCGAACCAGATCAAAATGAAGAAAAAGTCGACGTTCAAGGTCTGCGAACATTAGTAAGAAACTGGTTTAGAGATCCGTATGAACCAGTACTTCAAGAACAAGACTACGTGAACTTAAAGCATACGACAAGGAATTATGCTTTAAGGGATCAAAATGAACCAAGACTTCTGCCTCATCAAATTCAGTGGCAAAGGATGCTCACTAAAAGCAAGTCGAAGTGGGTAAATCAGCAAATTCGTGTGCCATATCTTGAGGAAACAATGGAAAAGATCTTTCGGAAAGAAGCGAAACCTGATGATTTGGCACACATTCATCTCGTGATGGAAATGGATCCTGCTCAGGTTAGAGAGTATCTCCATATCCTGAAGATGAGAGCTTTACCTCCAGCTGAAGTGGTCTCGAGGCACAGGATTATTGGGATTCTGAAGATTGACACAGACAGGATCTACCAAGTCGAATGCCCAGTTTTCAAAGTCCAAAGAGAAGACGGTAAAGCGTATTCCTTTTCTGAAGCCGATTTTGCAAACCTTGATATAATGGACTTTGAAACCATCTACAACGAATTGAGGGACAAGCGAAACCGAAACGAACACGAGTAAAGGGCACTAAGGGCAGTGGTAAGGCATGTTCAGAAAGAGCTACGGTACAGCTATCTGCATGATCTTCAACGTGGGATAGAAAGCGAACAAAAGAAGATACATATTCCTAAGCCTGATCAATCCTTACCTGTACCAAGCAGCACTCCAGTTACTACCATCTTCACTTATCCTGTTCATGGAGTTGTTTGGATGCATGCATCGCGAGAAAAGCGGTTTCTCAGATTTCATGAAATGGTTGCATATTCTGATGGTACATTGTGGGGAATCCGAAATACACTTGCGTCAGAATTAGCTACGGATAGGAAGAGTACGACAAGGATGAGCAACGACCGAAGAAACTCTCTTATAGAAGCTATCAAAATAATCGATGAAAGAATTCTCTATCGACAAATCCTCCGAAGATTTGAAGGCATGTTTGAGCTGAAAAGGTGAAGACTGATTTTGCTACAAAGGGGGAGATTGTTAGGTCTATTATTTAATTGTGTCAAAATAAGGAAAAGATATGCTTTATTGTAAAAGGAATTTTATAATTCCTTAAACTCTTTGTTTCCTTAATTAGCATAGACCTAGCAATATAAATAGGAGTCTAGGGTTTACTTTCAAAGGAGTCGTCGATTCATATTAGAGAGAGAGAGCCGAAACTGAGTATATTGTAATCGATTACATTCATCAAGAGATATATGACTACGTAAGTTCTTTAATATCGTTTTTGTCATATTACCTTTGCTATTTACGTTTTATTGTCATTGTGCTTGTTTATCTGGGATCAACAGTTCAGATATTCAAATTTATAGAGAGTCGGAGTATTGTAGATGGCCTTTTCTAAATGTTTTGGATTATCAAATCCTAATCCAGCTTTAGAACTTAACTCTTTTGGAGCGTTTAAATGAATTGTGTGCTTAGTTTGACCAATTTTGTACAGCTTTAATTCCAAATCTTTGAGTTTTTCTAAAAGGTCTTGTCTTTGAAAACTCACAAATTCATATTTGGATGAAATTTCTGCGGTCTCACTCTTAGATTTGTTAAGTTGAAGTGTGAGGTCTGAGATTTGTTGTTTTAAAAGAACATTTTCTTCTTGAAAAATTGTTTTCTCCGTTTGATGATTGTGTGCAATACTTCGAGATGTCGCAATCTCGCATTGGGCAATTAGCAGTTGATTATGATTATTTTCCAAGCGTGCTTCTAAGTTGGAAACCAAGAGTTTCTCGGTTTTCAATTTAGATTGAAGTTCTTGCAATTTTATCATCATGTCATTCATTTGAATCATAAATTGATCGTAGTCCGAAAGACTTACCTCGTGGGGTTTTGTGTCTGAACCAATGGCCAAAGTTTCGCGAGTGGTCATTGTACTTGGCTTGATGATCTCGATCAGCGAGTTTTTGGCAATTTTCTGAGTTATTTTTGTAAAATATAAAGTTTTCTCGATACAATAGGGATCAACAAAAACTTTTATCGGGTGAAGCTTAGTTGACAAGAGTTTTTGTTAGGTGTTTGAGGCTCGATAAAATTTATTGTCGGGTATAGGAGACTCGATAAAACTTCTAAGGAAATTTTTAAATCGATAAGAAGAGTTTTATCGATCACAAGGTACTCGATAACTTTGATTTACTAGATTAATCACGATTCGACAAAAAGAATTTGACTCGATAAATTAATGAATCATTAAAAATTTTATATCGATCCTGTTGGCTCGATTAATAAATTTTGTCGATTAGAATGGACTCGATAAAAAATCTAAAATACTTAATCTGAGTTTTCTTTAATTGATAAACCAGAAAACAAGAACAAAGGGTTCTTGACTAAAAAGAAATAGTCTTTTCATGGACAAGAATGTCTAAGTTCTCGAGTTTCTTATTTGTTCAATCAAGAAAAAATCAAAAATTAGTAGAGTTTATGATTTTTACTAGAGAATTCTTTAGTAAGAAAAGCTGCAGGAGTCACTAGTTCCTGAGTTTTCTTATGTAAAGAGTTTCAAAAGTAAATAAAACAAATTAGAATAATTTTAATTAAAGCAGATTAAATACTTTGACTAAATATCCTGGAAAGAATAGTAATAATCAATAAAAATTTAAGGAACAGGAGTATGAATCGATAAAAAAATTAAACAAGAGGAGTATGAATCAATAAAAATTAATGCAACAGATGTATGAATCGAGCAAACACAGAAGTAAGAATCGAGAAAAACACAAAGAAACAGAGATAATTATCGAGAAAAATTAAAAGATAGAAGTATGGATTGGAAAAAAAATGAGTTTTTATCGGGTAAAGCTATGACAGTATGAATCGACAAAAAACTCAAAAACGCAGAAATCGAAAAATTACCTTCTGTTTCGTGGATAACCTCAGAAAAGCGCAAAAACTCAGATCATCTGCTCTGATACCACTTATAGATCCCAGATTATGCAAGCACAATGATTATGAAGAATAATGCAATAAGAACACAAAGATTAAAGAAGCTTCGTAGTCGGATATCTCACTTGTACGGTTAAAATATGATTTGACAGAATTTAGGCTCTCTAGTAATTGACTTACATTCACACAATAATGAATAGCCTAAGACTCCTATTTATATTAAACCATTAAACTATATAAGGAAGGTAAGTGTTTTAGGCATTATACAGTTGCCATTTACAAGATAATTATCCTTTCCTTATATTAAACCTTCCTAATTAATGATTTCGTTGACTTTGCACTTTTCGTCCTTCATGTCTTCCATAGTTGTCATCTCGGATACAATAATTTCAGACCTAACAGTTTCTGCTTTATATATATATTGTGTTCTATTTCATGAGGTGAAATAAGGTTAGTACGTGTTTCATATGGTGAATCGTGTTTCATATCGATCGTATTATAATGAAAATGTAATATATTCATGATGGTGATCACTGTGAAGGTAAAAAAAATTGAACCTTCAGCAAAAACACTATGAATGACACCCTCACAGTGTTTTGCTGTGAAGTTTCAAGTGTAAAAATGTGGTCTCACGGGTCTCACGAAAACAGGCTGGTCTCACGTGATCCCATAACCATATATATATATATATATGGGAGGGATCATACGAGAACCACCTCTTTTTAAAAGAACAAAGGGACAAATTGTGGACCACATATGATGTGGGTCCCACATAATATTAAATGATTTCTGATTTAATATGATCAAAGGGACACATTGTGGACCACATATGATGTGGGTCCCAACACATAATATTAAATCATTTCTGATTTAATATTATGTGGACCCACATCATATGTGGTTCACAATGTGTCCCCTTGTTCCCTTAAAATTAAAAATTCTCATTTGAACCTCTCCCAATATATATATATATATATATATATATATATATATTAGTTCTTTTAATTAACTTGGTATGTAAAAAAATAAGTCGTCGATTCGACGACTCAAAGACTAGTAGATTCTCAAAGAATTGCATATACCGATGCGGATCAAGATGCACAATTAACCTTGTGCACCAAACTTTCTCCGGCCGGTATATTTTGATTGGATAGTTCTTCTAACTATGGTCGATAAATTTGAATGTATGTCCGCAACAACCTTTTATGACCAAATCTCACCAATCTTGTCATTGACAAAGACATTCTCTAAAACACTTGGAAATGCAAGTTTGTCCTTTTATTTTCTTAATGTGACATTTCAAAGAATGACATATAATTGTTTAAGAGACAAGTTATTGTCTTTTATACGATGAAAAGGACGCCCCAAAGAGTTATGAAGTCAACCTTGAACTTTTATTATCAAGTGACAAGTGTCCTCGTGTATTTAATGTACATGGTGGTATTTAAGGTAGAGTGATGCCCCATGCAAGGTTACACTTTCAACAATTCTCTACGTGAAAAAGCAAAAATCGGTATTTTGTCAAAAGGCATAAACTCTATAGTGCTAGTTGAAAAGACTGGTTACCCCATGCAAGGTTATGCTTTCAATAGGTCTCTACGTGAAAAATAAATTGGTAGTTCTTTCCAAAGGCATAAAATCTCTACTGCTAGTTAAGCTCTTGTAGTCTTAGTGAAAGATTGTTAGGATAAATTTTAGTATATTCTATTCCGCATCAAACTTATTTTCAAAGTGTAATATTTGATCTTGAATCAATAAGAAATAAATTGAGTGAAAATTTTGTATATTGTATTCACCCTCCTCTCTTCTACAATAACTTAGTAGGTTTTTGCCATATTCTTTGGGACTGACAAATAATATTTGTATATTTTTGATGAATGTTATAGTGAAAATGTATATTAATGATGAATGTATAATGATGCATGAATACCGGAGATTTGTTGAATACATGTAAAAACACATAACTATTCATGATGAAAAATCATACTGATGAATGAATATTAAATAATTGTTGTATACATGTGAACGTACATATATATATTTATTGTAAATATTACATAGCTATATCATTTCACGTAAAACGTTTAAAAAACTATCACGATGGATGTCAAATCGAAAAAATGAAAAACTAGTTTTTTGATGTAATTTTTTGATTAAACTATTAGTTATTTTAAGATAATTTAGTTTATAAATTAAGGGGGTAAAGTTTTTTAATTTAAAAAAAGAAAATCCAAATAAAGTAGACATTTGATTCAAACTTCTAATTTTGCCCGTAATCACTTCTTAATTAACGTTTTAACCATCGACTGATTTTCTCAATTTTGATCAATAGTCAAGATTGTCCTTTGACTTACAAAGGAAAATTAGTTTTTTTGATTAACGGCCTCTCTAGACTTGGGATAATGTGAGATTAGACTCTTTTCATGACCGTAAGAACATTTTTTGACACTTGAAACTTCATAATAAAAATTATGACGGTAAAATTGTGAAGTTCGGATTTATTTCTACCTTCACACATGAAGTTTCAAATGTAAAAATGTGGTGTTTCGGGTCTTACGAAAACAGGTTGGTCTCACATGAAGTCTTTGACCCACAAAAATACCACAACAAATGACTTTCACTACAAAACAAATGACTTTCACCCACAAAAATACCAAGGAAAATTTCCATCGGTGATTAAACCACAGATACCCAAGAAATATTAATGGCTCCCAAAAAATCCGGTGTTTTCAAAAATATTCCAACGTATTATCCAAGAATTTCCTGGGTAATCTCTCACTGATTTGATTTACCCACCAACAATTTAGCCACCAACTTTTGTGACAGTTTTGTGACGAATCACCCTTTAGTGATATATTTCCCAGGGAAATGTCCATACTTCCATTTTAGTAGTGTTTCTCTTTCTCTTTCTCTTTCTCTTTCTCTTTCTCATTGTCATTATCTCTCTCTCTCTCTCTCTATATATATATATATATAACATAATCAACTCAACCCTTAAAATCATTATCTATATTAATTCTTAATTTTTCTAACAAAACCAAGAAAGAGATGTTAGATTAATCTCAATAATTATGTGTAAATAGTATTTATATGTATGTATATAGGAAGTTATTTCTGAAGAGGTGTGATAGTTCACGAACCAACACCACCGTAATCACCTTAGAACGAACCATTGTGATGGTTCGATGGTGCCTCTTCATTATCTATAAATATGTACCGATGTAAACAAATTCAAATGTGTGATTTTCTTAGAAATAAAACAAAACTTTGGTTGATTAAATATTGAATTCTTACATTCGATCCAACAATTGGTATCGGAGCCGAAGGTTATAATCAAACCAAGCTTTAATCATCTACCAAGGAAATCACCAGAAAATCGGCGCCGGAGATTCAGCAGAAGAACACCACAGAAAAGGTGTTGATTGAATCAGTGGGGGATACCCAGTGCGGCCAAAAAACCAGAAAATCAAACCAACCAAAATCCGGCATCGGAGATTCAACAGAAGAACACCACAGAAAGGGCGTTGTTTGAATCAACGGTGGTTACCCAGAGTGACCGGAAAACCACAAAGGAAAACCGAGAAATATCGCCGGAGACTCAAACAAAAGGAACCACCATCAAGAATATCATACGGGGTTCGTTTGAATCGGAAGGGGGATACCCAGGGCGGCCAAAACAACAGAGTTTCTACTTTCTACCACCAACTGGCACCCACCGATCTAAGGGGACTTACCTTAATCGGAGAAGACAACTGGAGTAACCGGAAACTCGCAATCGTCCAGAGAAGATCATCGCATCAAATCACAGAGTCAACCGCCGATTGAAAAAAGAGAAACCAGAAGAGGGATGCGATCTTTGTTCAGATCGTGAACCACCACAGATTGGAAACATCACACAAAAGGTGTACGCCCTTTTTTCCCTGTCTTATAATAATAAAACCCTAATTCCTTTCCCTTTCTTATAATAATTAAGCCCAAATTCCTTTTTTTTAAATCAAAGGAACTTTGTGTTTTTTATTATATTATAAATCTTGGTAAAATCCATATTTGTTTCTTTTACAAATTTTTTAAAATAAACATTAAAATAAATTATAACCAGGAAAAATAACGCGGAACAAGGAGATAGTTCCAAAATGTACAAAGAAATGGGTCCTACTACTCATTTCCAGTGCCCGATGTTAAAATCAACAAATTACACCACATGGACAATCTGAATGCAAATTATATTGGAAGCAAATAGTCTTTGGGAAGCAATTTCAACTATAAATGCCGATGCAAAAAGAGATAAAACTGCTATCGCCTATCTCTATCAATCATTACCAGAGGATCAATTGCTTCTCATCTCAAAATACAAAACTGACAAGGCAGTTTGGGATGCTTTAAAGACAAGATACGTTGGTGTAAACAGTGTCCAACAAGCAAGACTACAAACACTCAAGACGGAATTTGAGATGTTAAAGATGAAAGAAAATGAATCAATTGGTTCATTCACTACGAGGTTAACAAGCATTATAAACAAAGCAGCAAGCTTGGGACTAACATATGAAGATCCCACTCTCGTACGGAAGTTACTAAATGTCGTACCCGATAGATTTCTTCAAATTGTTGCATCCATTGAACAATACTCGAATTTAGATACTATGTCTTTAGATGAAGCAATCGGAAGACTGCAGACTTTTGAAGAACGACTCAATTATAAGAATGAAATATCTGTGAATATTCGAGAAGGATTGATGTTCACACAGCATGAAGATCGAGGTCAATCTTTCAGAGGACGTGGCCGTGGTAGATTTAACCAATCACGAGGCCGAGGCCAAAACAAGAACAATTATCAATATAAAAGGGAAGAACAAACATCTTGTGAAGAAGATACACAAGACAAATCTCAAATCACGTGCTACCGATGTTACAAACTTGGTCACTATGCCTATGATTGTCCAAACAAACGCAAGAATCAAGCTAGAGAATACTCCAATCTTATTGAAGAAGACTTGGAACCAACATTGCTTATGGCGACTTGTTAATCATAACTCCTCTCAGTGATTTGAATATGATTCCTTTTTACACTTAGTGAAATTCCCTTGCATAAGCTTAAGTTCAAATTCAGCGATAGCATACGCTGACTGCCATCAGCGATCGCTGAAGATCAAGGAACCTTAAGCTTATCTCTGAAGATCTGAAGATCAGCGATCACACCAAATGACCATTCAGCGAAAGTCGAAGACCAAGCTGAAGAATGAGATAATCAGCTAAATGACCTGAAGCGGTTCAGCGATAGCAAAGATTATCTATCCAAAGTGTGAAGTCTTGTGAAGCCTCAGTGATACTGAAAGTTCATCCTTGAAGATTCAGTCTCAACGATCAAATGAAGCTTCTCATACAAGATTAACGTTGACCTTATCCTAGATGGACAAAAGACAAACCCTATACTGTGTCGGAGAAGGACGTACGGATTGTCTCTTATGTCCCCATCACATCTGATATAGTAATGTTCATATGCGGCCAAAAGAATGGCTGTCTTATTAACAAAGGACAAGCTTCCTATAGAAGTTTGACACGTGGCATATACCTTTTGCCTTGCATTAAATGCAAACGGGTATAAATAAGATGAAGATATCTTCTTCATCAAGTAGTATGCTTTTTTCTCTCTTCAACCTTCTGTATTCTATCTTACTTCCTTCTTGTGCATCAATCTTAGTGATTTCTTAGTTACAATAGAATAGGTTAAAACTTGTGCTAATTCCTCTTGTAGCTGTAAATTTGTTTATGCAATATAAACTTATTTAAAAACTAAAAACCTGTGTGTTTGTATTCAACCCCCCCCCCCTTTTCTACAAATTGTGTCTATATCCAAGAACTCTTGTAGACTCCTTAGGGACCAACAAGTGGTATCAGAACGGTGTTATTTCTATCTTTAAAATATTTTCTTTCAAAACTATTTTTAAAATGTCAAATTCTAATACAAACTATAATGACAATGGGTCTATAGATAAACCTCCAAGATTTAGCCGTGATAATGTCCCACTGTGGATGGAAAGAATGACTCTGTTTCTAGAAGGATCAGATCCAAAGATCCCTTATTATATAGAAAACGGACCATTTGTTCCTACAGCTCTGGTAGTTGGTGTTCTTGCCACCACTGCTAAACCAGCCATCGCCGGAGTATCATTAAAACTCCTGATCGATGGACTGAAGAAGATAAGAAAGAAGTTGCTATTGACTCAAAAGCCAGATCTATAATAGCAATGTCCCTCCCTGATGAAGTCTATCACTCAGTAATGAAAATGAGGACTTCTAAAGCCATGTGGGATACATTATGTATTCAATATGAAGGAACTTCTGAAGTACAAATCACTAGAAGTATTAATCTAGTAAGACAGTATGAAAGCTTAATGCATCATAAAGGTGAAACTCTTTCCCAACTTCACCAATGTTTTAACTGCCTGTTGATTGATCTAAAAACGGTCAAAAGAGACTACTCAAATGCTGAAATTCTGACAAAGTTCATGGAGGCACTACCCGAACAATGGGCAGTGTACACTACATGTCTGAAATTGTCAAAGAATCTTGAAACTCTTTCTTTAAGTGCTTTGTACGGAATGCTTTTAAATGAAGAGCAATCCCAAGTTTTGAGGAAAAACCTCATCAATGAACTCAAGGGTGCCAAAAGTACCTCTTTGGCACTTATGTCTTCAGAGGTAGATCCTTTAAAAAATACTTCCTCTTCCACTATTACTTCTATCACTGAATTAGGTCAAACTGATTCAGAAGATCAACTCACTGGTGCTGACATCTCTGAGTTCGACAACTCTCTGGCTCTTTTAACTAATAACTTTAAAAGATTCGCCAGAAAGAGCAACTTTCGAAGAACATCGACTCTCGCTGACTCTGATAAATCAAAGACTATGCCCGCTGAGAAAGCCTCAACCATATGCTACAATTGTCAGCGAAAGGGTCACTTTGCTAGTGAATGTAGATCCAAGAAAGTTGCAGTTCCTACCACCTCCCAGACCTCTGATAAGAAAGAGAAGTATTTGAAATTAAAAAACAAATACAGAGATCTGAAGAAAAAGCAGCCCAAAGGCAAAGGTCTTATCGCTGAAGAAGTTGATTAGGATGCAGAAGATGACTGGGCCAAGGCCTCTGATGAGTCAGGCACATATGAAGAAGATCTTGCCTTCCTATGTCTTATGGCAAGAATAGAAGACGTTGAAGAAGTATCTGAAACTTCTTCCTCTGAGTCTCCTTCTACTCAGGTAACCATCCCTTCTATCTCCTTAATATCTGAAAGTGATAACTTATCTGCTTTAGATGCTATGACTGTTGATTTTTATAATGCTCTTAATGGAAAAATCAAAACTGAGAAAATTAACACTGATTTATCTGAACAATTAAAAATTTGTCATCTAAAAATCAAAGAACTTTCAAAGATTGAGGAAACCTTAAAGGACCACGTCTTTGTAAATCAAACGATTAGCATCGAGAAACAGCAAGCTATCGCTGAAAGAGAGAAGGCCATCGCTGATCTCAAATCTGAGAAGGCTACCATCGAAGGATGGTGCAAGGCCTCTGATAAGGTCAATGAGATCATTAATGCCCAGATCCCTATGAAAGTAAGAAGTGGATTAGGCTTTAACTCTGAAAAGGAAGAATCAGAGAAAGACCGTTCCATGCTTAAATTTGGAATGTTTGTCTCTTCTATCCCTGATCCTTCTTCTTCTCAGATACCTCATTCAAATGAGAAGATTCTTGTGTTAAAATCGCTCAAATCTAAGAAAGTGATTAAGAACGAGTTTCTTGACCAAGTTCCTAGAAATAAGAACGTTCAGAAGAAGAACAAGAATTCCTCTACTTCCTCAGAGAGCAATCCTAAATCTGGGAGGAAAATCTCTGAATCTTTTCAGAGGTCAACCCCCAGAATTAAGATTGACCTCACTCCTGTCCCTGAAGAGGTTGTCATACCTCCAAGAACAATGGATAAAGAAATTCTAGGTCCTATCCCTGACAAAATGCTTTCTGTCTCCCTGAAAACTTTGAATTTCAAACCTTATAAATATAGGAAGTGCTATCACTGTGGTGAAAATACCCACATTGCAAGTAAGTGTCCAAATGCTACTAGAGCTAATAAACTAGCTCATGGAAAAAAGTAGCTCAAGCTGATAAATTAGCAAGAGTGAAATCCACCAAGGTTGCAAAACCATCAAAGATGAAGATATACACTGAAGAGAGTTCTTCAGCAAGTAGCTCCTCCGCCACTCCTCTCACTAATACAGCAGGATCCATAGTAATATGGGTACCTTCAAACAATTAATCTCTTTGTTGTATGCAGAGTGCTAAAGGTATCTGGTATCTTGATAGCGGATGCTCAAGGCACATGACTGACAGAAAATCTCTGCTCTCTGACTACAAAGAAGAAACTGGTCCATCGGTGACCTTTGGTGGAAATGGCAAAGGATACACTAAAGGCTATGGAATTCTGTCCAACGGAGCCACTTCTTTTAGTCGAGTTGCCTACGTTGAAGGACTAAAGCACAATCTATTAAGCATTAGTCATCTATGTGACAAAGATTTCAAAGTTCTATTCCTAAGCAATAGATGTGCTGTCACTAACTGCAATAATAAGCTTGTCTTAACAGGCAAAAGAGTTGAAAATATATATGTCATCAATATGAATAGTTCTCACTCTGAGAACATGTGCTTTATCTCTAAAGCATCCTCTGACGTCAATTGGTTATGGTATAAAAGACTCTCTCATCTCAACTTTAAGACAATTAATGAATTGTCTCAAAAGGAACTTCTCAGAGACCTCCTAAATCATAGCTTTGCAAAGGAATCTCTTTACTCAGCGTGTGAAAAAGGAAAGCTGACAAAAGCATCTTTCAGGTCGAAACAAGTTTCTTCAGTGACCTCACCTCTTCAGCTACTCCATATGGATCTCTTTGGACCTGTCAATGTCCAATCTTTATCTGGAAAGAAATACACTCTTGTGATTGTTGATGAATGTTCCAGATACACATGGGTATTCTTTTATTCGATCCAAAAGTGACACCCCTGATGTGATAATCTCTTTTATCAAAAGGATGGAAGTTCTGAACAATCTGATTGTTCGTTCCATGAGAAGTGATCATGGTACTGAATTCAAGAACAGTACTCTGATAAATTTCTTTGAAGAAAAAGGTATCTCTCACAACTTCTCTTCAGTGAGAACTCCTCAACAAAATGGTGTTGCTGAAAGAATAAACCGAACTATCATTGAAGCAGCTCGCTCAATGCTCAGCGAATCGCGTCTACCAACTCAATTCTGGGCTGAAGCAGTCAACACAACATGCTTCACTCAAAATAGATCCCTGATTGTGAAGCGATTCAAGAAAACCCCTTATGAATTATTTCATGGAAGAAGACCAACTCTGAAGTATCTTCACATTTTTGGATGTAAATGCTACATTCTGAATGACATAGATCATTTGGGTAAGTTCGATCCAAAAGCTGATGAAGGAATATTTCTTGGATGCTACTCAGTATCTAAATCTTTCAGAATCTTCAACAAGAGAAGACAACACGTTGAAGAATCCATGCACGTCAACTTTGATGAATCCCATACTGTCCATATTTCTCCTATCCCTGAAGAAGATGAAGAATTGAATGCATGGATGAAATCTCACTATGGAGAACCTGAAAATTATTTCAACAATCAACCTTCTGCTGAAACAAGTGATGATGAAATCCCTGAAATACCTACTAGCAATGATCCATCCTCAGGGATCAGTGTTTGCGGTGTATATGCCGTTACACTGGTGAATCCGATCTCAAAATCTTGCAGAATATATATCACAACTAACCACTAATTTGATGACTTTGCAAGGGACCGATGGTCGGAACCCTAGTGACCGTTATTTCGACTACATGGTGGTTTAGGAGTGAAGGATGCGATTGTGATCGGGACGTTTCAGATGGAAAATAATTTCTTATTTCTAGATTTGGTGAATCAGATGTTGGGATTTAGTTCTTCCTTGTTAGCTCGAGGAACCTCTTGCAGCAGTTTCAACTGCACTCAAACTTCTGAATGAGTTGATCATTTCGAGAATGCAAATCTCTAACTAAATATATAACGAAGAACAGATTCTTCTTATGCTTTGAATTCGTAGTTCAGAGACATTGTTAATCAGCCATGTATTTGCAATGTTGTAATTGTAACCAGGTTGTGATGTTATAATTTGTTGTTGCAGATAAATGTATCTAATTTTCTCATATTCACTGGTTTGTTCCATCAGATTATCCAAACATGGATTTTTCTAAAAAATTTCATGCTTCACATGAGAATATCTAAAATGCGAAAATATTAGAGAGAGACAAAGTTTTTCAAATCTAGACAACCTCCAAAAATTAATTTATTATTTGTTTATTCTTCCGGGAAATTGACTCGAATTACCATTTTACATATCTAAATGAGTTTCCTAACCATTTTTCTCCCGGATTGACACAAATGTCATACTTCCGCTAGCTAAAAGAGAACAAAAAAAATTCAAATTCAACCATTTTTGCAATTGCGGACCCGACCGTCACAATAACAGATATGTGTTGAATTTTTTTCATTTTTGCCTTATAGCCAGGTCCGTAAAATCGTGGACCTGGATATTTCGGAAATGTGACATTTGGGTGATGCAAGAGAGAAATGGTTAGAAAACCAATTTAGATGTGTAAAATTATCATTTGAGTCAATTTCCCTATTCTTCCACACCCAAAAAACTCCCAAACCTGTAAAAGATATTTTTTTGGCTTGTGCAACTAATTCATTCTTTGATTTCATCATTCAAGTCATCTATGGGCCGATCCTAGCCATGGACGACCCCATAGAATATCATAAGCCTAAGGAGTATCAAGTTTCGAGTTTAATAATCTGGGCTATAACTAACTAATTAAAAAAAACCAGCCTTAGGCCAAGTCATCCAATGCTTCAACTAATCGCCAAAGTTATCGGTCCATTAACTGGACTGAGAAAGTTAGTGTGGACGATAAAGTAACCAAGATGATTTCTGATGTTCATCTATGCGAGAGCGATTGTTCCGGTTTTCAAGACTTGAGCAAAGTTTTAATATTTCCGGCTAAGAACAACAGTGTAAAGCAATAATTCAAAGATGAAAATCATGTTGTCCCTGCCCATGTCACCCTCGACCTTATTTATCCAGGCAGTTCTCAAATTCTCGTCGGTTCTCATATCTCATTACAAGAAAATTACTAACTAGTGAGAAAAACATTTGATCACTAACACACATAAAATGGGTGACTAAGGTCTTTTACTGATTAAAATTTGGATGGTTACTATTCGTTATTAAAGTTCTGTCACTAATTTACGTTAGTGACCAAATATGAAAATGATCAATTACTGACAAAACTAGAGTGGTCAATGTGTTTGTGACGAATGTTCACTAAATATTGTAATAACTAATTAAACCGGTGAAGTCGTCACTAACTTGATTAAATTTGTGATCAGGTTAATTAGTGACCACCACGAAATAGGTCATTAGTTGAGTTCAACATACCAGCTCAGTTAATATCCATTACTGACCAAATATGTGGTCACTGACATAAATGGTTGTCAGTGACAAAAAGTGGTAACTAATTAAAAAAATATGAAGAAAAAAGTTTTTCACTAATTTCTACTATATTGTTATCGTATTAAAATCAAAATCTTTTAATTTTATAACGATGAAAATCTAAAATATTAATTACATTAGTATAACATAAAATTCTATCATCTACAATAAAAACAAAATCATTAACTGTATTTATGTATGGATCACTACTTTAATGATGCACCCACAATTGTTTATGAGGAATAACATGTATTATCAGTTATCACACACAACTTGTCCGACACATCTTGGACAGTAACATGTACATAACCATTGTTTTTCACTATTTTAGTCATTGATATTTAAAGTTTGATTATAACTTAAATATGGATTGGGTTCAAGTGAAATGAAGGAAGAAGGGAATAAGGGGCAGGGGTGCCTAGCCTCCCTCAAATCACTGCCAAACCCCAAAGTCATGTAGCAAAATATGATTCTAAAAAAAAGTAATTTGCTTGATACTAGCAAAAATGCATCACCCCCAACCAAACCAAGTGGCCAACCATAATAATTTTTAAATAATTTTTTTATTAAAAGAGTTATATATATATATATATATAAAGAGTTCATACGAGAACGATAATAATTTACGAGAATGCAAGGACAATTCTCGACCAATTATTTTGTACATGAAAATTTTTATGTACAAAATCACGTATGATTAATGTACAAAATCACGTATGATTAATGTACAAAATCACATATGATTCACGTATAAAATTATATATGATTAGCCGCGACTTTTCCCGCGACTTAGCCCACGGAAAAAGTCTCGCGTGTCATTTTTATGCTATTACAAAATCACATGATTTTGTACATGAAAAATATTTCATGTACAAAATGATTGGCTGAGGATTGTTCTCGTATTCTGGTAAATTATTACTGTCCTTGTATGAGCCCGCCCCTATATATATATTGTATAATAAAATACTTAAATAAAAATGTTAAAACAACATATTAAACGTTAAGTTTTGTTTAGTAATGCATAATTCCTTGAATTTTAAGCTTACAAATAACTAGTGTGTATATATATATATAGGGAGGTTCAAATGAGAACTTTGTAAATTTGAAGGAACAAAGGAACACATTGTGGACCACATATGATGTGGGTCCCACACATTAAAAATCATATCTGATTCAATGATGGGCCCCATTGAATCAGATATGATTTTTTAATGTGTGGGACACACATCATATGTGGTCGACAAAGTGTTCTCTTGTTCCTTTAAAGAGGGGGTGTTTTTGTTTGATCCCTCCCCTATATATATATACATATATATATATACATATAGATATATATATATATATACATATATATAGGAAGGTTCAAATGAGAACTTTGCATTTTTAAAGGAATAAAGGGACACTTGTGGATCAAATATGATGTGAGTCCCACATAATATTAAATCATTTATGATTTAATATTAAAGCATAAATGATTTAATATTATGTGGGACCCACATCATATATGGTTATCCCTCCCCTATATATATATATATAGGGACGAGTTCAAATGAGAACTCAAATTTGGTTGTGAACGTGAGAATAAATGAGAGTGCGACACGTGTCCCATTCAAAGAAATATTATAGTATATTTCAGTCTGAATATTGCTTATTTTGACACGTGTCACGCTCTCATTTATTCTCATGTTCACAACCAAATTTGAGTTCGCATTTGAACTTTCCTCTCTCTCTCTCTCTCTATATATATATATATATATATAGGGGTGAGTTTAAATCTGAACCTATCTTTGATTGTGAACATGAGGACGAATCACAACCATCCATTTTAAATCAAATCAAAATACAAGGGAGAAAATTCGCGGTGGCATTTTTGTAAATAAGTGGAAAACTCAGGTCATGGCTTAAATCCTAAATATAACCTGACGATTTAAATAAGAACCAGGCATCATCTTCTTCTCCAAATTTCTTCATAATCTTCCTCAAATTTCTTCATCATCTTCCCCAAATTTCTTCATCATCTTCCCCAAAAGAAATTTTACTTCCGCCCCAAATTTCTTCATCATCTTTCCCAAAATAAATTTTCGCACAAGTTTGTTTTTGTTTTGTGTTCCTCCTTTGAATCACAAGTCTTTTCATTTTCAGATCCATATTCTTTTTCTTGATAAAGTGTAAAAATGTTATTCAAATGTTTTTTCTCTTTTAATATGATTGTTCATCATTTTATCACAGGAAGTTTCTGAATATAAGCATAAAATGTTATTATGCTTATATTCAAACTGAATATAAGCTACAATTATGGGTTTGTATAATTGTAGCTTATATTCAGTTTGAATATAAACTAAAATTATGTGTTTGAATAATTGTAGCTTATATTCAGTCTGAATATAAGCTAAAATATGTGTTTGTATAATTGTAGCTTATATTCAGTCTGAATATAAGCATAACATTTTATGCTTATATTCAGACTGAATATAAGCTAAAATTATGTGTTTGAATAATTGTAGTTTATATTCAGTCTGAATATAAACATAAAATGTTATGCTTATATTCAGTCTGAATATAAGCATAAAATGTTATGCCTTATATTCAGACTGGATATAAGCTAAAATTATGTGTTTGAATAATTTTAGTTTATATTCAGTCTAAATATAAGCATAACATTTTATGTTTATATTCAGAATGAATATAAGCTACAATTATGAGTTTGTATAATTGTAGCTTATATTCAGTATATTAAGTCTGAATATAAGCATTAAAATATTATGCTTATATTCAGTCTGAATATAAGCATAAAATGTTATGTTTATATTCAGACTGAATATAAGCTAAAATTATGTGTTTGAATAATTGTAGTTTATATTCAGTCTGAATATAAGCATAACATTTTATGTTTATATTCAGACTGAATATAAGCTACAATTATGAGTTTATATAATTGTAACTTATATTTAGTCTGAATATAAGCTAAAATTTGAAGTTTAATAATCGTAGCTTATATTCAGTCTGAATATAAGCTACAACTAGTTGTTTGTAAAATTATAGCTTATATTCAGTCTGAATATAAAGACTCTTAGTGCTTATATTCAGTCTGAATATAAGCTACGATTTTACAAACTTCAAAATTTAGCTTATATTCAGTCTGAATATAAGCTACGATTTTACAAACTTCAAAATTTAGCTTATATTCAGTCTGAATATAAGATACGATTATACAAACTTCAATTTTTAACTTATATTTAGACTGAATATATACTACAATCTGGTGTTTTTATAATTTATGTTTATAGATCCAGTCTGAATATAAGATATAGATCGACGCATCTTCAACATTGAAACCAAATTCTAGGTCTGTAATTTCAAAACATGTAACATAATCGCAATCAACAAAAAAAGTAGAATTTTCAACTGGATCACAATCGATTTAATTTCAGAAATCGCAAATCCAATTAATAAAGTTCTTCAGAGCAATGAATCTGATTAATAGAGAAGAAGACGATTAACAGAGAAGAAGACGATTAACAGAGAAGGAAGAAATAAGCGGGAGTGATATCAAAGAGCAGCTTGATTTTTTTTCCAGATATACCCCTCAAGCCACATTTAAAAAGGAGCTTGAATATGGCTTAGATCAAGGGCTATGATCTGTTCTCATGTTCACAATCAAAGATAGGTTCACATTTGAACTTTTCTCTCTATATATATATATATCTATACTACTTTATAAACCAAATTTGTCAAAAGTCTTAAAAACAACTTTTATTGCATAGAGTACTATACAGTAATGCATAAAATCTTAAAGTCTTAAATACAACCTCTATAACATGAAGTACAACATTTTGATGCATATACTCTTTCTATCCGACTTCCCCCCGGTGACCCTTAATTTCCCCAAGAAACGACGATTCACTCTCCCACCAGATATCTATGTTTCCCATATGGAAGATTGATCCTCCCAATATCTGATAAATTGACGATTCAAATCACCATTCTTCTTTCTTCGTCTCATTTCTTTATTAGGGTTTGGATTTGGTAATTATTATTTGGGTTCAGAGATTAGGGTTCATCTTCATCGCTTCCTCTCAGGTAAAAAGAATTTGATTTTTCTATTGACCCATCTCAGGTAATTTCGATCATCTTCTCATTCTGCATTTGTTATTAAATCGAGAAATATGATATAGTTGATCTCAGCTTTATGCTCTAGTTTGTTCTTGTGTTACATGCTGCAAATCATTGTAATATATGTCTACTTTCTTTCTTTCCCGCATAACTGATTAATAGAGTTATGTCCTTGTTAGATGACAACAACATCGATCGAAAAAGTCATCGAGAGGCTACTCAAGGTTTCATCTTTTCGAGTTCTTGTTTGATAGATATGTTGATTTTTAGTGAAGGTCTAATTTGGAATTTTGTAGACTGTTGATGGTAGAAGCAAAGCTTAACAATATGTAGGTTAAGAGAAAGACAACAATTCTTCTCAATTTGATGTAAGTTAAAGTTTTGATGTGCTGCCATAAATCCTGTCGTTGTTAATGACAAAATTTGAACTGCTAAAGGATTAAAAATCAAGGTCTGTAATCTTTATTTGTCTCTTTTTCTTCTAGATGCAGGTTTATTTGCCATGAAAAAGCTAAGCATAATGGTACAGAGAGTTGTTCCCTCAATGGTTTTCTTGAGACTCCTACAATTTACATGGATCATCAAAGCAAAGTTCTGTAACTTTCACTATTGATATTATTAATTTCTCCATGCCTAATAATGATCAGGTTTTTCAATTTATCATCTAAATTTCATAGTTATTCAAGATACCAACAGTGTGTTCAACTTCAAGCTTATTCATTTCCATTGAGGTAATTATTTATCGGTTTCGTTTGTATCTTTGTTTAGAATAAACTCTTACTATTTATCTTTTGCTCCTTATTTAGAGCAAAAGGTAAGTAGATTAGTATGAACACTTCGATAAGACACTTTTTCATATCATTCCTCTTTGCTATCGTATTTCATTTTGTGCGGTTATAAAATTAGATTTCAAAACCTTGATTTTGTGTTGCAAGTTCTTATTTGCAGGATGAAAATGGTGATGAACAAAAATCAAATAGAGCAACCAATTCAAATGCTTCCAATTATTGGCCAAAACGAGCTGGATGTTTATTTTGGTCAAAAGGGATAGAGGTGAAACCATGCAATTTTATATTTTTAATTTAAGCTAGATGTTTGGATGGCCACCCTTTCTATTCAAATATTCAAAATATCATGTGATAAAATTGAATCGTATTTGAAGTTGATTGGTGTAGAGGGAGGTTCAAGGGAAAACGCTAAAAAAAGAGAAAACCGAAGAACAACCTGGGTGGCTTCCATGTGGACGGTATGCATTAATGCATATCGGTAACTTGTAACATGCTTTAGTGAATATTCATCAATGCATCTGTAATGATAGATGCATTGATGCATAGGAACAAAAATTACCGGTATGCATTAGTGCATACCGTCCACATGGAAGCCTCCCAGGGTGTTCTTCAGTTTTCTCTTTTTTTAGCATTTTCCCTTGAACCTCCCTCGATTGGTGTATATGTAATAAATGGTTCTAAAGTTATCATTTATAACTTGTCATTCTTATGCCTTGCACCTTCTGATCGATAATCTTCACTTTTTCCGTGCACTGTATTTGACTAAACTATATTTACACTGTGGATTATTATACAATTTGTATTGCATAGTATTAATAGGTCAATCGGTCGAGACCTAGACGCAAAATACATAATCTGATTCTGCTGTACATTGTTTATGTAATCATATTTTCTATTATCGGAAGATTGCTTATACACTTGCATTATTGCATGTATCTTATACCAATTGTAAAAATGTGAAGGTCCAACTACGTTTAATCTAATTGCTTTGTTTCAAGCTCATTCCTGAAAATAGACTAAATATACATGTTTATCAGGCAGACTATTTTTTGTTTTGCAGCAGTTCTTCAAAAATGCAACAAGGATATACAAAAGAATATGGTTTTTTGCCATTTTATTTGCCTTGAAACTATGTTTTATCTGTTAATGTTTTTTCCTTGCAATTCTATAGTTTTTACCCTTGCAGGTTGAGCGTGCACCAGATGCTTGGAAATCCTTTTGATTTTTGGTAGTGTCTTAATGATATTGAAAGCTGCTTATGCGCTAAGCTTTATGCCAAAAGCCAAATCTTTCCAAACCTCCCCTCCCAATTAAAAATACATTTATGAAAAAACCCTCCAACAAAAACATTCACAATCTATACATGCATATTAATCCACACAGACAATTCTATCCATACATAACTTAATGCAAAACCAACCAAACATCCCCTAAAACTATCCCAGTAAATTCCAACCCTAAAGCGTATGATGTAATCAGACTTGACCTCTATCCCAAATAGTAGAGTAGTTGTTTGATTGTTTCTGATTATTCAGTTTGATTGATGGTTATTTGATTACGGAACTTGATATTTGTATTTTATTCTTGAAAGTACTACCCTGAACATGGTTTTATTCATTTTATGCAGACAGATTTAGAGAATTGGAATTGGATGCTTTACTTACAACTATAGAAGGTATAAATGGTAGAGTAAAACGACACTTGTCTTCTCTGCAACACAAGAGACTCGACCAACGAAGGCAAATCCCGGGGAGGAGGAAGGGCAATCCCAAAGATTTTTATAAAAGTCTTAAAGTCTTAATTACAACTCTATGCATAATATACAACCCATCAATGCTACCTTACCCGACCCTTTCTCTTCCTCTCCTACGTATCCGGCTTCACACCCCTCCCCTTTCCAAGCGACGATTCAATATCCAGGCTGTTACCGCTCCCAAGGAGACGATTCTTCCCTAAATTGATTTCCCCAAGATGGACGATTCAAGATTTTTACCTCTTTACTGGAAATCGATCATAGATGTCAATAAAGAAATAAAGATTAGGGTTCTTATAAGGTTGGTTTTCCACAGATTCGTTCTATCGATCTCTATTCCCTACAGGAATCATACGATGATAACGTTAGGGTTTTCTACATTCTTCAATTATTGATTGCATCTCCATCTTCTTCAGATTTGATTATCCATCGCGACATCTCAGGTAAGGGTTTGTATCGAATTCAAACTCTCCATCTTTTTGATTAGAGAACACGGTTCCTAGCTTCTCCTAATATCTTCAACAGGGTTATATCATTCTGTTCAGTCTTCGTTGTTAAGCCATTATGTTTGGTCATCGTTGTTAAGCCACTCTGTTCAGTCACTGGTTTTACGCCAATAGCCTAAAATCCAAATAAATCGGTTTTTAGTATACGTTTAAGTGTTTTTATTTTATCGATTCTCGCATTTACTAATATTATTTGTCGATTCTCACGGGTTCTAATTTATTGATTATCACAGCCATGCTACAGGCCTACTGCTCATACTCTCTTGATTACTTTTATTTGCCCTTTGGTTGATCTATTCCGTTAAGTTAATGCTCTCGATTCACGCACACAAGTTACTGTTGTATCGATTTCTTCCGTTGCTTTGTCTTTTCAAGTTTTTGATTCTACTACTGCATCAAAATACAAAGTAGGTGATGAAGTTTATAGGCATTTGTTAACATTTTTCTTTCTGTGGCTTTGTCTTTTCAGAATCCTGGAGTTTGCTGGAAACTACTAATAAGAGATTGTTCACAAAATACTTTGCCAGTAAGTGCTTACCAAGTACTAAGAGCGACAATTAGAATAGAGTCTTACCCCGGTAAGTGAGGGTGACGACATCCATCCGGGTAAGCGCTTACGGTGTAAAATTGTTGCATACAATACCGTACCGTTTTGATTTACAACAATCGTATTTGGAACATTCTTGTTTCTCCACATTTACTTATTGTAGTGTCGATTGAATTGCAGGATCACACTCAAGCGAGTTTCTCAACCATAGAAACAATCTTTTCACCTATACTGGAGTCCTTTGACAATGTCATTGAACGAAATATCTACAATTGTGGAGGTAAACATTGAAGTAATCTAGATACCTCACTTGCATATAAGTAACTTCTTTTCACCTTTTTTTTGCAGATAATTGATTTATTTATATGTAAGACACTAAAAGAGTATATTAACCAGAGCACAGTCAAATGCTTTTTATGGTTACGTACAGTTCTTATTCTTAGTTTTGGAGTGTCCTACTTGTGTAGTAATTAGAATTGTTTCTTTAAATTTGTACATTGTCACTTCTTTGCTTACTTCGTTTCGTCATTGTCTCATTGTTACACTTTGAAGTTTCTATTTTCATGTTATTCGAATTTTGCCGATCTTCACAGGGGTTTTGGCTTCTTGATCGATAGAGTTTGATTCTGGATCCTGGGTATGGAAAATGTTGGACGTTGGGATTTTGTAATTCTTGGTTTCTTTCTTAATGATATGTAATTTGGTTTGTTTAATAGACCTTTCTTTGATGATTCTTCTTTTACAAGTTAAAAGGTTTCCGCGGTTTTTTTGCAGTTTGTGTTCAAGTTTTGTGTAATTTTTTATTTCTTCTGTTCTGATTCAGGACATTTGTTGGCTGCAATAAACCTATCGCTTTGGTAGAGATTTTGAGCAACATTCAACCATTCAAGGAAGCGAGGAAGGACAGCCGGTTTGGTTCTTCGATATGTCTATGGTAATTAGAGGCTTTTGTATGAAATCTAATTTTATTGCAGCATGTAAAGAGATTGGGATAGTATTTTTTATAATTTGTAATGATTGTGCAGTACTCCGTGTCTTAAAAGTAATATAACATTTTATTAAAGCATAACACCTTCAAACAGATTTGGGTGTGAAAATAAGATTAATCAGGAAGTTGGAAGTTGGAGATAAAATTGTAGATGGAATCATGAAGATTGATTTTGGTGAAGATGAAACAAATAAAGTTTTATGGAAAATTAGTCTTTGGGAAAATGAAGATGGTGTGAAGAATTGGAAGGTCTGCCTGATGGTTTAATATTTTTTTTGTATTTTTAATTTCCTCAGGAAATCCACATTCCTATTCCGTAGGAATATGATTTGGTTTTTATTTTATTTTTTGAAATCAACCAAGCACCCCCTAATTATAACATTTGTAATCAGTTCGCATACTGTCTTCCGTCCATATATTATTTTTGTCTCCCCACCTTCTAATAGACTGCTTTTTGGTATTCCGTCATCTCAAGCTGAATGGTTCACCGTTTAAAACCAATCAGTTTGAAGATTAAATAATTTGTCCATGAATTTGTCATCTCAAGCTGAATGGTTCACCGTTTAAAACCAATCAGTTTGAAGATTAAATAATTTGTCCATGAATTTGTAAGTCTTGCAAGTAACCTTATCGGATTATTTAGTTTCATGCTTTTTGTAGTATTTGTTTTAGAATTTGGATCAAATAATTTCATTGAAACAAAGTTTGCTTGGCTAAGTGACCCGAGAAAGGTGATGTAAGCTTTGGTCAAAAACGTCTGATTCATGAATTCTCTGTGTTGGGGTGTGGAATTAAAAGGTTTTCTATGGAACTGTGCTTCATGAAGGTTTCAGGTTGCTGGCTTTGCTCCGAATTGAGTGAGGTTTTTGGCCAGGGGCTAAATTCTTGCAGTGTAAGGTTTGCCTCTAGCAAACTTCTTAGTTCTTTTTCTACTGTTAGTGTTGTTTAGGTGGGATGTTTGTGTTGTTAGGCTGCTGCCTATTTTCCATTTTTGGGTCCTGGTTGCATATTGTATTTTGATGGTGTTTTTATTGGTAATAATATTGATGCCTTTATAAAAAAATTGAAACAAAACTTTGCTTGTCAAAAACTTTATCTATTTTTGTTTGAGTATAACATTAAATTCTAACTAAAGAGAAAAAATAATCCATTTGCCTTAGCTTTTGCTTGGATAATCAACAAATTATAAGCTTACAACTTGCAAATCTAAATACAGTTACTAATCTTTCATAAATCGCAATCGGTATGTTTAGCTACAATTATTCAAATTTAACATCCCGCCGCATTGCGCGGGTACACAACTAATATATATATATATATCATTGTAAAGCTCTTTATACTAACTAATAATTGCATTTAATACAGAATAAGCATTGAAACTCACAAAATAATCAACCTTTATCTTTGTTAAAAATATATTACGCCATAAGAACTAAAACAAATTAAAAATTTTAAATATGAAATATTTAAGTTATACTAAAACTTTGAGTAATTAAACAAATTAAACCAAAGAAATATCCCTTTTAGAGTGATTAGAACTATACTTTATTTGGAGCACCTTCTTGGTACAAAAACTTGAAGAAAATGGCACCAAAGTGCTTAAAAATGATGTAAAAACGTAAATAAAACTACATACCTTGATTAGATGATGAGTAGAACTTTTAATCCTTGAAAAAACTTGGATTTTGATGGAGTTAGTGACTAAAATTTGGCTGGAATAAGAGAGAAAAGAGAGGGAGAAGAGAGATGAATGTGTCCTTTGGTTTTTAGAGAGAGAGAGAGGAGGGTTTTTTTTGAATTGAATTGACATATCATCGTCGGCCTAACGTTTCCCTAATTGAATTGACATATTATTCAATAAATGTATTAAATTAATTAGATTATTTCTAAAATATTTATTAAAATGTAACAATATTAAGAAGATTTCTAAAACACAATTTATATCGTGAAATTAAAAAAAAGTACAAAATAATTATTTTTTGAACTAGAAAAATTAAATCACAAGTTTTACGTTTTTTATAAATAAAGTATTTATCTTCAAGAAAAATATCATATTTGTTAAAAAAATGTAACTCTAAAATATTTAATTTGCATACAATTAGTAATGGTAATTTTTTTAAAAGTGATGATGTGAGGAAATTACTAAAAAAAATTAAGATAATTAAAAATAATATAAACTAGGTGAGATATGAATAATCAGAAAAGAAAGTGGGAATTTTAAAAAAAAAAATTACATGAGATTTTTTTTATTAATGTCATGTAATCATATTGACATTTATCCATGTCATCTCATTTAAGCCATGTAAGCAAAAAAAAGTAGGGGTTAACTTGTTTAAAAAGTAACAAGTTACCCATTGTTATAATGGGTAAATTTTTCAAAGTACAATGCTTTAATAAAAAATAATTTGAAAGTACATTGCTGTAATAAGTAAAACTGAAACTACAATTCTATAATAAAGAAATTTATGAAAGTAGGTTGCTATTTTTGCATTTTGCCCTTTTTTAAAAACACAATTTTCGCCCAAAATACACATAAAATATCACTTTTCTCAATTTTTGGCATGTTTCTCAAAATATAAGCCCAAAGGGATTAAATTCTAACAAAAATAAAACGTTTTACATTTGGTATGTTACAAGTTCATATTTTTACATAAATTGGGTATAAATTATAGTATTTGACACTATATTGGACGTTTTAGACAGTTACGGGTCGAAACCGGACATTCTAAGCGACTACCGAAAACGCTAGAAATTTTTCGGTCAATCTACTCTAGCTAACTCTTATTCTTCTAATTTATCTAAAATATCTCTAATAAACTTAATAGGAACTAACCTGGAGGCTCAAATTTTACAGTTGTCACAGACTCACAGTCTCCCCTTGTTAGAGAAATTTCGTGCCAAAATTTAAGAGCTAGCTTTATCCGGGGTGTTCACGAATAGGCTGTGATACTTATGCTTCATCAAATCTTCATGTTTCCATGTATACTCTGGACCATGTTTCGCATTCCAGCGGATTTAATAATAGGGATTTTACTGTGCCTCAACTGTTTAACTTCTCGATCCAGTATCTCGATTGGTTCTTCGACGAAGTGTAACCGATCGTTAATCTGAACGTCGTCCAGGGGTAACACCAATGTTTCATCCATTAAGCATTTCTTTACCGAAAGAAGTCACTATCAAACGCCCTATTAAAGTACCAAAGGTGCGCTCAGCCCAGTGACTAAGAAATGGGTTTGCGCTTGAATTGAAGTGATGAGGTTTTTCGATTCCCCTGGGTGCAATCCACTGACCATCCGATCAACCTGTATTGAACTTAAAACCGTACCAATCTGTATACCAAATTGTATACCATTTTCTCTATCGCTGGGAAGTGGTCTATAATCTAGAGCAAGTTATAAAAACACAATAATGAACTTCCCAATTTACAACATCATCAACATTGTATTAGGGTGTAAATTAAAGAAAAACGTTGATTTTGGCTTCAATCGCCCGATGTTCAAAAACGCTCGCTGCAACCGCCACCGTGGCATAAACCTTGTGTTTCACGCCACATTATGATTGTGACACGTCATGACCTAATGTGCGGTTTTGTTAACACCATATTTGATTTTTCTTAGTCATTTTAATGTTTTATTTGTTTGTTTCAAATGTATAACCTAATTTAAATTTTTTAATATCATTGACTCATCGGACAATAGTAGAAAATATATGTTTATATGTATAATAATTTACATGATATAAAGATTTGTCGTCGTAAATCACGCCTTAAAAAACGTTGTGGCCTCGCCGTGGCTCCTAAGACTCGAGGTTTGATCTCGCCGCCACTGCACGCCATGCCTATTCACAACTCTTAAGGCGTTCGTTATTTTATGCTAACCAGAATGTCTGTTACCAACACTGATTTTATTGCAGGTTTCAAGCATTCATGATCAACATTTGCCTCATTAATTCATCAAAATAACCAACAAGCAATCATCAAAGGCACAACAAAGAATGTCGGTTATCTACATAAAAGCATTTATAGAGATGACCGTGGAACATTCAATGAAAGCACCTATAAAAGGCCAGAAGGACTCAAGAAAGCACATTTACACACAAATATATTCAAGCATTAAAACAATATTGAAGCTACAAAGAGCAATTTACAAGAGCAAATGTTGTCTTACATTATTTTCCACGACAACCACATTTACTTGCTTAGATCGTTGTAGATGTTGTTACTAAGGACAACATCCCTGAATTGACATCCATAGTGCATCGATGATATCCGGAATTGTCTACAGTTTTCTGGCTCGTTAAAGGGTTTCCACATCACCAATTGTTTTGTCTCATTTATTTATTTTGTAGCTAGTCGTGTATATTTCAAAATATTTGATCTTTAGTTTGTGAAATCTCGACAAATTAAGTAACCTTCAATTATCCTGCTTATAATTTTTGGCAAACAGGTTGCACGATCAATTGTCTAACTTTAAAGAGTGTTTTTAACAGGTTTCTCTCACGGGATATTAATTGTTCAAGAAAGTGAATATAAATAAAGCTTCAAACTGGCTTCTAGTACTACCTGGGTACGTATCTTTTTCCATTTTTATCTCTATATTTATGTAATCTACTCGTTATTCTTGTTAAAATATTATTTGGTTGGTTTTTGGTACGTATCTGAACCCCTAAGCTTTGTTACAAATATTGTGCATAAGAAATGAATTGAATTCCTTCCCCAAAAAGGCAAGAAAGTTGCATGACACAATTTCTTGTCCTAGTTATCACCACACAACAAGCATGTTGAATGCACAGGTGAACGACTTTTAGCCAGAAACACAAGCAAATTCCTCAACTCTAACCCTAATTCAACCCAACCTCAATTGTGTGACTAACAAACAACTCTACATGCGTTTTATTTATACAAGTATAGATACATTTTAATCCTATTCACAACTCTGTCGAGATCAATATCAATAATGACCGGCTTGTTTAAAGATGAGCAACCTTGTGAAGCATCAAAAGACGCATCCACAACCAACCGCTCGAAATTTGATCAAGAAACAGGTTCTTCAAATGCATTAGAAAGAGGCCCAGGCGAAGACGTTATAGTTAAAAGTCCGTCTTTCTTATGCTTTCCGCTCCAAATGGACAAAACCCTTGTTAGACAGGTACAAAAACTGTATTAAACCAAGGGAAATTGGCCAAAATAGCCATTCCTCTTATATGAATTGGTCTCTTCACCATTCCTCTGCAATTTAGATACAGTGTCCCTACCTGTAAAGTGGCACATCCCCCACTTGTTGACCTAGCTAAAAGACAAAAAAATTCAAATTCAACCGGTTTAGGAAGTTGTACCTTTGCAATTGCGGAGTCGCAAAGTCGCAATTGCGGACGTGGGTTGAATCTGATAAAAAGAAAATGTCTTTTAGCTAGGTCTGCAAGTTGTGGAGGTAGTGATATTTGGGAAAATCATGGAGAGGAATCGCTAGGAGACCAATTTATGTGTGTGAGGGATGACTATTTTGTCCTATTTTCATTAAAACAATCCCCAAAATTAAATGCATAATTTGAGGGTTTTCATATTGGTCTTGCAGGTTGTAGCAGAAGCTTTGGGGAGTTTTATTGTTATGTTCAGCATTGGTGGGATAATTGCAAGCACAGAATTGATGAGAGGTCAAGTAGGTTTACTAGAATACGCAGTCACGGCGGCATTAGCGGTGATCATGGTGGTTTTTTCTATCGGCCATATTTCGGGTGCTCATGTTAACCCTGCCGTAACGATAGCGTTCGCTACTGTTGGTCCATTTCCGTGGAAAAAGGTGCTTGCTTTACAACATATTTTTCACACCAAATGACTCTTGGAAACCCTATATAGATATATATATATATATATAACCCATAGATTTAATTGTTCTCTTGTTTCATATTTTTTGTGTTTGGAAAAGGTTCCGTTGTATATAGTGGCCCATGTTGCAGGTTCTACCATGGCGACGTACGCAGCAACGTTGGTGTACGGCATGAAACCGGAAGTCATGACCACGAGACCACTTGCGGGATACTCTGCAGCATTCTGGGCGGAATTCATGGCAACGTTCTTTGTATTGTTTCTTACGGCTTCGTTGGTTCATGCACCTCCATCTGTATGTATATCTCTTTCTCTCATTTGTAATTTAAAAAACATGGTTGAGTTCACGAAATGAGACCAATCTGTTTTTGTGAGACCCGTGAAACAAAGTTTTTACGGTTGAAACCTTATGGCAAAACATTGTGAAGTTAAAACAAAATCTAAACGTTCACAGAAAAATGTTACTTTCACAATATTTTCACGTGAAGTTTCAAATATTAAAAAATATCTTAAGAATCTCACCAAAACTGTTTGGTTTCACGTTCATACGAAAAAAAGTCTCTTCTTTTCGCATAGATATGTTGATGATTGATGATAGTTATTATTTGTAATATAATTTCAGGTAACGCAATTTTCTGGATTCATTGTAGCAGTTGGCATTGGGCTTGGAGTCCTAATCACAGCGTAAATCCTATATATATAAATTTGATGCAAAAAACCAAATATAATATATTGGCAACCATCAAAGGGCCTCTGGCCTAGCGATATCGGGGTTTTTACATCATCCTCAAGGTCTCGGGTTCGAGCCTTGGGGGTGGTGGTTTTCCTAAAAATGGTGGAGGAGTGGGGATTTATCCAATAAGGTGAAGGTTCGGGTCCCGCATACTGCCCATACGGATGTCACTGTGGGTCCGAATCACTAACTAATAACTACTAACTTGACGTTCAAAAAAAATTATATTGGCAACCCCCAAAAAATACAAATCATTTGTCCTCAATTAATTACACACGTGTTTTGAATTTCGATTAAGAACAAGAAGGTACTCGAATAAAATTGGATTTATAGGATGTGATCAATAAATAAGCGTCCTAATATAATAAACTTTTTTATAAAAATGAATTTATAGGACTAAAAAATAAAGCATAATATCTAAAGACGTGTATAAGTTTATATAATGCATTTGTCACCTTAACAACTTTTTAGGACATTTATAATAAAAAGACGTTGTATTAGTTATTTAATAGGACAATTGAAAAGGTGTTCTATAAATATAGGACACTTACCAAAGAGCCTTTGGCCTAGCGGTATGTGAGTCCCTTGTCTTATAGGAGGTCGGGGGTTCAAGCCTCACCATAGATGAGGAGAGTGTGTGAGTTTGTTTGTTTATTCCAGTTGCCGTATATAAATATTATATACTTCAAAAAAATAAAAATATAGGACCCTTGTGTTTATAAGACACTTTTTCAAAAAAATGTTCTATAAAATAACTAATGTGACTTTTTTTTTGTTAAAAATGTCCTAACAAATTGGTAAACACACTCAACAGCATCCTATAAACTTATTACAACATCTTTAGACGCTTTATTTTTTATTCATATAAATTATGTATTATAAAATAGTCTATTAAAACGCTTATTCATTACTGATGTCTCCTATAGATCTAATTTTGTTGTAGTCAAGGGATATGAAATCTTAGAATAAAGTTAGGTAACACTTGGGAATTTAGGATTTCATGTATACGTCACCGGTTCAAGTCCCTCCAATGTTTATGTCTATCTATATATATATAAAGGAGGGATCATACGAGAACCACCCCTCTTTAAAGGAACAAAGAAACACATTGTGGACCACATATGATATGGGTCCCACATAAAATTAAATCATTTCTGATTTAATATTAAATCATATTAAATCAGAAATGATTTAATATTATGTAGGACCTATACAATATGGAAGCGTAAACTATCCTATACAATATGGAAGCGTAAAAGTTAATGAGTTACATTTTATTTATTTTTATGTTCAAATTTGAGCTAATAAGTATTTTTATATTTGTCATAGGCCCATTTCAAGTGGATCGATGAACCCGGCAAGGTCACTGGGTCCAGCCATCGTGTCGTTTAACTTCGATGGTTTGTGGATATATCTAACGGCTCCAATACTTGGGTCTATTTCTGGGGCTTTCATGCTTCGCATATTGAAGCCTTGTGCCTCCTCAACCTCCTCTTCCTCCTCCTCGTCTTCTCGGCGCTCTCAGTTTCTTCAACTTGATTAGTTGTAATAATGTATTTATTACATTTGATTGCTTGTTATCTACTTTTTTTTAATTATAATGAACAGGTTGGCCACAAATTATGGTTCCTTTACAATTTTATGTCTCTTTCTATCAAACACTAAGATTCGTTTGATTTGCAGGATTTGATTGGTTTTAGAATTGAATTCCAATACAATCAAATGTTAGTTTGAAGGATTTTCTGGACTTGAAATCCCAGTATTTTATGGAAATCTCGGGATTTCAATGAAATGCCACAAACATAAGTTTTAAAATCTCAATGGTGTGTTGGTATTTCACAAGATTTCGTATGATTTGTGTTTAATAATGTTTTGTCATAATCAATAAATAAGAAATAATTTAATTATTTTTAGAGTAAAGTTCAATTTTGGTCCCTGAGGTTTGTCCATTTCAACGGTTTCCGTCCTTAAAGTTCATTTTAACACTTTTACCCTTCATTTTTGGTGCCTTTCAACAATTTTCGTCCCTCATCCTAACAGCCGTTAATTTTTTCTGTCAAGTCCAATTAAATGAGGGGTATTTTAATTAGTTATTTTACACATTTTAAAATAATTTTCCTGTTTAAAAAAACCTAAAACTTTAGGGATCCGTTGTGCAATTAACTATAACATAATCTATTACTTCTAATAAATAAGTAACATTTTTGGACAAGTGTCACTTCCTGGTGAGCCGTCCTCTCATTTTCCCGCCCATGTTCACTAAACTGGACACGTGTCGCAACGTGGTTATCTGCAAAAAAATGATTTCCGAGTAAACGAAGTCCTAAAAAACCATGAAACATGTATTTATTTGCCGATATATGTAATGTACGGTCACATGAATATTGCCAACATTAATATTTTTCCGTCGATGTTCAATGAATTTTTTTTAATCGGCATAGATGTAATGAAAGATGTAATGAAACATTTTTATTCGGCATAGATGTATGTATCTTCTAACTAATGAAAAAAAAATGTAATGAAACATAAATAAAAAATATTTTTTCTGCATAGACATTTTTATTCGGAATTGGAGTATGTATATTTCTTCTAATCAAACAAAGATGTAATGAAACATTTATATTCGGCATAGACATACTATTGAAATATGTCTGATTTTTTTTTCTAACATACTTGTTTGCCGATATATGTAATGTATGGTAACATGATATTGCCGAAATTAATATTTTTACGTGTATGCTAACTGAAAAATATTTAATCGGCATAGATGTAATGAAAGATGTAATGAAACATTTATATTCGGCATAGATGTATGTATATTACTTCTAACTAATCAAACAAAGATGTAATGACACATAAATGAAAATTATTTAATCGACATAGACATTTTTATTCGGAATAGATGTATGTATATTACTTTTAATCAAACAAAGATGCAATGAAACATTTATGTTCGGCATATATAATCCATGAAGTCATTCAGTGGATTAAACAAATATTTGCATAGGATAATTTGTAAGACTCAATCAACAAGCTAGTAATCCCAATTAAACATGGATATGTTTAAAAATTCTATAAAACATGTATATGTATGGAACATTATACATTAAGTTAAATTTAAATTTCAAATTCCAATAAAATATGGATATACATCGAATTTTAAATTTAAATTATTTTTAATATTTTATATTTCTAATCCGGATAAAACAGGGATATATATCGATGTTATAGTCATTATTATAGCAATTTTTTATAATATCAAATTACTTAGGTTAATTAGGTTAATAAGATAAGTTATAATTTTACCAAATTTGATATAGTAACATATGATTTATATGGTTTAGAATTTTAAATTTAAATTATTTTTAATATTTCATATTTCTGGTTAGAAATCCCGATAAACCAGGGATATATATAGATTAACCAATTTTAAATTTAAATTATTTTTAATGTTTTATATTTCTGGTTAGAAATCCCGATAAAACAGGGATATATCAATGTTATATTCGTTATTATAGCAATTATAGCAATTTTTTATAATATCAAATTATTTAGGTTAATTAGGTTAATAAGATAAGTTATAATTTTACCAATTTTGATATAGTAACATATGATTTATATGGTTTAACAGTTTTTTTATAATATAAATTATTTATGTTAATAAGATAAAGTTATAATTTTATCAAATTTGATATATCAACATCAACATCAACATAGGATACATATGGTTAAAAGTCCCATTACCGCAACGATAATATTGATATAATATTGTTAGTTGTTATCTTTTTTCATGTTTGAACTCTATAAATACGTCCACAAGAAATCATTCAATCCAAGTTTCATAAAGTATCTTTCATCTCTACAATAAGTTATGTCGTCATGAATGCCAATACTACCATCACCCTCATCAACGATCTTAATATTGAGAAAGACGATTTTATTGTCAAAGTAAGGTAATTCGATTGTGGACTCAACCTGATTTCAAGAACGCCGGTCAAATTTATTCAATAGATATGATTAGGATGGATGAACAGGTATGCTACATGTAATATTATTGTAATTATTTTAAACCTTTTATGTATAAAAATTTACACGATTAATGTGTTTTTTTTCAGGGCACTAAAATCAATACCAATGTTCTAAAAAATGTGGTTCAGAAATTCAAAAATCAAATTATTGAAACCGGTTCTTATTTCATAAAAAATACCAGTATTGCAAGGAATGACAATACGTACAAATGTTAGGTCTGAAAAGATTGTATCCGAGATCACAAATATTGAAGACATGAAGGGTCAAAGTGTAAAGTCAACAAAGTCATTAATTAAGGAAGGTTTAATAATAAGGAAAGATTGAATTAGTGTTAGGGTTAAATTAGGATTGTATCAAAATAAGGAAACGTTGTTATCTTGTAATTATGGCAAGTCTATAATATCTATCGTATAGTTTCCTTATCACATTAGTATTCCTAGCAATATAAATAGAGGGCTAGGGCTAGCATTAGAAGAACACATTAATTAGAGAACTTATTGATAGATCATTCATTCATATAATTCTAGAGAGCTTAAGAGAGATATTCATTGTAATCACGACATTCCTTCAAGTTAGATATATGAAATAAGGTTTTCTTCATATTTTTCATGATCAAATACATCGTTACCTGATAATCTGGGATCCACAACAAACTAAGTGACAATCCCAACAAGCTTGCTCTAAATTATAAATCATCTGTTTCTAAATGCTCCGACTTTAAAGGATCTGTTTATGGGTTTTCTTTCGTACCATTTAAAAAAACTTATCTCAAATTCAATTCCTTTGCATACAACCGTTGGTAAGTTTATTGTATTACGTTGATGTTGTAATTTTAGGTATGTTATTCTTTATGAAAATTATGGTTATTATTTTTTATGTAACAGATGTCATTGGTGATGTTGTGTCATATGAGTCTATTGCAAATATTGGCGTAGGGGGTAAATCAAAGAGAATTGTTCAACTTAAAATACAGGACTTGGAGTAAGTAACTTTTGTAGAATTTATATCACTATGTTTTTTAATTTATTCCATCAAAGATTCAGTGTGCTAAAATTCTTAATTTTGTTTATATATTAGGGGAATCAGGCTTGACGTCGCTCTTTGGGGTGAATTTGCTGAACAGTTCAATGATTATGTGACAAATAATAAATGCCATGGAACTGTAATACTTGTAATCCAATTTGCAATGGTTAAGGTTTTTCGAGGTTTGATATACTACAAAAGTCCAATTTGCACTAAAAGAACACATTAATTAGAGAGCTTATTGATAGATCATTCATCCATATCATTCTAGAGAGCTTAAGGGAGATATTCATTGTAATCACGACATTCCTTCAAGTTAGATATATGAAATAAGGTTTTCTTCATTTTTTTTGAAGTATATAATATTTATATACGACAATTGAAATAAACAAATAAACTCACACACCCTCCTCACCTATGGTGAGGTTTGAACCCCCGACCTCCTAGAAGACAAGGGGCTCACATACTGCTAGAAGACAAGGTTTTATTCATATTGTTCATGATCAAATACATCGTTACCTAATAATCTGGGATCCACAATTGGTATCAGAGTCGAACGATCAGAGTTTTGAAGCTGTTTCTAATCGATATCGTGGAAAGCTAGGTAAAAATCTCGACTTTTCTGGTTTTAATTCTTATCGAGTAGCTTTAATCGACATATCTTTAATCTTTTGTTTTGAACTGTGTAGAGGATTTTAATAGCTGCTGTTTGTTCAAAAATTTCGTATAAAATAGCTCGTTTATCCGATTGAGGTATACGATATATCGTTGGAAAGGTATCTGAATATGCTAAAACTTTGTACTTTACGTCCAGAGCTGATTCCAAGTCTATAAGGCTCAAAATAGTGGATATCTATAACCGATACTGTGCAAAAACTAGAACTGCACACTATTTTTATTAAAATCACATAAAATTGGTGTTTGATCCAAATGACATGAATCCAAAGCCATTGTGTTCCTAAGAATCAGTTCTACAACTTTTGTTTAGACCTTAACACCTGGATTGACGCACCTCTTTAAGTCTTGATTCACTCGATAAGTATTCAATCAACTTATCAAAATTCTGTTTTTTTAAAATTAAATTACTTTCGATTATTTTGCATTACTTTTGTTGTTCTCTTACAATAGATAAGTCAGGATCTAGTGACTCCTGCAGCTTTTCTGGTTCGAGAATTCTCAAGTAAACATCATAATTCCGAGTAAGTTTACATTAAACTTAATTAAGAAAATTGGAAACACAAGAACTTAGCTATTCTTTTCTATAAAAAGACTAGATAACTTTGTTACTCTAGATCTTTTAGTCAAGAATACTTTGTTTTTGCTATCTGATCCATCGATTAAAGACAAAAACAGAATTAGATATTTTTTTTTAATTCTTATCGACTCCCTTTATGCATCATCTTTGATTTTTTTTATTTGGCTAGACATAAATTTTTATCGAGCCTTTAAGACTAGATATAAATTTTTATCGAGCCTTTAAGACTAAACATAACTTTTTATCGAGCCTTTAGGAATAGACATAAATTTTTATCGAGCCTTTAAGACTAGACATAAATCTTTATCGAGCCTTTACGACTCAACATAAATTCTTGTCGAGCCCATCCAACTCGACATAAATTGTTGTCGAACCCCTGTTCATTCGAGATAAAGCCACCTAGTTTTCACGAAATCTTAGAAACCATTCAAAACTCACAGATCGACGATCAACTCATCAGGTAACAAGTACTTATTTTTTCTTAAGATGAGTTCTCAAAATCAAATTTCTGAGCTCAAAGCTAAAATTTCTGAACTCGAAGCTAGGCATACAAATAACATGAAAATCCTTGATGAACTTTTAAGAGAACACGTATATCTCAAATCCGATTTTCATAACTTAGAACAAACAAGAAAAACTTTGAAAGATGACAAAGAGTATTTTCAAGCACAAGTCAGCGAGCTTTCAAGAAATAAAAATCATGCGAGGTATGAAGAACTTTGTGAAAGAAAAATCTTGGGTTGATAAAAATAAATTTTGATTTGAAAAACAAAATTTCTGAGTTAGAGAAATTTAAGATTCTGAGACTTACAGTGTTTCTCTTTCAAGTAAAATATCTGAATTCATGACATTTGAGAAAGAAAGGATTTTAACTTCAGATGACAAACACAACTTTGAGGTTGAGTGAAAAAAATTTAAAAGCAATTTTTGAAACTTGTGAACTGACTATTCAAAAACTCACAAAACAAGTCTTGAATTTTGAACAACTTATGGTTTTAGAAAGAAAATCATCTGAAACAAAATGTATGGAGCTATCAAAGAAACTTTTTGAACTTCAGAAAATTCTAGATGATGAAAGAAAAGTGTTTGAGACCAATAAAAGTAATGTTTTGAAGAAAAGTGTTTTAAATTCCGAAAAAAATAACGTTTAGAGATCGATGTTGAGAATAAAAAGAAAATTTTTGAAGGTGAAATTTCTAAACTTTCAAAGAAATTGTCTGAATTACAATCAAATGTTGTGACTGAAAAGAACTTGAGATCTGAATTAAAAAATAAATATGATTTGATTACGGAAGAAAGAGAATATTTATCTGACAAATTCATGAAGCTTGAAAAAGTTTTTGAAGCTAAAACGACTTTTAATTTTAGTTTGTCTGATAAAGAAAGAGACAATCTTTTGTGCAAAATTAGAGAACTTGAAGATGTAATTTCAAAACACAATAAAGAGAAGTCAGTTAAAGTTGAAGTTCTTAAACAGTTTAGTCCTGATACTACTGTTCTTTCTCCACTTGATAATTCATCTGCTTCTGATCTTGTTCTCTCTTATAAAAGTGTTTCAAGTTCAATTTATAAGATAACTCCTCTTTCTACTTATTGTGTCTGTAAGAATAACTATTCTTCAAGTTTTAAATCACATAGTTACTCTAATAGCTCCAAATGATATGGTTCTTCAAATTCTCAGACTCATAATTCTAATCGGTTTCACAATGATTTTGTTGCTAATTCCGGTAATTTCAAGAAATTTAGAATGGTTTGGAGAAAAAAATCAACTACAGATGATAGTGTTGGAAACATGCCACATTCATCTCATGTAATTGATGCAAAATCATTTGTTTCCAAGACTGATTTGCCTTATCCTGTCCAGTCTACCAATCAGCTAATCAGTCTTAGCACCACAAAGGTTTGTTATTCTACTTGCGGCACAAATGATTTTGTTGATCAAAGGTTCGCTCATAAATGGTATGGTACTTATAGTATCCCCAATTCCCCATTTGATTTTTCTAAAGCTAACCTTCAAGGACCCAACAAAGCTTGGGTACCAAAATCTTTTTAATCTATTTTGTAGGTATGTCATGTGCATTCTAAATACTGAATATTCACATCACATGACATGATCATTCAAAAGGTTATGCAGTTTTTGAGAGAGAGTATCATGTTTCACTATTAGCTTCATAGTATCTCAGTTATGGACCTGCTTTTAAATTTTGGCTTCTGAATATCTCAGTTCAGAACCCGTTTTAATTTGCATTATGACCACTTAATACATCAGTTCGGAACTCGAACTTCAATATTTCAATTCTTTGTGTGTGATAGGATTTAGACGTTTCAATGGTCAAACCAAAGCCGGAAGGACCTACCCATGGGAGACATCCCTAGGTTAGATATCTTGAATGGGTATGATTAAAATAACATTGAGTGCTTGTGAGATAAAAGAAAAAATGTGAGAGTGTGACAAGACTTAGAAGAAAATATTTGGTCTTTACCAAACCTAAACAGTTATCCGGGTAGCCACACAAACTATTCATTCTCGATTCTTTGGAGATGAATATTGAACTAGACATGGACCCAATGTCGATAAATTGTGTCACCCCACCCAACTACTCAAGTATCTCACAAAAGATTATTGTTTCATATATCACGGAGATTTAGCATATCATCTATCTATTCTTCACTCGGAAGATTTAGATATTGAAACAAGAAGACACACCTCCGGTCTTCGAACTTCGTATTTTATGCACATTGAGTCTAATTTTGAGCCGAAATATATACAACTGTTTTTTCTACACTTACACGAGTCTTAATGATTCCACAAGCATATCTTTGTGTTTATGCCGGAACAGTTTGAGAATTTATTTTTATAACTTACTTCTGTGATAACTGGAAGTCCTATCAGTGCCAACCCCCTGCCAACACTGAATATAGGCCACTTAATTAAATTTAATTTTGATTTAAGTGATAATAGTTGCTATTTGTGCTTCTATGTTAGCCCTTACCAACGTTTCCACATTCGTGCTTCAACTTACTGTCTTTTGATTCTTCATAATGATTCAAATTCTCCTTCTCATTCTGAGGGGGAGAAATCCTGTATCAAAGACACATTCAACAAACAAGAAAGTCATTATCTCGCAAACTTCATTCCGTATGTTGACTTGATCTGCCTAACCCGATAACCTCAAAGATATCGTAACATTTTGATCCGACATTCTTTTGTCTTTTTCATCATACGACAAGTTCTACTCAAAGAAAGATTTTAGCCTACTACATCACGGCTCCTTCGTATTTCTATTCGTGAACTACATGCTAATGTTAAGGGGGAGCTACGAAGGTTATCAAGTAATCATACTCGTAGGGGGAGCGAAAGATACGAGACGAAGATTTGTTGACAAAATTTCATCGTCTTCAATAGTGCTAATTTACTGAAGTGTAATCTCGAATACAAAGGGGGAGATTGTTAGGTCTGAAAAGATTGTATCCGAGATCACAAGTATTGAAGACATGAAGGGCCAAAGTGTAAAGTCAACAAGGTCATTAATTAAGGAAGGTTTAACAATTTCCTGAAAGATTGAATTAGTGTTAGAGTTGAATTAGGATTGTATCAAAATAAGGAAACGTTGTTATCTTGTAATTATGGCAAGTGTATAATGCCTATCTTATAGTTTCCTTATCACATTAGTAATCCTAGCAATACAAATAGAGGGTTAGGGTTAGCATTAGAAGAACACATTAATTAGAGAACTTATTGATAGATCATTCATTCATATAATTCTAGAGAGCTTAATTCATTCATATAATTACATCATTGTAATCACGACATTCCTTCAAGTTAGATATATGAAATAAGGTTTTCTTCATATTTTTTATGATCAAATACATCGTTACCTGATAATCTGGGATCCATAACAAACTAAGTGATAATCCCAACAAGCTTGCTCTAAATTATAAATCATCTGTTTCTAAATGTTCCGACTTTAAAGGATCTGTTTATGGGTTTTCTTTCGTACCATTTAAAAAAACTTATCTCAAATTCAATTCCTTTGCATACAACCGTTGGTAAGTTTATTGTATTACGTTGATGTTGTAATTTTAGGTATGTTATTCTTTATGAAAATTATGGTTATTATTTTTTATGTAACAGATGTGATTGGTGATGTTGTGTCATATGAGTCTATTGCAAATAGTGGCGTAGAGGGTAAATCAAAGAGAATTGTTCAACTTAAAATACAGGACTTGGAGTAAGTAACTTTTGTAGAATTTATATCACTATGTTTTTTAATTTATTCCATCAAAGATTCAGTGTGTTAAAATTCTTAATTTTGTTTATATATTAGGGGAATCAGGCTTGACGTCGCTCTTTGGGGTGAATTTGCTGAACAGTTCAATGATTATGTGACAAATAATAAATGCCATGGAACTGTAATACTTGTAATCCAATTTGCAATGGTTAAGGTTTTTCGAGGTTTGATATACTACAAAAGTTGAATATTTTTATTTCTTACCCATCTTAAAAATCATATTTTAATGTTTTGTTAACCATTTAATTATATTACAGATAAGTACTCGATTTCTAATTCATTTTGCTGGTACGATGCTTCTTTTGAATAATGATATTCAATAAATCATTGATTTCAGAAATAGGTTAGTGTACAATTTCCATTTGTATTTTAATAAATCCAATAATTCTTATAAAACTAATTATCGTATATGTATTTTTTATATCAGCATTCATCGTTCAGATGTTGAATCAAAATCATCGTTCGGATGTTAAATCCAATAATCCAATTTGCAATGGTTAAGGTTTTTCGAGGTTTGATATACTACAAAAGTTGAATATTTTTATTTCTTACCCATCTTAAAAATCATATTTTAATGTTTTGTTAACCATTTAATTATATTACAGATAAGTACTCGATTTCTAATTCGTTTTGCTGGTACGATGCTTCTTTTGAATAATGATATTCAATAAATCATTGATTTCAGAAATAGGTTAGTGTACAATTTCCATTTGTATTTTAATAAATCCAATAATTCTTATAAAACTAATTATCGTATATGTATTTTTTATATCAGCATTCATCGTTCGGATGTTGAATCAAAATCATCTCATATTTCTGTCATGTCTTCATTATCTTATTCGTATCGTGAAGAATTTTTAGAAAAGAATCAATCTATTAGCATTTCCGATCTTTTCGAGATAACTGAGGTACTTAACAACTTATTATGTTTATATGTTATTTTTATTTTTAATTTTAATTTTATTTTAATTTTAATTTAAACCTCTTTATTTTTTATTATATTAAGCCGAAGTCCTTGGTTATATTGGCTACGATAAAAGCGATCACTAAAAAAGGATCTTGGTATTACATGGGTTGCAAAAGGTGTATGAAAAAGGTTAATCCGTATTACATTTTAACCGAAAAAGATGATAATTCGGGTGGTGTTGAAGAAACCATGAAGTATGAATGTGGTTCGGATAAGTGTAATGGCACAGAGACTAAAGTTTCGCCAAAGTAAGTTCCAATAAATAAATTTTGTTTAAATCAATGTTACTCCCATTTACTTTTATAATATCAAAAAATTATAAAATTCTTAATATTAATATCGTATAATAAATGTAATTTTAGGTTCAAAATTCTTTTACGAGTTCAAGATGATACATCCGCTGTATCATTCACGTTATTTGATCGGGAAGCAAAGAAAGTCCTTGATCACACATCAAATGATTTATATAACAACATGAAAGAGGTAAGCTTATAAATTAATTTATCAAGATTAATATTTGTTGAAGGTATTATAACTAATTTGTTTATATTCGTATTTACACAATTATGTTTTGTGATTAATTAGATTGGGCAGTTGGATATTATTCCCGAAGAGTTTATATTTTACTTGAGCGTAGGTTTGCCTTTAAGCTTGAAGTTACTGACTACAATACAAAAAAAATCTAATTGTTTTGGAATTTCTATATTAACTGATGATGACAACATATTGAATGAGTTGGATGTGAAGATCAACGGTATAAGGGTAATAATATTTAATCTTATTTCTTTAAATCTATAATATATATCGGTTATTATAATCAATATTTTGATATTTTCTATATGTCTTATATAGCCTGCTGATTCCGACTCCGTTAATCTTCAATCAACAGATTTTGGATCGGTTGAAAAGTTAAAGGTAATGTTGAACTTGATTCTTGGTACATATGCAATAACCATTATGAAATACGATACTTACAAGCCAGTTTTAATATAAACCGTAGGATGCTGTATAATGGACTGGTGAAAATGCAACTCCTACAGATGTGGAAAAGACTACTGCCGATAGTCCAATTTCCGAACAAAAGAAATTTCACAAGCATGTGGGTAGTTCAGTGGATTTGAAGCTTGATTTTGAAGACCTTTATGAGACCGATGATCTGAATAAAGGTTCTGTCACCAAGTTAAAAGTACCAGAAGTTGAGAAATGAGTTAAAAAATTATTAGTCTCGTGACTTATTAGCATACATTTTTGATTCCATATTTTATGAATACATTTTTTATTTGGATTTTTGTGATTGATTATTAATTAATTTATTCGGTTATATTTATTCGGTGTCATACATACTAATCTTAATTATTTGATACTTTTTTTTAAATTTATTTGGTCTTACTTATTTTGTATCATACATACGTATTCTGTATTATTAGATTCATTTATAACATTTTTTATTTTATTAAATATTTTTATATTTTTTACAACGTTACTTTTTATTCCGTTGAAGATATAGAATGTGGGTCAAGTTAAATGAATTTATATTACCTTATGTTATTATCATTGATTATATTTTTTATAAAATAGGTTATGTTTTAAACAATAATAAAATTAAATCTATACATATATTGTTAGGTCTATTATTTTAATTGTGACAAAATAAGGAAAAAATATGCTTTAATTGTAAAAGCAAGTTTATAATTCTTTAAACTCTTTCCTTTCTTAATTAGATTAGACCTTTCAATATAAATAGGAGTCTAGGGTATCATTAAATGTGTCGATTAACATAGAGCTAAATTCAGATTATACTTTCATTGTAATCGATATTAAAGTGAGTACGACTACGGATATTCTCTAAAATCACTTTGTTCGTATTGCTTTAATTGTGTTCTTAATTATATCATTGTGCTTACTGTTTCTGGGATCAACAAGTGGTATCAGAGCCGACGATCAGAGTTCTTTTCCGATTTTCTGAAGTTTTTCACGAAACAGAAGGTAAATCCTCGATTACTGCTTTCTTGAATTTTTCTCGAATCAAACTAAACAATGTTTCACCCGATAAAAAGTCTGATGTGTGTTTTCTCGATCCTTACTTCTTTCGTTTGAATATTTATCGAGTTCATTCTACCCGATAAAAACTTATATTCTGTTTAAGATTTGTTTTTCCTCGATTCAGACTTCTGTCACATGGATTTTTGTCGATTCAGATTGTGTTAATCTTGATATTCTGTCAAAATTAGTTAATTTGTTTTTAATTAAAATTATTCTAGTTTATTTTAATTACTTTTGAAATTCTTTACATAAGAAAACTCAGGAACTAGTGACTATTGCAGCTTTTCTTACTAAAGAATTATCTAGTAATAATCATAAACTCTAGTAATTTTGATTTTTTTTTCTGATCAAATAAGAAACTCGAAAACTTAGACATTCTTGTCCATAAAAAGACTTGTTCTTTTTAGTCAAGAACCCTATTGTTTTTGGTTTCTGGTTTTATCATTTAAAGAGAATTCAGATTAAGTATTCTTGATTTTTTATCGAGACATTCCTAATCGACAAAGATTTATTTATCGAGTCCTCTGGTATCGATATATATCTTCTTATCGATTCTGTTTCTGTCAAGACAAAAGATTTTTTTTCGGAGAAAACTTAGTTATCAATTCCTTGTGAGCAATAATTTCCTGTTTATTGATTCAAAAATTCTTCTTTAAGATTTTTTATCGAGTCCACGTTACCCGAGAAAACCTCTTATATACCACTCGATAAAATTTTTTATCGATCATTTGTCACCCGAGAAAAACATTCTTATCGATTCTTTGTCAATCGAGAAAACCTTTCTGTTTCATAAAACACCTCAGAAAATTACCAAAAACTCATTGATCGAGATCTTCAAAACAAAAGTACAATGACCACTCGCGAAGCAATGACAATTGGTTCAGATACAAAACCGCCTATTTTGTTCCCCGAAGAATATTCTAAATGGAATGACCGCTTCCTTGACTTTATTGAACGTCATGATTTCGCCGATGAAATCATGCATTCAATCAATGAAGGCCCTCTTCCGGCCAACCCAAATGCAGAACCTCCCCTCCCTGCTCGACAAGATGTCAAACCTAAATCTGCATATGATGAAAACGAAAAGAGAATCATGAGAGGAGATCAACTTGCTAGATCATATCTCCTCATAAGCATCCCGAACGATATCTATATGAGTATCGACAGCCACAAACGAAATGCCAAAGCCATGTGGGAAGAAATAGAAAAATTCATGCTTGGCACAAAAATCGGGACCCAGCTCAAAGTTACAAATTGCATCTCTCAGTATGAGGACTTCAAAGCAAAAGAAGGTGAAAAACTCACGGTCACCTACTCCCGGTTCGTGCACTTAGTAAATAAACTAAGCAAAAATGAAATTCGCAAAACAAAGATCGAGAACAGCGTAAAGTTTGTAAGCAACTTGCTGCCTGAATGGCATAGATTTTCCAATCAAATTAAACACAACAAATATCTTGCTGATCTCGATCTACATGAAGTCTATGAAACCCTCCTTCAAGATGAAGAAGAAGTGATCGAAGCCATGGAAGCCAACCAAAAGATCAAAAAGTCTTCTGATCCCATAGCTCTAGTTGCAAAAGCTAGCCCCGTCACTTCTCATAACTCTCCTCAAGAGGCTATTTCCGAACTGGAAGATGAAGACTTTGATTATGATCCGGACATTGCTCAATTCCAACAACAGTTGGCGCTCCTCACAAGAGACTTTCAACAAAAGTTTTCCCGTCGCTCTAACCCAAATCAACAACGGTATGCTTCGGGTAACAAGAATTATGAGCGAAAGACAATTTTCGAAGCAAAATCAAGAGAGCAACGTCCGCCAGTTAAACCGGAAGATAAATTCAAGGGTGAAAAGAGTTTATGCTACAACTGCGGGAAGACCTGTCACTATGCCCGTGAATGCAAAAAGCCAGTCGTCAAAGATTCAAACTACTTCACATACAAGTTGATGTTGGCTAAACAAAAGGAGGCCGACAAAGTTCTTATGGCAGAAGATGAACAATGGCTCAACCAAGGCAACGATGATGATGATGAGGAAAACGATGTCCAAGCACACTTCAGTCTGACGGCTTATTGTGATGATTCCCCTTCCAACGCTTCCGACTTCACTCCCGAGGTAAGCCATTCTGACTATGACGCTTTCGTTTCTCAAATGCATGATATGATGCTTAAATTAAAAGAATTACAATCTAAGTTAAAAACCGAGAAACTCTTGGTTTCCAACTTAGAAGCACGCTTAGAAAATAATCGTAATCAATTGCTAATTTACCAAGCCGAATTTGCCACATCTCAAAGTATTGCACACAATCGTCAAACGGAGAAAACTGCTTTTCAAGACGAGAACACTATTTTAAAACAACAAATCTCGGATCTCACACTTCAACTTAACAAATCTAAAAAGGAGACCGCAGACTTTTCATCAAAATACGAATTTGTAAGTTTTCAAAGAAAAGACCTCTTGGAAAAACTCAAAGATTTAGAACTAAAACTCTATAAAATTGGACAAACTGAGCACACAATTCACTTAAACATTCCAAAGGAGTTAAGTTCAAAAGCTGGATTAGGATTTGATAATCCAAAACATCTAGAAAAGGCCATCTATAATACTCTGACTATATATAAATTCAAATATCTGAACCTTGGTCCAGAATACAAAATTTTTTGTATGAAGTCGGAGTCCAACGTCGAAGATATGGAATATCGGAAAAGACAAAACAAGAATTTTCATCTAATTCCTTTCTGCTATCCCCAAAAGATAGAAGAGGAATCTTCAAAAACAACTCTTCCAAATGACTATTTTCCCTCGTATTCTGACGAAGAACTTCAAAATAAAATTCCTGAGTGTAAACCTTACATTCCCACTCTATTTTTAGAAAAACAAATTGTTCAACTTGAAAAAATGTTGGAACTCGAACTTCTTCGTCGGACAAGGAAAAAGAGGCATTAATCGCTAAAATCCAAACATTAGATAACAAAATAAATCAAAACCCCGAAGTTGACACAACTTCAAATATTTCTTCTTGTAAAGCCTTTGTCAGCTCTTATCTGGATGATTGTGATTTTTCATACTTCCCGATTGATCCAAACCACTTTCCTCCAAAACAAAAATGTTCTCTCACAAAAGAACAAATAGATAGGGAATTAGATGATCTTGAGACAAAGAGCTTTTCGGATACCAATTCTAATCTTTCTTTACTTAAAGCCAACGAATGTTTAAACGATTTAAATGTTGAATTTGACTTTAATCCGACTCTTCCAACTCATACGGAATTTTTGGACAAAGGTAAAAAGCCAATTGAATCAGTTTTGCTTCCAGAAAATCCAAATGAGTGTTCTACAAGTCAAACAATTGACAATCCGGTCAAACACACAAATCAACATAAATTTCTTCCAAAAAGTACTAACATGCGTCCTACTAATGTTTCAGATGTTCATACTTTAAAGACCAAACAAGTTTGGATTGAAAAAGGCAAAAGCTCTCCAAAGTCATCATCTCGCAATAAAGACAAATTTTTGTTTACAAATTCTACTTATGTCAAAAGACGAAAACATCAACTTTTATTTCCATATACTATTCATTCGTTTCGACATTTCATTAAGTTTTCACGTAATCAAATTTGTTGCTCAAATTGCGGTGTGAATGACTTTGTGCGCTTAAATTCATTTGATTATGGTTGTGATTATTTTCCAAACATGCATAATTCTTATAATTTTCATCATAATTCTTTTTCTCTTCCACCTGTTTATAAATGGGTTCCTAAAAGGACCATGACTAACGATCTTAAGTCCCACTTCAGGTGGGTACCCAAAGGTACAAAGTCAACTAACCCCGAAGGACCCATTTACAAATGGGTAACTAAATCTACCTGATTTTGTGCAGATCGGTCATGTGTGGTACTTAGATTCTGGTTGCTCCAAACACATGATCGGACAAAAGGAGCTGCTTGCCAATTACAAGGAGAAAAAGGGCGGATTCGTTAAATTTGACAACAATCATTTAGCACCCATCCAAGGACATGGTGACATCATTAACAACAACCTCACCATTTCAAATGTCTCCTATGTCCAAGGCCTGAGCCATAATTTGCTAAGTATTGGAAAATTCTGTGACAAACAACTTGAAGTCAATTTTCGACCCGAAAGATGCTGCGTACGAACCTTCGACGGAAAAAAAATATTGGTTGGCACACGCAAATCCAATCTCTACACCATTGATCTTTCCCAAGTGACCGCTCCTTCCAACGTTTGTCAGATCTCAAATGTCTCTAATCCGAAGACGTGGTTATGGCACCGAAGGCTTTCTCACTTAAACTTCAAGAACATCAATCACCTCTCCATCAACGGATTAGTCACCGGCCTACCTTCGATGAAATTTGACAAACCACACTTATGTGACGCCTGCGAGATGGGAAAGATGAAGAAGGTTTCTCACAAACCTAAGGTGGTTCATAGCACAACTCGACCCCTTCAACTCATCCATATGGATTTGTGTGGCCCGATGGGGACTCAAAGTATTCATGGTAAGAAGTATGTTCTAGTTATGGTTGACGATTTTTCTCGCTTTACGTGGGTTAAATTTCTTCGCTCCAAAGATGAGACTCCCGAAACCATTATTACGTTCCTGAAATCTATTCAAGTTAAAATAGAACTTACCGCTCAAACCATCCGCACTGATAATGGAACCGAATTAAAAAATCGTTCACTTGACGGTTATCTCGAATCGGTGGGAATTTCACACACATTTTCTGCGGCTCGTACTCCGCAACAAAATGGTGTGGTCGATCGCCGGAATCGCACACTTGTTGAAGCATCCCGCACTATGCTCACTTTTTCCAAACTGCCACTCTACCTCTGGGCCGAAGCAGTCAATACCGCCTGCTACACTCAAAACGGTTCCATCATCAACAAGCGCTTCAACAAGACACCATATCATTTGGTCTACAATCGCATCCCTTCCATCGATCATCTCCAAACCTTTGGTGTTTGCTGCTTTGTTCTCAATGAAAAAGAAGATCGTGGTAAACTCAAGCCAAAGGCCGATGAGGCTTATTTTCTTGGCTACTCTCCAAATGCATCAGCATATCAGGTCTACATGAAAATTGCTCGGCGTGTCACAGAAAGCGTCAATATTCAGTTTGATCCTAAAGCCGAAATGACTCCTGAACACGACAATTCTGGACCCGCGCTCACCGATATATTATCTTCCGATCACTTCCGTTTGGAACCTGCACCAAACCCCGATCAACCTTCTACATCCAAAGCTATTACTTCCGATCTGGATGATTTATTCGTGTACTTTTACTCGGACTACTTTGGTTCTTACACTAATATTCCGAATCAGATCACTCCACCTATCTTGGAGGTTGCCGAGACTACCAATCTTACTGGACCGCCAGTTTCTACTAACAACATCTCAACTGCTGCAACTTCAAGCTCATCTACATCCGCTCCTATCGCTCAATCTGATGCTCTTCCCGCTCATACTGCTGCTCCTACAAATGCTCAACCGAGTTCCAATCCGCTCCTTACTGCACCGACATCCTCTCCCCCACCATCAACCTCATCCCCCACGGATGTTTCTAGTTCCACAAGATCCTTTGACGTACCTCCAGCCCAAGAATCAGTTCAAGATCTCCAACTCGGTACTTATGCTGATCCTACCCCCGACCCAAATGCATTTCAACCGCTTCCGTATACCACCAAATGGGTCCGATCTCATCCAGCAAATCAGATTATTGGAGATCCAACCAGACGAGTCTCAACGCGTTCCGCCTCGGCCAACGATTGTTTGTTCTCTTCTTTTCTAAGCAAGATTGAACCCACATCCATTCAAGAAGCAATGAATGATCCTGATTGGATTGTGGCCATGCAAGACGAACTCAATCAGTTTGAAAGCTTGAAAGTATGGCGCCTCGTTCCTCGTCCACAACACAAAACCATCATCGGTACCAAATGGATTTTCAAAAACAAACAAGATGAAGATGGGGTTGTCATACGCAACAAAGCCCGGCTTGTAGCAAAAGGATACCGCCAACAAGAAGGGATTGATTATGACGAGACATTTGCGCCCGTGGCCTGTATTGAAGCAATTCGAATGTTCTTAGCATACGCGGCTCACAAGAATTTTGTGGTCTTTCAAATGGACGTCAAAACGGCCTTCTTGAATGGGGTTCTGCGCGAAGAAGTCTACGTATCCCAACCGGACGGGTTTGTCGATCCTTTAAAGCCAAATCATGTTTACGTTCTCGACAAGGCTCTTTATGGCTTAAAACAAGCACCGCGTGCATGGTACGACAGCTTGTCTGTCTATTTAGTGAAAAATGGATACTCCAAAGGTAAAATCGATCCAACTCTTTTCATTAAAAGGGAAGACGGTGATATTATGTTTATTCAGATCTATGTGGACGACATTATCTTCGGTTCAACTAACCCTCATCAATGCAAGGAGTTCTCCGAACTCATGATTGCAAAATTCAATATGAGAATGATGGGAATGATGAATTTTTTCCTCGGCCTTCAAATAAAACAATTTTCAACGGGAATATTCATCAACTAATCGAAATACATCTCGGACATGTTACGAAAATATAACATGACGTCATGTACACCGATTGGTACACCCATGTTTCCGAGTTCAAAATTACACGCTGATCCCTTGGGAAAAGCGGTGGATTCTAAACACTACCGGGGCATGGTTGGTTCCTTAATGTATCTAACGGCTAGTCGATCGGACATAATGTTTGCCACATGTCTATGCGCTAGATATCAAGCATCTCCAAAGGAATCTCACCTTAGTGCTATCAAACGTATTTTTCGGTATTTAAAAGGTACTATTGATCTTGGCCTATGGTATCCCAAGGATACGGGTTTCGAACTAACTGCCTTTTCAGATTCCGATCATGCCGGGTGCATGCTTGATCGTAAAAGCACATCGGGTCACATTCAATTCCTAGGCCATAAACTGGTAAGTTGGTCCTCGAAAAAGCAAGCTTGCGTCTCCATTTCTACTGCAGAAGCCGAATACATAGCTGCCGCAAGTTGCTGTTCTCAAGTACTGTGGATGCACACACAGCTCAAGGACTATGGATTCTGGTTTGATAAGATTCATATCTATTTTGACTCCAAAAGCGCCATCGCCATCTCAAGCAATCCTGTCCAACATACGAAGACTAAACATATCGACGTACGGTATCATTTCATTAAAGACCATGTCGAAAGAGGTACGATTGAATTATACTTTGTCAATACAGAACTACAGCTTGCCGACCTGTTCACCAAGGCCTTGGATGAGAAACGCTTCCAGTTCCTACTGTCCAAGTTGGGCATGCTGAATCTTAAAACCTGATTTTCTAAATCAGCTCTTTACAAAATACACAAAACGTCTATCCAAGTTTTACAAAATACACCTGATTCTCGTTTATTGGTTTTTGAAATTACTTTACAGTTCTGCATTTTCATCGTTTTTTCTTTCTTTCTTTCCTTTCGACTATGTTTTTGCCTAACCAGTTCAGTTTTTGAGGGGGAGCGACAAGGTACGTTTTTACTATCTCACGATTATAGGGGGAGCAAAGTTTTCTTATTTCACGGGGGAGCACGAATTTAATCTTTGAAATCAAAACAGACTTAGTTTAAAAATCAGAATCCAAAGTTATCGACACCTAAATGGCCCAATAAAATTAGTTTTGCCGACCATGCTTGGCCCGACAAAAAGAACGATCGACATCTTGCTGATGTCATCCACTTTCTCGGCCAAATGAATGCTTGCCACGTGTCATCACCCGATGACCCACTATTTATATCTCGGGCCCCACTCTCATTCCTTTACTTTTCAAACAAGTTTTGATTTTCCCTCTCTCTCTCTAAAACCCTTCGACTACCTAAGTTCTAGAAATTAATTTCTCAAATCCTCGAGTTTTAGGAATCAGAATACACCACCAGGTTCGCAATCTTCTCTTTATCATCTTTAGATCTTGGAGTTTTTACTTTCATACATAACATGCTTCTGTTTTGATCATTCAACTGTTCGGTTTTCTACAAATACCCTGGTTTTTCCGAGCTTTAATTACTGTCTGTAAATTTTTAGGGTTTATTTTATGCTTATTTGATTTAGTTAATCTTTAGATTTGTTCCCTATCACTAATCGCACCTAGCAATAGGCTTTGCTATAGTTTTTAGGCCATTTTGTTTTGGATCTGATCACTTACGTTTTGCTTTATGTTTTTTTTTAGTTTTTATCGATCCCTAAAGACAAGACTTGGATGTTTGTCGGGTCCTCAAGGTTGATAAAGAACATCTTCCAAAAAAAAAATCCTAAGTTTTTTTTATCGACCCTTAGGACCCGACATAAATTATTATCGAGTCTTATAGGATCGATAACCTTTCATTCAAAAATCCCAAGTGTTGTTTATCGACCCTTAAGGACCCGACATAAATTCTTATCGAGTCTTATAGGTTCGATAAACCGATCTTCAAATAATTCTAAGTATTTGTTATCGACCCTCAAAGACCCAACATAAATTTTTATCGAGTCTTATCGGTTCGATAATTTTGTTCTTCAAATGCCCAAGTACTTTTCTCGACCCTTTAGGTCTCGACATAAATTTTTTGTCGACATTCTAAGGATCGATAAAATTACTTCATCTTCTCAAAGTATCTTTTTATCACTCGATTTTTTTGTGGTTCTCGAGTCCTCATGACCCGACATCTTCTTTGTCAATTCTCACAGGTTTGATCCTACAAAACTTTACCAAGTCTTTTCATCGATCCTATAGCAATCGATAAAACTGCTTATCAACTCCAATGGACTCGATATTCAAGCTTATCGATTCCTTAGGACTCGACATCCAGACTTGATTTTTTAGCCTGCTTTCATCCTTAGTACTGACTTTTCCTATAATTTGCTAACTGTTTCCCTTTAGTTCTAATAGCGGTCATCAATGATCCGAACATTTCCGACGATGAACATCCCATGCCGTTTGAACGATCCACAAAACCCAGTACCAACGCGGTCAACTGGGATGAAATCTTGATGCCTAAAGCACAACTTCGAAAAATCAAACCAAACAACCACCGTCTTGATTTTGGCATCACAATCGAACACCAAGTCATCATCGATATCCTTCAACGCCATCCACTTCGATATGCCTTTGCTTTGGACCATCCGGTACCCTGTTCTATCTCCAGCAATTCTGGTATACGTTAACATACCATCCGGATGACGGTGATCACCACTTTACTGCCAAAATCGACGATTTTGTCACCCGCTTAACACCCTCTCGAATTCGTCGAATCCTCCGCCTGCCTGTTGCCACCGAGGAACACCCATATGAAACTTTTGCAACTGAAGAACAACTTTGTGCCGACATCCGAGCCCTTGGGTACAACTCACCCGAACCCCTCACAAGCCCCGGCCATTTCAAACGCATGTATCTGCCTCACATATGGTTTTCACTGTTCACCATTGTTAATCGATGTCTGACTAGCAAACACACTGCATGGACAAGGCCAATACTGCAGCCTTACAAATGTTTCACGGTATAGCTTTCAAATGTCACTATGATTACGCGATGCTCATCTGGGCGGACTTTGTGTAGCTAGTTGAAGACAAGTCAAATTATCGTGATCGTGCCTTCGTACCCTTTCAACGGTTCCTTCAGTTATTTATTCATGCCATGCTGTCATCCAAACCCGATATACCTCGACGAACAGGATCACCGTTGGGACCAACCAATTTGCTAAAATTCCTCAAGCTCAATGACCGACACTTTGAATTCGTCATGCCTATCCCTGAAGTCCTTCTCGCTTATGCTGGTCAGAATGCACCGAGTGTGATAGCTTATAGGGAGAGACACGGCTTAATGGCTCAACCACCTTTGGTTGTGCCTACCCAAGAGCCAATCCACGAGGAACATATTGTGCAAGAAGAGGGTCCTAGGGTAGATGAGCAGGTTCAGGATCATGGGGATCCTGAACAGGGTGATGAGCGTATTGTAAGGGGAAATGACGAGGGCGGTGCACCTGATCAGCCAATCCCAACAACCGTTGCCCCATCCATCCCAATACCACCACCCACTAACCCACGAGCGGCTTCTACTTCCCGATCTGCTCCACGTTTCAAGATGCTCGTTAGCCGCAACCGTGTTCTCCCACGACCTTCATCATCCGATGAAGATGAATCCGATACTCAACCCCTTTCCCGCTGTCCAAGAACTGCCACCATCGAAGAACAAGCTCTTAGCCGCATTGGTACACAACCACCGTTATCCGATTCTACTTCAGACACTAATGAACAACCTACTACAACCAATGTTGAACATAATGAGCCAAATGAACCCTTCGCCTTTGAAGCAGATCAAGAACTTGATGAGCCGAATGAACCTTTTGACTTTGAAGCAGATCAAGTCTCTGGTTCGATGTCTGACATCTTCACCGAACCTTTTACTGGAGAGATAAGGAGAGAGGAGGGAGGATTAGTTGAAAAAGAAAGCGTGAGCGTGAGCGATGGGACGAGAAAAACTATAGTGAGCGCGAGACCAGATTCCCCCATCCAGGTAACCGCGTCAACTAGCCCTACTCATTCGTTGGGTATGACTAGTGGACAAGAGGCTGTGGACCTAGCAGCGCACATGCACGCCCCCCCTAGCCACTCTGAAGGCTCCCAACAGCCAACAATTTCAAATATACTCGTGAGTCTAGCTCCTTATCTAGCTCCCCTCCATTCGGGAGGCACAACTATTGAAACAAGAGGCAATAGCTCACTTGCTTCGACTTTGATTGTATGCACTTCGAGTCTAGAGCCAATTAGGGAACACGTGTCTACACTCACTGAGAGCCTTCGTGGCCCAGTCGGAACTCCCATAGTGATGTCCATTCCGGACATTTCACGAGGATTGGGAGGAAATCCTACCAGTGCTACATCTATGCTAACACTGAACGTAGGTCATACAGTTTTTTCAACTGTCATGTCAACGGGTAATCTAAGTGATCCCGGTGTTTCCCAAACAGGTACCTCGACTCCAGCTTTTACTATTCCCCCCACTGCTCAAGCGCTTATAGACACTCAGTTACAACGAGCAAGAGCCACTTTGAACGAACATGCTGCCCTTATGACTGCTGAAAGAGAAGTATTTGTTCGAGAGATACGTGCTGCTGCTCGCTCCAGTCAAAATCAGGCTAGTTCCTCCAGACCCAGCAGCAGTCGCACCCTTCCACCGCAGCCACAGTATCCGAATCCAACCCCAGACCCCCGCAATCGGCCTCCCTCACCACATCGATATGAGTACAACAATGATGAGCTCATGTCGATGTTATATGCTAATTTGCTTGCCAAAGCCACTTCTCGGGGTCAACCGAAAGATTCTTTAATGGGTCTACTGAGGCGAAATCTGGAAATCCCCACCGTCACAAAATATGAATTTGAACTGTTTAAAGCTGATATGGAACAACAGTTAAGTGATTTGCACACGTCTCAGGAACGACATCATGATGAACTTCTGGGTGCCATCACCGCTCTACACATCGAAATTCAAGAAACTTGTCGACCGGTTGTTTCCGTTTCTTCTCCTAGACCTCGACCTGATCAGGACGATCCGAGCTCGGCTCCAAATCGCCCTGAGGGGTGTCCCAAGATCACGTTCTAGACCATTTGCTACAACTTCTACTGCACCATCTGCGCCATCATCCCATGAAAGACAGCATACTTCAACGACTCAAGAAGTCAATACACCAACGGTTGAAAAGCCTGCGGTAGATATTGAATTCGAGAGCACATCTGAAGCTGCCAAACCGGAATCAAATGAAGAAACAACTAATGTTGAACCGGAATTAAATGAAGCAACAGTTGATGTTCAAAATTTGAGGAACTCTATGAAGCACTGGTTTAAAGATCCATATGAACCGGTTCTCCAAGAGCAAGATTATCTGAACTTGAAGCACGCAATAAAGAATTACTCTTCAAGAGATCAAAATGAACCGAGACTGTTACCTCATCAAATTCGGTGGCAAAGAATATTCAGAAAGAATAAGAGACCTGAAGACTTGGCGCACATTCATTTAGTGATGGAGATGGATCCAACTCAAGTCAGAGAGTATGTTCACATCTTGAAAATGAGAGCTCAAAAACCATCCGATGTAGTCTCTCGACATCGAATAATTGGGATTATGCAGATTGGTTCTGATAGAGTCTTTCAAGCCGAGTATCCAACCTTCAAAGTCCGAAGAGAAGATGGTAAAGTATATTCCTTTTCCGAAGCTGATTTTTCTAACCTTGATATCTTGGATTTTGAAACGTTGTATCACGACTTAAGAGACAAGAAGCGAAGAAATGAGGATGAACAACGAGCACTAAGAGCGTTGGTGTGTCACATTCAAAAAGAACTCAGATACAGCTATCTTCATGATTTGCAACGAGGAATTGAAAGTGAATAAAAGAAGATTCATATCACCAAGCCTAATCAAACAATTCCTGAGTTGGATAAGTATGATGTTACAATTGTTCTGTCATACCCAGCTCACGGAGTTGTATGGATGCACATGAGAGGCGAAAAGGGATTTCTGAGATTTGATGAAGTGGCTGCCTATTCTGACGGAACACTATGGGGAATTAGAAACAGATTAGCTTCGGAGATTGCTACTGACAAGAAGAGTACAACAAGGATGAGCTCAACCAGAAGAAATTCTCTATTGGAAGCTATCAGATTAATTGACGAAAGGATCATGTTTCGTCAGACTTTGAGAAGATTTGAAGGCATATTCGAGCTGAAGAAGTAAAAACTTATTTTGCCACAAAGGAGGAGATTGTTAGGTCTATTATTTTAATTGTGACAAAATAAGGAAAGGATATGCTTTAATTGTAAAAGGAAGTTTATAATTCCTTAAACTCTTTCCTTCCTTAATTAGATTAGACCTTTCAATAAAAATAGGAGTCTAGGGTATCATTAAATGTGTCGATTAACATAGAGCTAAATTCAGATTATACTTTCATTGTAATCGATATTAAAGTGAGATATACGACTACGGATATTCTCTAAAATCACTTTGTTCGTATTGCTTTAATCGTGTTCTTAATTATATCATTGTGCTTACTGTTTCTGGGATCAACATATATATAATCTTAAATTAATAATTATACAACAGATTGAATGAAATAATATTTGTGATAGAAATAACAATAAAAAATATATTTCGTATGATGTTAGATTTTGTCGGCGGATACGTTAAAGTTAAACTTAAATGAAACATAATAAAGAGACACAATCTAGAACAAACATTAACAATACATATGCATTTAATGGGTAATATGGTCATCAAAAATATCATCATACAAAGTAATACCCCCGAACAAAAAGGGTGCAATATCTACATCTGCTAATCATTGTTGGACGTTGTTGATGTCGTCAATCGCCCTGCAATTACATGCAATGTTTATTGCATCAAGTTTTTGCTTCAATGTTTTGTTTTCAATCTGAAACATCATTGATAGTTGCGATGCAACATCCTTTTGATTAGTCAGATCTTTTTTCTCTTTATTAAGTTTTTTCACTTCCATCTTCAGATTATGGATGTCTTTCAGAAGTAGTGTATTATATCTTCCTAGGAGGTCGATAAAAGATTGAGGGTATGTTGCATTTTCTGTTGCAGGCATGACAGATGATGATGAAGACGCCATTGAATGATATATGATAAATGGACTTTGCAAATGAGAAGATAAGTTCAAATGGTTTGCTTTGAGGGTTTATTTATACCATGAATAAGTAGCAAATCATTAAGTGATTCTTTAGGTTAACCTATATAGGCGGCAAAATAATCATTACACTAAATTAACTAATTTATTTTGTAAATATATTTTTTATTATTAATTTAAATCTCGAAGATATACAAACGATTAATAAATAATTAATGTATTACAACATTATCATTTATGCCTGCCGACATTATTGCCGATAAAATTGAATATGATAACATATATACATGTCATTTTCATGTCAGAGAATTTGTGACGGTACATAAATTTGTATTTTCCACAAATTATCATGGGTTTTTTATTAATGTATAATATTTAGTTTCCGGAGTTGTGTAAATATGGTTATTCGAAATACGAAATATTTCCAATGAAAATGACGTCACCATTGTCATGTCAAGCATCATCACAACGATCAGATTAAACGTTATATAATATAATATTATTATTGAAGACATTATTATATGGTCATATTTACTGTACTGGAGTAGTGAGTTAAGGACGTAGTATTTATCCATATTTTTTTTTAAATATATCTAAGAAGTATATGTCTTGTCGTTAATATATAATAAATATATTTTTTAAATCGATGGTAAATTTTTATGCCTTTCATATTCAGATTTTAATGATATTTGTAACATTTTATTTAAACATAATTAAATAACCCTAGTAATTAATAAAAATTTATATTTATTTGTAAATTATATATATATATACACACACACACACATATATATATATAATACTATCAATTATCAAAATCGAGTTCCAAGAAGAGGATATTATGAGTCTTACGCATACCTGACATGTCATGTCATTGCCTGCCGGTTATGTATCATCAGAATACTGTGTGACTTTCTTAACCATTAAATTTGCTGATACTTTCTGTTACATAATTTATCTATTTCTCCGATTTTGTTATCCAATATATTTAAAATGTTTCATAGATGTCGTCTTTAAGTTTATCATATCAATTAAGTGTATAATTAAATATTCTTTCTTATATAAAATAATAACAAAATATTTTGATCATCATTTATATGACGAATAAAACGTGATATAATAATATTTGATCTATTAAAGGCGTCATGTAATCCGATATATATTTATCCGAAAAAATGTAAAAACAAAAAATATATTAATAATTTTTTGGAATCAGATATATATTTCTTACACTGCAGATATATGTGCTTCTATATAATATAATATTCTTCATGATCTACTTTCCTCAAAATATCATTTATGACGTCATCCACATCTATATGTCAGATATTGAGGCGCCGGTTAAGTCTATGGACGTCTATTTGGTTTATCCAGATGTCCTTTTATCTTCCTTTTTCATGATTAATTCTAAACCTATTCTCTTCGTATCACTGATATAAAAACCACATTCAACCATAAATTTAAATTTCACAATAACTTCATCTTCGAATATACTCATCCTCTCTCAAACTTGCAGGTAATAACTTTTCCCAAATGGCACCCTCAAAATCTGATTCTGTTGCAGAAATGAAAATAGAAGATGTTACCTTCCCTAATTGCAACTACCTTGCTCGGTTCAGTCATGATATCGAGCATCGAAAGTTAAATATTGTCTCTGCATTTCTTCAAAGGTCTCCTCTTGAATATGCATCTACACATGAACCAAAGATAAGTAAGCTCTTACTTGGCAATTTTTGGGTAACCTGCAAATATGATCAAACGACGAACGCAGTAACTGCTTCTGTTCTTACTGACAGTGATTTGGTTTTTAAAGTTAATCGTTGGTTCACCGATGATTTGGTGATGAATCCTAAATCTTTCCTTAGTCAAAATATTTGGTGTCATCATCAAATCAAATAGGGGGAGATTGTTGGGTCACCTACATTGTTGGGTCACCAATAATTTTTTGATGACTCCTCAGTCTTTCCTTAGTCAAATATTTTGTATCTTCGGTTCTTTGTAAAAGTCTGGCCATGCTCAACAAGTCCAGTGAATCTAAGACTAGCTGATACATAAGGAAACATATCAACATTTGTGGAAAGATGAAGATATGATTGCCATCCAGACTTAGCCAAATCATCAGCTAAAATGTTCAGCCAAAAGTGAAGACCAAACTCGGTAAGTAAGTGACAGTAGAAGACACTAGCCGATGTATCCTTTGATATATTCGGCTAGTGGTCCTATCTGGTATTTTGGGAGAACATTTATGAAGATACTCCTTGTCATCAATATCAAGAATGTGTTGCCCAAGTTTTAGATACAAACATTATCTAAAGGTTTGTTTGTCTTCATCCAGAACTTGTTCCCCAAGTTCTAGATAAGGACTTTATCCAAAGGTTTGTTTATCTATTGCAAATACGTGAGCTTTAAGACTGGTGGTTATGCAAAAGCTTGATGTGACTAATGAAGACTTGAAGAAAAGGTTAATAGTGCCATATGTACCATAAAGTATGGCACCCATCTTTATCCAAAGGAAACTTAGCCATCAAATTATATTGTGACAAATGTCCCATGCTTCCAAAGCATAAGACACTATAAAAGGAGAAGAAGACCTCTCATACAACTCATACCTTTGAAAAGAGAGTGATCTTCTAAGTGAGAAGCTGATGATTGGCATCAACATAACTACTATGTATTAAAGTTATGTCTGTGTGTTCTGAGGATTTTAACAGTTCATTTTAGGTTTCTTAGCGTTATAAGTTAATTACTATTATTATGTGTTTCATGTGTTAAGATTATTAGAATAGAGTGTTATCTATTCTTTTCCGCAACAATCTTCTGTGTGTAAAGTTTTTAATATTTATATTAAAAAATTTAAAAAGAGTAAAAATTGTGTATTTGTATTCAACCCCCCCCCCCACCCCTTCTACAAATCCTTTACTTGTTTGCCATTACCCTAACCGGGACCAACATTAATGATGTTTGATGCATTTTTCATCTTTCGTCTTACGATAGGTATGCCAAATTCCCTCTTGGTTACGAACATGAACATGTTGTTCAAACCCTAAACTATATTAAGGATCCGAAAGCAAATGGGAGGGCAATAGAATTTTTTTTCCAGCCATCTGATTCACTGCGTTAGTCGGAAAACTGGTGGTCATACCAATCTCCTTCGTATATCACAAATCTGGCACATGCATTAATTAACCGTCGGCATATTGATTTCCGCAAATACTTTTTTGATGAAATGGTCAATACAATTATCCCTCCGAAACGGATACGTGTACCTTTTCAGCGGTTTTTCTCCATGATAATTTTGGACAAACTGGTTGAAAAGATAGAAAATTCTGATATTTCGATCGAATTTGATCACACATCACCACAAATTGCTAAGACCTCTCTGAATAGAAAAGAGAATGGAACCGATATTAGTCTACCAGAAGGTATTATCGCATTTATTTTCAAGATACTCATAATATGCTTCATTACTTATATTACGTTTAATTTATATAATAAAAAATATATCATGGGTAATTTATGTCACCGGGTATGATTGCATTCGCCCGGAGTACTACTATGTCATGGACGTCCATTATGCCGTCTTCCGAAACACTTAATGCAGAAAATGTCACTGCCCAAGTAGATGTTCCGATCAGTTCGGAAATACCGATTAAGAAAAAGAAGATACCCACGAAACGGAAGAGTAATTTGGTAAATAATTCAGAAACATCTGTCGAAGATTCAAGGCCTACTAAGCCGTCAGCAAAGAGGCAAAAGAAAGGTACATCATACATTCTTACAGAAAACTTTACTGAACTGTTAGTAAATACCTTTATTGAAGTTTTCGGAAAAAATTATAATAAACCTGTAACATCGGCATGCATTCATTCAGTAACCAACCCTTCTCGGTTCAGATGACAACATTCCCGCTACCCGCCACTTTTAAATAAAAAATATTCTATATATTTATAAATAATAAATAAAAACTCAAACTTTCCAGTTTGTTTATGTAATAATTAGTTTTTATCGAAATACTTTTGACCATTTGTTGTATTTTTTACTTTAAATCGGTATTTTGTAGTTTATAACTATATTATTAACATATGCAATGCAATGTAAATTTAAAAAAAAAAGTGAAACCGGGTACCCGGTACCGGAACCGGTTCCCATCGGTTCCAGTTCCGGTTCCCACCGGTTTCGGATTTCCAGAAACCGCCGATTTCGGTTCCGGGTCCGGTTCCACGGAAAATGGTCGGGTACCCGGTTATGCTCACCTCTATATTGTTGATACAGAATATTACCTTCGACTTTTGATTCGTAATTCTACAAAGTTACATGATCAACAAATGGATGAAGACAATCAAGCAGGTCCCAGTCATTTCATTCCAGAAAGTACACATACCTTTATACCGCCTTTACCGACGGAAACACGTCCGACTATCGCATCTCCCCATGTTCTCCACCTCCAAAGTCACCATCTCCTGCTAAGAAATCATCCGCTATCTCTAACCAACAACCACAAGAAGAGGTTGTTGATCTTTCGGAAGACACTATCCATCCTAAACTAAATATTCAAATTCAACAAAAAATTGATGTTCAAAAGGAGCCGATTAATGAAGACTCCAGCCATAACTTAGTTGGCAAACGTACTTTTAGTTTTGAAATTAAAGATGTCATTGCCGACGTAGACAGACAGTTAAGGAGTTTGGGTTGTTAAAGCGCTACATTACAGCAAGATTTTGACAAGTATTAGGCTTTTCTTGGTCATCGGGTAAAAAAACCTTCAGATGCATAAGAAGAATAAGGAAAGCATAGGTTCACATCTTGATGGTCTAATTGAGTGCACAAACAGGCTATTTGAACTTCTTAAGATGTTAGTTGCTCTGTCTTAGCAAGTTGTGGTTTATAATTGTTCTAAAACCGATTGTGGCACCTTCCGTCCTTGACCCACGCGGGACGCCGGGGGGGGGGGGGGGTTCAAGTTGTGGTATCAGAGCTATAGGTTATGATCCTATAGTACAATATAAGTTTGATCTGTGAGAACTGGGTATATCTAAGATAGGACTATCCTAGGCCCTATACATGCTAAATATTTGAAATCTCGTATGCTTAATTTCTCGTTTTAGTGTAGAATTGAAGTCATGTATTAGAAGATTGGTTTAAGGATTATAAAAGATGAATTTTGGAGATAATAAAAGGTAGGTTAACACCTTTCCTAATTCGGTTAATTCAAGTGTTCGGTTTGGGAATGTTTTAACCATTGAGACTTAGGGTGGAATATTTGAACCCCGTGTATTTATCCTGTTATATTTGCTAGCCTGAGACAACTGGGTAAGCGGTAAATCATACGGCCAAGATTAGTACAAATAATGGTTCATTAGTATGGTTGGGTAATTTATGTTTCCGGATAATAGTTCGAGTGATTATAGGTCGGTAATAATTTTGATCTCTGGTTGGTTTTATTTCTTTTCGTAGTTGAGTTTTTAGAAAATGATTTTTGGGGTTGTTTTAAAGGATCTTTGATGGATCGGTTAGAAATATTTTATTATTTGTTGCGCTTAGAACTATTCTTTTGGTCGCCATTTTGAAATTATTCTAGGAATATTATATTATCCGGTCCTTTCGTACTGTAGCTTTAGTTGGTTTCCCGTTTTTGAGGTAGGTTATTTTGGAAACCAGGTCATTATAGATGGTATTATGACCATGATTCAAGTGAACTAGGTTGCCGATAACCTAAATTTAAGCTTAGGGGCAGTATTTGATGATCTTATCTATATTGTTATAATAGTTTTAGTGTGTATATTTTTATTTTTATTTTTGGTTTTGAAAAGTGGTTTAAGGGGGTTAGGTGTTTACCTAGTACTTCCCTTAGATTTAAGAATTTAAGCCGTGAAATGGCTTCATATTATAGTTATGATTAATTGAAGATTTTGCCGGTTATGTGGGGAGAGGCTGATGTTGATGAATTTCCTCTATGAATTGATTAAGTACTTAAATAATTAAGTCTTTATGTTTAGCATTTTTATGTCAAGCCAGAGGCGTAAGAAATTGATGTGATAACGGGTTTTCCGTTATGTTTTGTAATAGCTTTACCGGTATAAATTATGGTTGTGATGCTCTTGCGATGAATGAGATATTAAAGCTTGTGTTTCGTTTAGACTCGAGAAAATTAAGTTATGATAAAACTTCATTTGAACTTGATAGTGATGTGTCGTTTGGTGTCAAGAAAGTACCATATATCGAATATCTAAAGAGTATCACGAGGATTTTGCAGTATGGTTATTGTAGTATGGTTAAGATTATGGTGTCGTATGTCAAGGTGAGTGTGTAAATTTTCGATTGGTTATCGAAATTGCGGTTATGTAAAGTCAATAACATTGGTTTCTCTTAATAAGGTGGGTTATGATATGAATTTGAATGGACAGTTCAAGATGGGAAGTCATAACTGGAAAGTGAAATTTATTTAGGTATCGAGTTTTTATAGGTAATTATATGCTTATTCTGGATGAGTTATTTTGTTCCAATCGTACAATGAGGAGAATTTGAATTGTTTGGAAAAAGTGTTTAGTATTTGCGTAAGAATTTGAATTGAAATGTTGAAAAATTCATTGGGTGTAAAGAAAAACAATGTAGATTTTTAGTCGAGTGTTTGGTTAGGTTTAACCTTTCAACTGTCTATGGTTTTTGTGTTTGATCTTGTTTCAAGTTTGATCAAGTAATGGTGAATGTAAGAAATTGTTGGAGATATGAAATGGTCGTTTACTCGTGTATTAAATTCTTGGGAGAGTATGAGGAAAAGCTTTGACGCAAGTTCTTAAGGTGTTTCGTAGTTAATTTGGGTGATTGATTTAAAGCTTGCAATTGTAAGTAGGTTTTATATTGAAGTTGCATATTGATCGAGTTTGAGATTATTAAGAAAATCGGTTGTTTCGTGACTTTAGTTAGAGTCGCGCAGCAAAAGCGTGACAATCCAGAAGCATTTGGTTTTTAACTTGAATGGTTGTACCGGTAGGAAAAAACAAGTGATCCTAATGGATAAAAAGGTCATGTACAATAGTGGATGATTCGGTACATAAAGAATATTCACAATTATTTTCAGGTACAAAAATTTTAGATCTTAATTCGATTTCGGGGACGAAATCTTCTTTTTAGAGGGGAGGAATTATAATACCCTAGATTTTGATACCGCCTAATTTCAGTATATGAATTTTTGTGGGAAAGTGAATTCATTACCGAGTTGTACCTCAGACTAAATTGTGAAGTAATATCATACAAGGGATCATATACGTACAAAATGAAATTAAACTTAACCTATATTATTAAGTTTATACCTAATAGGTATAAAGTTGAGAAATTAGACATGAGGGGTTAAAATCGCCAAATGCCTAAACTCTCAATAAATATAAAAGGAGAGTAATGTTAAGAATGAGATAAAATTTCATATCATGAGCTTCTTCTTCTCCAATCTTCACGACCGCCATCTAACTTCTTTCTAAAACTCTCCTTCTCTCTAGAAATTGTCATAAGTTATTGACAGAATCAAAGAAATAATCATATATTCGGAATCCTCTTGTCGAACCCTTCTTAAAGGTATAAGTTTCCTTCATTTTTTTATTAAGGTTGATTATGTTAGGATTTATGAGGTTGGTTTATAATTGTTTAGATGTTTATTATAAGAACATGTATTGTAAATTATGGTTAAATACATGTTTTTGAATGGTTGGTATTGTTAAAATTATGAAGAAATGAAAAGGGTTAAAGTATGGATTCAATATGGTTATGCACACTAAGTGTTTGGTTTTATGTCTAAAAAAGCAAAAATTGTGTGATTAAGCTTAAGGTCTTAACCATTAGCTTATTTGTAGTTTTTAGTATGTTAGGTATGTTTTGGAGCTTTTGAATGTTGCAAATTATGAGGTTTGAATCATTAAAATGAATTGGTGAAAAATATGGAATTTGGAAATTTGGACAGCCCCATGTCCTGTACTTTGACGATGCGTAACTCTCAAACCGCACGATTATATAAGCTTATATTTTGCAGATGGAAAGGTCTTACCGTATACTACAACTGTTATGAAGAGTCGAGAACCCAATTGTATACTACAACTGTTAGGGTGAAATTGGTCAAAAAGTAGGGGGTAGAAGCTGTTGGAATGGAACCAAGGCTAAATGTTGCATTTGAGTTCTAAATTCGTATAAGGTTGTCCGTCTTGAAGTCTAAGTTGTTTTTAGTCATTAAGACTTATGTGATTCTATTAAGAATATGTATGTAATGAGTTGTTATGTAGTGCGATTAATAACCCGTTTATGTATTCGTTAGGCATGCGTGCGAATCAAGCTTGATCGTGAATTTTCTTAATTGTGCGTTAATTGTCAAATTTGGTTAAGGTACGGATATCTATCTCACTTGACACGGGGATAGCCATTTGCATAAGGCTTCCTTATCGAAACAATTCATGATAAATTCTGAAATTGTTGGTTCCAAATTTCTTTATGCTTGTTAAATGATTATTGAACTTTATTGATTGTGAACAATTATATTCGTATTTGGAACATTGATCACTTGATCATTTGACTTGTTAAATCACATCATTATGAATTGTACTATAGACTCAATATTGGGAGCACCGGTATTGAGATGCTTCCATGGTGGCTAAAACTATCATGGCGTCCTCATGGTATATTGACTTGACTTGGTACCGGTCAGTTAGAGGACGTATGGATCGATCCTAGGAACCGTTATCAAATAATGATTATGGTCGTGGTTAAATCCATGGAGAGAATTGCTTGTGTTGTGCTCACACCCCTTTCCTCACTGATGCCTGAATGGACTGATCATCCTTTGGGAACAACGTATCCTCGTGTACAGTTTGGTCTTCGGACTCTTGATATACCTTTACGCCATTGTTCTTAACTTTATTTTGGATTATTAGTTAACGTTATGAATTCATTTTTGAACTTGTTATCTCATATTAATTGTTTAATTATTATTATCCGTTCACTGAGCGTTAAGCTGAGCCGATTTTTCTTTTCCTCGGTAGGTACATGATCTTAGATGGGACTTTGGGAAGAGTGCTGTGGAGATAACATAATTGGAATGTCTGCTTTTGTTAAGCTGTTAAGGGTTAATGTAGATATTATATACGTGTACCTTGTGACCGTATTTTGTTATACGGTGTTATCTCCGTTAGTGGTTATGTAAATATTATGTTATGTGAATTATGTTAGTTGCTCTGTCTTAGTAAGTTGTGATTTATAATTGTTCTAAAACCGATTGTGGCACCTTCCGTCCTTGAACCATATTGAATCCATACTTAACCATATTGAATCCACACTTTAACCCTTTTCATTTCTTAATCATTTTAACAAATCCAACCATCCAAAAACATGTATTTAACCATAATTTACAATACATATTCTTATAATAAACATCTAAACAATTATAAACCAACCTCATAAATCCTAACATAATCAATCTTAATAAAAAAATGAAGGAAACTTATACCTTTAGGAGAGGTTCGATGAGAGGATTCCGAATATATGATTATTTCTTTGATTCTTTCAATAACTTATGACAATTTCTAGAGAGAATGAGAGTTTTAGAAAGAAGTTAGATGGCGGTCATGAAGATTGGAGACGAAGAAGATGATTGATATGAAATTTTATCTCATTCTTAACATTACTCTCCTTTTATATTTATTTAGAGTTCAGGCATTTGGCGATTTTAACCCCTCATGTCTAATTTTTCAACTTTATACCTATTAGGTATAAACTTAACAATATAGGTTAAGTTTAATTTCATTTTGTACGTATATGATCCCTTGTATGATATTACTTCACAATTTAGTCTGAGGTACAAGTCGGTAATTAATTCACTTTCCCACATAAACTCATATATTGAAATTAGGCGGTATCAAAATATAGGGTATTATACAGAACAAGGAAGTAGACCGTATTCAGGCCGATTTCTATAAGGTTCTTGATGGATTAAGTCAAGACGTTAAGGAAATTCCGTCCTTTATTATTGCATCATTGGATAAGGTTCAATCTTCGTTCAAACGGCAGGAAACTTCACATGCAGATATACGAGCGTCAATTGAATCGCTGAAAGCTGCATCTGATGCCCGTGACGCTCAAATTCAGAAATTAACTTATGATAGATGTTCATTGTCGGAAACTATACATCAAACCGGATCAAGTTCTAAAAGCGAGGTGAATCAAAAAATTCTTGGCGCACTTGGTTCACTTCACAATAAAGTTGATTCTATAGAGACTCAGCTGAACAATCCTCCGGAAATCGAAGTCGAGGCGACTGGTTTCGTATTTGGTCCTATTGAGCAACAAAGGTTGAAAACCGTAGAAAACCTATGTGTTGTTCAAACTGCTCAATTTAATGCATTGCGAATTGCATTAAACCGTCAATTTTCGAACAATATACTATCGCATAACTTCCCAATAGTTGATGAAATTCAGATTCAACAACATCAACATCGAATTCATGTTGACTTAGTTAATGATGTTGGGCAAAATGACACTCAACCACAAGAAAATAAACCTTCTGAAAATGTATCTAACATAACTGATGGAACCGTAGTTGTATCTAGTCAGGAGCGACCCATTACTACTAACGATGAGAACACCAATGTTGGTGTGGAAGAAAATAATCAATCTGATGTCGGACATGGTGAAGATAGTAGGAGAGAAATTGTCGCCGCTATAGACAAAGGTAAGAAGATATTGTCCGCTGAAGAAGTAGCTACTGCAGAGAAGAGAAAGAGAAAGGAGTTTAAGCATGTGCATGTCAACCCAGAAGATCGAATAAAACTTAAACCTCCGAGTGTTGTAGCTGATGTGTTAGTTATATTAGACAAAGAAATAGAAGAAAGTTTAAAAGCTCATGAATTGACAGATAGTGATTTGCGGTTAGCAAGAGACTGTGCAGCAGAAGAGGCTAAAGTTGTAAAGGTAAAAGATCCGATCGCCCTCCAAAAGGAAGTTCTTCTAACAGCCGAGCAGGAAAAAGAAAGAAAAAAGGAAAAACGGAAAAAATGCACAATGAAAGAATTTTGAAAAGATCCATGAATTCAAAGATAACTGCTGTATATCTTTTTGGACCGAGGTTAAGAGTGGATGATGCAGAAAAAATATTTGTTGAGATTTCAAGGGAAATGGGTTATACAAACAAAGTAAAGCTTTCCCTACTCCATAACTACGGTCTTGCAGAATGGATGGAAATTCTTCCTTTGTTTAATAAAAAAAAGGGTCAGTACAATTTTACTGTTCATAACTATATAGTTATGCTTATTAAAAAGCTAACAACAATACGAAATAGTTATAGTCTACCAACCGTGCCTGCCGAAGTAGAACTTCTGAAGCAACTAGAAGAGGTAAGTTATTCCCAGGGACACACACAGTTACCCTATCGCCGGACCAAATGATAGGAACAAAATCGACGGTCATTTTTACCGCCGACCACCATCTTTGTCAACCTTCATCATTGGCGACTACCTTCTTTATCGTCAACCTCAACCATAGCACAATGGTTTGAGGTTTGGTCTGGATTTTGCCCCTGTGGTTTCATCCCCGAAGACCTCCGGACCAATCTCACAGAGATGATATCACACTCCTTCCGAGTGATGTCTCCGGCCATGAACCAACAATGACCACCGTCAACCACCACCACTACAACTGCCATCGTCATCTTCAACCTCTCTTCATCCAAAATGAAGTCACCATTACAAAGAAATAAAAAGAACTCGTCGGAGTTTGAGGTGGTTTAGATCTGGGTTCACCTTCGTCTCCTAAAAAATTGAAGCTTGGTTCGAAATTTTCAGAGAAGGGAAGGTTGGCAGTGGGGATTGGTTTGGTTTAACGATTTTTGAGTTTAACAATTTTGGGTTTCATTTTTACAAACACCACCGTCGAAGCTCTCTCACCGGAGTAAAGATGAACCGGTGAGATATTATAAATACACAAATAGATGTTCATCGGGGAGAGGGAAAGAGTTAGGGGTTCATTGGTGGTACTTGCTGTGATTTGGTCTCCGTCGAGGTTGCTTCCGGCGAGTTGATTGTCTCCGACCATCTGGTCCATGTGATTGTCTATATCTCTATACACATACACACACACACACATACATATATATATATATATATATATATATATATTATATATAGACACACATATGTATTTCGCCCCTGTGTTTTGTGTCCCCAAGCCCGTCGAATTGTTTGGTCAACAGAGGTGGTCGGACGAGGGGTATCACCGGAGATGACGTCCGGTGAGGTGGTCCTTTGTTTGAGTGTACATACACATACTAAATATATATATATATATATATATATACACACACACACACACACATATTCATATATATTAGAGATACTTACATATAGGACCCTACAGTTTAATGGCTTTTGTAAAAACAAGAAATCTAAGAAAGCAAGTAAAATGACTAAAATACCCCTCATTTAACATAAAAAGTTAACGGCTGTTAGGATGAGGGACGAAAATCGTTGAAAGGCATCAAACGTGAAGGGTAAAAGTGTTAAAATGAACTTAAGGGACGGGAACCTTTGAAATGGACAAAACTCAGGGACCAAAATTGAACTATGATCTTATTTTTATAAATTATTTATAAAGAATAGAATTAAATTTCAGTCAAAATTCTACCACCAAACACAATAAAGATTCTAAAATTTTATACAAAATCCAAATCATTTCAAACCATTCCATCAATCTTATGCTATTGGTAATCCATCAACCTTATGCTAAAACGTATTTTATTTTTTTATTTTTTAGATGAGTCCACAAGGAGTAAAAGTGCATGAATAGTAGTAGTAAAAATAAAATATTCTTTCAAAGTTGTGGTCTATAATAAAATCGTTGGTACACAACACAATTTGGAGATGCACAATTTGGACCTGGATCGAGGACCAACCCTCAATCACATGGGTTAGGACATCTCAACCCGAAGGACTAATCCAACCCCCTTTTTAGGCTAAAAAGTGGTTAAAGACCGTTCAACATATGGACCCAATAAAAATAAATAATTTTTGATCGTGTCAAATGACTTATTTTGAAGTGAAATGTACCACCTGTGGGATTGATTTGAACTTTCGAAGAGCTAGCTAACCCTTAAAATTTTAAAATAAAGGCTAGGTCTGCATATTTTTTTGTCTTTTTGATTATTTCAAATGCTTAAAGGACTTGTTTACCCCTCATAATGGCTAGTTTGAGGTGCAGTATTGAGAAAATGATTTGTTGTGTATTAGGGGTCGGTTAATAAATACTTACCATGATAAGGGTTTACCGATTCAATTACCTTATCAGATAAACATAAGAAGGGTTGGGAAAACTTACCCGGTAAGAGAGACGACAACGATCGATAGTTTTACCCGATAAGAGTGGATGATGACTCATACTCGGTAAGTACTTACCGGGTTATAAACGCTAACCATCAGTCCATCGTGATGCCTGGGAATGTTACTCTATAAGATAACTTAGAGTGATTACTCTTGCCAGTTAGCGCATACCCGATAAGCATTTGGTAAATGGTCCCTTAATATAACTAAAGAGTATATGTTTTATATTTTCACCCAATACACAATCTCTCTCAACATTTAACACTTTTAAGATTACATGGATATTCTTGTTATTTATTTTTTGTACACTCAAAAATTGATTTTAGTATGTTTTATACTTTGGTGAAGAATAAATTACAAATTTCATCCTTATGGTTTGGTGAAATTTTTAGATTGGGTCCTTAAAATGAAACAACTCCAGAGATGGTCATTGTGGTATGATATTTGTTAACAGACACCTCATGTTAATAGCCGTTTAAAATCTCCGTTAACTTATAAGCATTTTCATGTTTTTGATTTGTTATGAAACTATTAGTTATTTCAAGGACATGTTTTACCTATTCTAAAACTCAAGAACCTTCATCCCTCTCTCCAATCTTCCACATAATACCATGATAAAAAATAAACCTAAAACTATATCCAAAAGCAAACAAAATCAAATATGCAAAATCAACTCAAACCCGTTTTTAATAATAAAATAACAATACAAAACGACTTTTTAGTAATAAAATCAACAACACAAACCCATTTGTTAATAATAAAATAAAAAACAAACCCATTTATTAAAAAAATCAACAACAAAACCTATTTTTGAAAATTGAAATCATTTGTGCATATCTGGATTTTGTATCACTAGTTTTTCATCTTTCTCAACTCAAGGAACAAATCTTAAATTAATCAAGAACATAAAAAATATGAAATTCTTCAACAACCTCATTCTTCAACAACATCAATGTTGTTAAGAACTCATCAAGAACACAATAATACCAAGAATCTTAAATCTAAATCAAAACCCTAAAATTCATACCATATCTAAAAACGATTGCCAAAACCATAAATTCCAAAACCTAATGAGAACTCTAATCAAAACACAAAAATCGCAGAGAAGAAGATGGTGCAGTTGCAAAACCTCCAACTTTCGTTGATTTTCGAATGCTTCCTTCGATTTCTTCAAAACAAGGATTCACTAGAAGAAATGGTAGTATGGATTTCTTCACCAGATCCGATTTGGCTTTCTCATCATACTGATTTCTTCACTAGATCTAGGTTTAGTTCTTCATCAAATCGATTTCTTTACCGGATGGATTTCTTCACGAGATCTGAGAGCTGAAAGGAAGAGTGATTAAAGATTGTTGGGATTTGTTATTTTCTTATTTTCTTATGTTTTTTGTTTTATATATTATATTAGTATTATTATTGAGTTTTAGAAGTTGTCAAAAACAGGTCCTTGAAACAATTATAAATTTCATAATATAGTGAAAACATGAAAATACTTATAAGTTAAACGGAGATTTTAAACGAATGTTAACACGAGGGACCTGATCCATAACAAAAACAAAATTACAATGACCATCCCTATAATTATTTCAATTGAGGAAACTGATCCAAATTTTCACCCAAGGGAGCCGACAAGAGTGTACAAGTATCACACAGTTTGTAGAAATGGGAGGGATGAATACGAACACAAGCTTTTTAAGTTTTAAACGAGTTTATTAGAAATAAACAAATTTACAGATTGTTTGTGGAAATAAGAACAAGTAATAAATACCTATTCTAAAACAATCAAGAAATAGTAAGTTATGATGCACAAGATTGAGGAAAGAAAGAAGGAGAGATTTGAGGATAGATATGTATGCATGAAGTTGAAGAAGAGGTTTTTCATCATTTATACCCAATGCATTATTTCAAGTCAGAAGGTACATGTCACGTGCAGTAGGCTAATGACATTTTTTATTTTAGCTATTACTTATGGGATAACCAAACTCTCGTTTGTTTAGAAGACTTAAGATCTTTAGAGAAGTCATGCCTCCTTGTATCATCTAGAAGCTATTGATTTTGGTTGAAGAATGGTAGTTGAAAGGAAAATTGAAAAACATAAAACGTATGCAACCAAATGCACTGTTTGATGAAAGCTCCAACTTCATTATTTATCCAATTCTCCTTGGTATTAAAGTAATAGATTAACCACTTTGTTTTCTCAAGTTAAACAATGTTTAAGACGTTACTTAATATAGTTTTGCTTTGAAAATTATTGAAACTAAAGGGTTGTTTACAAAACACTTATTTGAGTAAACGCTTATGGTATTGCTACAAGGCAATTGTAAAGGGTTGTTGCCCTCATTTACCGGTTAAGAGTCTCGATCCTTATCTTAACTCTTACATGGTAAGATTATTTTTTCTTGCCATAATTATCTAGTAAGGTAATGTGACTTAGTAAAAGTTACCCGGTAAGCATTTGGTAAACTCTTCTATAATAAGGGATCCTCATTTGCGAGTTTCACTTTCTCTCTCTAGCTTTTTCTCTCTCTAAAATTCTCTCTAAAAAAATCTCATTTTTTCTTCCAGATCTGATCAAGTTCATGTTGTGATTGATTAATATGTGATTCGATTTCAGTTCTCGCATGGATCCTCTTGATCAAAATCGTGTTTCTGTTCCAGATCTGATTTTTTTTTCGAAAATCGAAAAAAACAGTGAAAGTTCTATGTCTGTGGCTCCTGGTGATGGATCTGATCTGAATTGCGATCCTATGCTTGCTGATAATAATGGCGATCAATTGAAGAAGGATAATATGGAAAATTCCTTGGAATTGAATCTGAATTCGTTCTTTTCAGAGTCTGGAAAGCGATACTCGACTAGGAAGACTGAGAAAGTCAAAGTTAAAAAATGAAAGAAGGAGAAGGCGACTAAAGGTAACAAGGAAGCATATCTGTTAATTTTGCCTGATGATTTGAAATTTGTTCACGGTACGTATCCCAAATCTAAACTCAAAGTCTCGTCCTCTTCTGTTAAGTCAAGTTTGGATGCTGGTGGTTCCCAATCGATTCCTATTGGAAATTTGGAGCATGTTGTGAAATTGAGTCATGAAGCAAGTTCGATTTATTTTTCTAATCTCTCATCTCCTTCCAATTCGGCTCCAATTTCTGATATTTCTCAAATCAGTGATGCGATTGAAACAAGTCCGATTGATTTAAAAAATGATCCATCTATGTGAATCGAATTATGTTCATATTCCCTCTCCTATAATGAATTCTGATTCCAACAATGGTACGATCCCAATTCATGTGGTGAATTCAATCCAGGATGTGAATACGCCAGTTGGATTTGTTCCTGTGCAAATTTCGAATCCTGGATTTGGTTTTGTTCCTAATGGTGTGAAAGAGGTAAGCAATTCGATTCCAATTGCATATCTGAAAATGATGAATAATGTGACTCCTGTATATGAATCGCCTCCAATTCAATTCACTTCCCCTGTGGTTAACTCTGAGTTTGTTAGAGGTACAATACATGCTTCTGAGTCGTTTTTAGGTCAGAATATGGTTAATACGAGCACTTTGACCACTGTTCAGAATGTGTCTTCTAGTATTATTACTGAAAATCCTTATTTCCAATTTGGTCTTAATCAACAAGTTATGAATGAAGCTATTAAAATGAATGTTGATAAAATGAATGTTGATAAAATCGGCAGTGGTTCGGGAGTTATAGATGATGGAAGAGGTAAACCTGTTTTTAATGCCACAACTGATACTAAGGTGAATAATACAGTCAATGTCAGGACTAAAATTGTATCGTGTCATAATAAGGAAAGAATATGCTTGAATGTAAAAGAAAGTTTATAATTCTTTAAACTCTTTCCTTCCTTAAATAGGTTAGTCCTATCAATATAAATAGGAGTCTAAGGTTTTATGTTCAAAGTAAGTCGATTACATTAGAGCCGATATACTGTCAAATCATGTTGTAATCTGTTCAAGTGAGATATCCGACTACACAAATTCATCATATTAATGATGTTCTTAATTCATATTGTGCTTGATAAATCTGGGATCCACAATTGGTATCAGAGAAGATCGATCTGAGTTTTGGCTGTTTTCTAAAGTGATCATCGCAAACAGAAATTAAAATCTCGATTTCTGTTTACTTGATTTTTTCTCGATCCATACTTCATTAGCTTTACCCGATAAAAAGTCTTATAAATCCAGATCTACTTTTTTATCTATTTTCTTTCCCGATAAAACTTAAACTATACTTTTACTTAAATTTTTGTCGATCCATATTCAGATAAACTTGATTTTTATTCGAATAATTTAATCTGTTTTGATTAAAATTATTCTAGTTTATTTTGATTAGTTTGAAACACTTTACATAAGAAAACTCAGGAACTACTGACTCTTGCAGCTTTTCTTACTAAAGAATTCTTAAGTAAAAGTCATAAACTTTAGTAATTTTGGTTTTTATTCTTGACTGAACAAATAAGAAACTTGAGAACTTAACTATTCTTGTCCAAAAAAAGACTTGTTCTTTTTAGTCAAGAACTCTTTGTTGTTGTTGTTTTCTGGTTTATCAGTTAAGAAAATTCAGATTAGATATCCTTCAATTTTTATCGACTCCTTATCAATCGACGAATTTTATTATCGAGTCAACAGTGATCGATATAAAAAATTTTATCGATCCGGTTTTTATCAAAGGAAATTGTTTTATCGAGTCTTTATCAATCGATAAACCTTCTGTTATCGAGACCTTATCACCAGACAGAAATTGTTCTCGAGCCCTTATCACCCGAAAAGAAAACTTGTCGACCCAGTCTAACCCGATAATTTTTTTTGTCGGCCCTTCATCTATCGAGAAAACCTTCTGTTTTTCAAAGTAAAGTCAGAAAATTACCAAAACTCACTGAACGAGATCATCCAGTCAAGTACAATGGCTACACGAGAAGCTATGGCCATTAGTTCGGACACCAAACCCCCAATTTTGTTCCCCGGAGAGTACTCATAGTGGAAAGACCGATTTCTTGACTTCGTGGAGAGGAATGACCATGCTGATGAAATCATGCGGTCAATTAATGAAGGACCCCCTCCGGTTTTTACCAAACTCTTCCGTCTATGCCGAACGCTGACCATCCTGTACCTGTTTGACAAGAAATCAAGCCAAAGTCTGCCTATAACGACACCGAAAGGAAGATTGCAAAAGGCGATCAGCTTGCCAAGTCCTATCTTTTGATGAGTATCCCGAATGAAATCTACATGGGCATCGATAGCCACAAAAGAACTGCCAAAGCCATGTGGGAAGAGATTTAGAAATTCATGCTTGGTACAAAAATCAGGACTCAACTCAAGATCACAAATTGCATCTCGCAATATGAGGATTTCAAGGCCAAAGAAGGTGAATCTCTTTCTGCTACCTATACCAGGTTCGTTCACTTGACAAATGAACTAAGAAAGAATGAAATCTGAAAGACAAAGATCGAGAACAACGTGAAGTTTGTTAGTAATCTACAACCTGAATGGCGTCGCTTTGCCAACCAAATTAAACACAACAAATTTCTTGCTGAACTCGATCTACATGAAGTCTATGAAACCCTCCTGCAAGACGAGGAAGAAGTGCTCGAGGCTATGGGAACTAACAACTAAGTCAAGAAATCTTCTGATCCCATTGCCTTAGTCGCAAAGGAAACCTAAACTTCTTCCCGTAATTCTTCTCAAGAAGCCATTCCTGAATTGAACGATGAAGAATTTGATTATGATTCAGAAATTGCTCAATTTCAACAGCAATTAGTTCTGCTCACTAAAGATTTTCAACAAAAATTGTTTCGTCGTTCCAATCCTAATCAACAACGCTATGCTTCGGGAACTAAGAATTATGAGCGCAAGGCCATGTTTGAATCAAAGCCTAAAAGATTCTAACTACTTCAAAGGGCGAATAAGTTTGTGCTACAACTGTGGCAAATCCAGCCATTATGCCCGAGAGTGCAAAAAGCCAATAGTCAAAGATTCTAACTACTTCACTTATAAGTTGATGTTGGCTAAACAAAGGAGTCCGGAAAGGTTTTAATGGCGGAAGATGAGCACTGGCTGAACAATGGCAATGATGATGAAGATCTGGAAACTGAACATCAAGCTCACTTCAGTTTAATGGCTTACTCAGACTCAACTGATGAGTCCACAACCAACGCTTCCGACTACACACCCGAGGTAAGCCATTCTGACTATGATAAATTCGTGAATCAAATGAATGACATGATGATCCAATTGCAAGAATTTAAATCTAAATTGAAAACTGAGAAACTCTTAGTTTCCAAATTAGAAGCATGTCTAGATAATAATCACAACCAACTTTTGATTACTTCATCGGTACTTGCTACTTCACAAAACATTGCGAAAAATTTACAATCGGAAAAAGCAACACTTCACAATGAGAATGTTATGCTAAAACCAAAAGTGAGGCCGAAGATCTTTCTCAAAAATATGAGTTTTCCATGATTCAAAGAAATGATCTTTTAGAAAAACTCAAAAACATGGAACTAAAACTGTATAAAATTGGTCAAACGGAACAAACCATTCATCTAAATACTCCAAAAGATTTAGGTTGTAAAGCCGGACTGGGATCAAATAATCCGAAATGTTTAGACAAAGTAATTTACAATACACCGACTTTATACAAATTTGAGTATCTTGGCCTTGGCCCGGAATACAAAATTCAATTCATGAAGTCAAATCCCAAAGTCGAGAGACAAGCTGATTGGAATAGGAAGAATAAAAAGTATCATCAAATTCCATTTTGCTATCCCACTCAAGTGGAACAAGAAACTTCTAAAGAAACTCTTCCTAACAACTACTTTCCTTCCTATACTGACGAAGAACTTCAAACGGAACCTCCAAATTACAAACCTTAAATGATCTTTTAGAAAAACTCAAAAACTTGGAACTAAAACTGTATAAAATTGGTCAAACGGAACAAACCATTCATCTAAATACTCCAAAAGATTTAGGTTGTAAAGCCGGACTGGGATCAAATAATCCGAAATGTTTAGACAAAGTAATTTACAATACACCGACTTTATACAAATTTGAGTATCTTGGCCTTGGCCCGGAATACAAAATTCAATTCATGAAGTCAAATCCCAAAGTCGAGAGACAAGCTGATTGGAATAGGAAGAATAAAAAGTATCATCAAATTCCATTTTGCTATCCCACTCAAGTGGAACAAGAAACTTCTAAAGAAACTCTTCCTAACAACTACTTTCCTTCCTATACTGACGAAGAACTTCAAACGGAACCTCCAAATTACAAACCTTAAATGATCTTTTAGAAAAACTCAAAAACTTGGAACTAAAACTGTATAAAATTGGTCAAACGGAACAAACCATTCATCTAAATACTCCAAAAGATTTAGGTTGTAAAGCCGGACTGGGATCAAATAATCCGAAATGTTTAGACAAAGTAATTTACAATACACCGACTTTATACAAATTTGAGTATCTTGGCCTTGGCCTGGAATACAAAATTCAATTCATGAAGTCAAATCCCAAAGTCGAGAGACAAGCTGATTGGAATAGGAAGAATAAAAAGTATCATCAAATTCCATTTTGCTATCCCACTCAAGTGGAACAAGAAACTTCTAAAGAAACTCTTCCTAACAACTACTTTCCTTCCTATACTGACGAAGAACTTCAGACGGAACCTCCGAATTACAAACCTTACATTCCTACCTTATTTTTAGAAAAGAAAATAATCCAATTACAAAAGGAATTGGAAAGTGAGCGTTCTTCTCCAGAATAGGAAAAGGAAAATTTGATGTTAAAAGTTCAAATACTTGAAAAAAGAGCCTTGCAAACTGAACTTGATAAAATATACAAGGCTTCTACGTGCAAAGCTTTTGTTAGCACGTATTTGGATGACCAAGTCAAAACTATTCCAAGCAGCTCTCGATCTTCCAACGATGACTTCGATGATTTTGAGGAAATGCCTCGTTTTGACAAGTACATTGATTCTTCTTGCAACCTCGAATCCAAGGAACAATTAGATGATTTTATTTCCGAATTTGACTTCAATCCAACTCTTCCAAGTCATGAGGAATTTTTAGATAAAGGTAAGAAACCAATGGATACAGTTTGCACTCCAGAAATTGCTCATGAGTGCTCTACAAGCAATTCTAATTCTAACCAAAAGGATCAAACCTATTTTTCAAAACCCATCAAATCTCATTATGTGAAAAATGCTAACCGTCGTTATGTTCATGTTTCAGCTTTTCGCACTTTAAAGTCAAAGCAAGTTTGGATCGAAAAAGGCAAAAGTACTCCGAAGTCATCACCCTGCAAAAACGACAAATTTCTTTTTTCAAAATTTCCAAATGTTACTAGAACCAATCGCAATTTTCAATTTCCTTGCACTATTCGTTCTGTTAAACATTTAATCCATTTTTCTCGAAATAAAATTTGTTGCTTTAATTGCGGTGTGAATGACTTTATGCAATTGAATTCTTTCAATTATGATTGTGGTTACTATCCTGACATGCAAAACTCTTTCAATAATCATCACATGAATTATTTTCCAATCCCTCCTATTTATAAATGGGTTCCGAAAACGACTATGACCAACGCACATAAGTCCCACTCCAAATGGGCCCCTCAGGATGCTAAGTCAACTAACCCCGATAGACCCATTTACAAATGGGTACCTAAATTTGCTTGATTTTGTGCAGACCAACATGTGTGGTACTTAGATTTTGGATGCTCCAAGCACATGACTGGACAAAAGGAGCTGCATGCCAACTACAAAGAGAAAAAGGGTGGTTACGTAAGGTTTGGCAATAATCACTTAGCACCAATCAAAGGTCTAGGTGACGTTATTCAAAAGAACATCATCATTTCTGATGTCTCCTATGTTCAAGGGCTAAGCCACAACTTGTTGAGCATTGGCAAATTCTATGACAAAGAACTGGAAGTCAATTTCAGACCTGAACGGTGTTGCGTACGTACGTATGACAGCAAAGAACTTCTCGCTGAATCTGTACACAATCGACCCGTCTCAAGTTCAATCTCCCACAGCTGTGTGTCTCGTTTCGGAAGTGACTAATGCAAAAAATTGGCTTTGGCATCGAAGACTATCGCATCTAAATTTCAAGAATATCAATCGACTCTCGATTGGGGGATTAGTCAATGTCCTGCCGAAGATAAAGTTTGATAAACCCCACATCTGTGATGCATGCGAAAAAGGAAAAATGAAGAAGGTCACTCACAAGCCAAAAGTAGAACACTGCACCACACGATCCCTCCAACTCATTCACATGGATTTGTGTGGCCAAATGCGGACTCAAAGCATACACGGTAAGAAGTACGCCCTCGTGATGGTTGATGACTTCTCCCGCTTCACTTGGGTCAAATTTCTAGGAACAAAGGATGAAGCTCCTGAGACAATCATAACTTTCTTAAAGGCCATTCAAGTAAAATTGGAGCTTACCGCATAAACCATTAGAACTGACAATGACACCGAGTGCAAAAATCATACTCTTGATAGTTTTCTCGAGTCGGTTGGTATCACACACACTTTTTCTGCAGCTCGTACGCCTCAACAAAATGGTGTGGTTGAAAGACGAAATCGCACGTTGGTTGAAGCTTTCCGCACTATACTTGGATACTCAGAATTGCCACTCTACCTTTGGGCTGAGGCAATTAATACGGCATGCTATACTCAAAATCGCTCAATCATCAACAAAAGATTCAACAAAACTCCATACGAGTTAGTCTTCAACTGAATTCCATCCATCCATCATTTTCATACCTTTGGAGGGCGTTGCTTCATTTTGAATGAAAAAGAAGATCGTGGGAAACTCAAACCAAAATCTGATGAGGCATACTTTCTTGGTTACTCTCCTAATGTTGCAGCTTATCGGATCTTCATGAAACAAGCCAGATGTGTCACGGAAAGTGTCAATGTCCAATTTGGCACAAAGGCCGAAATGGCTCCTGTACATCACAGTTCAGGACACGCACTTACCGGCGTATTAGCTTCTGGACAACCCAGTTCGGAACCTGTTCCGAATCCGCCTCATCCACATCAAGCTTCCACGTCCAAAAACGCCATCTCCGATTTGGATGTCTTGTTCGAACATTTTTACTCAGATTACTTTGGCCCTTCTGATGTATTTCAAAAGACTCGAACACCACCCGCTTTGGAGGTTGCCGCGACAACTAATCTTACTGGACCACCAGTATATACAGAAATTGTCTCAGCTGCTGCAACTCCAAGCACATCCTCGAACGGTGGGCATACTCCTCCCTCAAACTCAATCAACTTGGAATCCTCACCTCAAGCTATCTCCACTGTACCGTCCGACCCAATTCATGGAAACACTCCGACTTCACCAACGAGACCGGAACCGGCATCCTCTCGCCCTCCTACCCACTGTTCACCATTGGATGTTTCTAGTTCCTCTCGACCTTCTGGTGTATCCCTATCTCTTGAATCCGTTCAAGATCTTCCTCTTGGCACATATGTGGACGATTACCCTGATCAGAAAGCACTACAACCGCTTCCTCACACCAACAAATTGTTCCGTTCTCACCCACCCGATCAGATAATTGGAGATCCGACGAAAGCGGTCACAACGAGATCCGCCTCAGCCAACGATTGCATGCTCTCTTCATTTCTCAGCAAATTCGAGCCCAACACCATTGTCGAAGGCCTGTCTGACCCTGACTGGATTGTCGCCATGCAAGAAGAACTCAATCAATTTGAAAGCTTGAAAGTCTGGCGTCTCGTTCCCCATCCGCGAAACAAAACCATAATCGGCACCAAATGGATCTTCAAGAACAAACAAGATGGAGATGGGATTGTCATACGCAAAAAAGCCCGACTTGTCGCAAAAGGATACCATCAGCAAGAAGGGATTGACTATGACGAGACATTTGCACCTGTCGCTCGCATTGAAGCTATTAGCATGTTCCTAGCATATGCGGCACACAAAAACTTCGTGGTTTTCCAAATGGATGTAAAAACTTCCTTCCTCAATGACGTTCTCCGTGAAGAAGTTTATGTCTCTCAACCCGATGGGTTTGTCGATTCTTCCAAACCAAATCACGTATATATCCTTGACAAGGGTCTCTACGGCTTAAAACAAGCCCCGCGCGTATGGTATGATAGCCTTTCCGATTATTTGGTAAAGAACGGGTATTCCAAAGGTAAGATCGATCAAACTTTGTTCATTAAGAAAGAAGATGGTGATATTATGCTTATACAGATTTATGTGGATGACATCATTTTCGGCTCGACTAACCCGAATCAATGTAAGGCCTTCTCTGAACTCATGATTGCCAAGTTCAATATGAGTATGATGGGAGTGATGAATTTTTTGCTAGGAATTCATGTCAAACAATTTTCAACAGGAATGTTCATCAACCAATCCAAATACATCTCGGATATGTTACATAAATTTAACATGATGACTTGTACTCCGATTGGGACTCCCATGTGTCCTAGTTCTAAACTATACGCTGATCCTTTGAGAAAAACGGTAGATTCCAAAGTCTATCGGGGAATGGTCGGTTCCTTAATGTACCTCACGGCTAGTCGACCGGACATAATGTTTGCCACATGCTTATGCGCTAGATATCAAGCATCTCCCAAAGAGTCTTATCTTAGTGCTGTTAAACAAATTTTTCGCTATTTAAAAGGTACTACTGATCTTGGCCTATATATCCTAAGGATACGAGTTTCGAGTTAACTGCTTTTTCAGATGCTGATCACGCCGAAGGCATGCTTGATCGAAAGACCACAACGGGCCACATTCAGTTCTTGGGAGATAAATTGGTGTGTTGGTCCTCAAAGAAGCAAACGTGTGTTTCCACATCCACTGCGGAAGTCGAATACATCACTGCCGCCAGTTGTTGCTCACAAGTCATATGGATGCGCACCCAACTCAAGGATTACGGCTTTTGATTCGACAAAATTCCAATCTATTGTGATTCCAAAAGCGCAATCACCATCTCTAGCAATCCTGTCCAACCATGTTGAAAGAGGTACGATTGAATTATACTTTGTCAATACAGAACTAAAGCTTGCCGACCTGTTCACTAAGGCATTGGATGAGAAACGCTTCCAGTTCCTAGTGTTCAAGTTCGGCATGCTGAATCTTAAAACCTGATTTCATAATCAGTCTTTTCAAAATACACAAAACGTCCATCCAAGTTTTAATGCACATTCACCTTATTTAACGTGAATCTTCATCACTCTTGGTTTCTCGTTTTCTGGATTTTGAACATATTTACAGTTCTGTATTTTTAAATTTATTTATTGGTCTCGTACTGCTTTCATCATGTTGGTGTCTTTTTTTCTTTTCTGTTATTTTTTTCGTCATGTGTCTAAACCTTTCAGTTATAAAGGGGAAGCAGAAAAGGTAAGTTTTTTCTTTACTCATAAGTTTAGGGGGAGCAAAGTTTTTATTACCATAGCCATCATTCAAGGGGGAGCATTTAGAAAATTTCATACTCAGCTCAAGTTTCTCGGCCCTAATGGCCAGATAAAAATGTTTTTGTCGACCATAACTGGCCCGACAAAAACTCCACTCGACATCTTGTTGATGTCATCATCATCTGTGGCCCGATGAGAGTTTGCCACGTGTCATCACCCGATGACCCACTATATAAACATTGGGCTCCATCCCTTTCTCGGTTACTTTTTCAAAAAGTTCAGATTTCTCCCTTTCACTCTCACGACCACCCGAGTTCATCAGTGTTCAACAATTTTTATTTCTCAAATCTTCGAGTTTTCAAAATCCATGCACATCATCAGGTTCATAGTCAATTCCTTATCAACTTTAATTCCTGAAGTTTTTACTTTTAACCATTGCATGATAGTGATTTAGGGTTTAAACCTGTTGAACTTCCGAAAACCCTATGGGTTTCCCAGTTTCTGGTGGTTTCTGTCAAATTGGGCACTTTCTGTGCATCTTTGGGATTAGTTGTTGTTTTAGAAGTGTTCGCTATCACTCCTCGCATCTAGACTTAGGAGTTTCCTTAGCTTTTAGGCCTATTTTGCATCTGAGCATTTAGAACAATTTGATTGATCTTACTTGAATTTTTATCGATTCCCTAAGACTCGACTTAAATTTTTGTCGAGTCTCAAAGGATCGATAAGATCATCTTCAAAACTGTCTAAGTGTTTTTCTCGATTCCCTTAGACCTGACATAAATTTTTGTCGAGTCTCGAAGGATCGATAAGATCATCTTCAAAAATGTCTAAGTGTTTTTCTCGATTCCCTTAGACCCGACTTTAATTTTTGTCGAGTCTCAAAGGATCGATAAGATCATATTCAAAAATGTCCAAGTGTTTTTCTCGAGTATTTGAGACCCGATAATTTCTTTTATCGACTCCCCATGACCCGACATAATTATTGTCGAGTCCCCTAATGTCGACCAATCTACATTCTTTTAACCAAGTGATTTAAATCGACATGTTTAACTCGACATTCTCCTTGTCGACTCTCACATGTTTATGTCGACCCAACTTGACCCGATATACTTTTTTATCGCGTCCCTTGCTATTGATAAGAATCTTTTACAGCACCAAGGTTTTTTATCGACCCTATTGTACTCAATATACTTGTATATCGACCCTACTAGGCTCGATTTCCTTAATTGCACAAAGGAGTCGACATGTTTTCCTCTCTTATCGACCAAACCGGACTCAACATTCAGACTTAGTTTTTTTTTACAACATGTCATCATCCATTGAACTGACTTCTCTCCTATGGTTTGCTAACTGTTTTCTTTCAGTTCACCGATGATAAGCACCCCATTGTTTGCTAACATCCTATGGTTTGCTAACACCCATTGAACGACCCAAATCTTTCCGATGATGAGCACCCCATGCCCTCTGAAAGATTAACCGAACCCAGTATTTTAACGCAGTTAACCGAGACGAACTCTTGACGCCTGGAGCCGAACTTAGAAATCTCAAACCGAACAACTACTGTCTCGATTTTAGCATCACAATCGAACACCAAGTCATCCTCGACATCCTTCAACGCCACTCCCTTCGCTTTGCTTTTACCCTAGATCATCGAGTTCCCCTCTTTTATCTTCAGCAGTTTTGGTATACCTTGACGTACCATCCGGTTGAAGGCGACCACCACTTCACTGCCAAGATCGATGACTATGTCACCCGTCTGACACCTTCTAGGATTCGTCGAATCCTTCGTCTGCCTGTCGTAACCGAAGATAGACCATTTGATGCCCTTGTGACCGAAGAGGAACTCTTTAATGATATCCGGGCCCTAGGATATAACTCCCCCGAACCTCTAACAAGCCCAGGACAGTTCAAAAGGATGTACCTGCCACATATCTGGTTCTCGTTGTTTACCATCGTCAATCGCTGTCTCACTAGCAAATACAACGGAATGGAAAAAGCCAGTACTGCGGCCTTACGGATGTTTCATGGGATCGTGTTCAACCGTCACTACGATTATGCGATGGTCATATGGACGGACTTCGTAGAACTTGTTGAAGACAAATCCAACTTTCATGATCATGTTTGCGTACCATTTCAACGGTTTCGTCAGCTGTTCATTTATGCAATGATGACGTCAAGACCCGATATTCCCCGAAGAATGGGATCTCCGTTGGGGACAACCAACTCACTCAAGTTTCTCAAACTGAATGATCGACAATTCGACTTCATCATGCCTATCCCTGAAGCCTTACTTGCCATTGCTGATCAGACTGCACCGAGTGTTATAGCATATAGGGAGAGGATTGGCTTAATGTATCAACCACCTCCGGTTGTGCCTGCCCAAGAGGAACATCATGAGCAAGGAGAGGGTCTTAGGATAGATGAGCAGGTTCAGGATCATGGGGATCCTGAACAGGGCGTTGAGAGAATTGTAAGGGGAACTGACGAGGGCGGTGCACCTGACCAGCCTATCCCAACAACTGCTACCCCGACTATCCCAATTCCGCCGCCTACTAACCCACGGGTTGCTTCTTCTTCCCAACATACTCCTCGCTTCAAAATGATTGTCAGTTGTACCTGCGTTCGCCCCCGACCTTCATCTTCTGATGAGGGTGAATCCGCTAACCAACCGCTTACCCGATGCCAACAAACCACAACCGTCGAAGAACATGCTATCCGCCGAATTGGCCATCAACCATCTCTATCAGATTCTTCTTCTGACACTGAGGAGCCAAATGAACCCTTTGACTTTGAAACGGACCAGATCTCTGGATCCCTTTCCGACATGTTCACCGAGCCTGACTTTGGAGAGATAAGGAAAGAGGAGGGAGATTTAGTTGAAAAAGAAAATGTGAGTGTGTGTGATGGGACGAGAAAAACTATTGTGAGCGCGATATCCGATACCCCCATCCAGGTAACCGCGTCTGCTAGTACTACTCATTCGTTGGATCTGTCTAGTGGACAAGACGTTGTGAACCTAGCAGCGCAATGGCACGCCCCTCCTAGCCACTTTGAAGGCTCCCAACAGCCGACAATTTCAAATATACTTGTGAGTTTAGCTCCTTATCTAGCTCCCCTCCATTCGGGAGGCATAGCTATTGAATCAAGAGGCAGTAGCTCACCTGCTTCAACTTCATTTGAGTGCACTTCGAGTCTAGATCCAAATAGGGAACACGAGTCTTTGCACACTGCGAGCCTACGTGGCCCAGTCGGAACTTCCATGGTGATGTCCCTTCCGGACATTCCACGAGGATTGGAACGAAATCCTACCAGTGCCACATCACTGCCACCACTGAACGTAGGTCATCCAGTTTACTCAATTGTGATGTCAACGGATAATCTACGTGATCCCGATGTTTCCCTATCAGGTACCCCTACTCCTCAGTTCACGATTTCTCCCGAGGCTCAAGCTCTTATGGATGCTCAATTCCAACGAGCTCAAGCGACTTTGGATGCTCATGAAGCTCGCATGACTGCTGAAAGACACGCATTTGTTCAGGAAGTACTTGAAGCTTCACGCTCCCGGCAGGCAGATCCGAATCAAGCCAGCTCTTCTTGACCAAGCAATAGTCGTACTCCACCGCCGCAACCTCAGCATCCTGATGCGAATCCGGATCCTCGGAATCGACCTCCCTCACCACATAGATATGAATACAACAATGATGAACTCATGTCCGTGTTGTATGCCAATCTTCTTACCGAAGCTACTGCTCGGGGTCAACCTGAAGATACTTTCATGGGTCTTCTAAGGCGCAATCTGGAAATTCCCACGGTCACTCGCTATGAGTTTGACCTATTCAAAGCCGACATGGAACAGAAGTTGTCCGATATGCATAAGGCTCAACAAAGGAATCATGATGAGCTTCTTGGTGCCATAACCGCTCTCCGCACTGAACTTCAGAACTCTTGTCGACCAGTTGTTTCCGTTCTTACCCCTCGTCATGATCAGGACGATCCGGGCTCTACTCCTAATCTCCCTGAGGGGGAGACACGTCGAGTTTCAAGAAATCAGTCTCAACCATTTGCTCCAACTTCTACCAGTCCATCGACATCTACACCAGTCATCCCACCAAAGACAGCGTCCCATTGTGACTCAAGAAGTTAATACGCTTACGGTTGAAAAGACCGCGGTAGATATCAACTTTGGGAGCACGTCTAAAGCTGTTGAAACGGAGTCCAATGAAGAGATAATAGATGTACAAAATCTAAGGAACTCCGTGAAAAACTGGTTTAAAGATCCATATGAACCCGTTCTTCAAGAACAAGATTATCTGAATTTGAAGCATACGGAATAGAATTTTGTTTCTAGAGATACAAATGAACCGAAACTACTACCTCATCAAATTCGGTGGCAAAGAATGCTAATGGAAAGCAAGTCAAAGTGGGTAAATCAGCAAATCCGTGTACCTTATCTTGAAGAAACCACGGAACGGATATTCAGGAAGAATATGAAATCTGAAGACTTGGCGCACATTCACTTGGTAATGGAGATGGATCAAGCTCAAGTTAAAGAGTATGTTCACATACTAAAGATGAAAGCTCGAAAGCCATCGAAAGTGATTTCACGAGATAAGATTATTGGTATTATGCAGATTGGTTCTGACAAAGTTTTCCAAGTCGAGTATCCAACTTTCAAAGTTCGAAGAGAAGATGGAAAAGTGTATAAGTTCTCCGAAGCTGATTTTGCTAGTCTTGACATTTTGGACTTTGAAACTTTGTATACAGAGTTAAGAGACAAGAAGAAACGAAATGTGGACGAACAAAGAGGTTTAAGAGCGGTGGTGCAGCACATTCAAAAGGAACTCCGATATGTTACCTTCATGATCTGCAACGAGGCATTGAAAGTGAACAAAAGAAATTTCATATCCCAAAACCCAATCAAAGAATTCCTGATTTGGATAAACACAGCGTTACAACGGTACTTACACATCCAGCTCACGGAGTAGTGTGATGCATATGAAAGGTGAGAAAAGATTTCTGCGTTTTGACGAGGTTGCTGCTTATTCTAAAGGAAGATTATGTGGGATTCGCAACAGACTATCTGCGGAGATTACTTCTGATCAAAAGAGTACTACAAGGATGAGCATATCTAGAAGAAATTCAATTTTGGATGCTATCAAGATAATTGACGAAAGGATAATATTTTGTCAGATCCTTAGAAGATTTGAAGGCATGTTTGAGCTAAAGAGATGATGATTTATTTTGTCACAAAGAGGGAGATGGTTAAGACTAAAATTGTATTGTGTCAAAATAAGGAAAGGATATGCTTAAATGTAAAAGGAAGTTTATAATTTCTTAAACTCTTTCCTTCCTTAAATAGGTTAGTCCTATCAATATAAATAGGAGTCTAAGATTTTATGTTCCAAGTAAGTCAATTACATTAGAGCCGATATACTGTTAAATCATATTGTAATATGTTCAAGTGAGATATCCGACTACGCAAATTCATCATATTAATCGTGTTCTTAATATTTTATTCTTATTTCATATTGGGCTTGATAAATCTGGGATCCACGGTCAAGAAAAATGGCTTGGATACTGTCATGGAACCTGTTGAAAATGACAAAAATAGATCTGTAAAACAACTTGTTAATGCTTGGAGTTTGAAGGGTGTTACTATTTTTTTGATTAAACTGGAACCAACCAGCTATGCGAGCCGACTAATCCCAGGGCGACTACCCGCTTTGCGAGTAACCCGGAGTCACCGCATTTGAACCTCCGTGGCCACAAGGGGATTTTTAATCCTTCCTAGATTCGAACTTGGGACCTCCTGGTACCTATGACCTTTGGAGCTTAAGCTCAAACCATTAAGACACCACCCTTGTGGTTAAGATAAAAGGGAACTCTGATAGTAAGATTTTGCTGAATTTTAAACCTCCAGTGGTATTAAAAGATGGAAGAATGGCAATTAGATTCTCAAGAGAAGTGGTTATGGAAGGTGCTAAAACTAATTCATTTCTTCCAATTGGTCATTTTATGTGTGTCAACTTGTCATATTGTCTGACCAATAATAATCTGAATAGATTGTGGAGGAACTGTGGCTTAGTGAATGTTGCGCCTAGCTATGTTGGTCATTACTTAATTAAGTTTAATAATGAGGAAGGTATGAAATATGTTTTGGAAAATGGCCCCTGGATGATAAATGGAGGAGTTCCACTGTTTGTGAAAAAATGGGAACCGAGATTGTTTCTTGGTAAGCCTGAGCTGAAATCGCTCCCATTATGGGTCAATTTGTATGGTGTACCGCTGGAAGTCTGGAATACGCCGGGGTTAAGTGAGTTAGCTGGTGGTATTGGAACCCTTTTGACCCTTGATCGTGCTACTGAAGAGAGGTGTTTGACTCAAGCTGTTAGAGCTGGATATGCTAGGGTCTTAGTTGAAGTAACAGCTGATAGAAGCATACCAGATGAAATTATTGGTCTTGTTCCTACTTTGGATGGGTTATCGGAGAAGGAGGTATCTGTTGGAGCAGTTTATAATTGGAAACCTACAAAATGTGATCATTGCAAAAAAATTGGGCACACATTTGGAGATTGTAGTGTCAGGCCGTTATCTGATGATGAAAAAATTGCTAAATTGACAAAGGAGGAGGCTAACAGAAGTAATGGAAATGGTGATGATGGATTTCAAGAGGTGGGTAAACGAAACAAGCCTATTAAAAATCAGAGTAAGCCGGTGGTGAATCAACAGCCTAATACAAAGGATTGGGTTAATAAGAGTTTTTCAGCTCAAAGGCAGAATGTGATTCGGGGGAATGGAAAACAAGGTCAGAATGGGCAACATGTTAATAATGGTGGTGGTAAACAGGGGTAACAACAAGGGGATAACTTGGTTTGGCAAACTAAGAAAAATATGGGTGTTAAAGGGGGTCAAAATCAAACTAATGTGGGTTTAAAAGGGGATCAAGTAAAAGTTTCTCAAAATCAAGGTGGTTTTGATGTGAAGTTTGTTAAAAGTAGTAATAGTTTTGTTGGGAAGCTAGTGGAAGTTCTGTAGCTACTGGTTCTTATGTGAAAAATGAGAAGAGGATTGGTCAACCAACTATCCTGAAAAGGGAATCTATTGGTAATCAAAATGCGAATTGTGTTAGTTCTGGAATTCCAAAAAAGACTCCTATTAATAATTTTGTGAAGAGTGGTCCTGATATCATTATGAAGCCTGTTCAGGATGTGGGTTCTAGCTCTGTATCAACTTCAAATAAATTTGATACCTTAAATGCCTTGGAAGCTGCTGAAAATTATGAAGCTCATTTGACTTTCCTTGAAGAAGTCAATTTTTTTTTGGAAATGGGAAGTAAACTGCATGAAGTAATTATGTCTAAAATGGAACATGGAGCAGCTAGAATATTATTATAGTATGACTAATAATGTTGAGGTTATGTCTGATGATAATGCCCCTGACTGTATGAAAATGGATGAAGCTGATTTGAGAAGAAGTGGGGATCAACTTGTCAAGCCTAAATCTATTATCAATGGTTAAGATTGCTATTTGGAATATTAGAGGCTTAAATGGAGTCTCAAAAAAGAAGGAGGTGAAACATTTCATATCTGAGAATGGTTTGGATGTATGTCTTGTTGTTGAATCTAAAGTGTGTTGCAAAAAGCTCCATTTGATTTGTGGTGAAGTTTTCGGAAATTGGGAGTGGGTTTATAATAATGTTTCTTGCAAAGGTAGAACCAAAATAATTTCGGGTTGGAATTCTTCAAATGTCAAAATTGATGGTATTGAGCAATTCCAGCAGGTTGTTCATTGTTGTCTTTCTCATGTTGCTTCAAATAAGGTGTTTCATTGCTCTTTTGTTTATGCGTCTAATGATGTGGTTGAAAGAAGAGTTTTATGGGATTGTATAGCTCGTCATAAGCTCTTTGTTAAGGATGAGACTTGGATTATTTTTGGAGATTCCAATGTGAGCTTGAATCCTAGTGACAGTTCTGGAGGTTCTTCTGTTGTCACTAGAGGAATGAAAGATTTTAGAGACTGTATTAATGATGCTGAATTGGTTGACATTAATCAGTCTGGTTTGAGATTTACTTGGATTCAAAAACTGTTGGCTGGTGCTAATTCGTTGGGCTTATTCAAAAAGCTGGATAGAGTTCTTGGTAATGTGAAGTTTTTGGATTTGTTTCCTATGGTTGCTGCTTCTTTTCTTCCATATGGTTTATCTGATCATAGTTCGGCTGTTCTTTTCATATCTGCTCTCTCTAAGTTCAAAGCTAGGCCTTTCAAGTTTAATAATCACCTTCTGGATTCTCCTGACTTTCTTCCTATGGTTGCTACTATTTGGGAAAGACAAATTGTTGGTTGTCATATGTATTCTGTGGTGTCTAAACTCAAAGAAGTAAAAAAAGGGGTAAGAAAGTTGAATATGAAGTTTGGTAATGTTTCTGAGAATGTGAAAAAATTACGGTCTGAATTGGGGATTGCTCAATGTAATATGGATGCTTATCCGGAGGATGGAGATGTTCATTTTGATGGTACTGTGTATCTCAAAGCTTTGAAGGATGCTCTTGTTGCTGAAGAGAAATTTTTAAGGCAGAGGGCGAAAATATATTGGCTCAAAGAGGGGGATTATAATTCAGCTTATTTTCATAAAGTTGTGAAGTCTAAAGTTAACAGAGGCTTAATTGCTGAGATTGAAGATATGGAAGGAAAGAGATTTATGTGGTCAAGTGTGGCTGATCAATTTGTTAAGCACTTTAATCCATGTTAGGAAGCTCTGAAAATGTGGAGGTTATAAGTGATCCTAACTCTTTGTTTTTAAAAAAACTTTCGATGCATCAGGCTGATTTTATGGTCAGGTCTGTTAGTGATTTTGAAGTTATTGAGGCTATTTTTAATATTGAAGACACAAAAGCCCCTGGCCCAGATGGTTTTTCTTCTTGCTTCTTCAAGAAAGCATGGCCTATTATTGGAAAAGAAGTCTGTTTAACTATCAGCAAATTTTTGAAAATGGGAAATTGTTACAGGAAGTTAATGCTACTCTGATTGCTCTGGTGCCTAAATTGCAAACTCCTAAGAATGTTGTTGATTTTAGACCCATAGCCTATTGCAATGTGCTTTTCAAGTGTATTAGCAAAATTCTGGTTAATAGAATTAAGTCGTTTCTTGGTGGTGCTGATCCCATTATAATAAGCACAATGACAATAAACAGTTAATAGCAAAGTAGTATGACATGAACAATGATTTAAAGAACTTACGTAGTCATATATCTCTTGAATGTATATATGTCGATTACAATGTAATTCACGGTTTCAGCTCTCTCTCTCTAAGTAATATGAATCGACTAACTCTCAAAGTAAAACCCTAACGTTCTATTTATATTGCTAGGTCTAGTCTAATTAAGGAAACAAGAGTTTATGGAATTATAAACTTTCTTTTATAATTAAGCATATCTTTTCCTTATTTTGTCACAATTAAATAATAATAGACCTAACACTCTCCCCCTTTGTGGCAAAATGAGTCTTCATCTTCTTAGCTCGAACATGCCTTCAAATCTTCGTAGGGTTTGTCGATAGATAATTCTGTCATCGATTATCTTGATAACTTCTAAGAGAGAGTTTCTTTTGTCGTTGCTCATCCTTGTTGTACTCTTTCTATCAGTTACAAGTTCTGACGCAAGTCTGTTCCGGATTCCCCATAACGTACCGTTAGAATATGCAGCCACTTCGTGAAACCTGAGAAACCGTTTTTCTTTAGAAGCATGCATCCAAACTACACCATGAATAGGACGAGTGATGACGGTGGCGACTAGAGTACTGTCAGGTACAGGTAATGATTGATCAGGCTTAGTAATATGTATCTTCTTTTACTCGCTTTCGATCCCTCGTTGAAGATCATGAAGATAGTTATACCGAAGCTCTTTCTGAACATTCCTTACCACTGCCCTTAATGCCCTTTGCTCGTGTACATTTCGGTTGCGCTTGTCTGTCAAATCGTTGTAGATGATCTCCAAGTCCATTATATCGAGATTTGCAAAATCAGCTTCAGAGAAGGAATACGTTTTACCATCTTCTCTTTAGACAGTGAAAACCGGGTACTCGACTTGAAAGATCCTTGCAGTGTCTATTTTCAGAATCCCGACAACCCTGTGCCTTAAAACCACTTCAGCTTGAGGTAAAGCTCTCATCCTCAGGATATGGAGATACTCTCTAACCTGAGCAGGGTCCATTTCCATCATGAGATGAATGTGTGCCAAATCATCAGGTTTTGCTTCCTTGCGGAAGATCTTCTCCATAGTTTCCTCAAGATATGGCACACGGATCTGCTGATTCACCCATTTGGATTTACTTTCCGTCAACATTCTTTGCCACCAAATCTGATGAGGTAGGAGTCTTGGTTCCTTTTGTTCCCTTAAAGCATAGTTCTTTGCTGTATGCCTCAAGTTCACATAGTCTTGCTCTTGGAGTACTGGTTCGTACGGATCTCGGAACCAGTTTTGAGGTGAGTTTCGCAGACGTTGAACATCAACTCGTTCTTCATTTTGTTCGGGTTCGGGTTCGGCAGGTTCGGCTGGTTCGGTTGTACTCTCGAATTCGATATCCGCAGGCCTTTCAACCGTTGGTGTATCGTTCTCTTGAGTCGTTGTAGTGCGTTGCCTTTGTTGGGTAGATTGAGCGGGTGGTCTTGAAGCTGAGGCAGCAACTGCTCTTGATCGTGATCTTGTCGTTTGGCATGTCTCCCCCTCAGGACGAGTTGGAACGGAGCCCGGGTCGTCCTGGTGAGGTCTGGATGTAGATGTACGAACGGCCGGACGGCAAGACTCTTGGATTTCGGTGCGAAGAGCAGTAATAGCACCCAAGATGTCATCCGTTTGGCGTTGTTGGGCATTCTTCAAGTCGGCGAGCTCTTGGTCAATATGGGCGCGGAAGACATCGAACTCATGACGAGTGACAGTGGGGATCTGAAGATTGCGGCGAAGAAGACCCTCAAGCGAATCCTCCGGTTGGCCGGTTGCATTGGATTCGGCTAGCAGATTAGCATACAACATCGACATGAGTTCATCGTTGTTGTACTCATATCGATGTGGGGAATGGGGTCGATCTTCGGGGGGTGATGGTGGCGGTGGAGAGTGGCTGGTGCTTGGACGGCTGGAGCTTGCATGTGAAGGGTCGGCTTGTAGAGGAGTCGGTTCTTTAAGACGCGCAGCTTCACGAATTTGGCGCACGAAGGCTTCTCTTTCGGCTGTCATTAGGGCAACATGTTTAGCAAGGGTGTCTCTTGCCCTTTGTAAGTGAGCAGCTATGATTGATTCGCCTTCCGGGGGAATAGAGAACGACGGAGATGGGGTTGCTGAATGGGTAACACCGGGATCACTTAGATTGCCCGTTGACATAACAGTTGATTCAACTGTATGACCTACGTTCAGCATTGGCAAAGATGTAGCGCTGGTAGGATTTCCTCCCAATCCTCGTGGAATGTCCGTAATGGACATCACTATGGGAGTTCCGACTGGGCCACGGAGGCTCGCAGTGTGTGTAGACTCGTGTCCCCTAGCGGGCCCTAGACTCGATGTGCATACAAACGAAGTCGAAGCAGGTGAGCTACTGCCTCTTGTTTCAATAGCTATGCCTCCCGAGTGGAGGGGAGCTAGATAAGGTGCTAGACTCACAAGTATTGTTGAAACTATTGGCTGTTGGGAGCCTTCAGAGTGGCTAGGGGGGGCATGCAATTGCACTTCTAGGTCCATAGCGACTTGTCCACTAGTCATACCCAACGAATGAGTAGGGCTAGTTGACTCGGTTACCTGGTTGGGGGATATTGGACTCTCACTCTCTATCGTTTTTGTCTCCCCTTCGCTCATGCTCACTATTTCGTTTTCAACTTGTACTCCCTCTTCTCTCCTTATTTCTCCAATGGAGGTTTCAGGGAATATGTCAGACATAGATGGGGAGGATGGATTGGCTTCAAAGTCAAAGTCGTATTGAGGTTCCTCATCAGAAGGTATGATTGGTGCGGAGGTGGGTGTACGGATGATTGGTTCAGGGTTCGGTTCAGTTGAAGACTCTTCATTCCCAGAACTGGAATCGGTGATAGAGGGTTGTGGGTCGATGCGACTTACGGCTTCCACTTCTATTTCTGCAGTTCGTTGGCGACGACAGAGCGGTTGGTTGTCAGAATCATCCTCATCCGATGATGAAGAGCGGGGGCGGACACGTTGTCGGCTGACCAGTGTTTTGAATCGGGGAGTTGGGATAATGGGTCGGGTGCGGGGGTTGTTGGAAGCAGTTGGGTTGGGGGGGGGGGTGATCAGATGCACCTTCCTCGTCATGTCCCCTCGCATTACGCTCATCACCCTGGTTAGGATCCCCTTGATCCTGACCCTGCTCTTCTACTCTAGGACCCTCACCTCCCTTAATATTTTCCTCATGGATCGGCTCTTGGGTAGGCGCAACCGGAGGTGGTTGGGCCATTAAGCCATGTCGCTCCCTATAGGCTATCACACTAGGTGTATTTTGATCAGCATAAGCGAGGAGCGCTTCAGGGATAGGCATGGTATAGTTGAAGACCCGATCATTTAGGCGTAGAAATTTAAGGGCGTTGGTCGGGCCTAAAGGAGTGCCGGCACGTCACGGGATGGCTGGCTGGGAGACCATCATTGCTCGGATGAACAGCTGGAGGAAGCGTTGGAAGGGTACAAACGCCCGGTTACGTGAATTAGACTTGTCTTCTACGAGTTCGACGAAGTCTGTCCAGATTAGCATTGCGTAGTCGTAGTGCCGGTTGTAGACGATTCCGTGGAAAATCCGCAAGACCGCTGCACTGGCCTTGTCCATTCCTGTATGTTTGCTTGTAAGATAGCGGTTGACGATGGTAAATAATGAGAACCATATTTGGGGCAGGTACATTCGCTTGAAATGCCCAGGGCTGTTTAATGGTTGTTCCGGGTCGTAGCCTAGGGCGCGAATATCGGCGCATAGTTCTTCGTCGGAAGCAAAGGCGTCGAATGGTCTTTCCTCAGTGGCCACCGGGAGACGAAGGATGCGGCGGATCTGGGCCGGTGTTAGGCGGGTGTTGTAGTCGTTGATTTGGGCTGTGAAGTGGTGATTGCCTTCAACCGGTTGGTATGTGAGCGAATACCAAAACTGTTGAAGGTAGAATACGGGGACCCGGTGGTCCAATGAGAATGCGAAGCGTAGAGGATGACGTTGTAGGATGTCCAGTAATACTTGATGCTCAAAGGTGGTGCTGAAGTCGAGGCGATGATTGTTCGGTTTGAGTTCCCGGAGTTTGTCTCGAGGCATTAAAAGATCATCTTGGTTGACGGCATTTATGCTCGGTTCAGTAGAACGTTCAGATGGCATTGGGTGTTCATCGTCGGAAAGGTTTGGATCATTTATGGCTGCCATTGCTTGCTGAAATAAGACAGTTAGGCAAACCAAGTGTAAAGTTAGTGTATTGAGTCTTAACAAAAAAATGCTAAGTCTTTTTATCGAGTCCCATTGGGTCGATAACAATTGTTATCGAGTGCAATGGGATCGAGGAAAAAGGTGTTGTCGAGTAAAGGAGGATCGACAAAAAGACTTGTAAAAAAGTTAAGATCAAACCTGTGGAAGGGATGTCGAGTCATTGAGAATCGAGAAGAACAAGTTATCGATCTATGAGACTCGATTGAAAAACTTCAACATTTGAAAGGTCATGTTATCGAGTCTTATAGGGCTCGATGAAAACACTTAGTGATTTTCATCGACCTTGTGAGAATCGATAACAAATTTTATCGGGTTCCAAGGGATCGATAAACATACTTAGTCTTTTTCATCGATTCTATTGGAGTCGATGACAAGTGTTATCGAGTCCTAAGGGATCGATAAAAACACTTGGTGATTTTCATCGATCAAAAGACTACCGATAAAAAAAGTTGTCGAGTCACAAGGGTTCGATAAAAACACTTAGGTAAAATGATGATGTTCTTATTCAACTAACATGGGTCGATAAAAATTCAAAGGCACAAAGAAGGACTCGATAAAAACGCATAAACCAGTCGAAAACATTCTAAGTGCTCAGATTCCAAAAAGGGCCTAACACTAAGGCAAAATCCTATTGCTAGGTGCGATTAGTGATAGGGAATACATTTAGTAAAGCACGTAAGTCTTAAAACCATTATTTACCCACTGACTGATGAACAGTCAAAAATCGGAAAACCAAACTAAAACCCTTATATATAAAAAAAATGAACAGTCAGCCACAGAAAGCTAATCATGCAATGGATTTAAGAACAGAGTGCAAGAATTAAAGATGATAAGGGGAGAATTACGAACCTGGTGGTGCTTTCGAATCTGAAAAACTCGAAGTTTTGAGAATTTGATCTTGGATTGCCAAGAACTTGAAGGGTTTTTCAGAGAGAAAGAGGGGAAATTCAAACTTGTGAGGAAAGGTTCTTTGAGAGTGGGGCCTGATTACTTTAAATAGTGGTCATCAGGTGATCACACGTGGCAGTGTGTGATGGGGCCGAGGAAAAAATTTCCCGTTATCGAGAAGTAGAGAGGGGAGGTTATCGAGCCAGAGGGAGGACGATAATCCACGGTTGTCAGGCCCTTAGGAGCCGAGAACCTGACTTAAATTTTTTTTTTTTTAAAGAACTTAAATACAAAACAGAAAACATAAGGCTCCCCCTTAAAATGTGCTAAAGGTGGTGTGCTCCCCCTAGGAATGTGAATGCATAGGAAAAACGTACCTTGTTGCTCCCCCTTGAACGATGAACCATGGTGATACACACAGCGAGGTAGAAAGAAAAATGAAAGACAAATTGAAAATACGGAACTGTAAGATAAAGGTCAAAATCTAAAAAATGAGAACCCAAGTGTTATGCAGATTGACTCGAAGAGTAAATGTGCATAAACCCTTGGATAGACGTTTTTGAGGATTTTGAGACACACTGATTTGTGATAATCAGGTTTTAAGATTGAGCATTCCCAACATGGATACTAGGAACTGGAATCGTTTCTCATCCAGTGCCTTGGTAAACAAGTCGGCAAGCTGAAGTTCCGTATTAACAAAATATAGTTCAATTGTACCTCTTTCGACGTGATCCTTGATGACGTGATATCGAACGTTGATGTGCTTTGTCTTCGTGTGTTGAACCGGGTTGCTTGAAATGGTTATGGCGCTTTTGGAGTCACAGTAGATGGGAATCCTGTTGAACTAGAAGCCATAGTCTTTGAGTTGAGTGCGCATCCATAGTACTTGCGAGCAGCAGCTTGCGGCAGCGATATATTCGAAATCCTCGATAGATGTGGCGACGCAAGCTTGCTTCTTGGATGACCAGCTGACCAATTTGTCTCCAAGGAATTGATTATGGCCCGAAGTGCTTTTGCGATCGAGCATGCATCCGGCATGATCTGAATCTGAAAAGGCAGTTAGCTCGAAACCCGTATCCTTGGGATACCGTAGGCCAAGATTAGGTGTACCTTTTAAATACCGGAAAATCCGTTTGATCGCACTAAGATGAGATTCCTTTGGAGATGCTTGATATCTCGCGCATAGACAGGTGGCAAACATTATGTCCGGACGACTAGCCGTAAGATACATGAGAGAACCAACCATGCCCCGGTAATTTTTAGAATCCACATCTTTTCCCGAAGGATCAGCGTGTAGTTTGGAACCCGGGGACATGGGTGTACCAATCGGATAACATGACGTCATGTTGTATTTACACAACATATCTGAGATGTATTTTGATTGGTTGATGAATATTCCCGTAGAAAATTGTTTAATTTGAAGACCGAGGAAAAAATTCATCATTCCCATCATGCTCATGTTAAATTTTGCAATCATGAGTTCAGAGAACTCTTTGCATTGCCTTGGGTTAGTCGAACCGAAGATGATGTCGTCCACGTAGACTTGAATGAGCATAATGTCACCTTTGTCCTTTTTAATGAAAAGAGTTGGATCGATCTTACCTTTGGAGTATCCGTTCTTCACTAAATAGGTTGACAGACTATCGTACCAAGCGCGCGGGGCTTGCTTCAAGCCATAGAGGGCCTTGTCCAGAATGTAGACATGTGTCAGTTTGGAGGTGTCGACAAACTCGTCGGGCTGAGAAACATAGACTTCTTCACGCAGAACACCGTTTAAGAAGGCCTTCTTGACGTCCATTTGGAAAACCACAAAGTTCTTATGTGCCGCGTAAGCCAAGAACATTTGAATTGCTTCAATGTGGGTGACGGGTGCAAATGTTTCGTCGTAGTCAATGCCTTCTTGTTGACGGTATCCTTTGGCGACAAGTCTAGCTTTGTTGCGTATAGCGACTCCATCTTCATCTTGCTTGTTCTTGAATATCCATTTCGTGCCGATAACGGTCTTGTTTCGAGGACGGGGAACAAGGCACCATACTTTCAGACTTTCAAATTGATTGAGTTCCTCTTGCATTGCCACAATCCAATCAGGATCATTCATTGCCTCATGAATGGATGTGGGTTCAATCTTGCTTATGAATGAAGAGAACATACAATCATTGGCCGAGGTGGAACGCGTTGTAACTGGTCGGGTCCATTTGGTTGTATGAGGAAGCGGTTGAAATGCATTTGGATCCGGGGTGTCATCTTGATAAGAACCTAACAGAAGATCTTGAAGAGATTCCAAGGTTGGTGCCATGTTTGATGATCTTGTGGCACTTGTGACATCCGTAGGTGTTGAAGTGGATGGTGGGGGAGAGGATGTCGGTTCCGCAGGATTTGGTTGAACAGGCGGTTGAGGTTCAGGTGGAACAAGAGGAGCATTCGATGAAATAGTTTGATCGGGAGGAGCAGTTGTAGAGGTGCTTGGAGATGCAGCAGTTGAGACGGTTTCCGTTGTAATTGGCGGTCCGGAAAGATCCGAGGTCTCGGCAATCTCCAAGGTAGGCGGGGGAATCTGGAGAGAAGTATCAGTGGATGGTCCAAAGTAATCCGAGTAGAAGTACTCGAATAAGTCATCCAGATTTGACATGGCGGTTTTAGACGTTGAAGGTTCAGCGGAGTTGGGAGCAGGTTCCGATCGAATGTGATCGGAAGCTAATATGCCGGTGAGTGTGGGTCCAGAACTGTCGTGTTCAGGAGCCATTTCGGCGTTTGGATCGAATTGTACATTAACGCTTTCAGTGACGCAACGTGCATGTTTTATGTAGACCCGATAAGATGATGCATTTGGTGAGTATCCGAGAAATTAAGCTTCATCGGCTTTCGGCTTGAGTTTCCCACGATCTTCCTTTTCATTTAGTACGAAGCTACGAGTTCCAAAAGTTCAAAAATGCTCGATGGAAGGAATGCGATCGTAGACCAATTGATAAGGTGTCTTGTTGAAGCGTTTGTTAATGATGGAGCGGTTTTGAGTGTAGCATGCTGTGTTGATAGCTTCGGCCCAAAGGTGGAGAGGGAGCTTTGAGAAAGTAAGCATAGTGCGAGCGGCTTCAACTAGAGTTCAATTTCGGCGTTGGACCACACCGTTTTGTTGCAGAGTACGAGCTGCAGAGAACGTGTGGGTTATACCAACCGATCGAGGTAACCGTCAAGGGTACGGTTTTTGAATTCAGTTCCATTATCGGTGTGGATGGTTTGTGCAGTAAGTTCTAGCTTAACTTGAATGGCTTTGAGAAACGTGATGATGGTGTCTGGGGTTTCATCCTTTGATCGAAGGAACTTTACCCATGTGAATCGAGAGAAATCGTCCACCATTACTAGAACATATTTTTTACCATGTATGCTTTGAGTCCGCTTTGGGCCGCACAAGTCCAATTGAATGAGTTGAAGAGGTCGAGTTGTGCTGTGAACTAACTTGGGTTTGTGAGAGACCTTCTTCATCTTTCCCATCTCGCATGCGTCACAGAGATGCGGTTTGTCGAATTTAACAGCTGGGAGGCCGGTGACTAATCCTTGGATGGAGAGGCGATTGATATTCTTGAAGTTCAAGTGAGATAAGCGACGATGCCATAACCAGGTTTTTGGACTAGAAACGTTTCATAGAAGACAAACACTTGAGGGGGCGTTTACTTGGGAAAGATCGATCGTGTAGAGGTTGGACTTGCGTGTGCCGGTTAGAAGCTCCTTTCCATCAAACGTGCGAACACAGCATCTATCGGGTCTGAAATTTACTTCGAGTTGCTTGTCACAGAATTTTCCAATGCTCAACAGGTTGTGGCTTAGCCCTTGCACATAAGAGACGTTGGAAATGGTGATGTTGTTTTGAATGATATCACCATATCCTTTTATCGGTGCCAAGTGATTGTTGCCAAATTTGACGAATCCACCTTTCTTTTCAGTGTAGTTGGCAAGCAGCTCCTTTTGTCCGGTCATGTGTTTGGAGCATCCGGAATCTAAGTACCACACATGACCGATCTGCATAAAATCAGGCAGATTTAGGTACCCATTTGTAAATGGGTCCATCATGGTTAGTTGACAATGCACCCTTGGGTACCCACTTGAGGTGAGACTTATGGGCGTTAGTCATTTGATTTCTCGGACCCGATTTAGAAATGGATGATGAATGATAAAATTTGTGATTAAATGAATTATGCATGTCCGGAAAATAACCATAACCATAATCAATAGGAGGTTTACGAACAAAATCATCCACACCGCAATTAGAACAACAAATTTTATTACGAGAAAATTTGATTAAATGTCTAAAGGAATGAATTTGATAAGGAAAACGAAATCTAGAATTGTTTCTTTTGACATTGGAATGTAAAAACTTGTCTTTTTTGCGGGGTGTTTGCTTTGTAGTATGCGTGCCCTTTTTCACCCAAACCGACTTGGTTTCTAAAGTATGAAGCGCTGAAATATTGAAAGGAACACGGTTAGTATGGTTTTTGAAGACATGATTGGTTTTCATTTGAGTGGTTTGATGTTGACTCGTGGAACACTCCGTTGGTTCAGTAGGCAATGAAACTGATTCCATAGGTTGTTTGCCTTTGTCTAAAAATTCAGTGTGAGTAGGAAGTACAGGATTGAAATCAAACTCATCACACATGTCATTTAAATACTCGTCCGATTCAAGTGAAGATTGGTTAGAAAGGGCATCTAATTCAGCATTGATTTGTTCGTCGGAATAGGAACATTTTTGTTTTGGAAGATTGGAATTTGGGTCCATTTTAAACAATTCTTCGTAATTATCTAAATAATTGCTAACGAAGGCTTTACAAGTTGAAATGTTTGAAATAGTATCATTTTCACGAGTTTTGTTCAATTGTAAAGTCTCGTTTTCTAGTTGTTGTATTTTAAATAAAAATGATTCCTTTTCCTTTTCCGCCAAAGAACGTTCAGATTCCAACACTCGTTCAAGTTGAATAATTTTCTTTTCTAAAAATAGAGTGGGAATGTACGGTTTACATTCAGGAATCTTGTTTTGAAGTTCTTCGGCTGAATAAGATGGAAAGTAGTTGTTTGGAAGAGATTCACTTGAAGATTCCTCTTCTACTATTTGAGGATAGCAGAAAGGTATTTGAAAATAGTTTTTGTTTTGTCTCTTCCAATCTTCTCTTTCCTCAACACTAGGGTCCGGTTTCATAAATTGAACTTGGTAATCTGGACTAAGTTCAGATATTCGAATTTATAAATCTTCGGAGTATTATAGATAGCTTTTGCTAAGTGTTACGGGTTTTCAAAACCTAATCTGGCTTTTGAGCTTAAATCTTTCGGTGCATTTAAGTGAATAGTGTGTTCAGTTTGACCAAGCTTGTAAATTTTTAATTCCAACTTTTCGAGTTTTTCTAATAGATCTTGTCTTTGAAAGCTGACAAAGTCAAATTTTGATGAAAATTTGGCAGTCTCATTCCTAGATGATTGAAGTTGAAGTGTGAGATCAGATATTTGTTGTTGGAAAAGATCATTTTCTTCTTTTAAAACCATTTTCTCCGTTTCGAGATTGTGTGCTATACTTTGAGTATTGACAAGGTCGGTTTGCATAAGAAGCAATTGTTTATGATTATTTTCTAGGCTTGCTTCTAAATTGGAAACCAAGAGTTTCTTGGTTTTCAATTTGGAGTGTAATTCCTTTAATTGACACATTAAATCATGCATTTGAGATACAAATGAGTCATAGTCAGAAGGGCTTACCTCGGGTGTGTAGTCGGAAGCGTGAGAAGGAGTGTCATCAGAGTAAGCCATTAAGCTGAAATGTGGTTGAGTATCCCCTTCCATGTCATCTTCATCATCTTGATTAAGCCATTGTTCATCTTCAGCTAGGAGAACTTTACCGGCTTCCTTTTGTTTAGACAACATCAGTTTGTAAGTGAAGTAGTTGGAGTCCTTCACTATTGGCTTCTTGCATTCCCTTGCATAGTGACCAGATTTGCCGCAGTTGTAGCGCAGGCTTCTCTCACCTTTGAACTTGTCTTCTGGCTTGGGTGTAGGGCGAGGTTCTTCTCTTCTTGGTTTAGGTTCAAACAGGGACTTTCGCTCATGATTATTAGATCCCGAGGCATACCTTTGTTGGTTGGGATTCGAGCGACGTGAGAACTTTTGTTGAAAAGATTTCGTAAGGAAGGCCAGTTGTTGTTGAAGTTTGGCAATTTCTGGATCATAGTCAAAATCTTCGTCTTCTAATTCGGGAAACATCTCTTGAGGAGCGGAAGAGGAGTCTTTCGCCATCAAAGTGATTGGATCCGGGTTCTTCTTTGAATTTAACCCCATTAGTTCGAGAAGCTCATCTTCGTCTTGTTGAAGGGTTTCATAGACTTCATGAAGATCAAGATCAGCAAGATATTTACTGTGTTTGATTTGATTAGCAAACTGGCGCCATTCCAGTTGAAGATTGCTAACAAATTTAACGTTGTTTTCGATCTTGGTCTTTCGAATTTCGTTCTTGCTTAATTCCTTTACCAGTTGTACAAAACGTGTATACGTGTTCGTAAGAGTTTCTCCATCTTTTGCCTTGAATTCTTCATATTGAGAAATGCAGTTCGTGATTTTGAGTTGTGTGCCAATCTTCGTTCCAAGCATGAATTTCCCTATGACTTTCTCCATCTTTTGGAAGGCTCATAAGTAGATAAGAACGGGCAAGTTGGTCACCTCTCATTATCTTCTTGTCGTTTGCATCACATGAATTTTTGAGTTTAACTTCCCTTCGTGCGGGCATAGGAGGAGTGTTGTTTGGCATAGCCGGAAACTCCTGATAAAAAATTGGAGGAGGACCTTCTTTGATTGAACTCATGATCTCATCGGCATAGTCATGGCGTTCAACGAAATCAAGGATCGGCATAGTCATTGCGTTCAACGAAATCAAGGAATCTATCTTTCCATTGAGAATATTCTCCCGGGAAGAGAATTGGAGGTTTGGTGTCTGATCCAATAGCCATTGCTTCACGGGTGGTCATTGTACTTTTTGGTTGCACCTTGATCAATGAGTTTTTAAAAAATTCTGAGTTGTCTCGCGAAACAGTAGGTTATTATCGAGTGACAAAGGGAATCGAGAAGAAAAAAAATTATCGATATGGGTCTAAGGATTTGTTGTCGGGTGTGAATTACTCGATAAAAGCAGTGTTATCGAGTGACAGAAGCTCGATAATAAAATATGTCGAATGAAATTAGACTCGATGAAAAAACTTTTTATCCAGTGAAGGATGCTCGATAAAATATTGTTGTCGACAGAACAAGGTTCGATAAACAGAATTTTGATCGGTCGCTAACCTCAGTGTTCTCGATTTAATTTAATTTGATAAATTTTGAGCAGCAACTAACTTAAAGAATTCTCGAATCTAGAGTACTCGATCAAAAACTTTCTCGATTCAAACAGGACTCGATAAAAAATTTAATTCTGAGTTTTCTGAGATTTGATAATCCAGAAAACAAAAACACAGGGTTCTTGACTAAAAAGAACTAGTCTTTTTATGGACAAGACTGTCTGGGTTTTTTAGTTTCTTATTCGTTCAATTACAGAAAGTATCAAGATTACGAGAGTTTAAGATTTTACTAAGGAGTTCTTTAGTAAGAAAAGCTGCAAGAGTCACAAGTTCCTGAGTTTTCTTATGTAAAGAAATTCAAAAGTAAAGAAAATAAACTAAAGTGATTTTAATTTAAGCAGATTTAAATTTAAAAAAAGAGTCGAGAAAAAATAATGAATAAGCAGTTTGAATCGATAAACCTTCAAGTAACAGAAAGATGTAATCGAGAAAAATTCAAAAAGTCAGTTAGAAAGATTAAATCGATAAACACACAGACATCATCATGCGATCAAAACACAAAGAGAGATATCAAATCGACAAAACCTAATTGAACAGCAGAACGTATCGATGAAAAATATTAAAAAAAATATGATGCAATCGACAAAGATTTAGGTTGGTGTTTTATCAGGTTTAGCATTAATTAGTGGTACCCGATGAAAAATCAATGAATAGAAGGACTCGATGAAACATCAAACGACAGCAGAAATTCGCAGAAAAACAATAAATTTATCTTCTATTTCGTGGTTTGCTCAGAAAATCGTAAAAACTCGTGATCTTAGGCTCTGATACCACTTGTTGATCCCATTATAATAAGCACAATGACAATAAACAGTTAATAGCAAAGTAATATGACACGAACAATGATTTAAAGAACTTACGTAGTCATATATCTCTTGAATGTGTATATGTCGATTACAATGTAATTCACGGTTTCAGCTCTCTCTCTAAGTAATACGAATCGACTAACTCTCAAAGTAAAACCCTAACGTTCTATTTATATTGCTAGGTCTAGTCTAATTAAGGAAACAAGAGTTTAAGGAATTATAAACTTCCTTTTACAGTTAAGCATATCTTTTCCTTATTTTGTCACAATTAAATAATAATAGACCTAACAGGTGGTTTGGTTGATTCAAATCAGTCTGCGTTCATCCCAAACAGACAGATAAGTGATAATATCTTATTGGCACAAGAGCTTCTAAGGGGCTATCATAGACAAAGAGGTGTCAAGAGATGTGCTTTTAAAATCGATATTCAGAAGGCTTATGATACGGTAAATTGGAGGTTTTTGGAGTTCATTCTTAAGCAATTTGGTTTTCATCCGTGTATGATCTGCTGGATTATGAAGTGTGTCACTTTGGCTTCTTTCAGTCTTCTGGTCTGAAGCCTAGTATGAATAAAAGTACTTCTTGTTGATGCCAAAAATTAACTTAACAAAGTCAACTTAAGGTACTTGTGGACCTGATCGATCAAAGGAAGGATTCTCCCAACGAACGTAAATAAAACGAAAAGTAAATAATAGACAAGAGATTTGGTGATGCGGAAAAACCCTTGGACGAGGGAAAAACCACGGACGATAGGTTGATATCGTCGATGCACTATGGAAAATGACGCCAAACAGCGGCGTCGTCCTTTAGAACTATGGTCGTACAATTATAAGTGAAAGAAAAACTTAAGCTAGCATATTGAATATAGAAAGCTATTGTGAGTTCTTCGGCTTCAAGAGTGTGGGGGATGGTTTATGTGTTCTCTTTGATGACTCAAACCTTTCCTTTTATATCCGTGGTTACTTGTAACGGTCATTCGCCATTGATTGCATCCATTAATGCATTTGATGGTGTTTATGTGTAACTGCCCAAGGATTCTGTGAGGGAGATAACGACTGATTGATGGAAGTAACGGATTTTGGTAGTAATGGTTCCGAGTCGAGCGTGCGTCGGGCGTCAGAGGTTTCATCTGGGACTTCCGTTCGACTGTTGCCTCACAATTCATAAAACATCTTTGGTTGCTCGTTCTATCTCATGGTCGAGAGTTTTATGCTCGACCCCCGTTTCCCTGTGTCGTGGTTGATATCCCGGAGTCGTGGAGAGCCATTGATCGTACGTTTTTGTCTGTCATCGACATTTCTTTCGACTATCGTTCTCGAGGGCCTGGGTTAGCATCTGGTGGTCGTAAAAAGTCTTTTGTCGGGCGTTTTAGTCAATGGTCGAGGATTTGAGATTTTTGCCCAAACAGTTTGCCCCAAAATTCAAATTTCAAGCATCAGCTTTATTTTTGAATTTCGCCGAGACACGTGTCGCTCTCGTCCGCTGAATGCTTTCGGGGGGAACGAAGTCGTTTGATTTCGGGTGGGAATAATTAGGATCTAACTTATCTGATTAGTCTAGGCTGACGAGGCGGAGATTATCCGTTCGGGTGATGATGGCTTTTGATGATGTCATGCATACGCACGACCATGCGTGGGCAACTGTCATGGGCAGGTGTCGTTTATCTGATGGCTTCATGCGGGGGTGCACGGGACAGGTGTCGTCCCAGGGAGACGAAACGATGATCGGGATATTTAAAAGTAACTAATCGCCTTTCCATTTCTTCTTCCAGATGTTTTCGAAAAATATTCTCTCTGCAAACCTTCAACTTCTTTTCTTTCTTGAAGAAATGTCGAATCCTCTGAGTATTGTTCAGACGGCTGGCGACCTTTGGGATTTTCTCAACCTGGTCCAGCTGGAAAATGTCGAGGTGGTGAGTCCGGGTGGACGAATGTCCGGCGGAGGCTTTCGCCCTCTATGAGTATCCTTTCTCGATCGGCCTGAAGTGGCCATTTCCTCGGCTGGCTCAGGATTTCCTGAGTCGTTTCGGCATTCCTCCGGGGCAGATGATGCCTCAGTTCTGGAGGGTGGTGATGATTATTGACCGATTGTCATGTGATTGGGACCCCCTTTTACCTTTCACGAGCTCTTGACGGCTTATGTGGTAAAGGCGGATGCCTAGTTCCGATACAGCCCTTACGTCCGGGGCGGCAGGGATCAGGCGCTAATTTCAGGGACTGGGGTGAAAGACCGAGTTTGGAGAGAGAGGTGTGTGTTTTGTTATCCGCGACCTCCTTACGAGGGTGAGCAATGGATAGTTCGCGGCTGGCCCAAACGAGGTAAGGATTCAAAACTTTATGCTTTCGACATTGGGTGGAATCCTGATGTCCGGTAGTTCCTTATGCAGCAGTGACATGCGAGCTTCTCCCGTCTCCTGATTCTGTGGCGATAGTCGAGCATTTCCGGAGAATCCCAGATCATGCGTTTCGAACGTCGGAGGACGAGGGAGCCGATGATCATGGCGAGGAAGGTGAAGACGTTACCTTTGACGGAACCTCCGGGTCCTCCCTTCATTCGAAAGAGGAGAGGGCTGGTAATCATCTCTATTTGCCTTTGATCCTCGTTTTCTCACTTCTAAATTGTTCGTTCTTAGTTTTTTTGGTTTCAGAAGAAACTCGAGGCCCTTCGTCCGACCATAAGATCCTATCTGATCGGAGGAGACTGAATAGGAGGGGGTCGCTGGAGTCCGTCCCGAGGGAACCGTCTCCTAGAGCCAAGGGATCTAGGGGGTGAGGACGTCGAAGGCAGTTATGCCTTCGCACGCGTCTGCTTTTTCTCCGTCGCAAGGCGAGGGGAAAAGGCCGGTGGCTGGAGCTTTCGTCGGCAACCCATTCCAGGTATTATTATCCGACGTTTTGTCCTATGGGGTTATGACTCCCATTTCGTGCGTCGTGTGACATGCATTCGTGTGTTCTTGCGATACTAACGCTAAGTGGTCTGTTGTTTTTGAGCTATACAGGCGGTGCTTGGCCAGGCGGTTTCCATGGCCTCCAGCGTTGAGGAAGTCGTGCGTGAGCACGAGTCTGCCTTACAGGCGAGGGGAAGGGAGGCGACGGCCGGTGCTGACGGGCTTCGTCGTCTCCTTGAGGAGGCTCGGGACGAGCTTGCACGTGAGCTGGGTTCCAGTTCCGCCCTAAGGGATCGTCAGGAGGGGGATCTGGAGAAAATAAGGGCGCTGGAAGCCGAGCTGAGGGTGACAAGGGAGGCCCTTTCGGAGAAAACGAAGGAGGCCGATGACCTGAAGATCCGGTTGGGGCGAGCCCATGAGTCTGCTGGACCGTCTCTTCGTCCGGTGCCCCCTGGCTTTCCGCCGCTTTAGCCTTGTTGTCCCTATCATCCCGCGTGTGCACACATGTAGAAATCATTGGTACGAGGATGAAAAACTTTGTTATCAATCACCATTCCAAGTTGTACGTTATCCGGGGATCCTGGCTGGGAGGATTTTAGTGATGATGATGTGCGGGCCTTCTTTTTCCCTTAGGTGACTTGTTTCTGTTGCGCCTGTTTTTGTACTTTTTGGTTTAGTAAAAACTTTCTCTTTTTCTCTTGTCAGAAGTGTAGTTCGAATGATAATGAAAGGGAATTTTTCTTTAAGTTGATTTCTGGTGATCGATCGCTGTCTCTTTCTTTGAGGCGGTGCTCCTTTTGTATGTTTTCTGTCAATGGTATTTTCTTTTTGTTGTTTTTCTGTCGGACGCAGAGTAGGTTCTATCGCATGTTCGGGTAGGGCTCGATTGTGGGATCTTTTTGGTAGCATAGTTTCTGGCGACTGAGACGATAACTCGGTGAAAAAGACGAATAAATTTTTAAACGGAACCTTAATACTCAGACGAGCGTTTTTTGGTGATGGGGCCGACAATGAATAGTAAAAACACAACCGGAGGGACTCCCAATATTTAGACGGGAGGTTTCTGGCGATTGAGTCATAGTAATGCAACTTGCAAAAACATAATCGAAAGGAATTTTAATATTTAGCCGAAATATTTCTGGCGATTGAGCCCACAATAATTTAACTAGAAGAAACGTAACTAAAGGGAAAATTAACTCGTTCAGATGAACGATTTCTTGGCAATTGAGCCTGTCAGAGGGGTGCCTCGATCGACATTCTTGGGGTCGGACCCTCTTGGTCTTTCAGACAACTGGGTGTCTAGCCTTCGCGCGTTTCAGAAGCGCCGCGTGCTTCTGGGTCGCGCGCCTCCGGCTCGTACACAGCTTGTAGTGCCCAGGCTGGCCGTGACGTTCCGACGGTTCGTGACCGGCGTGTGTTTCTGCTGACGACTCGATCGAGCTTTCACCTCCAGTTCCGTCGTTTCGTCCATCTCTTGGTGTGCTTTCAGACGTCGTGCAATTGTATGCTCGGAGGACCTTGCGTCCGCCCGAACTTGCGTCGGGAAGCCCGATCCGGTCCCTTTTTTCGTGCGTTGATTCCGGGACGACGTTCGACCTTCGACCGATGCCCAGTCTGTGCGGCTGGCAGCCTCGTTTCGATCAGGTCGCAATATCGTAGCGTTTTCTATCGAGACCTAATTGGGGGGTCGAGCTGCAGGAGTTCTTCAAACTCCTGCACCGACGACAACCCAGTTGAGGCTATTGCGTATGTCGTGGCGGTTATGGAAGCACGTTCACGATAACGTCCATAACCACCCTATTCTGAGACTACCTATTCCAACAGGTGCGATACGATCTTCTCGCCGATGCTGCGTATACGTACGAAACGATCGTGGTTCTGCTGAGGGCATTCGGACAATCCTTTTTCGTCGGTCGGTCAAGACGATGCCCCCAGCCAAATATGGTGGTATAGGCATGGTTCCCGTTTACTGAGTTTTTTCGGCCCGTCTTCTAGGACCGTTTCCAGGGCACGCCATTAGGCGATGGGAGAGAAGAAAAACCATCAGCGGCATGGTAATCCATGGAGAAATCCTTTAACCGGGTCCCATGGATGGCGCCAAACTTTTGATGCCAAAAATTAACTTAACTAAGTCAACTTAAGGTACTTGTGGACCTGATCGATCAAAGGAAGGATTCTTCCAACGAACGTAAATAAAACGAAAAGTAAATAAGAGACAAAAGATTTGGTGACGCAGAAAAACCCTTAGACGAGGGAAAAAACCGCGGACGATAGGTTGATATCGTCGATGCACTATGGAAGATGACGCCAAACAGGGGCGTCGTCCTTTAGAACTATGGCCGTAAAAATATAAGTGAAAGAAAAACTTAAGCTAGCGTATTGAATCTAGTAAGCTATTGTAAGTTCTTCGGCTTCAAGTGTGCGGGGGAAGGTTCATGTGTCCTCTTTGATGACTCAAACCTTTGCTTTTATATCTGTGGTTACTTATAACGGTCAATCGCCATTGATTGCCTTCATTAATGCTTTTGATGGTGTTTATGCGTAAATGTCCAACGATTATGTGAGGGAGATAACGGCTGATTGATGGAAGTGACGGATTTTGGTAGTAATGGTTCCGAGTCGAGCGTGCGTCAGAGGCCGAGGGTTTGAGATTTTTGCCTAGGTTAGCATCCGGGGGTCGTAGTAAGTCTTTGGTCGGACGTTTTAGTCAATGGTCGAGGGTTAGAGATTTTTGACCAAACACTTCCTATTTGGGAAATGTGGTTGGATGAAATAGATAAGAGATTATGAAAATCCTGCCCTTTAAGCTGGGTGTGCTTCCTTTTAGATATTTGGGTGTGCCCCTGTTGTCTACCAAGTTATTTCACAGAGATTGTTTGGCATTAATTGATAAAGTTAAGAGAAGGGTATCTGATTGGAAGAATAAATGGTTGTCTTTTGCTGGCAGATTGCAATTAATAAATTTTGTTCTTTCATAAATTTTGTTCTTTCCTCTATTAGTGTGTATTGAGCTTCTATGTTCTTGCTTCCTATTTCAGTTGTTAAAGATATTGAAAAACTGATGACGAATTTCTTATGGAGTAGTGGTGAAGCTATTAGAGGTAAAGCTAAAGTCAGTTAGAAGATTGTCTGTTTACCCAAAGAAAATGGTGGTCTTGGTATTAGAAGCTTGAAGAGTTGGAATAGGACCTTACTTGCTAAGCAAATCTGGAAAATTGTTGAAAATGGCGAGTCTCTGTGGGTGAAATGGATACATGAATATAGATTGAAGGGAAGGAATTTTTGGCAAGTGGGTGAAGTTTATGATGCTACTTGGTTTTGGAGGAAAGCTCTAATATTCAGAGATGTTTTCAGAGATTATATTTTCCATGAGATAGGTGATGGAAAGAGCACTTCTCTTTGGTTTGACTCATGGCACCCTACTGGTCCTTTATGTCAGTTCATATATAGCAGATATGTCTATATGGCTAAGATGAATTTGAAGTTAAAAGTTTGTGATATTGTGTCTGAAGGTCTATGGTTATGGCCACCTGAGATTGGAAGCAAATATGGGAGCATTTTGCAGAGTTTTATACCCGATCTTAAACAATCTGTGAAGGGATAAAATATGGTGGAAATGTAAAAATGGTACTCAGACTGACTTTAGTGTTTCTGCTGTTTGGAAGGATTGTTATGTGGAGTTCGATAAGTGTTCTTGGGCTCGTTTGGTTTTGGTTCAGCCAACGGATACCTAGACATGCATTTATCCTGTGGCTTGCTATAAGGGAAAGGCTCAGAACTATGGATAGATTGAGAAGTTGGAAAGTGAATGAAAATCAGTTATGTGTCCTTTGCAATGATGATCTGGAAAGTCATAATCATTTATTCTTTGATTGCAAGTTTACTCAGGAAATTTGGAAGCGTCTTGAAAGATTTTCTGGATTATATGAGGTTTTTCAAAGTGTTATTCGTTCTCAAAACTATTGGTCTCTGTTGATTTCTAGCTTATGCTATGGGCCTATTAATAAGTCTATTAGAAGTGTGATTCAGAGGTTGGTTTTGGCTTATGTGGTCTACTTTATATGGCAGGAGAGGAATCATAGAGTGCACTTGGGGAAAAATCGATCTGAGGTTCAATTGGCCAGACAGATTATTGATATCATTAAAATGAAGTTGATGAGCTTAAAAGTCAAAAATTGTGCACATGTGAAAAGAGTTGCTGATATTTGGGGTTTAAAGGTGGAAAAGAGGAATTTCTCCTCTGATTACTGTTTAATATGATGTTTAAAATGTGGTGCATATGTACTTTGGTTATTGGGATCATGAGGTGTGCAATTGACCATAGTTGGAGGAATTATGATGCTGCTGATCTTCTTTCTGGAAACTCTAAACTGATCATGGAAAAGTTAGAGAGAATTCCTTCTTATGCAAATGAGGATCCTTGGGTATGGGATTTGGGGGGGTATTTGGGATACAATTTGGGTTACATTGGGATCTTACGGTGGACCGGGATAAAAATCATTTTTTTTGACTAACTTGTTTTTATGCAGGAACATTTTTTGGGGTCTGGGTTGTGTTCTTGGGATGGAGTAAAAAGGGTGAGATGGGTAGAGGAGATAGGATGTCTCATGTTTTTGTATTGGAGATATAAGGAGGTTCTTTGGGAGGTATGGTGGTTTGTTTGGGATTACATTATATTGGTGTACAGGGTGGTGGTGAATAAGAGGTATTTGATAAGAGAAGAGGATGGAGGTTCTTTATGGTCCTGGTGTGAACAATGGGTGGAGAAGGAATAAGTTGGTAATCCCTGATCATATTGATTCATACTTGTGGATCTTATGCCCTAATTTGCTTGTTTTCTCATATTCTTGGGTGTGTGTGTTTTTGTTTCTTCCCTCTCACTGGTCTAATCTTGAAGCTTCAGTTGAGTGGTTCATCACTGATCCTACTCCTCTGTATGCTTTTATTCCATGCTTTTTTTGGCAGGGTGGTGCATTGGTTGTTGATCACTGATCCAACCAATGTATTCACTTATATGGAATTCTTTTTTATTGTTTAGTTTGCAATCAGGTGCCATTTTGAATTAGGAGCTATAAGGTGTTCTATTCTTCTTGCTTGGTTATTTCTATTATACCTAAGCTTTTGCCTTCTTGTCTTACTTTTTGGTCTATCTAAATGGTTTTCTTCTTGGAACCATTCAGTGTACATTGATGGAGATAATAAGGATTGACAGAATGCTCATTTTATTCTGGAAAGGATCAGGGACAATATGAATTTTGTTTTTTTGTTAAACTATTGGTGGTGTACATGTGTTGTAACCATTTTGGATGATATAAGGTGGTCTTATAATTGGTAGCCTAAAGTTTTGATATTTGGCCTTGATGACTGGCTTAATGCTTCCTGGAATGAACATTTTAGTTTATGGGTGGATGAATGCAAATGTTTATGGTTGATCGTTTGGGGTGAAATCAAAATTATGCAAAGAGATGTATGCCAAAGATGTAAACAAATGGCGCAGCCCACAATCTATACCTATGCTGCACCTCATATTAGTAACCGAAAAAGAAAAATGCAGAAGAAGATTTAGATAGATGAAGATTGGCTTCCATTTTTATGGTTGCCAATTAAATGTTATAGACTAAAGTTCCTACTTTTGCAGTTCAAAGATGTTGTCTTGAATAGTATTGTTAAAGAGATTTGCAGCTGCTAGTTTAATTGGGTGAAGTCTGATGCTCAAAGTCGTCTGAAAGGAGAGGTGTTATGGTGTATATGGCTGTATGGAAACAGTAGAGGCACTCGATGGTGCTACAAAAGATTTAGAAAGAACGAAGAGTGGTGGGGGTAGAATGGAGTGATTGGGAAATCCGGAAAGGGTGGATTATTGATCAATGGTGGAGGATCTAGATGAAGAGCTTATTGATTAAGCTACTGACTTTGAGGTCTGATGATGGTGATCGATATCTGGATCGATATAAGGCTCTGGATGTGAATTTGGGTTTTGACCTAAAGAGGCAATGGTATATAAATGGTCAGAGAAGTAGTTTGTTTGGCTACAAAAATAATGTTAGCAAATATTGGAGGATGGAATTTATTTTCTGAGTAGTTCCTTAAATCTGGATTGGGGTTTAACGCAGGCCTGGTTAAATAGGACCAATTTTGTTATAGTTGTAGTTAAGCTAACGGAAATGGCAGCTTGTTGAAAGTAATTTGTTGTGTTCATAAAGGGGATATCTTGAAGGGTCAGAAGGGTAAATATAGATCCTTCAAAATTGAGTTTTGCAATTTTGGTTAAACTTGTTGGGGTTTTCCGTTAGTTTGCATGATTTATTACTCTAATTGTATTTCAAGAGTTAAACTTTTGTTAGTGTTTTTTCCTAAACATTTTTTAGGAAGCCAATTTGTAAATCTTGGGGAATGCCCCTCGTAATTTGTACTTTTCTTTTTTTCTTGAATAAATTTTTTTCTAGGGGTTCTGTCCCTTTTACCAAAAAAAAAACTCTTCTATAATGTCATTACTCTACAACTCTACCATATTTTATTCCTATTTATTAATCCATCTGCTAGCACCGTTGTGTTGACTTGAATGCCTATGTCGATTTCCCTTTTTCTTGTTCATTGATAACAAGCATTTTCCCAAAATCTTAATATAAAGGTCTTTAGTTAGGAACCCAGTAAAGGAAAAGAAATTTTTCATGAAAACTTAGGATTTATAAAATTTGGATTAGGAGGGGTCTTAAGCTTTTAAGTTTTTAGTTAAGGGACATTTATAAACACTTATCTAATAAGGATGAACATGGTAAGAAACTAAGCACCGAGAATATTACCCGGTAATAATGATGGCAAGGACCAAAAGTCTTATCTGGTAAGTGAGAGTAATGACTCTTACCCGGTATGTGCTTACCGGATAAATTGTTGAATACAATGTCGTTTTAATAGACTAAAATCTAATCCGATAAGTTAATTGAAATTGTTAACTCTTACCGGTAATCGTTTGCCTTGTCGGGTATGCATCAAGTAAACGACTCCTTGGTTGAATATCTTGAAAACAACTTTTCTTAAACTGTTCAAAAGAAATTTGAATTAATATATAATATACTTGTATAGTTGAGTTGCATACGTTCTGTATATTGCTTAAAGGTTTCTTTTTCATATTGCACCGCATATGGCACTCTACTAGCACGATGATGTGAAGACGAGAACTGGAGGTCTTTTACAACTTCGAGGGAATGGGATATTTTTCCGTATTTTGTTTCTTTTACATTAGTGAAGAAGATGTGTTTGGTTAGGGAGTTGTCCATAAGTCTTGATTTAATCTTTGTAGTTTATAATTCATGTGCAAGATTTTAAGTTGCATTCATGGGTTGATGACTATGTGGTTGGTGATACGAACCTCACAGTGAAATGAGCCATTAGAGAGACACTGGCAAGGTATAAATCTTGTGAAAGGCAAAGAAGGATTGAAGATAAAACATTTGATGAAGAGATTGTTGAATCAATATTAGCTAAAAACAACAGTTATTTTGTTTCCATGATCTCGTTGTTGTCTACGAATAGAAATTTTGCAAGATGGAAAATGCTGATATGGGCACACATTTTCCTAAAAATATGATTTACTTGATAACTATTTTTTTTATTTTTAATAAAAGCATTGTATTAACATATATTCTTCATTTACAATAAAGTTTCGTACTCTGGTCCATTGCATGGGTACATTTCTAGTACATATATATTTATATACATATATATATATATAAACATATATAGAGGGAGGTTCAAATGAAAACTTTGTAAATTTAAAAGAATAAAGGAACACTTTGTGGACCACATATGATGTTGATCTCGCACATTAAAAAATCATATCTGATTCAATGGGACCCACATTAAAAAATCATATCATTGAATCAGATATGATTTTTTAATGTGTGAGACCCACATCATATGTGGTTCACAAAGTGTTCCTTTGTTCTTTTAAAGAGTGGGTGTTCTTGTATGATCCCTCCCCTACGTATATATATACATACATATATATATATATATATATATATATAGTGGAGGGATCAAATAAAAACCACCCCTCCTTAAAGGAACAAATGAACAAATTGTGGACTACATATGATATAGGTCCCACATAATATTACATCATTTATGATTTCATATTAAATCATAAATGATTTAATATTATGTAGGACCCACATCATATGTGATCCACAAGTGTCATTTGTTCCTTTAAAAATACAAAGTTCTCATTTGAACCTTCCTCTCTCTCTCTCTATATATATATATATATATAGAGAGAGAGAGGCTGGATCTTCTACACCCCAATTAAATGTTACACTCCGTGCCTCCCAATCTCAGCCATCCATTTCATAATCAATTTAATTTTTATATTTTTTATATGCAAGGGTAGAATAGTCTATTCGTATTTAATAATAATCTAAGAAATTATATTAAAAAAAGAAACTTTTATTATTTAAAAAACCGTTTCATATTAAATATGGTACTTATCCCATTATTTTTGGGAATGATTTAAATTTCAAAATTTAATTGTAAATCAATATCTAAATCTACAATATTCTGGATTCTGCATAATTGAAATTCAAAAAAATTCTGCATAATTAGTGTTTGAATAAACCATTCGATCGTCATATGAACGCAGGTATGAAAATCTTTGAAAAACATATAAAAAACCTTTGAAAAACGTATGAAAAACATGAATTCAGGTATGAAAACCATAGAAAAACTTATGAAAAATCTGGGTTTCCGAACCAAATGATAATATCCTTGAAAAACATATGAAGACCGTTGAAAAACATATGAACTCAGGTATAGAAAACATATGAAAAAATCTGGCTTTCTGAACATATGAACTCAGGTATAGAAAACATATGAAAAACATGAACTCAGTTATGAAAACCTTTGAAAAACATTTGAAAAATCTGGCTTTCCGAACCAAATGATAATATATTTGAAAAACATATGAAAACGTTAAAAAACATACGAAAAACCTGTGATTAAATATGAATTCATGTATCAACGGGTTAAGCGATATATAGAATCTTCCTGGGATCAAATATGAATTCATGTATGAGCGATATACGGTGTTCGTGAACCCAGAAAAGTATGCAATTAACGTTTTCTTCTTCTTCTTCTTTGTTCTTCGATATGATGTTTTTTCTCGATTCTGCAACTGACGATTTCTCCAACCTTCTCCACCTTTGCCGACCATCGCTGCCGACCACCTTTGCCGACCACTGCTGCCGACCACCTTCGCCGACCACCATATCATCTATTCAGAAGGAAGGGGGAAGAAGAAGGAGAAAAATATGGAATGATATGTTTACTTATTCAATGGGATATTTTATTGCATATTTAAAAAATAAATTTACTGATTTAATTTAGGGATTGATAGCATAATACACCTTCTGAATCCCGATTTAGATGGAGTTTCATATTTCGCTTATTTCATAATTAAAATATAAATATAGATTTACATCCATGTCCCCATGTAGACACTTTTCATGCCCATCGTGACCTGACTTTTCCTAGTTATTACGATTTTGCCACCGAATTTGATCAACCATTAGATTATGAAATGGAGGTTTGAGATTGGGAGGTATGGGGTGCAACTTTTAGGTGGGGTGTAGAAGAACCTCCCTCTATATATATATATATATTCACGGACGCCAAAAAATTTGCCGACTAGGATGAATATTCCTGCGTTTCTCACCGCCGGAGGAGATGCTGATAAACACATTATAAACCAACACTCCCCACTCACAGGGTGCTTTTCTCTGGGATCCCTTTTCTCTGAGACCATGCCACCTTTCCCGGGAGCCTCCCCCAAACACCAGCACCTTGCTTTGTAAGCTACTTCAATTCTAAATCTTCCCTTAATTTGTTGGGCAAACAGAAGATACGGTTCATTGCATCAACCACCGTATCTCCCCTGCCTCCTGCCTGGAACCCCCAAACCCCGACACCTGAACTTCACATTGGTTTTGTTGATCTAAGCTCCTTCAGTGATTTAATTATGATTCTTCTATATTTAGTGAAATTCATAATTTTAGATACTATTCAGGTTCAACGAATGCAAACACTGATTGCACTCAGTGATCGTTGAAACCCATCAGGAAGTAGAACCTGAAGACAAAGTTCATACAAAGGAACCTTCAGCGAATGTCGAAGACTGAGTGAAGATAGAGACAATCAGCTCGTGATCTAAAGCGGTTCAGTGATAGCAAATATTGTGCATATAAAGTGTGAAATATGGTATGCTTAATTGATATTTTTTACAAATATTTTCAAACGGTTGCACCATTTAACTATAAGAAAAAATGTCGAGATATTTTTTACAATATTTTAATTGGTCTATTGGTTAATTATTGATTTTCATATGTATGGTCTTGGGTTCAAGTCTTTTATTGTGAATTTTTGTGAGAAACATAATAAATTTGAAATTAAAAGCAAAAAGGTAAAAAAATGACACTAGCGGGATTTGAACTTGGGTCTTTGGTGTAGGAAAAGGCTTTCAAACCAATTCTAACAAGGAAAACTTGTGTATGTGTTGTAGTTTTTGAAATATATATGGTGGCACAAAACAAAACGATATGGTTGCACCTTTCACAAACCCAAAAATTTTACCCTTCGCCGGAGAAATAATATGATGGCCCATGCCACCATAGGCACCACTATAGATCCGCCCCTGGTGAGGATGGTATATATGTTAACGAATGAGAGGAGGAACGTCAATGTTTCAGGGACAAGACTAGAGAAATAGAGATAGCACAACACGATCTTGCACGGTCGAGTTTATACAGGAAAATTAATGTGAACTAAAATAACTAATTAACTATGGATTACTGTAAGTAATTAAGTATTAGATGTGTTCTTTTAAAAGTTTAAAACACTTCCAATTATACACCGATCATCAAACTCCATCCATATATAGGTTGATTAATGTGATAGTAATTAACTAAATATAACTAATTATAATAATGCTTCTATGTTCGGTAAATTTTAAACATATTCTATAAAAAAAATTAATTCTAAAACACTTCAAGTATTTTTTCCAATTATACATAATACTTCAAAGAATATATATAACTAATTACAATAATGCATAATGTCATTTACCAATCGATAATTATCCAACCACACTTCAAGTACTTTTCCAATTATACATCAACATCCGGCGTTATATGGGTAATACTTCAAAAAATATAACTAATTAGTATAAACATAACTAGTATTAAGATATTGAAGCCTTTTAACCATAACTGTGGCCATAACAACCTATCGCCGCACATACTCGCGTTAAACGTGACCCATCTAACATATATTTATACTTAAATTTTATAAGTGTGGTTATTAGCTACCTTTTGGTCACATAAATTATTTTAAAAGTTTAATACAATAGTTATTTTAAAAAAAATCATTATGATAAGTTGTATTTAGTTAACTATTATCACGTTATGCAGACATAATCAACCTCCATGTGGTTGGGTGCTTATATTTAATTAGCTGACAATTATGCATTATTGTAATTAGTTATATTCTTTGATGATGGTGATGTATAATTGGAAAAATACTGTAACACTTTCAAATTTGGAAAATAGCGACTAATTTAAAATTTTTATCAATACAACAAAAAGGAATAAATCCTTCTCTCATAAATCGAAACTCAAATTGCCTCAATAAATATTCTAAATAAACCTCGACAAAAGTTAGACCAAGTCTTATACAAAGACATACATGCGGTCGGGTGTTACTAGACCGATAAGTGTCGCTATCTCCGAATGCGGAAAACGTCACCAAGAGCCTAAACTTTACCGTGTCACCTCCTAGCACTCAAGTCCACACGTAACGCTAGTACCAACCCCAACAAGAACCTGATGCACATGCCCATAAATAAAAAGGGTTAGGCTTAACGCCTAGTGTTAGGTCCGATTCAACAAGATCAAAAGAGGAATCATATGGAAATCATCGAGTCGAATGTTTTATTGATGAAAGCTTTCTAGAACTACAAACGCGAATGTAACTTAGACGACTCTCATTAACGAATCCTCCACCCTAGACTCCTTTATATAGTGGGTATCTATTACATGGTAAGCCCAAGCCCATAAGGTATTTAACACAATATGGAATATTATAATAAATCATTTCCTACTTTATAAAACTTTCCTAATTTAGGATACTTGATCCTATCACCTAGTGTGCTCAAGAGTTTATAACATAATTGTAATCGTTTGAAATAGAAAGATTGTCTGATAAAATGTTTATATTTCAAATAGAATGACTTTGTTATAAAAACAAGATTTTTCCCAAATTTATTATCTCCATAATAAAAGTTTTAGACCAAAATGTCATTAACAACGAAAGCTTTAAATATAAAACAAACAGTATAAATAAGAAAAGCCATTAAACCTTTGAAAGAAATAATTAAACTTTGATCATAAAACTTTCTTGTTTACTCTTTTCTTTTACTCATGATTGTTCTTGGGAAAACACAATTTGAGGGAAATAGGGGGGAGACCCATTATTGCACTAACATCAACCCCAAACTAGAATCTATAGTCAGTGCGTAGGTAAGCTTAACCAAATTAGATCTTTTGCTCACGGGTAACGAGTTCAACCCCAAACCAGGATTTATTACCTGATACCTAAATCCAAACAAGTTCTACCCAAACTAGGATCTATCACTTGTTCCATCCTTAAATAAAAAACTGACTTTTATGCCTATGGAACCATTACATTCTAGCCATAAAATTACACGACTCTAATTGAATAACCAACGCACCCAAAACATGTAATTTTCATAATAAGTATGCCTTAAATGCATATAACTTTCAAAATCCCGATATAGAGTGATTTAAACCGTCAAGTATACTCAAGACTTATTTTAGTCAAAACGGAGCAAAGCTCAACAACCCAAATGACTATTTTATAGAAGTCATCAAAAGCAATAAATCGTATTTGTTGATCCAAAACTCCTTTCTGTGATTTGAATATCATTCCTCTCTATACTTAGTGAAAATTTGATATATAAGTTGTAGTTCAGGTTCAGCGATAGCATACGCTGATTGCACCCAACGATCGCTGAACATCAGCAACTTTAAACTTATCTCTGAAGATCTGAAGAACAACAGTCACACCACAAGTCCATTCAGCGACAGTCGAAGACCAAGCTAAAGATAGAGATGAACATCTAGTGATCTGGAGCGGTTCAGTGATAGCAAAGCTCATCTAATTAGAAGTGTGAAATCTTGTAAAGCCTCAGCTTTACCTCAGTGACTTTATCTTTGAATGTCTCCGATTCAACGATCAAATGAAGCTTTCAACACGAATGTTGATCTTATCCTCGATGCACAAAAGTCAAAACCTCAACACCTTGTCAGAATAGGACGTACGGATTGTCTCTTATGTCCCCATCAAATCTGATTTGGTATTGTTCATTGGTGGCTAAAAGCATGGCCATCCTATTAACCAAAGGATAAACATCCTCCACATGTTTGACACATGACATGCACCTTTAGGTTTACATTTAATGCAAACGGGTATAAATAGATGGGAAACCCCTTTCAATCTTTATGCATGCTACTCTTTCTCAATTCTTTCTTTCCTTGTGCATCAACTTAGTGATTTCTTTAGTTACAATAGAATAGGTTTTATACTTGTTATTTATTCCGCTTGTAACTGTAATTTTGTTTATTTATATAAACTAATTTAAAAACAGAAATCTACTTGTGTTTGTATTCAACCCCTCCTTCTACAAACTGTTCTATATGACCCCTTTGGAACCAACAAGTGGTATCAGAGCAGTGTTTTCTGCTTACCAATCTTTAAAACAACTTTTTATCAAGTTATTTTAAAATGGCTAACACAAAAACCAACTACATAGATATTGGATCTTTAGCTAAACCTCCAAGATTTAGCCGTGATAATTTCCCTCTATGGAAAGAAAGAATGACTCTATTTCTAGAAGGGTCAGATCCTAAGATCCTCTATTATCTAGAGAATGGAGAATTTGTTCCTATAGTCCTTGCTCCTGCAGTACCTGACACTGCTACCTCTCCAGCTATCCCTGAGAGACGAATTGTCAAAACTCCAATTCAATGGAGTGATGAAGACAAAAGAGAAATTGCTATTGATTCAAAAGCTAGATCTATAATTTCCATATCTCTCCCTGATGAAGTTTATCACTCTGTAACTAAAATGAGAACATCAAAAACCATGTGGGATACTTTATGTATTCAATATGAAGGAACTGATGAAGTTCAGATAACTCGCAACATTAATTTGGTAAGACAATATGAAGGTTTTATGTTTCAGAAAAATGAAACACTTTCTCAAATTCACCAAAGATTTAACTGTCTCCTGATTGACATGAAAACTGTGAACAGGGAATACTCTAATGCTGAAATACTGACAAAATTCATGGAGACACTACCTGAACAATGGGAAGTGTATACTACATATCTTAAGTTGTCAAATAATATTGAAACTCTGTCTTTAAGTGCTTTATATGGGATGCTGTTAAATCATGAGCAATCTCAGGCATTAAAAAGAAACCTCATAAAGGATATCAAAAGTACCAAAAGTACTTCTTTGGCACTTGTGACCTTAGAGACAGAACCTTCTAAATGTGTCTATTCTTCCATCACCTCTATTACTGAGTTAGATCAAGCTGACTTAGAAGAATTCACTGATGCTGACATCTCTGAATTTGATGACTCTCTTGCTCTTCTTACTAACAATTTTAGGAGATTTGCTAGAAAGACTAAGTTTAAAAAAACACCGGCTATCACTGACTCTGATAAGTCGAAGAATCTTCCTGCTGATAAAGTTTCAGCAATCTGCTATAATTGTCAACGCAAGGGTCACTTTGCAAGCGAGTGTAGATCCAAGAAAGTTGCTGCACCAACAACTTCTCAGATCTCTGATAAAACTAAATAGGAATAATATTCTAAGTTAAAAGAGAAATATCATAATCTAAGAAATAACCAGCGAAAAGGGAAAGTCCTTGTCGTTGAAGAGGCAGATTGGGATCAAGAAGACGATTGGACGAATACCACTAATGAATCTGAATCAAATGAAGAAGACATAACTCTAATATGTCTTTCGGCCAAAACAGAAGAAGCTGAATAGGCATCTGACACATCCTGCTCAGAATGTCGATCAACACAGGTATTTATTTCTTCCATCCCATTTATACCTGAAAATGATAGCTTGTCGGCTCTCGACTCTATGACTATTGAATTTTACAATGCTTTAAATGGCAAGATCAAAGCTGAAGAAATTAACATTTATCTATCTGAACAACTAAAGAATTGCCATATGAAAATAAAGAACTTACTAAGATCGAAGAAGATCTTAAAGACCAAATCTTTGTAAATCAGACCATAAGTATTGAAAGACAACAAGCTATCACTGAGCGTGAAAAGGCCATCATTGATCTTAAGGCTGAGAAAGCCACCATTGAATGATGGTGTAAATCTTCTGATAAGATAAGTGAGATCATAAAAGCTAAGATTCCTGCTAAGGTCAAAAGTGGTCTTCGATATTCCTTTGACCAAGAAGAAATTAACACTGACCGTTCCATGCTGAAATTTGGAATGTTCGTTTCTTCTATCCCTGACCCCTCGTCTTAGAGTGCTTCTATCTCAGAGAGAAGACCTTATGAAACTATTCCTAAGGACTCATGGAAAGTGAGTAAAGACAAGTTCATTAGTCAAGTTCCCAAGGACAAGAAACTCCCTTCTCTGAAGAAAATCCTTCTTTTCTTTTAGTAAGTCAAACTGCTAAATCTAAGAAGAAGGTCCATGACTTCTCTCAGAGACCAACTCCAAGGATTAAGATTGAATTGATTCCATCTAAGCCTAAGAAACTAGTGGTTCTTCCTAGGTCTATGGAAAAAAGAATTCTTGGATCCTGTCCTAAAAACATGACCTCCACTCAACATGCTTTTAGTTCAAAACCTATTTTCAAATATAGGAAGTGTTATCACTGTGGTGAGACTACCCACATTGCTAGCAAATGTCCAAATGACACTAAAGCTGAAAAATTATGTCATGGAAAGAAAATGGCCTAAGCTGTGAAATCAGCAAAGGGTAAAACTGTCAAAGTTGATAAAACAACTAAGTCAGGGAAGACCATGAAAGATAAAGTTTCAGCAAGTACCTCCTCTAGTTCTCCTTTTACATCCACTAACGATGTAGGACCCATAGTAGTATGGGTACCTATGAAAAATTGACCCCCTTATTTTTGCAGAGTGCTAAAGGTATCTGGTATCTAGATAGCAGATGCTCAAGGCACATGACCGGCAGAAAATCTCTGCTCACTGAATATAAGGAGGAAAATGGTCCTTCAGTGACCTTTGGTGGAGATGGAAAAGGATACACCAGAGGCTATGGCATTCTATCCAACGGAGCAACTTCCTTCTCTAGAGTTGCATATGTTGAAGGGCTAAAGCACAATTTATTGACCGTTAGTCAACTCTGTGATAAAGATATTAAAGTTTTGTTCACAAAGACTAGATGTGCAGTCACTAACAAGAATGATATGCTTGCTTTAAAAGGTAAAAGATCATAGAACTTATACGTCATCAATATGGACAGCGCTCACTCTGACAATGTGTGCTTTCTATAAAGAGCCTCATGTGATGTCAACTGGCTTTGGCATAAGAGACTCTCTCATCTTAACTTCAAAATGAATTCAAAAACAGTACCATGGTAAATTTCTTTGAAGAAAAAGGTATTACTAATAATTTCTCTTAAGTGAGGACTCCTTAGAAAAATGGTGTTGCTGAAAGAAGAAATCGAACTATTATTGAAGTTGCTCGCTCAATGCTCAACAAATCTCATGTTCCAACTAAATTCTGGGCTGAAGCAGTCAATACTACCTGTTACACTCATAATCGATCTCTGATTGTAAAGAGATTCAAGAAAACTGCTTATGAATTATTTCATGAGAAGACACCCTCAATAGAACACTTGCATATCTTCGGATGTAATTGTTACATTGTGAATGACAGAGTTCATTTGGGAAAGTTTGATCCCAAAGCTGATGATGGTATATTTCTTGGAGACTCCTTGTATCCAAGGCATTCAGGGTCTTCAACAAAAGAAGACAACATGTAGAAGAAACCTTTAATGTCAACTTTGATGAATCTCGTCCGTCAAATTCCACTTCTATCCCTGAAGAAGATGAAGAACTAAACAATTGGATGCAATCTCATTATGGGGAACCTGAATCTTATTTCAGTACACCTCATGTCACTGAAAATAATGATGATGATGGTCCTGTTCTTATTCCCACATCGCTGAATAGTACCAATTCATCATCAGGGATGAATATTACTCCATTAAATCAGATTCCTCCATCCAATCCCTCTATCGATAATATTCAATGAATAATCAAGCATCTTCCTCTTCTCCAGAAAATGAAATTCCCTCAGCACCTCCTCCTGAGACGATTAGAGAAAATGAAGAACGTCACGCTGATCTATCTTCTTTAACTCCTGAACAGACCGTTGAATCTTCACTTGATCCAAATCCTCAGCTACTTGCTCAGTGATGGACTCAAAATCATCCCATCGATCAAATAATTAGTGATCCCTGTATAGGTGTTCAGACAAGAAGAAGTATGGCTAACATATGTCTCTATGTTAACTTTATTTCTGTTATAGAACCTAAGAAGATCGATGAAGCTATCCTTGATCAAGATTGGATTATCGCCATGCAAGAAAAACTCTCTGAGTTTAAAAGAAACAAAGTTTGGAAACTTGTTCCCAGACCCTCTGACAAAACCGTTATAGGCACCAAATGGGTGTTCCGTAACAAGTTAGACGAAAACGACACTATAACTCGCAACAAGGCTCGACTTGTTGCTCAGGGATACATACAAGAGGAAGGGATAGACTACGATGAAACTTTTGCTCCTGTAGCAAGGTTAGAATCAATCAGATTGTTCCTAGCCTTCGCTGCCCATAAAAATTTCAAAGTCTATCAGATGGACGTCAAAAGTGTCTTCCTGAACGGCAAGTTGAAGGCAGAAGTCTATGTCGAACAACCTCCTGGCTTCACTGATGCAAGACATCTAAGATGCATCTATAAGCTAGATAAGGCACTCTACGGGTTGAAACAAGCTCCCCGTGCATGGTATGACACTCTCTCTAAATCCCTTCTCGCTGAAAAGTATGTTCGTGGTAAGATTGATCAAACCCTCTTTCTTAGAAAACTGAAGGGACAAATCATTCTTGCTCAGATATATATAAATGACATTATATTTCGTTCCATAAATCCTAAGCTTTGCACTCGTTTTGCCAAACGTATCAAAAAGGAATACAAAATGAGTATGATGGGTGAACTAACATATTTTCTTGGTCTTCAAGTAAAACATTTTGAAAAACACATCTTTATTTGTCAAAGTAAATATGTTAAAGACTTGCTAAACAAATTTGATTTAACTCAGAGTTCTTCAATGAAAACTCTTATGGCACCTCCTCTGACTTTAAACAAGGACTCTGATGGTAAACCTGTTAATGCCACCTGTTTATGTGCTAGATATCAATCTGAACCCAAAGAATCCCATTTCATCGCTGTAAAGCGAATCTTAAGGTATTTGAATGGGACTCCTAATCTTGGTCTCTGGTATCCCAGAGACTCAGGGTTCGATCTAATAGGTTATTCAGATAGTGATTTTGCAGGATGCAAAATTGATAGCAAAAGCACCACTGGTGGGTGTCAGCTCATTGGTGGAAAGTTGATCAGTTGAACAAGTAAAAAGCAAAATTCAGTTTCCACATCAACTGCTGAAGCTGAATATGTCGCAGCAGGGGGTTGCTGTGCCCAAATTCTTTGGATGAGAAATCAGCTCGCTGATTATGATATTCAGCTATCAAAAATTCCTATATATTGTGACAACACTAGTGCTATCGCAATTGCAAACAACCCTGTACTTCACTCTAAGACCAAACAAATCAAGATCAGATATCAATTTATTAGAGATCACATTATGAATGGTGAAATTGAACTTCATTTTATCCCCACTGATTTTCAGCTCGCTGATCTTTTCACAAAACCTCTTGAAGAATCAAGATTTAATATGTTAATCAGCGAACTAGGAATGTTAAACATGAAGAATAAATTCTTCAGTGATCTACACTTTCAGTGATTATAAAAATGAATTTCAAATTCTTCAGTCATTCGCTAAACTCTAAAAGGATATCACTAAGGTATGACTTCAAATCATTTGTACTCTCTGAATGTCTTTCTATTCAGAAAATGAAATAAAAGAAAACCCATCACTGAGAACACTTTTGTTCTTAATGATAGGAGGAATTTAAGGATAGTAATTAACATTATTTTAATGTTAGTCCGTTTTATTTTTCAAAGAGGACACGTTAGAACTTTTTCTGACACACGACGGACTCGACGTCTCCTATCCAATCAAACCCTAGGAACGTGTCGTACGTCATTATTACCTTTTTATCAAAAAGCTAAAACCGTAGATTCATCTTTTTCTACTCCGTATCATCTCCTCCTATATAAAGTGAAATATATTTCATTTCACTCTTTACGCGCTCAAAACATTCAAAAGCAGGAACTCTCTCGAATCTTCAAAGTTTTCTCAAGAACACTAAGAACACGCACTTGTGCGTTTTTTCTCCGGTCCTAACTTTCAAAGTTTGATCTAACCCTTTCTTCTCTAAAAAGAACAAGAATGTTGTTTTCTTCATTCTTAAATCTTTTATAACATCTTGTTATAAAGATTTCTTCATTAAATCTGGATTAAAATAAAAAATTCTTAAAACTGTTCTAAGTTTTTTTTAGAACAGAAGAACTGTTGGAAAGTTTAATCCATATTTCTTTACAAAAACCCTCTAATACTAGTTTTTGGTATATTTGCTTTACCAAAATCACTAACATTTGGTTTATCTTTTTAAAATTCTTTTTAAAACTCAACCAAATAACAAGTATTTATTTGTTCATCGATACTCTGGTTTATACATATTCTTGTATTAAGCCATGATTTTTCTATTTGGTGTTCCCATTTTTTAAACAGAAATGGCAACTCCAAGCAACATGTCTCAATCTGAAACCGAGGTCATCCCTGTCACCACTTTCATTACTGCACCAGAAGCCAACTTTCCTCCTCAACAAGCTATGGTGAAGCCGAGCAACTATGTTACTATCACTGGCATCCCTGCTGAACGTGCTTATCTAAGGGATGGTGCCAGCTTCATCAAAAAATGCCCGCTGAAGTACGCCTTCATCCATGTCCCTGTTGGGATAACTGCTCACCTTCAGTAATACTGGCACACAGTTCACTGCGCTACCCTCACCAACAAGAAAGGACGGAAGCTCCCTGCCATTCAGTTCACTACTGCCCTTGGCACCATCGCTATCACCTCTGGAGTGATAAGGAATGCTCTCCGTCTTCCCACTAAGGAGGACAATGAAAAATGGGCTGCTGCTCCTACCACTGAGGAAATTCAGGATTTCCTTGATGCCATAGGCTATGCTTGGCCAGTTGACAAAGAGACTAAGCAGATCGTCAAGTCCATCACTAAGATGGAAAAGAAACGCATGCCAGCGAGATGGCAATATATTTGGACACGTCATTCAGTTCTTGAGCTCCAAATTTTGCTCACAGGATCAGGCTAGCAAGCCTTCCCAAGAAATGGTGGTTGCTCTCTGCACCGGTAGGAAGCTGAACTTTGCTGAATACATAATTAGTGAACTATACAACCGGGTGAAATACCAGAAAAAGGACAAAGCTATTGCTTTTCCTAGATTCGCTGCTATGCACTTCGCAACGATCTATGAGGGATACCCCACTGAGGGAAACCAAAATTTATCTCAGATTGGGAAGAAGGCCCTCGAGGTGGATGAAAAGGATGGAGATGCTCCCTACACTCCATACATGCTGCAGGTGATCCAATGTGCTGCGGTTGCTGCTGAATCAACCATCTCTACCTCTCAGGTAGACACCATGCCTACGTCACTGCCAATCGCCTCAGTGACCAACCAAGGCATCTCTCCTATCGCTGCCAAGCGAAAACAACCAACCGATGGACACAAAAAGTCCATCGCCCAAAAGCAAGTGTCCAAGAAATTCAAGAAGAGTGTCTCTCAATCAAGCACTTTCTCTGATTTCGAGATTTACCCTACCTTCTCCACAAACCTCCCCACAGCCACGAGAACAACTTCTGCTTCTGTTGCCGCTTCATCAGCACTACCTCCTTTTTTAAGTGACCTCGGTCGCTGAAACTGTTATATAGTCAGCCACGCTGAGGTTGTATCAGCTATCACATGCACTGCCCTCTTATCTTCTTTTATCTCATCTTCTTTGGTCCTCACATCAATCCGTGATTGAGGTATGGTTGTCCCCATCCCTGATGAGATTGAGCAACATGCTATTCAGACATCAGTTTTGTTTTGACAATCTGATCTCTGGAAAGCAACATGCACAGGACCTGAAAATGCTTCTCTTAAGCATTCTCAGAAACAGGTCAGTGATCCTCAGGACACTACCGTCGCATGTACCATCCCTGAGAGTAATCCTTCAAATACTCTCAAGGCACCCATGTGTAAACACTTTACCTACCCACTTTTTTCTGCTAACCCTGAGCTGTTTTTGGCTCATCCTTTTTTGTTATCTACAGGTGTCTTTGCACCTTAATTTACTTCAGCCACTGCTGTCACCACCAGCACTCCGATCAGCACGCCTATTTCTTCAAAGGTACCTTCAGCTGCTGATCTACGAGACGTGAAGAAGGAGAAGGGCCTCTCCATATTTCCGTCTATCCTTGTGGACACACCCCATATTTCTCTGGCTCCTCCCTCATTCCCAGCCATTGATTTTCTAGTGAAAGAGTGTGCAACCACAAGGCAACGGGCAGACACACTCTGGTACGCCTCCGAGATGATCTACAAGCAGGTTGTTGGGGTCCCTACCATGAAGGTGGCTATCAGCAATTTCTCCATTGATCTACATACAGTGAGAGACGACCAATGCTCTATTGAGCGAGAGGTTAAACTCTCTCCAAACAAGCTGAGAGTCAAGCCAAGGCCATTGCTGAAATACAGCAAAATCAGGCAGAGATTCTGCACCTTCTTAAAGGCATGTCAGAGAAATCCCCTTCATTCTCTGAAGTAGACAAGCCTCAGTTTGGTTTGATCGCTTAAACTTAAACCTCTCAAGCAACAACCCTCTCCTCCCTCGACTCAAATGTGCACACTCTCTTGGTGCACACTCTCCCTGTCAATAACAAAGAGGTGGGGAGGGGAAGTTTGCACAAGAGCTAGCTGAATAGCTCATGAATCAACCTCCTCCACAACCTCAGCAACCTCAGCAACAACCACCTATTCCTGAAATAGGAGAAGAAGATCATCAAGAAGAGGAAGAAGATGAAGACAACAATGAACCTAAAGACATTCCTTATTATTCCCTCAAGGATAATAATGATGATGATGATGACGATGATGCCTTTTGGACTAAAAATAGACCAAAAACAACACCATCAAGGGGAGTTGTTTTCGAAAGCCCTTTGGGAGAGAGGGAAAATCTTAAAAAGGATCAACCTGGACCCTTAGAGAAGAATAAAGGAGTTGTAGAACTTAATTCTACTCCTGTAAATTCAGAGGGGAAGCTCATTTTTGAGGTATGCCTTCCTCTCGTCACTTATATCCCTCCTTCTGAAGCTCAAACTCATCCACAAACTTCTGTTGTTGATGAACCTCTCTCCTCTTCTCCTCTCAGTGATCCCTGTTCCCCAAAAGGTTATTCATTCTTGAATGAACCTTCTTCTGATGATCAGTTTCTGTACATATCCGATACTAAGTCTAAAGAAGAAGAAGGCCTTGTTCAAAGGTGTGTACATAAAGAAATAATTAGGGAGCCTGATGAAGAAGAAAGAAGAATAAACTTCAACAGAGCCATGGAAACAACTAGAGTTCAAATTCCTCCTCATACATTGAGCTAGAAGCCCCTGTTCCAATCAGGGTGTTTGATGAATTCTCCTTTCTTTCAAATGAAGAAAGAGTAGAGGCGCTTGAAGCTCGTAGACGAAGGGATGAAGAGATGAAGCAAACTGAAAAAGACTTAAGGATTGCACGTCAGATGATCAGAGAGGAAAATCTAAGAGAAGAAGCGGCCAAGAGGCAAAATGAAGAAAGTATAAAGGTCGTTGAAGCTCTAGCACAGAAGGAACTCATAAGGGACAACCTGAAAGTGAATCCGATCATAGCTCAAGAAAGAATTCTACATGCTCTTAATAAAGAAACTCAAGAATAATGGAACGATGAACTTAGATGGTGTATTGAAAGTTTCAAACACCGTATGTCTGATTCAACCATCACTCGTGCTACTATCGAAGGATATACTTCCAAAAAGAAGGGTCTGAAGGTATTTGTACGAATGTACAGGCATTCAAGGAGTGAGCGTGAAGAAGCAATGTTTCTGAAGTTTTTTGGATACTCTAAATGGCTGGAAATCAGAGATGCCATTCAGCAATCAAAGTCCAAATTTAGAGATGTTGTAGAAAGAATTCTTGATCAGCTATTGCAAAGGATGTAGCAACACCTCCAAGTTCCTCCTCTCCCTGATCAATCCAAAAGAAGGAAGTCAAGATCAAATGCTGAAGGAGGCCTCTCATCAAGAAGTGACCATGAAACCAATTCAGCTATGAAAGCGTTCTTGGTCATCTTGAAATCCCTGACATCTCAATGCTCAACACTTCTATTCCTGAAGCTAGAAGATTCACTGAGCATGAAATCATCACAATCCCTGAAGCTGGAATGGTCTTTCTTGATAACCAAGGGTTATTAAGGTTTCTCATAAACAAAGAGATCAGGAAAGCTCCATCAAAACTCATCAAGATCGTGTACTAGAGCTGCTGGTCTACAAATGACCATGTTCTATAGAAGAAGATCTATGAGAATGAGCTACGAAGAAGAAAAGAGAAACCCTCTAACTAGTCATTAGTTTCTTTTCTTTTGTAAGATTTTCAGTGTATTGTACTTTACCATATTATTGTAATTTCATTTTGTATGTAATTCTTCAGATTAACCATTAATGAAATTCAATAAAGTACTCTACTCCATCTGTGTACTGAAAAGATCCCTGAAAATAGTAAATGGGACAATGAACTTAAGAGTTCTATTTTCGTTAAAACAACCTCACTCACTGATATTACACTTTGTAATTAAATCAGTGAATGAACTTTATAGCTTTTAAATTGTAAAATTGTGATTTCATGTCCTTATAAATGAAACTCAATTCAGAGAGTAGATTAGCTGAAAAAGATCTCACAGACTAGTACTTAGAATTCTTTACATTGAAGTCTTCTAAGTCTTTACTAATCAGTTCAAGCAATTTTCCTATGTTGTTTAATCATAATCAAATAGGTGGAGATTGTTGATCCAAAACTCCTTTCAGTGATTTGAATATGATTCCTCCCTATACTTAGTGAAAATTTAATATATAAGTTATAGTTTAGGTTCAGCGATAGCATACGCTGATTGCACTCAGCGATCGCTGAACATCAGCAACTCAAAACTTCTCTCTGAAGATCTGAAGAACAACAGTCACACCACAACTCCTTTCAGCGACAATCGAAAACCAAGCTGAAGATAGAGATGAACATCTAGTGATCTAAAGCGGTCCAGTGATAGCAAAGCTCATCTAATTAGAAGTGTGAAATCTTGTAAAGCCTCAGCTTTACCTCAGTGACTTCATCCTTGAATGTCTCCGACTCAGCGATCAAATGAAGCTTTCAACAAGATTATTGTTGATCTTATCCTCGATGCACAAAAGTCAAAACCTCAACACCTTGTCAGAAAAGGATGTACGGATTGTCTCTTATGTCCCCATCAAATCTGATATGGTTTTGTTCATAGGTGGCTAAAAGCATGGACATCCTGTTAACCAAAGGACAAACATCCTCCACATGTTTGACACATGGCATGTACCTTTTGCTCTGCATTAAATGCAAACGGGTATAAATAGATGGGAAACCCCTTTCCGTCTTTATGCATGCTATTCTCTCTCAAAACCTCTATTGCTATTTCTTTCTTTCCTTGTGCATAGTGATTTCTTTAGTTACAACAAAATAAGTTTTGTACTTGTTCTTATTCAACTTGTAACTGTAAATTTTCTTATTTATATAAACTAATTTAAAAACCAAAATCTACTTGTGTTTGTATTCAACCCCCCCCCCCTACAAATTGTTCTATATCTTTGAACTCTTGTAGACCTTTGGGACTAACAGTATTTAACCGACGTTTATGAAAATACATGTTCCCAAAGATATGCTTAACTCAAAAACCTATCATTGATTTGGGACGAATCATTTTCCAAACGAACTATATCGTTTATATTTCAAAATATCCATAACATAATAATATGCATTTTCAATCAAAGACTCTAAAATGCATTTAACACCAAAAAATCTTCATTTAAAGATATTTCATCAAAAGAACCCACACTTATGATTCATTTACCAAAATGTCCAAAAACCAAAATATAAACATTTTCAAGATGTATTAACTCAAGAACACCATATATGTAAATTTCATAAAATGCTCAAAACACTTGATAATTAGTAAGTAAGCATGTTAATACTTCAAAAGGGACGTTTTTGGTATGTACATAGTTTTCACAAAGTAACTTGAATTCATTTTGCTAGATTTAGACTAAATCTAAGTTTTACCCCAAAAGCTTCATTTGAAGAAATGTCCAAATCTGCAATATTTCCTCATTAGAAACCATCTCTAGTTCATAAGCAACCTAAATATATCAAGAACAACTCCAACAATAAGATTCATGAAAACCCTAATCAAAAACCTCAAATATATTAAAATGGTTAAAACTCTAAAACAAGAGAAATGCTTCAAGATAACAGTTCTAAAGAACTAAAAAGAAAGGATAGAAAAGATGCCTAAAAGAGTTGGGATAACTTACAATTCGAGTTTAGAGGAACACCCCCCAAGATTGGTCAACAATGGCGGAAAGGATAGAGAAGATGAAGAAGAACCCTTCTCCAAAATGCCCTAAGATCATCCATTGAGTTTACTCCACCGATCTAAGTTTGAAGAGCTCCAAAAATCGAGAATGTAGAAAGAAAAATCGTAAAACACGGAGTTCGGATGAGGAAGATAGGGTGGAATGAAGTTAGCCCAACTTTATGAAAGTTAGCAGATCGAACAGTGAGTTACGCGGGCTGGGACGCGAGCTAAGGGAAGAGGCTCAGGTCAGCTTCAGCTTCAATAAAATAAATTGTTGGCTAGAGGGTTCGAACCCTGAACCTCCTCTACGAGTAGCAAAGCGCTAACCACCAGGCCAACTGTTGGTTTGTGTTAAAACACCACTATTAATTACTTTATTTCCTCTTTCCCATTCAATTTTTTTTGATTAACTTCGACATCGCTTTCGACTCAGATGCGTCTCGATTTTTCCTATTGGCTTTATCATTATTATTTTAAGCTACTCCATCAAACCATCTTCATAGAAAATAATTTCCCAATACTAATTTAATTAGTCGAATTACTCCCAAAATCAACCCAACCAACATCAAACTTTTAAAATACGATCTCACTAAAATAAATTAACTTTCTAAAAATTCCGGATGTTACAATCCTTCCAACCTTAGAATGATTTTGTCCTCGAAATCAAGTACCGATTTCAAAAACACAAAACCTACAAGTCACCGCCCCTTCAAATCGCCTAATCGTCGACCCTACGAGCTTAGTTGTCTCCCAACCTTAGGAGATTCATACTACATCGAAACAGTTCTAGGGAATTATCTAACTAACCTCTACGTTGCAATAAGCTTACTTTGACTATCATAATCTCCCTCCAAATGAAACCATGCATGATTTATTACCAAATCCATGATAACTCTTAATCACATGCTTAGACTGATACTTCGACTATCATAAGTACACTAAGCTCCAAAGAAATCTCAACATTTGCATAACAACGCAAAGTGATTGCTAACATTCATCATCCATTACTAAAATCTATTCTTCTCAAGTTAACCACATTAGTCCTTCAACGCTTCTTGGAATTCGACCGAAGTGCTCCAATCGCTCTAATGCTATATGCCCTCAAGAACAACCAAGATTGACACCAATACCAACCAACTTCTTAAGGCACACGATCACACAAATTCAAATCCGAATATTGACGAAACGAGAGGGTCACAACATAAATAAATTGAAATGACCCGAAAGTCCAATAACTCAAAAGTTCCTATATCCATCGGTCGTTCAAACTGAAGTCCAAAAGTGTACTTCTTCTAGAAAAACTCTAGGTCATTACATCCATTTCGACTGATTTCTTAAATCTTCTATCGAAGAAATTTTGCTTGGCACTCATCATATCGTTAATAGCTTAAACTCTGAAATATAAAAATAAATAAATATACGAGCAACTCACCCATAGAACAATCCTCACATACCTTCCAACTCTAGTGATTCTTAGGAAAATGCTACCATTTACGACCTTTCTCGACAAGGCGAACACTAAATATTTCACAAGCAAACTTAAACCATCACTCAGACAAGATTTCTTCATCCAGGTCTGTAACACCGCGGTTACTAAACAAACACTTACCGAACCATCATTAATTTAATTTAGTTTCAAAAACCTCAAAATAAGGGATAACAATTTACAACCCAAAATACATAGTTTAAGGCTTAACAATTTCATAAGAAACCATCACATAATCATCGGGGACATGTCTACCCGGAAAGTTCAAACTATATAAAACCCAAAAGCATAACATATACCTATAACAAAAGTAGGATTCACACGTCAATCCCTAAATCGATCATCCGATTTTGTTCTTAACTTTGCTAACTTGCCCTGAAAGTTAAAAATACTAAAAGGTAAGCTATAAAGCTTAGTGAATTCATGAGGAAATATGAGGTTACAAAGTATTATATAAACACGTATACTAGAAAACGGAGAAGGGCTCGAGAACAAGTTTACATAAAAACAATGAAACAACTTAGTTATACCATATGAAGTCATATATATAAAACGTACTTTCAAAGAGGGAATCACAAAGGAAAAATCAATACAATCAACATTATTTATGTACTTTGAGATCATGTAAGTTCAATGCCAATTAACTTTTACACAAACATAAGACTTGGCATCGAATCCGTCCTTCATATCCCGGATTGTGCCAAAGTCCTATACTCACCCCCTGACCCCCACTGGGCAGTGAGTATGGCAACCCCTCCGATTGTCTTACCGGACTCCATGGTATATTGACAATCGGCGCCCAAAACGCAGCACAAGCTCAATATTAATAATATGACAATTCAAGGGAATATTTAGGATCTAGCATGATTCATGGAAGAAAAAATAAGCACATATGCATATATAACCACAAAGTAACACATATGTCCACATAAAATCACTGTGTTATTCATTGAATTTGGTTAATCAAACCCAAACCCAAACTGAAAGGTCGAATCCCAACTCCTGTTTAGTGGTTGGAAAAACACTTCCAAGGCCTTCAATTATACTTAAATTACACCTGAAGTTCATATATAGAGTCCCATTAGCAAAGCACAAAAATAACACAAACTTGACTCTTTTTAATTCAAGCATTGTACTTTGTTTTTTTACAATACAACATCTACTTGTAGACCTAGTTTTCCCATCTTAAACTCAAAATCATCGAATGGATTCTAAAGATGAAATATAGCCCTTTATCCAACCTTTCCATAGCCTATTTTAAAGTTTTTTAGGATTTATATACAATTTTCTACGAAATTTACATTGCAGCAGCAAGAGGCTGTCAAAAATCAGCCTTAACACACAGAAAAGATGACCCTTTTTACCCATATCAAGCTTGGAGTTAGATTTCGATAACTGAATACAAAACAAAATAAACAATTCTAGCTATCAAATGCCTCTGACCTCATATTTTTCTGATTTTTATTCGATTTTATACGATTTTTCTAAAACAGTGCTGTAACATGACTTTCAAAATTGAAAAATCACACATTTGTCCAATTAAGTATCCAATTCCATTCTAATCCTAACCAAATTCAAATGTTAACTTAGTTTTGTCATTACAAGGTACAATCAACAAGAAACCATGGTTCATTCATCAATTTCTACAAATTTCATCAACTCCAACTTAGTATAGCAAATAGTCAATATGTTCTTAAAGTGAAAACCCACATTTATCTTACACATGCATTAAATTTATCTCACCCAAATACCATCATACTTGATACAACTTCAAGAACAAGAACAAGGATGAGATTTACCTTCAATTTGTTGTTTAATCCTTCAAGATTGATGTTAATCCCCTTAGTATGGACTTAGATTCAACCTCAATTGATGAAAAATGCACATGAAATTTCTCACACAAATCAGTGGCTGAAATGGGTGAAAAATAGGTCAAAAATTCGTTCATATTGACTAAAATCCGAGTTGGGTCGGGTTTGATCCGACTGGGTACCCATTTTGACCACTAAACACTAAAAATGTCATTACTTTTTGCTCGGGACTCCGTTTACGATGAGGTTTTAGCCTACGCGTTCGTAGCAAGATAATCTATAAGTTCCAATAAAGAAAATCCAGAAAAGATCTTCTAGTAAAAGCAGTTTTACATATTCGTACGAGTTATGCTTTCCTTTGCAATTTTGTCGTTTTTGGTTTTGGGCTCGGAATCGCGTAAAATTTTTCCGACACCTCCAACAACTCCTAATAGGTCCAAAACTTACTTCTTAAGCTTAACATCCCATAAACACCCACCGTTTGAGTGACGTGCGCGTGAGTTACCGAAAAAGCAACGTACTTTGTAAAACTTGGATAAAATGCAATTTACGTGACTTATTCGACTTCCAACACTTCTAACACTTCATATTAACTTATTGAAAGGTGTTTCAACCTTTACATCACCATTTAGATCACCCGTTCAAGTTTTGGGTAGATTTCTCCCATTTAGGCATTCTAGTTATCTACCCAATTTCTATTTAACCAATGCACTTTGTATTTTGAACCTTCACATTATCTAAATATGTCATTTTTGAGGTGTTAGAACCAACCTTACCCTCTACATCTGATTCCAACTATGGGTTCAACTTATAGCTCACTAAAACACTTAACATTTTAGCTAATTCTCTTCTTTTCTTTATAAAACACAATTAACACATAAAGCATGTTTTAACGTATAATACATATTTAAAATAACTAGGTAACATATTTAGGAGAGTGGATGTTACAAGGTCATGTAGGTTCATACTTAGAACTTTCCAAAAGCGCAACTTGATCACAAGTTAACAAGATCTCTATGACTTCTACATGAGATTCTTCCTCACTTCCCCTTCACCACCAATCTTGCACCTGAAAACAAGGCAAAGTCAGCAAGACCATAAATATTCAGAGTTTGAGTATGTTCATACAGATCCCTTGGACTTCTTGTTTTCTGCCTTGTATATTTGATGAAAAGGAGGTACTTCCTGATTCTGTTTGAACAAGAGATGGTGAAGTATTTCCAGATTCTTGATTGTTGCCTATAGTCTCAATGGAGAAGGAGACTCGGGTCCACTTTCTTCTTCATGCTCAGGTTCACTGACTTCTTCACGATTGACAGTTTGTTCTTGATATTCTTCAGTCACAACATATGTACCTTCTTCATTACTAGACAACCCTTTCCATGTTTTATTTTCATCAAATAAAACATCTCTACTCACAATAACCTTTCCAGTATATGGATCATAGAGTTTGTAAGCTTTAGTATTATAACTATACCCTACAAAGATATCTTTTTCAGATTTCTTATCCAACTTGCTTCTTTTTTGCATTGGAATATGGGCATAGGCTACACATTCAAAAGATCTTAAATGGTTTACACTAGGCTTAAATCCACTAGAGAACATACATTCAGCACATGCAGATATCTTATTTCATAATATCACAAAGTTACAAAGAATAGATAGAAATACAATTAATATAAAGACAATAAACTGACACAACTGTTGGAGAAACATCACAACCCTTCCATGAACCATTGCCACCATTAACTGTCATTCACGCCAATTAATTATCATAACTGTCACTTTACCCAACTTATCAGATCTGTTGTTTAGCTTATTTCCAACATAATCAGTGATTACTATTTAAGCATTATGAATCAAAAATTACTACTCGAGGATTCTGCCAAAACATGATCAACAATTTTTACTAACGAAGCATTATCATGAAAATAAAGCATATTTGAAGATTCTAGTTAAAGCAATGTTGCAGCACCATTGAAACAATATTTAGGCTACCTAAAGCAATATTTAAAGTTGCTTGTGAAAGCACCGTTGAAGAACTATCAACGTAATCTTTAAGGAACCATTAACCAATTTTTAAAGTTGCTGAAGCAATATTCGTAGCAAAGAAACGGCGCCAAAAAACAATTAGAGAATTGAACCTGGGAATTAATGGAGTTCCCACAAAACATAGTGCATACCTTATGAGACCTTGATGGATTTCCCACAAAGCTTGTTCATTGCTCCTATTGAACAGGCTCATTGTCTGACTAATACAAATAAAGTGGAACGAAACAATCTTTAAATAGTGCTTACATTTTAGGTATTAGTTGAAAAATATGCATGCAAAAGAGCATAGATGATTGTAACTCATCTCAACCATAGGCTCTTTAAACTTAAACATATAGTACTATTTAATAAATAACTTGTAACACCCCCGTCCCGCGTGGTTCAAGGACAGAAGATGCCACAATTGGTTTTAGAACAATTATAAAACAATGACCCGTTCAAGCAGAGCAACTAACATGATTTACCCAACATAATATTTACATAACCATAAACGGAGATAACGAGTAACAAAATACCGTCCCAAAATACAAGTATATAACATCTACATTAATCCTTAAAAGTTTAACAAAAGTAGATAATGGTTAATCTTCAGTCATGTTATCTCCGTAGCCCTCATCCCAAAATCCCTGCTAAGTCAAGTACCTGCCGGAAAAAAAGAAAACTCGGCTGAGCTTAACGCTCAGTGAACGGATAATGATAATTAAACAATTAATACGAGATAATAAGTTCAACAGGAATTCATAACGTTAAATGATAATTCAAAAGAACGTTAAGCAACAAATGGCCCGAAGGCATATCAAGGGTCCGAAGACCAAACCGTATCACGAGAATACGTTGTTCCCAAAGAATGATGAGTCCATTTGGGCGTTAGTGAGGAAAGGGTGTGAGCACAACACAAGCAATCCTCTCCGTGGATTTAACCACGACCATAATTATTATCCGATAACGGTTACTAGGATCGATCCATACGCCCTCTAATTGACCGTTACCAAGTCAAGTCAATATACCATTGAGGACGCCATGATAGTTTTAGCCACCATGGAGCATCTCAATACCGGTACTCCCAATATTGAGTCTATAATACAAATCACAATTCCAAATAAGAATGTAAGCCATAGTCAAAAAAGAAACAAGCTTCAATATCATCAACAAGCATAAAGTGAATTTGGAATCATTGTATTCGGAGTAGGAAGCCTTATGCAAATGGCTATTCCCATGTCAAGTGAGAAATTATATATGTACCTTAACCAAATTCGACAATTGACACACGATTAAAAGTATTCACGATCAAGTTTGCCTCGCCCGTGTGCCTAACGAATACATAAACGGGTCATTAAATGCAATACATAAAAACCATAACGTACATATTCTTAATCAAGTTACTTAAGTCTTAATGACCTTAAACAACTTATACATCAAGAACTACACCCATATACGATTTCAGAACTTAAACGCAATTTTTAGCCTTATACGGTTCCATTCCAATAGGTTTTGTCCCTCTCCTTTTTGACCATTTTTACCCAACTTATTGGTCAATAAAGATTTTATAATCTAAATGAAAGTTGTAGAATAAACTCTTATGAGTCTATTGGCTTTGGAATCAACTCATTTGGATTATCCATCTATGAGATATGGCTTAAACGAAACAGCAGCTATTAAGCCGTATGCACAACAAACAGCCCTGTAAACTCACTGGTTTGAGTCACTTAGAGACACAATTGGGTTCTCGACTCTTCATAACAGTTGTAGTGTACGGTAAGACCTTTCCATCTACAAAATATGAGCTTATTTGAACGTACGGTTTAAGAGTTACGCATCGTCAAAGTACTGGACATGGGGCTGTCCAAAATTCCAATTTCCATCTTTTTCCACAAACCATTTTTAAGATCCAATCTTCATATTTTGCAACACTTAAATGCTTCAAATCATACCTAACATACTAAAAACTACAAAGGAGCTTAATGGTTAAGACCTTAAGCTTAATCACACAATTTTTCTCTTTTAGGCATTTAACCGAGCACTTGGTGTGCCGTTAAACATAAACACACAACTACACCGTATTGACTCCATCTTTTAACCCTTTTCATTTCTTCTTCAATATTAACCACTCCAAGATTCTACACATGTATATTTACACAACTTTATCTATACTATTTTATAAACCAAATTTAACAAAAGTCTTAAAAACAAGTTTCAATGCACAAGGTACTATCCTTTCATGCACAAAGTCTTAAAAGTCTTAATTACATGTCAAAAAGCATAGTGTACAACTCTATATTGCAGTACTAATGTGTACGTTTTCCATCAACTGATTCAGTTTCCTAAGACGACTATTCCTCTCCCGAGACAGGCGATTCCTCTCCCAAGACCGGCGATTTCGTCTTCTTATATCTTCTTGATATTTAGTTCCTGATATCTTCAATACTCTGTATTTTATTAGTTCTTCCTTCTTCCTTGATGCTTCCCAACTATAAATTGATGTTCCCTAAGAAGACGATTCAAAACCATGTAGTAATTTATACGGTGATGGTTCTCTCCACCGATTAAGGTTTTTTCCAATCTCGCTCAATATTTTCTGATTTGAGGTTATTATTTGTATACTATTGTTAGGCGCTCTTCATCTCGATTGCTCAATATTGAAATTCTTCCGAAAAGAACCACACAGAGGTGTTTATTCTCCATATGAGGTAAGGTTCTATTTATTTCTTCCTCATTTGGCTTCGTTAACTTATGCATCTCTCTTATTGCTTTCATTTAATATTCCTTTTTGGCTTTGTGAATTTAGAGTTTAACTTGATAATTGCAAATGGAAACTTTATATTGTAACACTTAAATCTCTTGACTGCTTCATGTTTTTTCTTTTTGGATTTCATGTTCCCACCAGATGTTTGGGAAATGCCTTAAAGATATTTTCCTTTTTAGACTTGCTTTCTGTTTGGGTCAGTTTAACCCAATGGATAATCTGTTATCTTCAATTTTTTCTCTTTGGCTCATGATCTTGTGTGCAAAGTATGTCTTCATAGTTATTACGGTTGAATTTTATTTGTATATTGCTTACCCATCTCAAGTTCTTCATAGACTAACAGTTCGAACAAATGACATCACACTTGTTAACCTTCTGACTTCTGTCTATTTACTATCAATTTTCATACTTATAGAACCTATCAATGGTTGTCTTTAATCCTACAGAACTCATAACTTATCCTTAGTTACAGAATCTATCAATTTTTCTTGCTTTGTTTAAAATTGCTTTCATCGGAAAAAAATTGTTTGAATTTAACTAAATGACTTTCTTATTGGATAATGCAGGTAACAAAACCCATTGATTGGGAGTACTACAGAAACGGACTTGGATCTTGCATAATAGATTTTTACAAAGTATGTCTTTTGTTTTGTATAATGTTTACCTATATACTCATAAAGGGGGTAACTCAAGTTCCTTATATCTACTATAGGATCAAGTCAACTACTTTGTATGTGAAATATATCCAATAGGTAACTTTGATATTTACCTTGTGTCTGTAACCATTGGTTAAGGAGATATCTGATAGGTAATTCAATGGTTAGGAAGATATCCAATAGATTCCTCATTCGAATGCATAATACTAAACATATTTTCTTTCAATTTTTCATTTCTATTCATTTGCCGTTGCTTCCTCATAGACTGTAAAACGTGTTTTTTTTAAATACTTGTGTTGATAACAAGCACCTTATAATCAACTAGGTAACAGAATAGTTACAACTGTATGTAAGATTGATTCCTTTGTTTGTTCTCAATTTCCTCTTTCTTTGTTTTTCCATCGATTCCATCAAAGTTTTTTTGCTATTTTCAGCACAATCAGTGACTTGAATTACCCATTGCTGTGTTATTTGGCTTGATATATTTATATGTAAAACATGGTTCTAAAACTTGACATCTTTAGGAATTGTCACATAAGTGCGAAAGGGATATAGGATGAGTTCATTTTTACGATATTCGTCCCCAATTTGCATCATTGACATATGCTTGTATTTTAAATGACTAAAGTATGTAACTTTTGTAAAGTATTAGCAAGTAAATATAGGCCCCCTATAATGGTATGCGCTGACATATTCTATTTTGTATGAGAAAAAAAAGTTTAATTACACTTTTTAGGGATACTTTAAGCTCTATTGCATGTTGGAGGTTGGTTGTCACATTGCGCACCATAAACTAAATCCAAGGTTTTACCTTTAAGTAAATGATTTCATTGCTTCAAATTTGGCTATGGACTGTTGCACTGTTATAGCACTGTTAGCACTTTTCTAAAGTATTCTTCATATGGTTGGATATTTCTTTCTTTGTCATTTTATGTATGCAAGTCTTTTCACTATCCTATGGAGAGGTTGTCTCCACCAGTACCCTGGATTTTTAAGTAAATACTTACGGATAATAATTACCATTTTCTTGAATAAATGCAGATAATTTTTCTTGAGGATTGGGGGTATTTAGACAAAGATTATTCAATATTAATGTTTGGAGTTGTTGAAGCTCTCAAGTGCAGCACCTTGCAGTCTTCTAGTTGGTGCAGAAACATCTCTATAGGACTTCTTTATTATTCTCTACATTCATATTAAACATGTAAATTTTAAACGAAAATCAGTTGTATATCTTTTTGGTTTACGTGTGTCGTTTTTATATAATTCAAATTGTCTATCTCTGTCTGATTCACCTCCAAATAATTTTGCTGCTATTATAGAAACAAATTTCTTTACAATTTTTTTGATATATTTTTATAGAACATGACAAGGATTTGAGAATTTTATCTGCTAAGAGTAATAACAAGGACCCGGTAAGTGAGGGTGACTACTTTTATTTGGTAACCGTTTACCAGATAAAAATGTTGCATATGAAAAACACTCAATACAACATGTGATCCACCAAGTATTTCAAAGATATCTTGCAAAACTTGATATTAGCTTTATAGAACCTTTCCATCCCGTCGCATTGTGCGGGTACACAACTAGTAATATTAACTCATAGCTTAACATAAACTTAATTGGATACTAACCACAATAATCCTAACATACTCAAACAGAATAAAAATGAAAGAAAATTATACCTCTAAGAAGGATTTCAAGAGATGATTCCATATTTGTGATTAGGTCTTTGATTCTCTTAGTAAATTAAGAGAATTTTACAGAAGCATATGAATGAGTCGGTCATAAGCAGTAGAAGAAGATGATTTTTGCAAATTTGATCTAATTCTCAATATTTTTCTCCTTTTATAATTATTGAGTTTAGGCATTTGGCGGTTATAACCCTTCAAGTCTAGACTATCGATTTTATGCCCAACTAGGCATAAACTTAACATTTTAGGTTAAGTTAAGTTTCATTTTGTACATACATGACCCCTTGTATGATATTACCTCACAATCTAGTCTGAGGTACAAGCCGGGTAAGCATAAGGTACAAACACTTTATCCACACTTGTACGAGTTAACGGGACACATACATTATATAACTAAATTCAAGATTTGTAAAAGGATCTGAACCATTGGAAATAAGATCATAATTGTCGAGTGTTCATACCAATACAAAATACTTTTAGCATATAATGGTGTTGCATCTAAGAAAACATAGTGCATATGTAACGAGACCTTTTCCCAAGTAAAACAAAATTTTTGCCAAAAGACTATCGGCAAATTCAATATCAAGTCGTCAGTCTTCACCTTATTATTTCAAGACAAGTAGAAAAACATGAAGAAAGTAAACTAAAAATGAATTTGTAAGGAGTTAGAAAGAGAGATATTAAGCACGATCAACTACTATACTTTAGTAGGTCCTATGGAACATAATGTGTTATAATATGTTATATGAGGTGTAATAAGCTATAATAGGTCATATGGATTTGTAATGACTTAGAATGAATCATATGGGTTACATATTAACACTATGGCATCCAACACGTGTTCCTCTCTATAGAATAATTTAGATTATTCTACGTAATAATGGTTGATGTAGTTTCCTTGTTTAGCTCTTAAATTACTCCGGTAAATTACGATTGTAGTTTCCTTGTTCGATCCTTAAATCTCTCCTGTAATTATGTTCTCGTTACTATTTTTATGCCTTGTATTCTTGGTCTCTGATTCAATTGAATATACAATTCTCAATTAACCTGTTTATGGTATCAGAGTTTGCAATCTCTAACGAGAAAAATCGATCCATCACCTTCTTCGTCTAAAGACCAGAAATTGCATCAATGGTTGCCCCTAACACCCTCATTACAGTCACTGCTCCCACCCACTTTCCCATCAAACTCACCTCCTAGAACTTCTCCGTATTGAGATGCCATGTACAATAAACTCTCATCGGTTTAGGGCTGGATGATTTCCTAAACGGTGTCGTTGCTTCCCCACCGAAAACCCTTACTGATACAGCATGTCAAAAACCTAACCCGGCCTACACTGCCTGGTTCCGTCAAGATCAGGTGATCTATAGCGCCATTCTTGGCTTGTGTTCTGATGATATTCAGTCGTTCATCGCTTCTACCTTGACTGCTCAAGAGGTGTGGGAGCGACTAACAACCAGATTTCAAGTACATCCCGTTCTCGCATTATCTCCCTGAAGTCCAAGCTCGCGAAGAACCCTCGCGGTACCAGATCTGTCTCAGATTTCATGAACAAAATGCCTTCTATAATGGTATGCGCTGACATATTCTATTTTGTATGAGAAAAAAAAGTTTAATTACACTTTTTAGGGATACTTTAAGCTCTATTGCATGTTGGAGGTTGGTTGTCACATTGCGCACCATAAACTAAATCCAAGGTTTTACCTTTAAGTAAATGATTTCATTGCTTCAAATTTGGCTATGGATCGTTGTAATCGTTATAGCACTTTTAGCACTTTTCTAAAGTATTCTTCATATGGTTGGATATTTCTTTCTTTGTCATTTTATGTATGCAGGTCTTTTCACTATCCTATGGAGAGGTTGTCTCCACCAGTACCCTGGATTTTTAAGTAAATACTTACGGATAATAATTACCATTTTCTTGAATAAATGCAGATAATTTTTCTTGAGGATTGGGGGTATTTAGACAAAGATTATTCAATATTAATGTTTGGAGTTGTTGAAGCTCTCAAGTGCAGCACCTTGCAGTCTTCTAGTTGGTGCAGAAACATCTCTATAGGACTTCTTTATTATTCTCTACATTCATATTAAACATGTAAATTTTAAACGAAAATCAGTTGTATATCTTTTGGTTTCTGTGTGTCGTTTTTATATAATTCAAATTGTCTATCTCTGTCTGATTCACCTCCAAATAATTTTGCTGCTATTATAGAAACAAATTTCTTTACAATTTTTTTGATATATTTTTATAGAACATGACAAGGATTTGAGAATTTTATCTGCTAAGAGTAATAACAAGGACCCGGTAAGTGAGGGTGACTACTTTTATTTGGTAACCGTTTACCAGATAAAAATGTTGCATATGAAAAACACTCAATACAACATGTGATCCACCAAGTATTTCAAAGATATCTTGCAAAACTTGATATTAGCTTTATAGAACCTTTCCATCCCGTCGCATTGTGCGGGTACACAACTAGTAATATTAACTCATAGCTTAACATAAACTTAATTGGATACTAACCACAATAATCCTAACATACTCAAACAGAATAAAAATGAAAGAAAATTATACCTCTAAGAAGGATTTCAAGAGATGATTCCATATTTGTGATTAGGTCTTTGATTCTCTTAGTAAATTAAGAGAATTTTACAGAAGCATATGAATGAGTCGGTCATAAGCAGTAGAAGAAGATGATTTTTGCAAATTTGATCTAATTCTCAATATTTTTCTCCTTTTATAATTATTGAGTTTAGGCATTTGGCGGTTATAACCCTTCAAGTCTAGACTATCGATTTTATGCCCAACTAGGCATAAACTTAACATTTTAGGTTAAGTTAAGTTTCATTTTGTACATATATGACCCCTTGTATGATATTACCTCACAATCTAGTCTGAGGTACAAGCCGGGTAAGCATAAGGTACAAACACTTTATCCACACTTGTACGAGTTAACGGGACACATACATTATATAACTAAATTCAAGATTTGTAAAAGGATCTGAACCATTGGAAATAAGATCATAATTGTCGAGTGTTCATACCAATACAAAATACTTTTAGCATATAATGGTGTTGCATCTAAGAAAACATAGTGCATATGTAACGAGACCTTTTCCCAAGTAAAACAAAATTTTTGCCAAAAGACTATCGGCAAATTCAATATCAAGTCGTCAGTCTTCACCTTATTATTTCAAGACAAGTAGAAAAACATGAAGAAAGTAAACTAAAAATGAATTTGTAAGGAGTTAGAAAGAGAGATATTAAGCACGATCAACTACTATACTTTAGTAGGTCCTATGGAACATAATGTGTTATAATATGTTATATGAGGTGTAATAAGCTATAATAGGTCATATGGATTTGTAATGACTTAGAATGAATCATATGGGTTACATATTAACACTATGGCATCCAACACGTGTTCCTCTCTATAGAATAATTTAGATTATTCTACAGAATAATGGTTGATGTAGTTTCCTTGTTTAGCTCTTAAATTACTCCGGTAAATTACGATTGTAGTTTCCTTGTTCAGTCCTTAAATCTCTCCTGTAATTATGTTCTCGTTACTATTTTTATGCCTTGTATTCTTGGTCTCTGATTCAATTGAATATACAATTCTCAATTAACCTGTTTATGGTATCAGAGTTTGCAATCTCTAACGAGAAAAATCGATCCATCACCTTCTTCGTCTAAAGACCAGAAATTGCATCAATGGTTGCCCCTAACACCCTCATTACAGTCACTGCTCCCACCCACTTTCCCATCAAACTCACCTCCTAGAACTTCTCCGTATGGAGATGCCATGTACAATAAACTCTCATCGGTTTAGGGCTGGATGATTTCCTAAACGGTGTCGTTGCTTCCCCACCGAAAACCCTTACTGATACAGCATGTCAAAAACCTAACCCGGCCTACACTGCCTGGTTCCGTCAAGATCAGGTGATCTATAGCGCCATTCTTGGCTTGTGTTCTGATGATATTCAGTCGTTCATCGCTTCTACCTTGACTGCTCAAGAGGTGTGGGAGCGACTAACAACCAGATTTCAAGTACATCCCGTTCTCGCATTATCTCCCTGAAGTCCAAGCTCGCGAAGAACCCTCGCGGTACCAGATCTGTCTCAGATTTCATGAACAAAATGCCTTCTATAATGGTATGCGCTGACATATTCTATTTTGTATGAGAAAAAAAAGTTTAATTACACTTTTTAGGGATACTTTAAGCTCTATTGCATGTTGGAGGTTGGTTGTCACATTGCGCACCATAAACTAAATCCAAGGTTTTACCTTTAAGTAAATGATTTCATTGCTTCAAATTTGGCTATGGTATCGTTAATTGTTATAGCACCGTTAGCACTTTTCTAAAGTATTCTTCATATGGTTGGATATTTCTTTCTTTGTCATTTTATGTATGCGTGTCTTTTCACTATCCTATGGAGAGGTTGTCTCCACCAAGCACTCGGATTTTTAAGTAAATACTTACGGATAATAATTACCATTTTCTTGAATAAATGCGAGATAATTTTTCTTGAGGATTGGGGGTATTTAGACAAAGATTATTCAATATTAATGTTTGGAGTTGTTGAAGCTCTCAAGTGCGAAAGACCTTGCAGTCTTCTAGTTGGTGCGAAACATCTCTATAGGACTTCTTTATTATTCTCTACATTCATATTAAACATGTAAATTTTAAACGAAAATCAGATTGTATATCTTTTGGTTTCGTGTGTCGTTTTTATATAATTCAAATTGTCTATCTCTGTCTGATTCACCTCCAAATAATTTTGCTGCTATTATAGAAACAAATTTCTTTACAATTTTTTTGATATATTTTTATAGAACATGACAAGGATTTGAGAATTTTATCTGCTAAGAGTAATAACAAGGACCCGGTAAGTGAGGGTGACTACTTTTATTTGGTAACCGTTTACCAGATAAAAATGTTGCATATGAAAAACACTCAATACAACATGTGATCCACCAAGTATTTCAAAGATATCTTGCAAAACTTGATATTAGCTTTATAGAACCTTTCCATCCCGTTGCATTGTGCGGGTACACAACTAGTAATATTAACTCATAGCTTAACATAAACTTAATTGGATACTAACCACAATAATCCTAACATACTCAAACAGAATAAAAATGAAAGAAAATTATACCTCTAAGAAGGATTTCAAGAGATGATTCCGAATTTGTGATTAGGTCTTTGATTCTCTTAGTAAATTAAGAGAATTTTACAGAAGCATATGAATGAGTCGGTCATAAGCAGTAGAAGAAGATGATTTTTGCAAATTTGATCTAATTCTCAATATTTTTATCCTTTTATAATTATTGAGTTTAGGCATTTGGCGGTTATAACCCTTCAAGTCTAGACTATCGATTTTATGCCCAACTAGGCATAAACTTAACATTTTAGGTTAAGTTAAGTTTCATTTTGTACATATATGACCCCTTGTATGATATTACCTCACAATCTAGTCTGAGGTACAAGCCGGGTAAGCATAAGGTACAAACACTTTATCCACACTTGTACGAGTTAACGGGACACATACATTATATAACTAAATTCAAGATTTGTAAAAGGATCTGAACCATTGGAAATAAGATCATAATTGTCGAGTGTTCATACCAATACAAAATACTTTTAGCATATAATGGTGTTGCATCTAAGAAAACATAATGCATATGTAACGAGACCTTTTCCCAAGTAAAACAAAATTTTTGCCAAAAGACCTATCGGCAAATTCAATATCAAGTCGTCAGTCTTCACCTTATTATTTCAAGACAAGTAGAAAAACATGAAGAAAGTAAACTAAAAATGAATTTGTAAGGAGTTAGAAAGAGAGATATTAAGCACGGTCAACTACTATACTTTAGTAGGTCCTATGGAACATAATGTGTTATAATATGTTATATGAGGTGTAATAAGCTATAATAGGTCATATGGATTTGTAATGACTTAGAATGAATCATATGGGTTACATATTAACACTATGGCATCCAACACGTGTTCCTCTCTATAGAATAATTTAGATTATTCTACAGAATAATGGTTGATGTAGTTTCCTTGTTTAGCTCTTAAATTACTCCGGTAAATTACGATTGTAGTTTCCTTGTTCAGTCCTTAAATCTCTCCTGTAATTATGTTCTCGTTACTATTTTTATGCCTTGTATTCTTGGTCTCTGATTCAATTGAATATACAATTCTCAATTAACCTGTTTATGGTATCAGAGTTTGCAATCTCTAACGAGAAAAATCGATCCATCACCTTCTTCGTCTAAAGACCGAAATTGCATCAATGGTTGCCCCTAACACCCTCATTACAGTCACTGCTCCCACCCACTTTCCCATCAAACTCACCTCCTAGAACTTCTCCGTATGGAGATGCCATGTACAATAAACTCTCATCGGTTTAGGGCTGGATGATTTCCTAAACGGTGTCGTTGCTTCCCCACCGAAAACCCTTACTGATACAGCATGTCAAAAACCTAACCCGGCCTACACTGCCTGGTTCCGTCAAGATCAGGTGATCTATAGCGCCATTCTTGGCTTGTGTTCTGATGATATTCAGTCGTTCATCGCTTCTACCTTGACTGCTCAAGAGGTGTGGGAGCGACTAACAACCAGATTTCAAGTACATCCCGTTCTCGCATTATCTCCCTGAAGTCCAAGCTCGCGAAGAACCCTCGCGGTACCAGATCTGTCTCAGATTTCATGAACAAAATGCCTTCTATTGCGGATGAGTTGGCCATTGTACAGGTCCCGATTCAAGAAGAAGACCTCATGGTTCATATACTCACTCAACTTGGTAACGAATATGGTTCCATTACCGTTGCTCTTAAGGTACGGGAACACCCATATCTTATCATGAACTCCTTCAAATGTTAATGGACTTTGAAAGATCCTTAGCAGAGGTTGGGTCCAACACCCCTCTTCTCGCCACTGCCAATGCCACTCAACGCCAACAGGGTCGTTCCTTCTTACGCACAGACTGACAACATCACTCCACCAGACCTTCATCTATACCTTCATCTCAATGGTCATTTCGGGGCAATAAGAATCAATCGGGTTCCTCCGGAAATCGTCTCAACCTATTTTGAAACTTCTGCAATATTCCCGGCCATGATACTCGTGACTGCAAGAAGCTTTCCTGCTTTTTGGAAGACAATCACATCTCATTCCACACACATTAGTCTACTCCGGTTGCTAATGTGGTTACTTCTGCCCCGGGTTCTCGAATGTAGATGATGGACAATGGTGCTTCTCATCACCTCACTTCATGTCCCACTACTCTCAGTTCTTTCTCCTAGTATGGTGGACGGTGGACCAGATGAAGTGGTCTTAAGTGACGGTACGGGTCTTTCTATCTCGCATCTCGGTTCAACTAAACTCTCCACCAAAACAAAGCTATTAAATTTACCTGACGTTCTTTGTGTTCCAAATATGTGTACCAATTTGATTTCCATTGCTAAGTTATGTCGAACGAATAATGTTTCGATTGAATTCTTTCCTTTCCATTTTTTGTGAAGGATCTCAAAACGAGGGCGCGCATCATGCAGGGGGAGAACATCAATGATGTTTACTACCTAAATCAATTGTCCTCACAACCTCAACTCAATGCTACCACATCAGTCTCACATATCCAATGGCATCATCGGCTTGGACATATGTGTCTTAGTGTTTTCAAACTTCTTTGTAGAGACCTCGGTCTTCGTTTTAAATCATTGTCAAGTTCTAATTTACATTGTCAATCGTGTGTTGTTAGAATAAGTCATAAACTGCCATTTGGACAAAATTCGTTTGTTGCTAAAAAAAACCATTGCAACTCATTTATTCGGATGTTTGGGGATCGGTTCAACAATCGGTTGATGGATTCAAATACTATGTTGTGTTTGTAGATTACTATTCCAACTATGTGTGGTTGTATCCTACCAAATCTAAATCCGATGTTGCTAAACTTTTCCCAAAATTTAAATTACTTGTTGAAAAGTTTTTTCAAGCACCCACTGTGTCAATTTTCACTAATAATGGTGGCGAGTACGTCGGACTTCTTCCGTTTCTTCAGTCAAATGGGATCTCACATTATACCACTCCACCTCACACACCCGAACTTAATGGTATAGCCGAGCGTCGCCATCGACACATTGTCGAAACCGGCCTCGCGTTACTACATTATGCCGGCCTACCACTTAAATTTTGGTCTCATGCGTTCCAAACTACCGTCTATCTTATCAATCGTCTTCCCACGCCGATTCTCCATTCCAAATATCCTTCGGGTGCATGTGTTATCCCTGGCTTAAACCTTATGCCACCTCTAAACTTCAACCTCGTTCTCAGGCTTGCATTTTTCTTGGCTACTCTTCATCTAAATCTGCTTACAAATGTTTTGATTTCCACATAAATCGACTTAACCATCCTCGACATGTTACCTTTGTCGAGGACAATTTCCCATTCAAACACACTAAGACCACATCAGCTCCCATTCCAACAGTGAGTGAATTTATTCCCGTTGTTTCCCCACCTATTGCTTCTCCTACCATTTCTCAACCTTCTGCCACCCTTCCCACTTGTGTCCCAATTTCCACTCCTTCCCAAGCATATTCTCCCTTGTCTCCTACGTCACCTACACATGCACCCTCAATCATCCAAACCTCTTCTCCTGCTGAACTTTCACCTTCTCATTCTAATATTCCCTCACCTAACATAGCCCCTTCTTCTCCTGTTTCCTCCATCCCGTCGCCACATTCCACTCCACCTCAATCATCTTCTTCACAACTTCCCCCTAGAAATAGAAAGCCCAACCCCAAATTCTACAACCCTCACTTTGTCAACTCCACTATAGTTCACCTTATTCCATTGGCTCTTGAACCAACCACCTACCTTCAAGCATCTAAAGACCCACTTTGGCGCAAGGCTATGGATGATGAGTATAATGTCTTGCTTCGTAATAACACGTGGGAACTTTTTGCTCCAACCTCCCGACAACCCATTGGATGCAAATGGATTTTTCACATCAAGAGACATCCTGATGGCACCGTTGCAAATACAAGGCTCGACTTGTCACCAAAGCATTTTTGCAAGAATACGTTACGGACTACTTTGACACGTTTAGTCTCGTTACCAAACCCGTCACTATTCGTACGGTGCTATCTATTGCCTTGTCTCGGGGATGGTCACTACGTCAACTAGACGAAAATAATGCTTTTTACATGGAACTTTGCAAGAGGAAGTTTATATGGTGCAACCACCAGGCTATGTCCATCATCAACTTTCCAATCATGTTTGCAACTCTGAAGATCTCTCTATGGGCTTAAACAGGCTCCACGAGCCTGGTATATAGCTCTAACTTCGCTTTTAGTTGAGTCGGACTTCATCAAATCTCATGCCGATGCTTCGTTATTTATCCACAACAGGGATGGTATCATGTGCTATTTCATGGTCTACATAGACGACATTATTCTAGCGGGAAATAACGAACAGTTCATCGCCAAATTTGTACACAATCTTGCAACACGGTTCTCCGTCAAAGATTTGGGTTATCCGAGTCATTTTCTCGGAGTAGAACTCATTCCTACTCCCAACGACTTGTTTCTCTCACAATATATGCACATACATGACTTGTTAAAAGTGTAGCGGATGGATGGAGCTAAACCTGTTCTCACACCACTATGTTCATTTGAAGTATTAACTCTTGAAGATGGAACACCGAAAGTTGATCCAACTCCTTACCGTAAGCTTGTAGGTTCCCTTCAATATCTTGCTTTCACAAGACCGAATATTTCCTTTCTGTTAACAAGCTCGCCCAGTTTATGCATCAACCATCTCAAACACATTGGAAAGCTCTCAAACGAGTGTTACGGTATCTCAAGGGTATTGTGTATCACGGGCTGTTCTTGAACAAAAACTCTCCATCGAGCTGACCGCGTTTTCTAATTCAGGTTGGGGAGGGGTTACCACAGATGGTCGTTCCACAACCGCTTACCTACTCTATCTTGGTACAAACATTATCACGTGGAAATCTGCCCGACAAAAATCGGTCTCCCGGTCATCCATCGAGGCTGAGTACAAAGCTCTCGCGAATGCGGCTGCCGAGTTAGCTTGGGTTGAAAATTTACTCAAAGAACTTGGCCTTTCTACTTGTTCGGGTCCTCGACTTTACTGTGATAACACTGGAGCAACTTACTTGTGTGCGAACCCCGTTTATCACTCACGTATGAAACATGTTGCCTTGGATTATCACTTTGCTCGCGAGAAGGTAGCCGCCAGTACACTACGGGTTCATCACATAAACTCGTTTGATCAACTTGCAGATGCCCTAACCAAACCTTTGCCTCAAGCTCCCTTTTTGCGTCTATGATCCAATAATGGCGTTTCCTACGGCACCGCCATCTTGCGGGGGCATATTAGCACTATGCCATCCAACACGTGTTCCTCTAATTATTCCAGAGAATAATTTATATTATTCTACAGAATAATGGTTGATGTAGTTTCCTTGTTTAGCTCTTAAATTACTACTGTAAATTATGATTGTAGTTTCCTTGTTCAGTCCTTAAATCGCTCCTGTAATTATGTTCTCATTACAATTTGTATCCCATGTATTCTTGGTCTCTGAATCAATTGAATATACAATTCTCAATTAACCTGTTTATTACAACGGGTCATATTGGGTTGTAATGTATTATAATGGGTCATATAGCTCTAATGGGTTATATTGGGTTTGGGTATGTATGTAACGTGTTAAAATTTGTCATAGGGTATCTATTCGATTAGATGTCAGTAACCCAAACCGATCCAACAATCTATTGGATGTTGGATTTTCTCAAGCGATCCAACCTAATTAATATTAGATATCAATCAATCCAACTCCATCCATTGAATGTTACTATTTGGATATCCATTGGATAAGATAGAATGCATCCAATGTTAGATTATAGTAAGAAATACATACGCAAGCATATGGAGTATATGAAAAAGCTAAAACAAACACTTGATGCACAGAACACAGCACAAATTGTTTATGTATGATTAATTCTTACACTTGCGAGGTCCTTAATGTTCCGATTACTAGAGTAAAAAGTAAAGTTAACACATTTTTGTGTGTGTATATCAAGACTTTGCTTCTAATCATAATATAATTCGACTTCCATAAACTGTTGGATCCAATCAATATTGCACCATCAGCCAAATAGGAGAGACCAGATCACAATGGTACTCAACATATTTGATGCTTTTTTCCCAACCGATTTTAGGCCGGAAAAAGTAAAAGTTGCAAGGGGGAAAGACTAAATGTGGCTCACCAGAACGCGACACGTGTCCATTCACTATAACTTGAGCGGGAAAATGAAAATGTGTCTCACAAGAATTTGACGCGTGTCCCTTTTTGTACTTATTTATTAGAAGTTATAGATTATAATTTTTTTTTGAGTTCCTACTTTACTGAATTGATGATAATGATCATAATATAATAAGAAAAAAAAGTAGAAAAATAAGGTTGTTATAAAAATCTTTTTATATAGGGAATTCAAAGGAGGTTATAATTTTAGGTTCTAAAAGCATCTCCAACAGCTTTACTAAAATAGGATAAAAATGGGCTTTTATTCTCCAAACATCTCAAACAGTTTTGCTATCTTGTTCTTTATAATAGAAAAAAGAGTAAATTACAAATTTCGTCCTTGTGGTTATTGAAAATTTTGGATTGGGTCCCTCAAACGAAATAATTACATGTATGGTTACCATGGTTTCATTTTTATTTTGGATTGGGTCCCTCCTTTAACGTAGTTAACTTTTGTTTTATCAACTTAGGGGTAATTTAATCAATTTAGCTTTTTGTTTAATTTTTTTGTTAAATAATTATATATTATATATGTAGATATACAATACATAGATGGAAAGTAGAGACCGTTGTCCCCTAAAAAGAATGCTTGTGGTGGTGAATCGGTTCAGTTGGCCACCACAGCCAGCACCGCTATCATGTTGCCCAACAAAACCATATCATGAAGAACATAAATGAATTAATTTATTTCTCCCAAGTTACCTACCACCATCTGTCCATCTCCATTTTACAACAGAAATGAATGGAACTCTTCCATGATGACCACCACCATCTCCATTTATTCATATGGTCTATTAACTTGAACCTACTATGTAACAACATCCCCCCACCATATCTGTCTATCAAGAGAAATCAAAGTCCAGATCTGGGAACTTTTTCATCCCAGAAGGGTAAATCAAACTAAATCTCATCAAATCATCTAAAATCGAGCTCTGATTCGACGGTGAAATGAGAAGAGTAAATAAAACTAAAATATGTGGTTGTTTTATCTTCTGCTTCTACTCCATGAAATCTTGATTTGTGATTTTATATTAGGGTTTCATCTTTCTGTTTTCCTGATGAAATCGGACGATTTAATTGGTTTTGGTTCCAATTTTGGGTTTTTGCAATTCTTTTGTTTTGGCGATTTCAGGCTTAGTTCTTGGCTTTAGACTCGTAATAATCGATTATGGGGCTGATTTCTAGGTAGATTTCTGAAATGAGTCAAACCTATATTCAATCAAAGTCAGTGATTATCGACGATTGATTGATATCCCTTAATCAGGAAAAATCTATAAGAGAATGATTTTCATGATTTAAGAGAGAAGAACAGAAAATTGGGAGGAAATTTAGTAGAGAGAGAAATGGAACATGATGTATATTCTTCATACCTCATCAGCTGGAAGATTACCCCTATAAACTGAATAAAAATAACAAACTCAAGGGGATGATGATATATGTCCCTCATTACAAGATCAAAGAAAAAATAATTTTTGGCACTATATGTGCTGACTAAGTAGTGGTCCCCTTCCTCATGTGTATCATTCTTACTCATATGTATCATTACCCCCTCCTTCGAAGGATCCTTGTCCTCAAGGATCGAATATAGATATGCCCTTTCCATTGCTACAACTTTCTCCCAGGTTGCATCTTCAACAGGGCAGTTCTGCCATTTTACCAGCCCTTCGATGACTGGCCTATTTGGCCACTTTATCGTCCACTTATCAAGAACTCTGTCCGATACTTTCTCCGTTAAACTTCCAGGGGCAGTTAACGGAGCAATTGAGGTAGGTAATAGGCCATGGTATCTCTTAATAAGAGAAACATGGAAAGTTGGATGAATGCTAGATTCAAGTGGGAGCATGAGAGTGTAGGCCATTTTTCCCAGTTTAGTAATAATCCGATAGGGACCAAAGTATTTAGCTGTCAACGTCTGGTTGATTCTAACCACAACTGAGGATTGCCTATACGGTGGTAGTTTAAGATAAACCCAATCTCCTACTTCAAATTCTCTCTCGGATCGATGCCTATCCGCCTTTTGCTTCATCCTGTTTTGGGCCTTATGCATATTATGCTTTAAAAGTTTGATGGATTCTTCTCTTGCTGTCAAGCTTCTGTCCACCGAATCAACCTTACTTTCCCCGGATAGGTAGGGCAGATGTAATGGTGGTGCTTGCCCATAGACTACCTCAAATAGGGTACAATTGATAGCTGATTGAAAATTGGTGTTGTACCAATATTCAGCAAATGGATGCCACTTCGTCCAATCCTTATGTGCATCATGGCACATGCATCTTAAGTATCCTTATAAGCATCTATTCAACACTTCAGACTAACCGTCTGTCTGTGGGTGATAGCTGCTGGATAACTTCTCATCCGTCCCATGCAATACCAACAACTCTTGCCAAAAATTACTAATAAAGATCTTGTCTCTATCTAATACTATGGATTTGGGGAAACCATGTAGTTTATAGAAGTTATCCAAGAAAACCCGAGATACATCTATAGCAGAAAAAGGATGGCTGAGAGCGATGAAATGGCCGTACTTGCTTAATCGATCAACAACCACCAAAATAACATCTTTACCATGAGATATTGGGAGACCTTTGATGAAATCCAGAGCTATATCCTCCCAAATTCCCACGGGTATTGGTAAAGGTTGCAACAACCCAGGTTGGTTTGTAGTTTCTGTCTTGCATTTTTGACAAGCAACGCAATTCCGGATGTGGGTAACTACGTCTTGTCTCGTCTTTTTCCAGAAAAACCAAGGCAGTCACTCTTTTTAAGGTGGCAGTGATTCCCAAATGGCCACCCTGAGGAGAGTCATGCATCCAAGTTAAAATCTTTGCTTTTAGATCATTCAAATTCCCAAAAACTAGCCTTCCCTTTCTTCTCAACTCCTGATAATGCCAGCTATATTTGGGATGTTTGTCGTTATCCTATTGGATTTCAGCAATGAGGTTTTTCAGTGTATCACATTGCTCCCAACTCATTTTTATAAGATCATAAAGATCTGAATGAATATTTGAAATGGCAACGTGTAGTAATTCTCCGTGGGTGGCTCTTGATAATGCATCAACGAACTTATTTTCAGCCCCTTTTTTGTAACAAATTTCATAGTCGTAACCCAATATCCTCGACAACCACCGTTGTTGAAATGTAGTGTTGACTTTGTTTTCTAACAAATGTTTTAGACTTTGTTGATCAATCTTGATAATGAAGTGCCTGTCCAAAATATACAAGCTCCATTTTTGTACCGCATGAATCACCGCTAATAATTCCTTCTCATACGTAGAGAGAGCCATATGCTTTGGAGATAAGGCCTTACTTATGAAAGCAATCGGATGTCCTTTTTGCATAACGACATCCCCAATTCCTTGGTTGGAAGCATCAGTCTCTACCACAAAGGGTTCGTTGAAATTCGGTAAGGCCAAGACAGGTGGATTTGTCATGTCTTCTTTTAGAGCAAAGAAAGTTGCACTTGCCACTTCATCCCACTTATAGCCGTCTTTTTGCAATAATTAAGTTAACGGCTTGGCAATTACGCCATACTCCTTAATAAATATGTGATAATAACCGGTAAGACCCAAGAACCCTCTTAGTTGTTTGATGGTAGTCGGTACTGGCCATTCCAAGATGGCTGTAATTTTTATCGGATTTGTTGCTATCCCTTCCTTGGAAAGTACATGGCCCAAATACTCAATTTGTGATACTCCAAACGTGTACTTATTGTGCTTAGCCAATAACGAATTAGTCCTAAGTATGTCCAACACAGATTGCAAGTGCTCAAGATGAATGTTCCAGTCCGGGCTATAAACCAGAATATCACTAAAAAACATGAGGACAAACCTCCTTAGATACGGTTTGAACAACTGATTCATGAATCTTTGAAATGTAGAAGGGGCGTTCGTTAGTCCGGGGGGCATGACTAAGAATTCAAAATACCCACAGTGGGTTTTGAAAGCTGTTTTGTGAACGTCTTAATCGCCAACTCTAATCTGATGATACTCGGCCCTCAAATCAATCTTGGAAAAATATTGAGTTCCATGTAACTCATCCATGAGTTCTTTGATTAACGGAATAGGGAACCGAACAGGGATTCATCTTGTTCAAGGCACGGTAATTAACACACATTCTCCAACTTCCATCTTTTTTCTTGACCAACACCACAGGAGATGCAAGGGGGCTGTTACAAGTCCTTATTGCTCCTTGGTCGAGTAATTCCTGAGTCAGTTGCTCGATGATGTCTTTTTGCAGCAAAGGATAGCGGTAAGGCCGTAAATTGACAGGATTGGAACCATCCTTAAGGGGTATTGATAAGCACTAAGAATTAGTGCTTATTAGACTCCTTTATCTTCTTTTAAGTAGGTTATTTTACACTTTATCCCAATTTTGAGTCATTTTCTTTTCTTATTTGATATTTCTGTATCATTGGATCTAGAGTAAATGATTTTAACTGTTTTAAGACTTTATGGGCTAACTTGTATGGTATTTTGCACAAATTGTTGTTTTGTAAATAGTTGATGTTGTTTGATGCTGGAAGAATGTTGCAACACTGGAATGAAGACTACTTGGGCTAACAAAGTCTTTTTGGTGTTGACTGTTTGCCTTGTCATTGACAGGTTGACTTTTGACCATCAAGGGTGTATCCTAGCTGGACATGGTTGGTTGATTTTACATTTAGCTAAAACTCCATTTGTCTTATTAGTTGAACTTTATTAATGATGTATTTTGGTTAACTTTAGGTTATTATCCTTTGGTAATTATGTTTTGTACTTAATGTTGACTTCTTTGGAATTAGTTTGTGGATGCCAACTTTCTTCCACCTCCTAACTTGTATAAATAGGAGGTGAGAGTTGGTTTTAGAAGTCATACTTAGTCTTGATGAAAACTCAAAAACTTTTGGGAAATATTGAATGAAGTTCTATGTTTAAGTAAAATTCTCTCATGTTCTTCATTTCTTCCTTTCTTGCTTACTTTCACTTTCATAAACACTTGTCTTTAATTATTGTCAATTACTTACTTGTCTTACATTATTGTCTTTACTTCTTGCAATTTATATTCTTGTTCTTTATTTTCTTGTTTTTATTTTTCTAGTTATTTACTTTCTTGCAATTTACTTTCTTATAATTTAATTCTTGCATTACTTTTATTGTAATTTACTTTCTTGTAATTTACTTACCACGTCTTTTATTTATGTAATTTACATTTCAAGTTATTTACTTTCCGTAATGAGTGGCTAATTCATTAACTAGGGTGTGTGACAAAAAGAGGTGAGTTTTGTAAACCAAACATAAGGGAAAATCTTTTATGCAAAAATACTTTTTCATCATTTGTTTTCAAGTTTCTTAAAAACAACAACACCTTCTGACGGGTTGATCACCTTAAGGTGTTAAGGTGAAATGGACTTAGAGATAAACCATTTAGCTCACGTTAACTTGAATGATATGGGAATCCGCTCGAGAGAGTGATTTTTAACAAAAGGTTCTTTTTATCTCTCCATATATTTTGAAGACACTATTTGTACGTTCACTAATTTGGATACTTCATAGATATAGGAGTAAAACGCTATGATCAATAAATTAGTGAAGTCCGAGAGGAATACCTTCAAAATAAGTGATGGAACTAATTGTTGCTAAATTGGATGTTGTAGCATTCTTCTAGCATTGGACAGTTTGACAGCTTTACTTCACTTATGTTTGTGTTTGCAATCTCACCCTAAGTCATTACACCCTAGCTTCATATAAACTATTAAAACACCAAAAATCAGATAAAACAATTAAATCTCCGATTTCGTCATCTAAACTCATTTCTTTCATCAGACTATTAACTAAACTTTACTACAATCCTTGTGGACGATACTCGATACTTAGTACCATTTTATTACTTGAAAGGCGATAGTAGGGTTGAAAGTATACTTGCTCTCAATCTTATTTGTCACGTATCGAAAGGTATATAATTAACTTATCAAGTTTTTGGCGCCGCTGCCGGGGATTGAAAATCTAAAGTTTTGTTTTTATAATATAAAAGACTTGAATTTTCTAACACCAGTTGAACTGTAGGGAGTAGTGTATGCCAAGGATATACCATGAGGAATTTCTTGAATTTGACCCGGACATAGAAAGACCTTTCCGTGAACGAAGGAGGGTACAAAGAGCAATTTTTGCTCTACCACCTCCAGAAATGGCACAACCAAACCAAGAACCCCAAGGACTTTTAGAAGCACCACAACAATCGCCTTTTCAACCACCTCCATATTGTGGTGGCCTACTATCATATGGACAACAACCCCAACAGCAGCCTCAAATTCAACCACTTTTTGGACCTCAACAACCTCCGTTGATTGGGAATCCCCATGAGATTCCTTTTCACCGTATACCTGAACATCATTATGGGGAAGACTATGTGGAAGATGATGATGAATCTCAAAATAATCACCAACCAGGGAATAACAATAATGAACCAAGGGTCCCACCGCCTAATATTATTGTACATCAGGAAAATTCTAAAGATGGACAAATAATGGACTACCTATCCCCAGTTTTGATCAATTAAATTCTGGGATAGCTAGACCCCATTTACTGGCCACCCATTTTGAACCAAAACCAATCATGTTTCATATGTTACAAACAAATGGACAATTTGGCGGATTAGCTACAGAGGACCCACACTCACATCTGAAATCCTTTTTGGAAGTGAGTAATTCCTTTAATATCCCGGGAGTGCCTAACGACGCTCTGAGACTCACTTTATTTCCATTATCATTACGGGATCGAGCAAGGGATTGGTTCAATTCATTATCCTCCGGTTCGGTAACATCGTGGAATGATATGGCTGAAAACAATTTGCGAAAATATTTTCCTCCCACCAGGAATGCTAAGTCCCGAAACGAAATTTGTCTTTTCAAACAAGGGGACAGCTATTCCTGATGCATGGGAAAGGTTTAAAGAGTTGTTAAGGAAATGCCCACACCATGGCATTCCCTACTGTATTCAACTCGAGACATTTTACAATGGTTTAAACGCCACTGCAAGACAAATGCTCGATGAGAACTACAGGAGGGGCTTTTACATCCAAAACCTACAATGAAGGATTTGCAATGCTTGAAAAGATTTCAGAATGCAATGGACACTGGGCTGATCCACGGGCTGCAACTCAAAAGAAGGCTGTTGGGATTCATGATGTAGATGCATACACTGCTATTACAGCTCAGCTTGCTTCCATGGCTAATATTCTTAAAAACATTACTTCTGGCCAAGGAGCACAACCGACTATTACTACAACCAGTCGAGTCTTATCGATGCAATGTGTTTGTTGTGGAGGGGAACATTCTTATGAACATTGTCCTAAAAATTCAGAATCCGTAAGTTATGTTTATAATAAGTCTGCCCCCTACTCCAACAATTATAATGCAAGTTGGAAACAGCACCCAAACATTTACTGGAACAGTCCATGTCTAAATCCACCTGCACTTAAACAACAAGGAAATTTTCAAAACCATTCAAGCAGCTCAAATTCTCAGCAACCATAGAACTTTCAAAATCAACAGCCATATCAAGTCACACCATCTCCACCTCCACATAGCCCTTCATCATTGGAAGTTACATTGAAAATGTTCATAACCCACACTCAATCAGCAATGGCCCAACAGAATGCCACAATAGCTCAGACTCAGGCATCAATCAGAAACCTAGAAACCCAAGTCAGTCAGATTGCCTTAAGTCAGAACAACAGATCTAGTGGAACCTTACCAAGTAACACAGAAGTTCCTAGTGATTTAGAAAAAGAACATGTTAAGGCAATCAGATTAAGAGTGGAAAAGACTTAATAGGACTTGTCCAAAAAGATAATATGCCTAAAAGCAATGCTGGAATTTTGGAACCTGTTAAGACTAAAAAACCTATAGATGACAAAACTTCTGAGGTCATCACTTCTGTCCCATCAAAGCGTGACAGTTCTTCATCATCTTTAGGAACCCCTACTCAGACAACTAAAGTGACCCCAGCTCAGGAAAAGAGCACAAAAACCCAGAGCATACTGGACCCATCTTGCTCCACACCTCCAAGCAAAACTGTAATTAAACATGTTCCTCCGTATGTACCTTACCCGCAAAGGCTAAGAAATCAAAAGGAAGAACAAGAATTTAAGAAATTCATGGAGGTGTTTAAACAATTGCATATCAACATACCTCTTGTTGAAGCAATTGAGCAGATGCCCAACTATGCAAAGTTCCTTAAAGACATCATTAGTAAGAAGAAGAAGTTGACCGAATATGAAACCGTAAATCTTACGGAAGGATGTAGTGCCTTTTTCACCAGTAAGATTCCCCCTAAGCTAAAAGATTCAGGGAGTTTCAATATTCCCTGATCTATTGGAGGAAAAGAGGTTGGGAAAGCTTTGTGTGACTTAGGTTCCAGCATAAACCTCATGCCTTTATCAGTTTATAACACCTTAGGATTAGGAGAGACAAGACCTACCACTGCCCACTCATTTTAGCTGATAAGACTATTGCCTATCCTAAGGGAAAAATAGAGAATGTGTTAGTACAGGTTGATAAGTTCATATTTCCGGCAGACTTTATCATTTTAGACTTTGATACCGATAAATACATTCCTATAATTTTAGGAAGACCATTTTTAGCCACCGAAAAAACTTTGATTGACGTTTAGAAAGGAGAGTTGACTATGAGACTGCATGACCAAAAAGTCACTTTCAATGTTTTCAATTCTTTAAAATACCCTGATTATTTGGAAGAATGCTCAATGATAGATGAAATTGAGTCATCTTGTTATGAGGAGGGAGTGAGAATGGTTTGTAAGTTAGAGGAAGAGGATGATGAAATAGACAGAGAGATTGTTGAGGAATTAGAAATAAGTGAGAACGATACTGTCGCAATAGATTGTGCAGCATTTGAGTTGTTGGAAAGTGCTGAACATAAAAGTTTCACCCCATCAATAGTACCTCCACCTGACCTGGAGTTAAAGCAACTCCCATCTCATTTGAAGTATGCTTATCTAGGAGAGGAAGGCAAATTGTTTGTCCTCATACCATCTACCCTAGATTTGCATCAAGAAAAGAGGTTGGTGGACATGTTGAAGTTACACATAAAAGCCTTAGGATGGACCTGTGATGAACTTAAGGGGATTAGTCCCTGTATTCATCAGATCAAAAGTCACCTAGAAGATAAGAACTTCACATCCACAAAACCACACAGAAATGTGTTAATTTTTGAAAGAGCCATAAATAGGTTGTTAGGTCTCTCACCTCACATACATTCTGAGGGTGATACACTTTTGCACAATGCATCTGAGTCATGTTTGGCTGATACTGTGTATTTTCTCGGGATGCTTGAGACTGATTTGGAACTTACATCGATATCATCTCTAAAACCTTTAAGGCTGCCAATTTGTTCTTTGATACTAATGTTTGGAAAAACTTTGTTAAACACTATGTATTACCCACGTCTCATGATAGTTCCATGTCTGTGGAAAGGATGTTTCTATTGTTTTGTCTCATAGCAGGTCAAAGGGAGGTTAACCACAGTAAAGATCTATTGAGCAAAGAAGAAGGTGAGATGATGAAAACTGAGTTAGTGGATAAAGGACAGAGGAAAATCAAGAAAGAGATAAAGGAGGTGAAGGTTTAGAATATCAGGTGTTTGTGGAGAAGGTCAGAATAGGACTGATGGCTAGTGAAAAAGACAAGAGATTGAAGATGTAGAAGAGATTGGGAGAAGTGAAAAATGACAAGGTTAAGTTGGAAGCAGAATGCAGGGAGCTTAGAAAGGCAGCTTCCATACCATCTGCAAGCACACAACCTACTATGAAATAGTAGGACAGGTTCAATCATCTTCCTTTAGCTCCAATTTTATTTTTTTATTTTTTTTTATTTTTTTTATTTTTTTGTCATTTTTTTGTGTCTGGGATTAAGTTGATAATTTTTAGGTTTGTTTGTTTGCACTTGGTACACATGATCATTATTCTAGCATGCACATAAAGCCATAATAACTCATATAGTTTTTTTTAGAATTCAACTGTTTAGTCTTGCTAGAACTAACTCTTTCATGCTTGGGTCACATTTTGGTCTTTGCCTTGGATTCAAGTGTTGACAGATTGGGGTGAGAAAAGGCAATGTGAGAAAACAAATGCCACCAATGAGAGATTGAAATTAAGACCCCTAAGCCCTAATAATCTCAAAGATAAGGCATAATGAACATAACAAAAAGCATCACTTGTTAGCTTATGGTTCACAGTATAGGATGAGTTTGGTTAGGATCACTACGGATTTATCAAGGCTATATTATTGCATGTTTAAAATATGTTTCATGTGTAGGCACTTAATGCCATATTTGTGCAAAAATTTCTAGGCCTTGAGTCCAATTATTATTTTTTTGTCATTTGGTTGCTTGGGGACAAGCAACAGTTTTAGTTTGGGGGTGTGATAAGCACTAAGAATTTAGTGCTTATTAGACTCCTTTATCTTCATTTAAGTAGGTTAATTTATAATTTATCCCAATTTTGAGTCATTTTCTTTTCTTATTTGATATTTCTTTATCATTGGAGATAGAGTAAATGATTTTAACCGTTTTAAGACTTTATGGGCTAACTTGTATAGTATTTTGCACAGATTGTTGTTTTGTAAATAGATGTTGATGTTTGATGCTGGAAGAATGTTGCAGCACTGGAATGAAGACTACTTGGGCTAACAAAGTCTTTTTGGTGTTGGCTGTTTGCCTAGTCATTGACAGGTTGACTTTTGACCATCAAGGCTGTATCCCAGCTGGACATGGCTGGTTGATTTTACATTTAGCTAAAACTCCATTTGACTTATTAGTTGAACTTTATTAATGATGTATTTTGGTTAACTTTAGGTTATTATCCTTTGGTAATTATGTTTTGTACTTAATGTTGAATTCTTTGGAATTAGTCTGTGGATGCCAACTTTCTTTCACCTCCTAACTTGTATAAATAGAAGGTGAGATTTGGTTTTAGAAGTCATTCTTAGTCTTGATGAAAACTCAAAAACTTTTGGGAAATATTGAATGAAGTTCTAAGTTTAAGTAAAATTCTCTCTTGTTCTTCATTTCTTCCTTTCTTGCTTACTTTCACTTTCCTAAACACTTGTCTTTAATTATTGTCAATTACTTACTTGTCTTACATTATTGTCTTTACTTCTTGCAATTTATATTCTTGTTCTTTATTTTCTTGTTTTTACTTTTCTAGTTATTTACTTTCTTGTAATTTAATTCTTGCATTACTTTTATTGTAATTTACTTTCTTGTAATTTACTTACCATGTCTTTTATGTATGTAATTTACATTTCAAGTTATTTAGTTTCCATAATGAGTGGCTAATTTCATTAACTAGGGTGTGTGACAAAAAGGGGTGAGTTTTGTAAACCAAACATAAGGGAAAATCTTTTATGCAACAATACTTTTTCATCATTTCTTTTCAAGTTTCTTAAAAACAACAAAACCTCCTGACGGGTTGATCACCTTAAGGTGTTAAAGTGAAATGGACTTAGAGATAAGCCATTTAGCTCACGTCAACTTGAATGATATGGGAATCCGTTCGAGAGAGTGATTTTTAGCAAAACGTTCTTTTTGTTTCTCCATATATTTTGAAGACACTATTTGTACATTCACTGGTCTAGATACTTCATAGATATATGAGTAAAACGCTATGATCAATACATTAGTGAAGTCCGAGAGGAATACCTTCAAAATAAGTGATGGAACTAATTGTTGCTAAATTGGATGCTGTAGCACTCTGCCAGCATTGGACAGTTTGACAGCTTTACTTCACTTATGTTTGTGTTTGCAATCTCACGCTAAGTCATTACATCCTATCTTCATATAAACTGTTAAAACACCAAAAATCAGATAAAACAATTAAATCTTTGAATTCGTCATCTGAACTAATTTCTTTCATCGGACTATTAACTAAACTTTACTACAATCCCTGTGGACGATACTCGGTACTTAGTACCATTTTATTACTTGAAAGGCGATAGTAGGGTTGAAAGTATACTTTCTCTCAATCTTATTTGTCACGTATCGAAAGGTGTATAAATAACCTATCAGGTATAGTGTGGTCGAATCCAAGTCTAAAACGAGGCAACCCGAGGTTCCTGAAAAAAATCGCCATAGGCTACGAGAGGTTGTTGTAAATCCGGGGGTGATGAATCTGGGTTTGGTTCACATTTATTCGGAAATCAGGTAGAGAATGATCATGCTCAGGATGGACGGCCAGAAGCTGCATCATAGATAGTTGCCCACTTTGCTGTAGCATTTTACCCATCTTCGAGTTACTCACAGTTTTTATTCTCTTACCGGTAGCCCCTTACAACATCACCTTGGATCCCTTGACTAAGAACTCAATGGTGTGGTTCAAAAAATCAAACTAGACCTTACCAAGAGAAGTGAACCATTGAATGCCCAATACCACATCACAACTTCCAAGTTGTATCAGGTACAAGTCTGCGGTAAAGATGATTGACTGCATCTTCCATTGAAATCCTTGGATCATCATGTCGCAATTGACTTTTCCACCATTCACTACTCTGACCAACATAGGTTGTTTTGGCACCAACTTACATCCCCACTTTTTCGCTAGTGTTGTGTCGATGAAGTTGTGAGTACTCCCCGTATCTAGCAACATTTGTAGATATTTCTTCCTATAATGACCCGTTACCCTTATAGTTTGGTAATCTGTAACACCAGTCATGGTGCTGATAGAAATCTGTGAGAATTCATTGCTTGTTCCATTTACGTGCTCCTGATCCTACTCGTCATCCAAATCATCCCATTCTAGATGGTACAATTGAGGTCGCTTCCCCATACACTTAAGCCCATATTCATACTTTTCATCGCAAAAAACAGAGCCCTTTAGACCTCCTTTCATTTAATTCAGCCGGTGATAATGTTTTTCTGTTCGGGTTTGGTTTGAAGGGGGTTATAGTTGGATTCTATGGGTTATTCATAGGGCTGTAGGTAGGATTTTGACTCTTTGCGGGGGTGGGTAGTGTGCCAGGTTTGCCATATAGATTAAAGGTTGGGGTGGTAAGGGAAGGCGGTTTGGTTGGTGATTTAATTCGAGGTTTATTCACGTTAACTTCTTGTATTTTGGCTAGAGCGTATGCTTGTGAAATGGTGGTAGGATTAAACATCCTTACAAAGCTCCTCAAATCATCACTCAAACCTATTATAAAGCAACTCAAGGTGTTAGCGGGAGATAATTGCAACCTGCTAATTATACTATCAAGTTCATCATGGTACTCTTTAACAGTAGTTGATTGTTTTAATTCTATGAGTTCTACCATGGGGTTATCAAATGGTTCCCCAAATCGTCCTGTAATATTTGCAACATATTGATCCCATGACGGGTTTATTTGATTTCTTCCCTTCATATAACCCTGGTGCCATTGTAAAGCTCGACCCTCTAAATGGATGGAAGCCAGCAGAACCTTAGTCTGGTCATTCACCTAATCAAGTTGGAAAAATTGACCTACCTTATACAACCATGCCTTCAATTCATCCCCACCAAAACGTGGGAATTTGATCTTAGTTAACCAAGAGGAATATTGATGGGGATTACCGACCAGTTCCCCTAATTTTGGGTTTGGATTTTTGGGTGGGGTATTTGGATTAAATTGGTTTCCTAGGTTTTTTTGGCTGTCATTTACCATCAGGACACTAGGACCAGAGTCCCCCTTCTTGATCCTATCAGGCATGAGTTGATTTAATTGCAAGGACAATCCAAACAAGAGATCACTGATTTCAAAAATAGCCCTAGCATTTTCAGCTACTCTCATCCCTTCTTGTTGATTATTGCATTCGATTCGAGCACCAAAATCAATTAAAACGGTTTTAAGCATTACCTTTAAGCATTACCTCTAGACTGGTGATACTTCCTGATTCAGGCGGCTGAGATTGATCATTGATGGAAGATCCTTCTGTCGAATTGAGTTGCTCCGACCCCTGGTCCTGTGTTCTTGCCATGCTTCGTGTAATCGCTATGGTTGAATACCCAGAACTGAGCTGCTCTAATACCAATGATACGAGTCAAACCCAGATTCAATCAAAGTCAGTGATTACCAACGATTGATTTATATCCCTTAATCAAGAAAAATCAATAACAACATGATTTTCGTGATTTAAGAGAGAAGAACAGAAAATTAGGAGGAAATCTAGTAGAGAGAGAAATGGAAAAAAGTGTATATTCTTCATACCTCATCGGTTGGAAGATTACCCCTATCACCTGAATAAAAATAACAAACTCAAGGGGATGATGACATATGTCCGCCATTACACGATCAAAGAAAGAATTATTTAGGCACTATATGTGCTGACTAAGCAGTGGTCCCCTTCCTCATGTGTATCATTCTTACTCATACGTATCAATTTCATCTGTTACCTTCGATTGGGTTCGATTTCAAGTATCTTGAACACTGATTTTTGTTTTCATCGTAGTCAAAAATTCACATTATGTTAAACTTCAAGTACATGGGAGATCGATAGGAAAACCTGTTCCAAACAACAAACTGAACATCACATGAGATTAAAACATCACAAATCTGTATATCAAAACCAAATTTGGGAACCTGGGGTCGATTTCATTGGTGGATTTCATTTGGTTTCTTCACATCTAGGCTACATTTGTTTGGATGAGAAACCGTGATTCATTTATGTAGATTTCATTTTTTTATTATGTTGCTCATTAATATGTACTCGGATTTCATCTTTTCATTCTATTCATGAATCTGGCCATCAGAGTAGTTTCTGGATTTTCTAGAAAACTAGAGGTGTAGGGGGAAGGGTTACCGACGCGGGAGTGAGTTGGGGGAGGGTCTAATGATAGGGACTATGAATATGTTTTCATCATACAAAATTTAAAATAATAATTACAAAAAGACGATATTACACTTGACTTGACAGAACACTGGTTAATGGACTTAAGGTAGAGGGACCAATCCAAAACAAAAATGAACCCATAGTGACAATATATGTAATTATTTTGTTTGAGGTACTCAATCCAAAATTTTCAACAACCACATAACGAAATTTGTAATTTACTCTAGAAAAAACTTGAGATTTTTCTAAGTTTAGAGAATTATCTAAAACTCGGTGGTAGGAGAGAGAAAGTGTTATTTTATTTCATCTCATCAATGAGATTAAAATTTTATCATTTTATATTAAGTTTATTAGGATGATAAATTAGATAATATTATATTAATATAATTTGTGTTAAAATCTCTAAAATATAAAATCTATTGGAGATAAATATAACTCTTTTTAGAAATTTTTACATTTGGTTTTTTATTTTAGAAAAATTATAGAAAACCCGTTGGAGATGCTTTACGAGATATAAATAATGTTTTCTTTTATTTTTAGAGTAAATACATTTTTGGTCCCTATGGTTGTTACTTACTATCAAGTTTGGTCCCTATTTTAAACTAATTACAGTTTTAGTCATTGTGGTTGCCATTTTGTTTTACTTTCAGTCATTCTAATTAACTCTAGTTAAAAAAAAGTGAGTTAATTTAAAGGTATTTTGGTCATTTTACTTTTTTTTCTTTTAATAAATTACTAAATAATAATATATTGTAAGGGCTTCTAATTTCACCCAGACTAGTCTTTTTTTCTCTTCTTCCTAAGTTTCTTTTCTCCGAATCATTCCTTTAAGAACAGTAATCACAATTCTTTTAATCGTCATCCATCTCTTTCTATTATGCTACACACCCATATTAATGGAGAACAACTTTCATGGCTTGCCTCGTCACAAAAGATTTAGCTCTTAGAAGAAAAAGAAACAAATTAATTTTGACCTCAAAAGAAATATCAAGTTAAAACCAAATAGTTAATATTTGAGTTTTTATTCTTAATGAATTCATAATTCAAAATAATGTGGATTATGATCACTGTGGTTTACGAAATCTATGGAGATGCTCTAAAAGCATCCACATTGATGGAATCTTCGAGAACTTCACTTACATATTTTTTTGGTCATATCATTGACACATCAACAAAACAAGAACCTCCATAAAATTATACAATAAAGATTCTTACAAAAATCTCAATTTCCTTATTTTTAATTTATAAAATGTAATTTCATTTTTAATTGTTAAATAAATTTAATATATGTATATATTGTAAAATTATCAAAAAATTCAGATAAAGTTTATTAATTTTTACTTTTCTACATTAAATTTAATTTGTTAATTTATTTTTCTTGTTAACATATTTGAAAAACAATTAAAACATAAACATAATTTTATGCTATAGTTAAAAAACTGAAAAATTACAAAAATATTAATTTTTATTAAAAATAACACTCATAATCTCAATTCGACCAAATATGTTCAATAAAGTCGAATCAGAGTGAATAATATAATGAGATAAAAAAAGCTGTATAAAATTTTACAAAAAACGAAAAATAAAACTAAATTAAAAAATTTACTTTATAATGTTGTTTTATATTTTTTTATATCAATTTTAACTAGTGTTATGTAACATGACTTTAAACATAGAAATAGATCTTAGACAAAGCAACAATTTATCAACTTGAACAATCAATCCCATAATTCGACAAACTTAAGCTAAACCCAAAATTTTTTCCGCTACTTCTGTAGGTAATTGTACTGCTCCGAGAATCAAACAATTCTTTCGAGGCGTACTCTCCTCTCTTGCTAAATCTGGAACCAACTGAATTGCCTCTGTGTACTTTGTTCAAGCAAACAATTCTTGGAAACATTGTACAACCTGAGATAATATCTCATTTAGTCAATGATCGTGTGTATAATAGAGGGATGTATATATATATAAATATATTACTTACAATATGTATACATTGGTAACAGGAGCACATCATCACCAATTTTCAGTAATGACCTACAAAGCAAGTACCATAATGGGTCTACAGAACTTTAGTCACTTCTAGTGTTCAAGTTGGTTCATCGGATCTTCCGATGAACTTGGTAACAAATAAAAATGCACACTTCAACCATATGATTGCATGAGTCTCATTTTAATAGTAAAGCTTGGCTGTGTAAAGTATTCAAGATGTATAAAAATGTTAAAAGAAAGTTCACATGCCTTGTAAGAAATCTCTCCAAACTTCTCTGCACGTTCAAGGAAGCGTGACTTAGCTGAATCAAAATCCTTCATATTCCACAACTGAAGTTCTAAGTTCTAGAATCATACCAGAAACCCTTTTCATTTGGGTTTATGCAACCACAAGCTTTTACGATGTCCTGATAGGTTTATATGTATTCGGTTACATCATAGAGTTATGATATCAATTATTGGAGTTTTGATGCGTCTCGAGCACCCGATTCGATTCATTCGCAGCCATTGGATTCCTAAATTGATATAAAGGTGCCTTAATTTGATTAATAATCTATTAATTATCTGTCAATTTTCAATGGACAAAATGAGTATTTGCCATAGGTTATCCTAATAAAAACAAAAGTTTGTGATGTTCCTAAATGATGTTTTCAGCACAAACGAATTACCTTAAGAACTGAATCAAGAGGGTAGCGATCCCCAAGCCTAGGATCAACCATTTTAACCATGTCGTCTTTCGGATCTGGTTGACTGAGAACTTCATCAAACTATAAATCATCAACGATCGAACTCATCAGTTGTTATGTAAGAGCATTTCCAACAGATTCTCCAAAATGAAGAAAAGGAGATTTTGGAGTTCTAATTCTATTTTTTTGCTCCACCAGATCCTTCGGAACTTTCACCAAAGTGAAGAAAGTAGGAGAGAAAGTAAAAATCTTCAAACTTGGTGAACCCCCAATACGAAATGCTGGTAGAAAGATATATATATATATATGTACTATTGTTCCTGTCTTCCTGAAGAAACTATTGAAGTTGGATATATTATTTTTGAAGATTTTTATTTTTCTTTCTCCATTGTGGACCATAGAGAAACTGTTAAAGATACTCTAATAGGCTAGCCAATCACATCTTATGCAAAGCATGTGCACAATTAGCTAAAACAATGTGAGTAATTAAACTCACCAATGCAATTAGTCCCTTTGCTTCAGCATCAGAGCCATTTGCTTTGATTACGGCTTCCTTGGCTAAAATAAGTTCATAAAGTACAACCCCAAATGCATACACATCTACCTTTGGAGAAACTGTCCCATTTCACGCATACATGCACACAATAATTACAAAACTTTATCAGCCACCAAAATCTCCCAACATGGATCTTCAAGCAAAAGGGGGTGCACTAAAAAAAGCACCATCTACAACTTTGATGTAGGATTATATGAACCCACATATAACTATTGGCATCTGGGCAAGAATATATGATGGGGGGGCTCCCTTTGTGAACCCATAAAATTCTGATAACCTTGAGAAGTGTTTGTTAACATATATTTGTTTCTCGATGTGTTTGTTTCACATGTGCTCGGTTCACAATGTGATCGTTTTTAGTATGTTTGTGAAACAAACAATACACGTAAAAGAGTTTCACATTGTGAAACGAATACATATGAAACAATCACATTTTAAAACAATTATATGTTAATCTATACATTAAATACTATACTTGGATGGAAAAAATAATGTTAATAGAAGCCTTAAAGTCGAAGTCCTCATGGATCTCACAAATTATGAAGTTCTCAAATGATTAAGCCCCGGATATATATAAAACCCCATTAGATTACTCTCCAACGGAGTCCTTGAGGATAGAAAAATGGTTCCAACATATATGGAAAATTAAGGTGAGAATATATAAAACCCCATTAGATTACTCTCAGAAGGAGCTCTCGATGATAAAAGGGAGGTTCAAACATATATGGAGGAAAAATGATCTAATTCTAGCTGATGTGGGACTCTAGCTAACAGGTAAAAACACATGATTAACCATCTGCTGAGTGATTTTAGTAAAAGAAGAAGATTTACTCTGCTGGTATATATCCAAATGTACCCACAAGACGTGGGGATAAGATGCAATTCCAACTTCAGTCAGCTTTGTTAAACCGAAATCTACAACCTATGTGGGTGAGAAATCAGAACTATCTTTCACTTGGTTTTAAATGAAATGGGATCAAATAGATTAACAAAAAACAAAAGAAGTACGATGAATTGCAAAGTTTTCCATGGAAGTTGTTGTCAATAAGTATATTTGCATATTTAATATCACGATGTATATAGACAGGACAGTGTGTTCATGAAATGTTTAAAAAGATCATAATTTATCGTGTTCTATTGCATTCATTATCAAATATGAGTCATTGTAGTCAAATTTAATTCACCTGATTCGCGTAAATGTTGACTCAAGTTTCCATTTTCATCGAACTCATAGACCAAGAAAAGGGAACCCTCGACACAATATCTTATCAAACGCACCTGCATCAAATATGGCCAAAACATAAGGCATTACATTATATATCATTTTGAAGATGAAGGTGACGCATATATAAACTCAGAATCTTACATCTGTTGTTATAAATAAATACTACAAAATTGACATCTCTTGAGGTTCTAATAATAAAACACCACTCATAGATGTTAGGTTTTTAGTTCTCGTTTTAAAGGATATCCATAACGAAAACCAATATTTTTTCAAAACCACATTAATATGATGATTGCAGAAGTTGTAACTTTTTTCTGTGTATCGGATTATTTGAAAAGCAGGTTGTCATTCTATTTATAACCAAGGGAGTGAAAGTTCATACCAGGTTGAGGTGCTGAACATGCGTTAGATACTTGAATTTTTGAGTGAAACTGTGGATGGGATTGGGGTTAGGGTTGGGATTGAAATTGGGATTGGGATCATGGTCAACCTTTTGATTACCGGAAACACCTTCTTTATATACTTGAATTTTTTAGATTATAATACACGGGAACTCAATTATTTATCAATATAGGAAGAAATTAAAAGACCTCTTGCCGTTAATCAATTATTGATCGAGTGAAGACGAAACCTGTTAATCAAAGTTCCTGACCTGGAAACCTGGATTGGAAAACGAATATGTTAGTAACTCGATATAATATAAGTTGTGCGTTTTCAACAAACCAAAACGCTAATATCGTCTTCCCCTTTGAAAGATAAAAAAATCAGCATGAGCATGAAAATGGGATGTTTTGATGGATTTTACAGATCAAATAGAGCATTATACAGACTTGAAGATAAAGGAAGAAAAATCAGTTGTAATCGAAAACAAAAAGAAGCAATGGGAAACAAAAATAGACGACAAACGGCCTGTCGAATAAAGATGAAGTAACGATGGAAACCTGTTAACAGAAGCTCCTTGACTTGGAAACCTAGAGGGATATGTACTTGATGACCAAAGCACCCCTAGTAATTAGTTTTTAAAAACTCAAATAAAAAAATGTGGTCAGAAGCAAATCTGGATTCAAAGATAAAACCTACTGGGACTCAAACCAAAATCGCATCCGTTTAGAACTAACCGATACCAAAAAATTAACCAATATATTAAAACTATATCAGGATTCAAAATCAAAGCAAAAACCTTACCTCGAAATGAATGTCTGTAAGCAGAAGAAAATTTCTAGGGTTACTAAGAAATACAAGACCCCTGAGAGGAGCCATCAGTCCTACATCTTTGAACTCTGCATCGTATCAGACATGTTGTGAATCCATGATTCTTCTGGAAATGAACCGAGAGATGGAGAAGAGACAGAAGCGTAGCAGTAGAAGACGAAGGGTCGTTTCTCTATTCGTCATTGAATTTGGTCGTGAATGAACGACAATAGAAAGGTAGAGAGACGGAGCAGACCGTGAATCAGGGAGAAGTTGTTCGTGTTTGAGGAGTGGAGAGGAGAGAAGGGGGACGTGGTAGATAAAGAAGGGGAGTGGATGAGAAGTCGAGAGGGAGAACTGGTAACTGTAAAAATACTTAATTTATGTGGCCCAGATCAAAAGTTGGAAATAGTTTTAACGTTCAAGATTAACTTAACCGACCTGCATCCAAATATATATATAATTTGTATATGTTATAGATTTATTAAATAAAATGGTTAAGAAAAATAATGAAAATAATAAATAAAATAATAATTACATGATTGGTCCTTGTGGTTTACACTTAATAACATTGTGCGTTCCTATTTTGAAATAATTAAGGATTTGGTCCATGTTGTTTAGACTTTCACACTTCTTTGGTCCCTGATCCTAACTCTGTTAACAAAACTTTGTTAAATAAGTTAACTAGAGGAACATTATAGTCATTTTACTCTTTTTATATTTTAATTAAATATTTTAAAAAAACTAAGGGACCAAAAATGTAATTTCACTCTATTATACACAAATATATACCTTCAACAATAAGAACTTATTAACCACAAGTGTGGTGCCTCAATGGTTTAAGTTTGGGCTCCAAAGGTCAACAGTATCAGGAGGTGTCAGGTTCAAATCCTGGGAGGGGTAAAAAAAATTCCCTTGTGGCCACGGAGGTTCAAATGTGGTGACTCCGGGTAAAAAAAATCCCCTTCCAGGTTAATCAAAAAAAAACAATAAGAACTTATGACTGGACAAGAACCTATGTCCCACAGTCAATGTTCTAAAAAACTTGTCGCGACAGCCGCCATGGCGCGCCGTGGCTTAAGGCTTGTGTCTGACGCCACATTATGCCTGTGGCACGCCATGGCCTATGTGTGATTTTTGTAACACCATATTTGATTTTTCTTACCCTTTTACTGTCTTATATTTTTGTTTTTAATATATAATCTAATTAAAATGTTTAATATCATTAACTCATTAAGTAATAGTAGAAAATAAAGGTTTATATATGTATAATATTATATACGATAAATAAATTTGTCGCCATAAGACGCGCCTTGAAAAACGTCATGGCTCGCCGTGGCTTCTAAGGCTTAAGGTTTGATCTCGCCGTCACGTCACGCCTCACGTTATTTAGAACTTTACCCAGACTCTTGTAAAAACCTCAATAAGAACCTCATAAGAAATCACCATTGTGGATGCTCTAAGGTTTCCTATGAGTAAAGGGAACTTCTGGTTTCTAGATCGATACCTTTTTTTTTGCGGTTTTTTGTGCCCTCTGTTGTTGCGAATAAGCTAAAGAAGTCCCCTCTCCTTCTTTCACTTGTTTTCTGTGTGCAGTCCTTGCCTTTTTCTTGAGATAATGAAAGCTCAATCGACCCCTTCCCATAGTGCAATTTTCTGTCAATTTACCTTTCTTAGTTTTTCCTCCGTTCGTTCTTTTTTTCGTCGCTTGTCTGGGATTACACGACGTGATTGAAATCGAGTCCGAATCTTCTCCTGATTCGTCGCTTGTCTAGGATTGCACGTTGGTCTGGCTTACTCCACCACTATTGTAATTCCTTTGAGAGTCCAATTCGATACCCTTTTTGTCATTTTGGTTATGTGTCAATCCAAACTTCCTGGCCCATTAGAATATTCTTTTGACTTTTCATGTTCTGATTCTTTTGCAGGCGAGCTTCTTTTATTCAGGTTTTGTTTCCTTTCACAAGTTGTGTTATTTTTGGAAGCTGTTCCACAATTTTTGGGATTCACTCCCAAATTTCCAGCCGATTGTGCGATTTTATCTTCACCTTCCTTATCAGATCCCTGATTTTTCGAGCAGTTTGAATCTTTCCCGTCTGCCAAGAAATTCTCCGGTGGGTTTTGAGACCGGTCGGTGGCCGGAAACTTTTCGTCCTCCGTTGTTACCTCCTTTTCCATTTCCTTGAAATGCTCTTGTTTTTTCTCTATTCCAGTTTTACCTTAAAGAACACTTTTATCCACCATCCAGTCCTCCTCTCCATTGTTTTCCTCTTCCGACCAATCAGCCAAATTGTAGTCTTCGTTGTCTTCTTCTTCTGATTCCTCCTGCGAGATGATACATTCTTCCTCCCGTATTTGGTGTTCTAAAACACACCTGTCCTCTTCCACCACCTGTATCACATATGCCAAACTCCCCACTTTTACACTTCTAATTTCATGAATTTTATCTAATAAACTTGAGCAAATGAGTACTTTACCCCACATAAGATTTATGGTTTGTTTTAGATTACAGTTCCGCATATGAAGAACTTTCCCCCACTTCCCCACAATTTCCTTGAAGACTTCTTCATTCCAACTATGCAGAGAGATTCCTTTAATACGAAGCCAAAGTAACCTATCCGATGGTCTAAATCCCACCGACCACTTTCTCAAACTTTTTACCCAAAAGTGAAGTCCATGAACCTTGTTGGCCAATATTCTCTCGTTACTTGTGTTGAGCCGAAGTTGATCAGTACGTTCCTTCCTCCTAGAAGCTTTAATTCACAACCATCGGCCATTGTCGAGGCGATTAGTTTTTGAACCGTTTCCACATGCTCCACGACTACGACATTTCCAACTGCACAATTCTGTAAGAAAGCTAACCCATTTTTATCTTCCTCCCACTGTCCTAGCATCAATTTCTGGTTGGTGTTATTCTCGACTTCATGGTTCTTCTTCACGACATCAGCGTACGTGTCTTTACCTTGGCTCTTCACTACAGTGGGTTGAACCATGTATCCCTCTTTTTTCTTACCGTTGTCATGGCGTCCCTCTCGATTCTCTCCCTGTCGTTGCTGACCCGCCACAAAGACTCTGAGTTTGTAAGAACCAATCCAAGTTTTTCTTAGTCGTTCCTCCATCTCTCTTACATCCCCGATGTGCCTGAATCTCACAAATCCAAAGTTGTGCCCATTTCGTAGGGTTTTCCTTGCCATGTATATATATATCCGACACCGCACCATATTTCTTGAAGGTTCTCCACATGTTCATTACGTTCCAATTTTTCGGGAAGTCATAAAACATAAAGGATGTTTCCTTCGAGTTTTGCCTCCCCTGATAGAAAAGATTCGATGATGTCTCGGCATTCCTAGGTCTGTACCAATGCCCCAGTCTGGCACTCTCAAACGCTCTCTCGCACCCGCCCTCCCTGCCCCTCCTAAACGCCAGTAAATGTTCTGGCGAGAAAACACTCTCTCTCTCTAACTCTCTCTCTCTCTCTCATCTCACTCTATGTTAACATATACATGAAATATTTTGAGGTTGTGATGATATTTCTTCTGAAAAATGTGCATGTTGGGATAATATTTCTTCATTCGACCTCACAAAGTGTGTTTTCGAAGTCGATTAATTTGTTCTCAATGCCAGATTAATAAAAACAAAGGTTTATATCTTGTTGTATCTGCCCTATTTGCTGGTGGAGCGAGCACATCAAATTCCAAAAAACAAACATTATATAAAGGCCAAATGCTTATCAACTACGGCTCGCATAACGGGTTGTATATCCAGGTTAATAGAAAAAAACTAATGTAATATTGTTTTAAAATTTCTTATTTAATGTAATAATGTCTCAAAAGTTCTCAATCAAATATAACAAACTTCTAAAAAATTTATTTGATGTAACATTTGATGATGTGAATGTCAAATTTTGCTGGTGGAGCGAGCACATCAAATTCCAAAAAACAAACATTATATAAAGGCCAAATGCTTATCAACTACGGCTCGCATAACGGGTTGTATATCCAGGTTAATAAAAAAAACTAATTTAATATTGTTCTAAAATTTCTTATTTAATGTAATAATGTCTCAAAAGTTCTCAATCAATATAACAAACTTCTAAAAAATTTATTTGATGTAACATTTGATGATGTGAATGTCAAATTTTTCGTCCAATTCATCGTAACCTTTTCATTCAATATAAAAAAATGTTGAAACTTTTTAAATTACTTGAGAATAAATAGGTATTAAAACCAAATTTTGTTACATACATTATACCCTTCTTTTTAGTAGGATCGCCCTTGATCGTTTTTCTTACTACGTCCCTGACCCTATTAATGGTGGTGCCTTAAAGCTAGACCTGGCAAAAACTGACACGACACACTAACCCGACACGAATTAAACGGGTTTGGGTAATACATTTCAATCCGTTTAAGTAAACGGGTTGACACGACACGACACGAAAGTTAAACGGGTAAGGTCATGGTCAAAAGTTTCAACTCGAAAATGACCCGAATAACCCGTTTATATTAGGTCCTTAGTCAAATAATGTCAACAACCCATACTTTATAGTTTTTTTAACAAAGTAAATACTAAATAATAATAAAAAGTGATTGTAATCTGGAAAGAGCGACTAATTTAAAATTTCTAATATTACATCAATAAATAACTTTCCTCAAACCACAATTAGTAATAAACCTTTACAACAAATAAATCAAGTCCTATACAAGACCCACTTACGGTTGGGTGTTACTAAACCAATAAGAGTCGCTATCTCCGAATGCGGAAAACGTCACTATCTCCGAATGCGGAAAACGCCTCCAAGAGTCTTTATCGTGCCACTTCCTAGCACTCAAGTCCACACGTGTTGCTAGTACCAACCCCCACGATAACCTGATGCACATGCCGACAAAGAAAAAGGGTTAGGCTTAACGCCTAGTGAGCTCAAGAGTTTTTAACATATTTATGATTTATTTGAAAACCAAAAGATTTGTTTGATAAAATAAAATTCTCAAAGGAAATAACCTTATTATAAAAGCAACGTCTTTCCCTAAATTCAATAGTCCCATAATAAAAGCTTTAGACCAAAATGACATTAGAAGAGAAAACTTTAAATAGAAATATTCTTTTAACGTAATACCCATTCCAATACTCACACGACCATGATTGAGTTTATAAACGTGGAGATAGAAAACATACCTTTAACCATGTTTTATAAAACGTTAACTCACACGGACCTTTAAAAGGGATAGGAATATCCGAAGTTCACGGGAGATTCCCGATCATACCATCTTTGATGAAGGATACAAAAGTAGGTCACTACTCGATGTTGAGCAACTATAAGAGTCAATGGCAACCGGCAACAACCGGCTATGTACCTTAGTACATGGCCCCCGATGACTCCTACGAAAGCCCGCGCAATGGTCAATGGCAACCGGCAACAACCGATTATGCACCTTAGTACATGTCCCCCGATGACCCCTCCTAGCGCATACATAGAGTCAATGGCATCCGGTAATGCTCCGGCATAATACCTAACGGTACCAGGCCCTCAATGACAACTATGCAACCAAAAAGGGACAACAATCCCGCCTTTAAACCGACTATATGCCTATGGATCCATTACATACTAGTCCTACTACCGAATACATCAACGAGACGTATTACTAGTTTTCCAACCTTGAAAACCCCTTTCAATAGACCACTTCATTTCAAATCCAAGTTTTACCAAAAACTAGGTCAAATCATTTTGAGTTTCAAAACCAAAGATTATTTCATTTTATAACCCTTCCAAGTATTTTAAACCATTAATGATGTTCAACTAATCATCTACAACAAAATACTCAAAATCCTCATTTTGACCCAAAACCACCAAACTTACCCAAATACACAACTTCTTGAAATTAAGTTTAGGAATCAGTAAAATACTACATTTACAACAAGTATTTGAGTTTATAAGTTTAGATTTGAACTCACACTCATGCATTTACAAAATGACCCATAATGCAATAACCTGCATTTTTCAACGATTTATAAATTCCAATACTTTACAGATGCAAATACAACCAAATGGTTTTCATTTAAAGACATTGAACCCAAACAATCCACACTTATAGTTTATTTGCCAAAATGTCTATAACTCAAGCATAAGCCTCTTTCATGATTTATAAATCCTTTTTATACCAAATATGCAACCTTACCCAAATACTCACGCATTTGATAAATAACAAGTAAAACATGTTAATACCTTAAAATGGACGTTTTTGTCATATACAAAGTTTTCACAAAGTATCTTGAACTCACCTTGCTAGGTTTAAGCTAAATCTAGGTTTTACCCCAATACCGAATTCCATTCGGTGAAGACTTTAGATCCTTGAGCTATAACTCTAGATCCATGGTGAAACCCTTCCAAGAACACCTACATGACTTCCAAAACATACACAAAACAAACCCAAGAGAGAATGAGAGTTGTTGGTGCAAAACTCAAACCCTAGATCCAAGATTTCGGATAGGTGATCGTACCTTTCAACTTCTAGGAACCCTAAATCATCAAGTAACCTCTAGCTATCAGTGTTTCCATGATGAAGAGCTTCCAAATACGAAACCGAGGTAACTTGAATCGCTCAAAACGGAGTTGAAATGAGAGAGATATGGCCAAATAAAGAAAATTTCGAGTTTTAACATTGTTGCTCACCCGCGACATTGCCATGCGACTATGCCATGGCACAGTAGCAAGGCATAGTCGCCCGTTATGTACCGAAAGTCCATTTTTCACTCTTTTCCTTTGGTGCGACTATGCCAGGCGACATTGACACTGTCATAGTCGTCGGGCATTGTAGCATCGGCCGTACCGAGGTGTTTTTCCTACTTTTTACCCGTTTTGATCCCGATTCTTGCCTAGGGAATGACACCCAATATAATTAACTTCAAAAATACTTAACTCGATGATTCTAAGAGTGGAATACAAGGGAACTCGGGATTACATTTTACCAATGACCCGGTTGGTACATTGTGTCATTGTCACAATAGAACGGGACACTTGTTGGGACCACCAACCACTTGGTACCACCAGTGCTATTGTGACAGACGTCATAATTGTATGGCATAATAGATTAGACGACCATACTCTTAGTACCATTGGTGCTATTGTGACAATTGTCACTATCTCACAACACCACCATTCAAACCCTGAAATTAGCTTCTCTTTAATAGACCACCCGCTTTAACACTTTCTTCAACTTGAACAGAAATCAGGGTGTTACAACATTCCGTGTAGAGGATGTTTTTCCAAAATACTAAATAATAATAAAAAGTAAATACTAAATAATAATAAAAAGTGATTGCAAATAATGTCTCCAAAAGTTTCTCCAAAACAGAGAAAGTATGAAAGATGATGATTTTTTCTTCATATTTGGAGATTACCCCAAAAATGATTAACAAGGGAGAGAAACTAATATTTTATTCATGATCCCACTTTTCCACCAAAAAGTTATCATTTTATTAAAAATTTTGTTGAAATAATATAAATATGTTTAAAAGTTGGTTAATATGAATATTTTAATAATACTAGAATACCTACCCGCTGCAATGCAACAAAATTTCAATATTTTATCAACAATAACTTTAGAATTTTCGAACCCTTTTAAGATATCAAGTTGTCTATCGTTATGAACTTATAAATCGGCATTCATTATTTTTATAAAACTCAAATACAATCTTAATTTAAAAAGAATATAGTATTACATTTAAGACCCATTTGATTTGACGAAATGTTTTTTTTAAATAATTTGGATTTTGTGGAAATTTTTGGAATATTTGGTGTGTTTGGTTTGTAGAATTTAGAATAAAATTGAATTTCATTATTAATCGATTTTTACAAAACAAGTATTTAAACATTTGTAACTATTAAAAATTTAAACAGTAATCACTCTTTATAATATAGGATAGTTATAGATAGATAAAGCCATAATGGTGTAAAATAAAAAACTAAAAATGAAAAATTAAGATGTTAAATTAAGTTTTAAAAATAACTCGGTACGTATTTATAATATTTAATGTTATTATTAAATCAAAAAATATCGATATTAGACTCTTTTGAAGATATTGAAGAACGACTATAATCGTATAATATATAAAAAAGAAAGTGTTTTTTTTTAATATATTTTAGTTAATATACGATTATATATGTTATTATAAAAATTGTGTTAAATGAAAATTGAATAAAGTAACTATAACAAATTATAACGGTATAAAATATAATTTAAAAATAAAAAATTAATTATTATGTTGAATCGTGAAAGTTGTAAAACTTCAAAATTTGCACATAATTAGGGATGGAAACGGCGCGGGTAATGCATCCCCCGACCCCGACCTCGACCCCGTTTAAACCCCCCGTCCCCGACCCGACTAATCCCTGACGGGTTCGGGGGGAAAAATCCCCGGTGGGTACGGGGAACCCGTTGGGTACCTGTTTAGTAAAAATCGACGTATTTTAACATTAAAATTATAATAAACCATTAGTATATTAATTAACAATATTTAAAAACAAATGTATTTGTCAATTTAATAATAAATATATACATATTTATTTATTTAAACACACACTATATTTAAAAGATAAAAAATTTAATCGGGCACATCAGGGGCGGATATTGCCATCCCCGACCCCGCTTCGGGTATGAAAATATATCCCCATCCCCGCCCCGTTACCCGTCAAACCGGGGAATCCCCGCCCCAACGGGTAAAATTTCCATCTATACACATAATACATCAACATTTGTACATCTTAAATGAAAATTAAAAAGTAAAAGATATAAAAGTTAATTAAATTAACTATAATGTATTAACTGTAAATTTTAAAAATAATTCACTACATATTTATGTTATTTAATAATATGATTGTACCTAATGCAATAAATGTTGTAAGTCTTAAATTTTCTAAACAATAACTAATTAACCGTAATGCATGTTTTATATAATAGTATAGATAATTAATGTTGATTTCTTTAAAATGGATATGTTGGTGATGGGTGCAAATTTTTTTGAAATTTTGACTTTTTATGTCTCTATTTTAAAGAAATTTTAGAGATGTTGTTAGAAATGCTATTAAACGTATATATAATCATTTTATTTTTCAGTTGACCGAAATACAGATATATACATTAATTATAAAACGTCACTTAATTCTAAAATGTTAATTATTTTGCTACCACCAATTTCTTCATTTTCACCGAATTTAAAATATTTGTATATTATAAGTGTAATATTGAAAATTTAGTAATTAACTACAACCAGCTATTCTTTGGGTAATTTAAATAGAGGTATCTAAAATTTATTATTATTTGGGACAGACCAATTAATATATTGGGATACATATACAGTAAGTGTTCTTTTATTAATAATACATAGGAACCGGGAGAAGCCTTCAAAGTTCTAAGCAGTTGATCTGAAGTTGAAGTTTGCACATGTTGTCGAACGACCAAGAAGTGAAGAGCTGAATCCTAGCCTTGATTTCAAAACATCAAACTGTAGTAAATTATCCTCAATCTGATGTCCTCCAATAACCACTGAAAACCGAGGTCGAAAATCCGTTCGTGCTTCAACGAATCCAAGGCACAAAACACCATCTTTCACCTCAACCATCGAGTTCGCACCAAACATCCTCCAGTAAACACTCTCACTTTGCAACACAAGGTCAATCGAAGGCACCGCAGGACCAAGACGGGTGCTACCGATATTCTTGGACCTAAAACATGCTCCAAAAGGTGCAACATTCTGAACCCTTTCAACATTCTTTGGCATTGCTTTCACATACGCGTTTATAACCGCATCGTAGATCGAACTTTCCAGGACCGTGTAAGGATCGACGGTGCTGATCGTTGTCCCACCGTAACCTTCAGAATCTATGGACAGCAACGTTTCATTTAGCGAGACACGTTTATCGTTGATTTTAATCGATTTCACTCCAATGAAGTATTTAGGAGAAGCATCGCCTAGAAATCCATTTTCGGTAACAGGGTTTATAATAAGAGGAGTGTAGGTAAGAGAGGATGATGCATCAACATTTGGAAGAAACGTATATGGTCCGTTTCCGAAAAACACGATACCCCTAGATCTTGTCGACGAACTCAAACACACAGCAAACTTTCTATCGAATCTAAAGTAAGAAGATAATTGGGCTGGTAGTGAAGCTCCAGTCCTTCCAAGGCCAGCCATGCCAGTAACCCCATTGGCAAGACCAGCTTCAATGAAATTGTTACCACAGATAAAGTAAAGGCGAGGGACAGTAACGACATTCAGAACGTTCTTGCCGTCGGTTGACTGTATCTTGAATACGTCTGCACCGAGCTGACCGCTGGTGCCGGTGTTAGCAACGGTGTTGGTGGGGCCGTGGCCACAGGTGTTATTGTAGCAATCGGGGCGCGGGGCGGAATAACATTCGGTGGTGCATGAAGTGGTGTTGAGAAGTCTGCATGGGGCAGAGCCACAGGGGGCGGGACGGTAGGTGGAGGAGGTGTAGCCTCGTTCACAGTTGACCCACATGTAGTCACCACCGAGATCTAGGGTTAGTTTGACATTGACGAGAGGTGTTCTTTGTGAAATTTGTGTGACATATTGAAGGGTTTTGGGATCTTTGGATACTGAGAGAAGAAGAGCTTTTGGAGGGGGTGAGGTTTTGGCGACAGATGAAGAAAGTATCAGAAGAAAGGAACAGAAGAAGAAATGTGCAGCCATGGAAGAGTTGGTGAGATGTGAATAATGGGGAATGAAGGAGGGTATTTATGGAAAAACTTTGCGTGATCATTTACTACACGTAATCTCATAAAGTCATAATATCCAAGAAATTCAATAATAATTTATAAAAGGATAGAGGGTTCAAGTCGGGAGATCTTAATGTTAAGGTCAAAGTTCCATTTTTAATTAATTTTTGAAGATTGTTTTCTGTGGGTACTGAAATTATTGCTAACTACCCCAAATAGTAAGAAAAGTATTCCTAATAAAGATGTTAATCAAGACATTGCACAGACAATTATGTTTGGGTTTTAAATTCGTATGCAAACCAACCAATTCTTTTACAAGGTTATTGATTTAGGGGTGTTTGAGCTTATCAAAACAACTTATTGACTTATATGGTTGTGGTAACGGTGATAAGTATTTTTTAGTGTTTGAATAGGAAAAGAAAAAAAAGGCCACCGATGAAAATGAGTTTTTAAGAAGTTATTTCATCCTGCTTGTTAGAAACAACTTATGACTTTTGAAAATAAATTTACCTTTGTGTCCTTCCTATATGTTACCGAAATACACAGAGATCGTTCGTCCCTGTAAATGCCTTCTTCTCTGTGAATCCATGATTAATCAGCAATGCCTTCTTCCCTGTGAATCCTTGTAGATACCTTCATCCCTGCATGTATGCACCACAATCGAGAGGTTTTCCGTTTGTGAATCTCTCGGTAACTTCTCCGACGTTCTAGCAATTCAATTATTGTAGATGCCTCCGTCCCTGTACGCACCACTGATCAGCAAATTGCAAGGAAACTAATATCAGAGGTAATGAAAGAAAAGCTTCCAATCACTTTGTTAGGTCATCCATTATTACTATAGAGCACCTATGTGATGCCTTCTAGTCCCTGTAGAGCTTCAAAAATGGATGACCCTAGAAGAAGTTCAAATCAGTTCATGTTTGGGATATGGGTCTTTTGAAATTTTATGTTTATAAGTAAAATTTGTCAAACACTTTAAAACAACTTATCAACTTATTACGTTTTGGTAATAAGCTAATCCAAACACTTTTTAAAAAAAATCCAGTTTTACATCGCATAAGTTGATAAACATTTTTTTACAAAAGCATAAGTTGTTTCAAATAAGCAATCCCAAACACCCCCTTAATTGGTTGGTATTATCTTATTAAAGATTATGTATTATGATAATAACTTATCATAACAATTTTTTTAATTATTTATTAATTAACATTTAATTAATAATACACCATATCTTGTGTTCTAAATTCGAATTTTTTTTCCTATTTTTCTTGATTATAATACAGATGGATTTGTATATTTGAATTTTGATTGAATTCATTAATCTAACAGTAACTACAACTTTAATAATTCATCCAAGTCTCACTGTAACAAAATTTGATTTATAGTTTGTCATCAATAAATAAACGTCCTAATAGACTGTTTCATTAGAATTAATCTATAGGATCAAAAAATAAATCATTCTATTAAAAGACTTTGTAATAAGTTTATACGATGTTTTTTGAACGTCTTAACAAGTTTTTTAGGACATATAATCGTCGCTTAAATATTTTATAAGACACTTAAAAAAAATGTCCTATAAACCCTCCTATAGACATCTCTTTTTATAGGAGATTTGTTTTTATAAGATATTTTTCAAATACTATATCATAAAATAGCTATAATGCCGTTTTTTATTTAATAAAAGTGTTCTAACAAACTTGTTATGACTCCCCAAAAAACATACTATAAACTTATTACAATGTCTTTAGATAGGACATTTATTTTTGTTGGCCATATAAATTATTTATAAATGGTCTAAATAAATGTGTTTTATTTATTGATGACGTGCTACAAACCTAATTTTGTTGTAGTGCCTCCACAGTCTGTCATCGCTCCTTAATTGCCGATTGTATTAGACTATTGGTGACACATCATATATCAACATGTTTTTTGAATTCCCTGTGGTTTTTGTTCTTGTATTTGGAAAATATGTCAATATAAATAAAATAGTAACTTCAATTTTTAAGATGTTGGTTAAAAATCGTATCAACATATACCATTCGAAAAGTTAGTATCAACTACCATTCAATTCTATATACCTAGTTCGACCTCCCCTCTACGAACCATTTATGAATCCCCTTTTTTATAAATTATCCCTTCCCCCTTCTTTATCATTATCCCGCAATCTAAATGGATAATAAATGGATAAATTAATTGGGCCGAATCGCAGATTGATAAACAATATAAAATTCTACATATCAATTATGAGTATGGGTACATGGTACAATAGAAAAAAGCATGGTACCAACTATATATGTTCACCCTTATATAAGTATGTATTCGAATATCTATGTAACTTTTAGAAATTCTAAAGCATTTTGTAATAGTTATGTTATTTTGAAAATTTAGGAAATAATTGTTCCAATACATATGTTAAATTGAAAAGTTCTTTATTTAAAAGTAAAAAAGAAAGAAAATTATAGCATAGATGAAGATTGGTCTAATTAACCTTTAATGATGCTTGTAAGATTGGATGGTATAGACTACCTCGGAAATTACCATTTAAAATACTTTTGCGTAAATATTTTATAAATCTCAATGTTATATAAAAGTTATTCTAATAAACTATTATGTATCAAAGTTTTTTGATAAGATTGTGTGAAGTGTGAACCGCCTCGAAAACTACCCATTTATGTATAAATTACTGTAAAAATAAATAGGTTTTGTTAACGGATTCTTTTGTCGGTATTCTTCGTCGGATTTGTGACAGTTGATTATCTGGATTTTTCCGTTGGTAACTGAAAATCCGATGGTAATTATAATCATCGGTCACATTTTCTTTGACATTTACATCCTCTGATGATGGCTTTTTATGACGGATTTTTTCCCCATGAAGTCTCTTTATTATATTGTGATGTTTAATAAGTGCCTACATTGAAAACTTCATATATAGTAATCAATTCTTACATTTTCGTAAGTAAATCCAAACAAGTTAAACTTTTAAAAAGTATTAATACGAAATTCAACCTTGACTTTAATTGCTATATTTAGCTACCAGCATCTCTCTCTATCGATTGCAATCCTATTTATTTATTTTATTTAAAAGTAGTAACTTGTCGGTGAAAAAAATTAATCACAATACTATGTGATCAAACTAGGAAAAAGATTAAAAAAACCCAATAAACTATCTTATTTTAAATGATTAAGTCCTTAAACTATTTTTTAAATGATAAAACCCTTAAACTTTTTAAAACCGGTTAACTTCATCATTATTACCTGTAAAACAAGTTAATCTGATAATTTTTTTGGAAAAAACCCACCATATTGTTTCCTTATTTTTTGACAAATAAATCAACTTAAACAAAATATATACAAAAACATCTTCCAGAATACACCTTTCGCTGGTCGGAGAAGCCATCAGAGTGAAGTTCTTTGTATGTAAACACCTTTAAATTCGTTACGAGAAGTTAAAACCGATTCTTCTTCTTCTCAGTCTTCTAGCTAGTCCTGCTCTTCCTTAGAAGAAGACCAATGAGTATGCTTATTAGAACGATTGTTTTTGCTCCGATCTTCTTTCTGTCGAACCCCTCTATGAACCCGATTATGCTTATTCTCAGTCTTCTAATCCTCCTCTTCCTTAGAAGAAGACCAAATAGGTACTCGAATTTTTCCAAAGAAATTCTTGTAGGAAATAGTTCTCAGATAATGTGAAAGAACAATACATGAACAACTAATTAAAGATTTTCGTTCGCAATCACTTCTACTATCGGAAAATGTTTTGATTCTTCTTCATCGAAGGTTACGTCGGCGATCTCTTAAATTATCGTTTTTTCCGCAGCTGTCGTCACTGTTCCTTCGATACCCGCCGGAAAAATCTCCGGCATCCCATCCAACACCATCAAATGGGGGAAATCCGTCCAGGCACTTGCATAGAATCACCATGGATTTAGCATTACAGAACCCAAAAACCATAAACCCGACAAGGATTCTCCGGTTACGACCAGAATATGTTCCGATATTCCATCTCGGAGACCATGTGAACTGTTTCATTTAGCCATGGGATTCAACGTTGAACGGTGTGAGCGACCGTTGTTAGGTCATTGTTTCAATGTAGGGAGGCGAGTGGGATGGTGGTGACGATGGCCGGTGGCTGGTGGGTGTGGTGGCGGTGGGATGGTGGTGACGGGAAGAACAGGGAGGCGATGGAGGGATGCAAGTGGGTTTTAGGGTTTATTAAGTTAAGTTTTTTTTCTTTTTCTTTTTAGCTTTAGAATTACGTGTTAAACACGTAATAGATCAATATTATTGGTAAGAAGGATGAAATTAATCGCTTTTACAAAGTTTAAGGATTTTATTATTTAAAAAAATAGTTTAAGGACTTAATCATTCAAATCTAGATAGTTTGTTGGGTTTTTTTAGACTTTTCCCGATCAAACTACTTAATAAATGTATCTTACGAAATGATTAAATGCATGTTTAAATTATTTCTTTGTAATAAAAGATTTAAAAATTTATGTAAAATAGCTAAGTTAAATAAATTGCCAAAAGAAAATGCTTGTATTTGAATCAATAATTTAAAATATAAATATATACATTTAAAAAATGATTATCATTGAATGATATTAAAAAATGCAATGCCGTGTCTTGATTCTTATGAATGATATATATTAGTTTAAATTATCCAAAATCTTGTACATATTATTTAAATTATCCAAAAACTTGTACATGGTATTAGTTTGAAAAAGAGAATGTTTAATTAGAGTTGAGTGTGAAGGAATAATTTGAATAATTCTTTTACAATTTCTTTTTGGAACTTATGTTTTGATTGTCACGTAATTAAAAAAACTATTGTATGCAAACAAAATATGGTACGTGGCAAAAGATTTTAGTGTGTGCGTGTAACTGACAGTTTAGGGGTGTGTAAGAAGTTATCATATTCAATTAACATCAATCATTGTATGGTTAATTGTAACTAGTGTTGGTCTGGTACGTTGTACGATGTAACGACAACTTCTTTTTATTAAAGTACTAAACCGAGTTAAAATGAAGTGCCATTTTTTTGTTTAATAATTAATAAAATATAATGTAAAAAATGAACATATTTTAATAATTCGTTAACTTGTATATATTCTTAATTATTTGTTATTATGATGAATTTGTAATATACCAATAATAGTTCTGTATTATATTATTTAAAACTCAAACGATATGTCCACAAATATATTACTATTATTGGAAATAATATAATGCAAATTAATAATAAGTTATTATATATAGTAATTATTTTCTAAAAACATAGGATTAATATCAATTTTATAATTTGTCACGAATGCATCACTTATTTTAGGCTATTATAGTAATTTTTACCACATAAAAATAGGAGTATTATCAACTTTATAAGTTGTCAAAAATACATCATTTTCCCTTATTTATATATACTCACGTCTTTCTTTCAATTTAATATCTTCTTACCAACGTGAGATAACCAAAACTAACGTCACATTTTTAATGTTTAAGATTACTCAAAGATGTCACGTCATCCAATCCACCTATTTTATACACACTCTTTTATTCCAATATTTCAACTTCCCACCAATGTGGATAACAAAATTAACTAAACCACGATTCATCATTTGAGAATACTTAATCCTCATAGTGTCGCCTTCAAGACCTTTTTGTTCTTCTTTAATACATGTATATATATGGTTAAGATCAAGAGAGAACTATGAAAATGAAATAACTGAATAATTCATCCAAACCTTTAGATTGAGATGATTCAGCGAATATGATTAAAAAAATGGTTAAAGTTGTTAGTTGCTAAATACAAACCGTATCTATATGATTCGATTTTTTTTTAATTTAATTAATGGATTATATATAAGAGTAAATTATCTTTTTCGTCCCTATAGTTTGTTAAAAATTGCAATTTCCGTCCATGTGGTATAGAATTTGTTGTTTTCGCCTCTATGATTTGTTATTTTTGTTCTTATGATTTACAATTTATTGTTGTTTTACTCTCTTTCGTTTATAAAATTTTGTTTTCTCCCCTATGATTTGTAATCTTTTCTATTGGAATAAACCGGAAGGAAAGGATCGATAGGAGTAGCTATTGAGCTATGGAATGTGTTGTTGTTTTACTTCATGTGATTTAAAATTATTTATTGTTTTGGTCCCTTGTACTTTTATTAATAATTGCTCAAAGAACGAAAATAGCAAAAATTGCAAAATTGAAATTATTAAGAAACCATATGAATGAACATGTCTGTATATAATTTTGTTAAGAAATAAAATTGTAAAATGAAATAACATGATTAACATTAATGATAAACCATGGATAACCTATGAATTGCTTGTAATTGATGACATTGCATGAATTTTTTATTTTTTGAAAAAACAATAATACATTTAACAATTTTATTAAGAAAGAAACAAAAATACAACTAAATGACACGATACTATCACCCAAATACATGTCCACTTCCCAAATGATTGGTATAATCATAAAAATAAAATAATATAAGAACACACATTTTCGTCAATTAAAACCATATCCAAACTAATTAAATCCCCATTTTTTTTGGATTTAAAAACTCCCGCATCCTACAAAATCTGATCTTGAGAGCCAACATTCATGCTTAAGTAGTCCAACAAATTTCATTCGCAGAAAATGTGTAAACAAAAAGTTATTACGTATAGAAAATAATAAACATGTGTATGAATAATATAAAAAGATATTATTTGATCATTAACATAAATTTATATATGGAATAATTATTTATTAAAGACAAATGATGTCTATAAATAACATAAACAAATATTAAATCTGCATTAATACAAATTCATTCATAAGTTATAAATGAAAACCAATGTTTTAATATACCAATCAATGTTTTTTCATTAGTTTAAATGCAATTTAAAAATTTAAACCAATTTAAATCAATGTTACAAATTTATAATTGATCAATAGTATAAATTAGTATGAACGATAATAAATTACTGAAAAATAATGATTTTTAAAAATAATATGAATGAATTTGCATTTAAACATATTTAAAAGTTACAAATCAATAAATAACAATGGTATTTACAATATCATGCTTGTATGGTGAATTATAAATACCTTACTACAAAATAAATAATAGATAGATTAATAATAAAGTATGAACAAAATAATTCTCATTATATAATTTATGATTTTTATCAATAATCTCATGTATTATTTTATCATTTTAAGTCAATTACAAAGTTGAAAAAAATTGATATCATAAAATTCATCAACCAACCAATCTTTAAATATAAACACAATTTCTTGTTCCCTATATATACTGATTAGTGACATATTTATTCATTTATATATTTATAAATGAATATTTATTACCTTATTGTAAAAAAAACATGTTGTCATATACACCAATACATTATTTGAGTGCATTTAACCTGTAATGACAAAATTCTGGTGGGGCACTACTAAAATGGAAGCCATCACCTACGGACATTTTCCAGGGAAAATTCGTCGGTAAAAGGTGATCCGTCACAAAAGTTCGTTGCTAAATTGTTGGTGGGTAAATTAAATCAGTGACAGATTACTCACAAAATTCTTGGGTAATCCGTTGGTATTTTCTTGAAAACATCGGATTTCGTCGGAACCATTAGTATTTCCTGGGCGATCGGTGGTAATCACCCACGAAAATTTCACTAGATGTTCTTTTGTTGGTGAAAGTCGTTTGTTTTGTAGTGGGGTGTTTAATGAATATAAGTGAAAAATATAAAATCCGTAAAATAAACAATGGAAATATAAGCTTACGATTATCATTGTTATTTAGTAATTTTATAAATTCCAAAAAAGAAGATTCATGTGCAATTTGATTAAGAAAAAAAGCTCGTGAAACAAACAATCTTAAAATATCATTACAATTTCTTGTGTCACATATATATATATATATATTGATATTTGATAGTAATAAAATTTCATTTATATCTATTGATGATTCATAATTAGAAAAGATGAAATGTTTTTTAAATTGAATAGAGACTTTAATTATTAAAAAATAATCAATACATAACGTAACATTCTTTAATTAATATTTAGTTTAAGATGAAAGTGATACCAACAACATAAAACCTATACTGTCTCAACAAAAGTCATAAACGAATCATTTGAAAAAAGATAACCATTAAAGAAAGATTGTTGAGGTTATTGACATCCCATCATTGTTTGTAGTAGTTTCAAGATTACATTATCGAATCATTGTTGCCATCAAAATCTAAAAGCTAAACCAAAAACAAATTCTCGGTTTCATCAGAAAAGATTTAGGAAAATATAGAAAAAAAAGTAAAGATAAAACTCCAAAATCCCAACAAAACTCAAAAGGAATGTATATCTGGATTCGTCTTCTCGAAGTAAACATGAAAATGGATTTAGTGAAAAACAAAAGTTTATGAAATGAAGAACATATCAAATGATGGAGATGGAGAATGAGAAAAGAGGTTGAACGATTTATAAGAAAAAAAAAATGAAACAATTGGTAGATGGAGAGGGCTAGGGAAAATGAAGAGAATGATCTTAAATGCAAACTTAAATTAATAATAAATGTTGATGGTAAGTTGGAATGAGAAGTAAGAAAAAAATGGTTAAATTGAGAATAAAGGAGAAAAAAGATAAAAGCCGTTATAGGATTTAGGATAGGCCACGTCAACATCCGTGGTTTCTCCTTTATTATATATATATAGATTAGACTAGATCATATTCACAATTGTAACATTTAAATTAAATTGATCAATTTATGGATGACAGTTCAGACTCCAACAAAATCGAACGAATCCAATCTAATAATCACCACTCATCCAAATAGCATCCAATTAATAGCTACATATGTAATACGCTCAAATCTGGAAAAAAAACTAATTTAAAATTTTCATTAATACGATAATTAAATGGTCAATCTCTTTCTTATTTAACAATATCTGAATTATCTCCAATATTCAATCTATAGTCAACATCAACAAAAAAAATAGACCAAAACATATATAAAGACTAAGAGGCTGCATACCAAACGCTTACCCGGGTAAGCACTTAGCAAGTCATATTACCTTATCGGAGGAATATGACAAGAGCCAAAAATCTTCCCTGGTAAGAGAAAGACAAGAAATGTAAGGACCAACAGTCTTACCCGGTAAGTAATGGCCACGACTCTTATCACAGTAAGCGCTTACCGGGTAAATTGTTGCATATGATATCGTTTTGGTGGACTAAAATCTTACCCGGTAAGTAAGTGATAGTGTTGAATTTTTCCGGTAAGCACTTACCCGAGTAAGATTTGGGAAAGGCCCCTAAACATCGAGTGTTATTACTACCAAATAATTGTCGATAACTCCAAGTGCGAAAGACGTCAATGATAAGGTAAATCGTCACGTGAAACTATCTAGCACTTTGATCAATACTGTCGCTAGTACCAACCCCAACAAGGACTTGATGCACATGTCGGCAAATAAAATGATTAGTCTTACACCTAGTGAGTTCAAACAATTTTCATCATAATTGTGAAAAGGTAAAACTGAAAGACCGTGGATTTAAATTATAACTTTATAAAGGAATATGTTTATCGTAAAAGCAACATCTTTCTGAAAATCCAACATCTTCATGATGAAAACTCTTTAAATAAAAATACTCATGTGCAACCAAAACCAATACTCACACGACCAAGAATAAAGATATAAAACATTAAAACGGAAGACATAGCCTTAATCAACTTATTTACACGATTTACTCACGCTTACCCTTGGAAGAGCATAAAATATCCGAAGATAACAGGAGAGACCCGTGTTACCATTAATAGTGACGGGAGACGTAAGTGGGTCACCATTCAATGTTGTATGGGCTAGAATTAACCAAACCCGTTCGTGAGGAATTATACCTTAATGGTCAAGGGCCGATGCCCGACTACAAGAGCCCACACCTTAATGCCTATTTCAAACTACAAATACTAGAGATTACATCTTGATGGTCAATGACTGATGCCCGACTACAAGGTCCCACACCTTAATGCCTATGAAGACCCAATGTCCATCTCAAGAGGTTACATATTATTAATGGTCAATGACCGATCCCAACTGCAAGAGCCCACACCTTAATGCTTATAAAGATCTGATGCCTACATCAAACAATAGGGGAATGACTCTCCCAACCAAAATCGACTTCTATGCCTATGGATCCATTACATTACATTCTAAAATTACACAACACCTACCAAAAGGCCAACGCACTTAAAACGTGTAATTTTCATAATAAGTATACCTTAAACACATATAATTTCCAAAAGACCGACATAGAGTAATTTCGATGGACAAGTGTCCCCAAGACTCATTTTAGTCAAAATTGAGCAAAAACTCAACAACTCAACACGTATGTGATTACTCAAAACAAACATCATTGGTTGAGACAAATCTTTTGCTAAATGAAATCATACACCATTATTTCCAAAATGGCTCATAAATTACACGTATTTTCCGAACGGTTTACAAAATCAAATACTCCAATGATGCATATAACACCAAATGATCTCCATTTATGGGATAAGACATCAAAACAATGCACACTTATATTTAATTTGTTAAGATGTCTAAAAACCCAAGTATAAGCATTTTACATGATTTATAAAACCAAATAACCACACATTTGATAAATAGCAAGTAACACATGTTAATACTTCAAAAAATGAACATTTTTGGCATGTACATAGTTTTCACAAAGTAACTTGAACTCACCGTACTAGATTTAGGCTAAATCTAGATTTTACCCAAATTTTGAGCTTTCTTTGGTGAATGCTTTAGATCCACAAACATCCATTACTAGAAATTTATCTAGGTCACAAACAAACCTAAAATACACCAAGAATAACTTCCAAAATCAGATCCATACAAACCTTAGACAAAATCTCAAATCACCCAAAGTTGGTCAATATCCATGGATGTGTAAAATACACCAAGAGGGATGTTCTAGGAGACCAAAATGAAGTATTTTGACAAATATAAAAGCTTAGAGGTTAGAATAACTTAGAAATGGTTTTTAAGAAAACCCCAAAATTTGGTTAACAATGGTGGAAGAAGATGAAGACCTTGGATTTCAACCCACAAAACTTGAATATCAAGTTGCTAAGCTCTTAGATGTTCTTGAAGAAATCAATTTGATGAAATAGGAGGGTTTGGACCGATTTGGATGAGAGGAGAAAGGTGTTGGTGAAGAAACAAAATGAAGTAAAAAAGGGAAAAATAGGATTTAAAAGGGTTGTAGGGTTTCTGTCCAGATGCTCGCGGACGCGAGTAAAATAAGGATGCGACCACGAGAAGTGTAAATATATAGTTCTGCCCACTTTTTGGCTTTTGCTTGCGGGCACGAGTAAAAAAGGGGTGCGATCGCAAACAGTGTAAATTTCGGCCAAAGTTCACACTTGATAACTAACTCAACCACCATCCACGATACGTCTAAAAGACTATATTAAGGTCGAAATACATATGAAACCTAACATTAAGGATACTAAAAAATCCGGGTGTTACAATATATAATTAATAGCATTTTATGATATCATTTTTAGATGATATTTCTAATAAATTAACAAAATATATGAATATTTAGTTGAAATGACTGATTAACCGATTGAAAAATGTAACAAAATAATGGATGGATCCAATCAGATATAACATAAGCGATAATTATAGTTGATGGATGGAACCATATATGACCCAATCATCCATTGGATATATTGTGATTGGATCGAATGACAAGATTCAATATCTATTGGATGATTGGACCGGATCAGATCCACCTAAATCAATTGAAGGCAATTGATGAACACCCCTAATTCATATTAATGAAGTAGTAATAAGTTGTCTAATACATCATGAAGAATTTGACTTAGAATTAAGTAGTTTGGATGATTAAAAAGTTTATAAATTATCTAATGCACAATACACTGATCGTTTGATAAATTTTATAAATGGATAATTTTAGCTATAAGAAATTACTATTTTAACCATACCACTACAAAAAAATGACTTTCCCCCACAGAAAAACACCTAGGGAAATTTTCGTGGGTGATTATCACGGATCACCCAGGAAATACTAATGGTTCCGACAAAATCGGGTATTTTCCAGAAAATACCAACGAATTACCCAAATTTTTTTGGGTAATCTGTCACTGATTTGATTTACCCACCAACAATTAATTAGCCACCAACTTTTGTGACGGTTTTATGACGGATCGCCTTTTAGCGACGGATTTCCCAGGAAAATGTCCGTAGGTGAAAGCCTTCCATTTTAGTAGTGTACGTGATAAATGAAATATTATTATTTGATAAAAGTTTTTAATTAATAAATAACTTTACGGTCTAATAGGGTAAGCAATAGATCATTAAACGACTTAGAACGGTGAATACGGTAACATTAAAGGTTAATAATAATTTTCATTATTAACTTCTCACTTTACAATGTCATAGTTGTAGAGGAAAAAAACAATAAATATAACTAATAATAGATTGTCTAAAAGCAATTCTACTATTAATAAATGAACAACCGAATATCAATGTTAAATGTTTTCACCCAACCTAGAATGAAGTCTACCCAAGCAGAGAAATGGTCATGAAAATTTTCATGTAGAACAAGTGAGTAGTGGATGCACATAAGCCTTGCTTGAGAACTTGTAGGGTAGTTCCTCTTGATCACTATTTCGTGCACCAATTTTCTAAATCTTCACTTGGTATTTTCATACTTGAAGAAGTAAATAGATTAGCTTATTCTTATAAGATTGCCCTTGCAAACTTTTGTATCATTTTTCATCATTTAAATGCTGCATATTTTTCTCCCATGTGTCTCCCATGTAATACATTTAATGTTAGTAATTACGCATTAAATGCTATGTGAAAGCAAACATGCTTTTATTTCCTTTATGGTGTTATTGTATAGGAGATAATGTACTTTTACCTCTTATGCTTGTTGAATCATACAAAATCTTTTCTTTACCGTACGTAGTACATGGCTTCAACAATTAATGGTTTGCTAATTTGTCAGGGCTCGGATAATTGATTAGTATCTACTAATGCTTGTGAGTTGATGGTTATTGATCAAGTGCTAGTTTCCCCACATGGGCATTGATAATAGATTGAGTAATCAACTCATTAGTGTTAGATCATGAGATTTTATCTATTTTTGCCAAAATTCACTGAAATTTTAGGGGCAACTAAAATTAAGGTTTAAACAAAAACTGTCAATAAACAACTAGATTTAGTGACACGACAAATCTCAAAAGGCGGGAAAAGACAACATCACACTGTGACAAGTGACTAGTGACACCAAATAGGATTAGTGAGTGTCGGTTACAATTAAACTTTAAATAAGAGATCCATTGTGGTTACTTGTCTTATTTAGACTAATCTTTAGACAACATTTTTTTATAACTCTGGTCAATAATCGTCTCTATGTATTGATGATTATAAGATCTTTAGTCGTCGGTACTATATCGATCGTTTGTTTTTTTATGTTAGTTGTAAGGCTGAAGATGTTTACCCAAATAATTTGTCCCAAAAAATTAAAATTCAACTAACTAATTTTCGATATTCTTATGCTCGGTTCTCACATTAAGTCTCCTTTTAAATCTAACCAAAAGATAACTAATCGATTATTTTGTTTAGTCGATTGATGACAACTAACAAGTGGTTTCCAAATATATATACAACTATCAAGGTGTACATGTCAATCATCCAGAGACAATAGGTGAAGGGTCAAGGACATGTATCGATCATTGATGTTTTTACTTGACAACATGTGTTCTGATATGATATGATATGATTGAAAAGTCATATAAACATTTTACTTTTCACTAACATTCATCTTTTCCATCCTTTCGATTCCTTCTATGATTTATTTCATACGATATACATGCAACAACAATTGAGAAAACTAATATCATTTATATTTACGTTCATTAACATGTAAGATACGATTCTCTACTCTTTTCTTTATTTGTACATTCCCCATTTAAAGTCAAGGGTCAAAGCAACTAACAAGGGCAATTTTAATTATTTTTTTCAAAGAATTAGTCATGGTAGCTAATGTTAATAAAATCAAAAAACAAAAAGCATGGTCAATCATGACATTTTAAAGACCTTGTGCAAATAGTTAATGTGCCCCTATAATTTTTCTATTAGCATTATTTATTAAAAAATATTAATACATTCAAACATAAATCATTACACCGTGAAAGCATAAAACATTTATAAACCAGATTCAAATATAATTTTTTTTTGAAAAGGCAAGGCAAGACATTTTATTAAGAAGAAACAACAGGCTCCAAGAGGGAGACCAAGGTTACAAAGAAAGGAGGAAAAATAGATTACAGATTAGGAGCTAAAGTAGCCAAGGGGCAACAAATCTTCAATCGCAAGGACTGGCTTTCCCTCTATTAGAGACCCAAAGAGCAGACTGTCGCTGAATCCCGGGAAGAGGTCCTCATCCAGCAGCTTTGTCCGGATCAACGTGTCATTTGCATGAAGAATACGGTTGCGCCAATTCCAGATCATCCAAAGCGCAGTCATGCAAATACCCTCAAAACCTTTTACCTGCCTCGCCGAGCCAGAAGTGAGAAAGGATTTAGTCTGAAAGTCTTTAGCGGATTTCATACGTTCCCCACCGATCCTCATCCAACTCCAAATATTTCTCCAAAGGCCGTCGACTTTCGAGCAATTGAGAAGGCAATGGTCTACCTCGAGCACCGCCAGAATTGCAAAGAATACAGGAAGGATTTTGCACGGTAATGTTTCTTCGAATCAAGTTAGCTTTTGAAGGAAGAACATTAAGAAAAAGGCGCCAAACAAAGATATTGATCTTAATCGGGACAAGAGGAGACCATTTACAACAAGCCAGAGAAGGGGGGAGAGTTCAAATATAATAAGAATGACATTTAAATCGTTAAATTAATGCATATAAATCTCAAATGATTAAGATCTATTGATAAAAATAAATACATTTTTCTTTACTTCCATTGATTCTCTAATGCTTCGACATTCTGATGCAATCATTATTAACATATACAAAAACACAGATGAACAAGAAAGTTTTATTGATTTGTTCAAAGAACACTAAGATTTTAAAATAAAAAAGATCTAAACACATATAGAAGTAATCACCAATGTTTTAAAAAAATCTTAGCTTCACTAAATAACCAAACAACGATGTTACAGGAAAAAAATCAGTGGTGAAAACATGCGTCAGGGCGCGACATGTCGCAAGACGCGTCTATGCTGTTACAAAATAACCAATAGCGTTTGTGTAAGGAGTGGCTCACGCCATGGCGCCCTTGAGGCGCACCATGGCGTGCGTTTTTTTGTAAGACGTGATTTTTTAAAAACTTTTAATTTTATCTTTTACATTTTTACCTTTAGATTTCAGGGAAAATTACAATAAAACCCAACGGACTTTTGTGTTTGGAACAATTAAGTCACTAAACATATTTTTGGAACAAATAAACTATTGGACTTTTAGAAAAACTTAAATAAACCATTGTAGTTTTTTAAACTTGTTAATAAAATCCCTTTGGTAACCTGCTACCTGTTGAGGAGGTAAACATATAAACTAAAAAAAACCTAAAACTTACGATCGCTTACTCGATCTCCCAAAACCCCAAATCGCACGCCCTCAGGTTTCACTCACAACGCTCCTAATCATCATCGGCCTGCGAACCAGAAGCCGACACTCCACAGGTTCGTTTTTCAGTTCTTAGGCTCGATTTTTTGAGTTTTCATGTTCGATTCTTGCAATTTTTTAGTTCTCGTGTTGTTAGTTTGATTTCAAAGGTTTCAAGTTAGTTTGATTTCCAAGGTTTTAAGTTACTTCCAAAGGTTTCAAGTTGATTTGATTTCAAAAGTATCAAGTTGGTTTAATTTCAAAGGTTTTAAGTTAGTTTCAAAGGTTTATGAGGAATGAACCACACTGCTCCCATATTCCCCGAACCAATCTCGATATTGCAGAAGAGTCGAAAAAACAGCCTTTGGTATATTTTTCAAGACACGGCCTTAACATAGATTAGGCGTTACTTTGATATATTTTAGTGAAACTTTTGGTATATTTTGGCGCAACTTTTGATATAGTTTGGTGCAACTTTTGGTATATTTAGCTAAATTGTTGGTATTTTTGGCTCAACTTTTGATATATATTTTGGTTCAACTTTTAGTAAATTATGGCTCAATTTTTATATATAAATTATACATGTTGGATACAACTTTTTTTATGTTTTGGGAAGAGGAACGGGAATGGTATATTTGTTTCGTTTCATAAATTGAAGTATTTTTTTTCATTAAAAAATGTTTAGGGACTTAATCATTCAAATATAAAAGTCCGTTGGGTTTTTTCGGACTTTTTCCATTTTCTCTAGGGACTTTTTTCATTCAAAAAGGTCATAAGGGTGTATACAACAGGTTTTAGAAAATCCAAGGATTTATTTAACATGTTTTGAAATGTCCAATGGTTTATTTGTTTCAAAAAATTATCCAGTGACTTGATTGTTCCAATACAAAAGTCCATTTGGTTTTATTATAATTTTCTCTAGATTTTAACACTTTTATAGGATTTATCTAATTACACCACTTATAGTTTCATGAATTCATAAACCCCATGGGCTTGAAATTAGCTTTACAAGCTCTATTTTAAATATATAATCAAAAATTATTTTTAAAATAATAATCTATAGTATTTTTCTTCTTCAAATATAAATGTACACTTTTTACTATCATTATCTAATTAAATAATATAGAGATAACATGTATGTAAATATATAATTCTATATATCACATAAAAATTTTCCGCCTTATGTCACCTTGAAAAACATTGTGTCCTCGTCATGGCGTGTAAGGCTTGAGTCTTGACCTTGCCGTCATATCACGCCTCACGCCTTTTTGAATATTGAAAAAATAAAAAGACATGGGAAAATAGTAAATATAAATTATAAGATTGATTGAAAACTTGTTTTTAATGCTAGAAGAAGAAGAAAAAAGAATAAACAATTATAGAAATTTTTAAAAACCCTACATAACTACTTCAAATATAAATAAAGTAAGATAAAAATAAACTGAGCTAGATTTGATCCTCATAACTACAAAGTAAATTGTGAACCTCTTATCGATTCACCTATGAATAAAACTTATGTTATTTAGTAGTTTTGTTTTATTATATTCTAAATATACTATATTTAATTTTCTTTTTGGAGGCCTTGATGATTAGAGGCCCTGTGCAGCAGAACACTCGCACACCCCCAAGACCACCCTTGACCTCCTCTGACAAGAAGTACCACTCAATTGGAGGAACAATTAGAAGCCTTTAAAACTTTGGTCAGAATTCTAGGGCATATAGAGCTCATCGTTCTAGATGATTTTGGACCCGATAACTATCCTCATGGGTTTTTTCGTTTATAAGAATATCCATTCAAGATCAGGTTCAATTGGGACTAGGGGTGGCAACCGTGTCGTGTTCAGATGGGCGTGTCGCGGGTCTGCGGGCCAGGAAGGGTCAACCCGGACACAACCTGTTTAGCTAATCGTGTCGAGATACGCAACACTAACCCGCACACAGGTGTATTGGCAGGTTGATCGCGGGTTGGCGGGATGGTCGTGGGTTGGCGGGTAGGTCGCGGGTTGGTAGGTCAAAAATTCCATTTATACAACTTAAAATCATTATTCACAAACTCTATTTTGACTTTTCAAACACTTTAAGTTAAAAGTAATACATAAAATATATATCATTTTTAATACATCTTGGTGTATTGGCGGGTCAACCCGCGACCCTTTTCGTGTCAACCCGAACACGATACGTTTATTTGGCGGGTTGGCGTGTCATTCAACCCTAACCCGTTTATTTTTGTGTCGGGTTCATGCCGTGTTTCGTGTCGTGTCGAGAATTGCCACCCCTAATTGGGACTTATTCTAGTCCTTGTATGATCTATCTCTAAGACAACTTATGCCTCAATGGAGGTTATGAGTGTAATAGAAATGTTAAGCAAAAACCCTTTCATTGTAAGTGATTTGATGCATGCTTATTGTGTTAAGCCAAAAATATACAGTCTTAATACTAATAATAGGGGTAAGTATGTATACCAGGAACCTTAGTGAATGATAGGGAATGGAAAACCAGGTACGTTGTTTCCATAGTCTCGTCTTTGGGTTATGGTTTCTCCATGTCCCTCAATGATAAACTCAAACAAAAGTATTCGCATACGATGTTTCAAACTTGTGTGTATTGAGTCAAAAAAATTTGTATGTTACAAGTTTTCTCTTGAGCTGAAAACAGGAAGGAGGATTTGGAAAAGTAGTCCAACCTTAGTACTACTTAATTGTTTTTCCATTAGAACCAACTAATATTTTCTATTTGTTGCCTTGGCTTGGAAATACGCCTGATTTTTGGTGCTTTCTCCTTTTAGTTCTTTTGTGATGCTTCTACGTACATGTTGTTTGATCACATATATGATAACAACATGTAATAATAAACTCAATGTTAGTTTTTCATATAACTAATGTGAGTTTTTCTATCTCCCTCAACCATAGAATTTTAAGTTGCATCGGTCAATACCTTGCTTCATGTAAAGTATAATTATGTATAGTGATAAGCATTGTGCTTGCATCAACAATAATAAAATCCCAACATAAAGATAGCATTTGCTTCCTTCTTAACCCAATTATAGTACTGTAACACCCCTAAAAATGGGAGTTAATTTAAACCAAAATAAAATACCGAATAGCTTCTACTTCATAAGACATCACCCATAAAGATGGGGAGAAAGTTAAAGTGAGTTTACAACATCTATAGGAATATAATGACAACCTAATAATCTATACAATCCAAATACAGATTAAGTTCGGGTGTCACTAAAATCCTCAAACTAATCATCTATGCAACTCCATCTATACACACGAGGTGTACTCCAAAAAGGATGCCACTACCGGCATCTAGATTCTCTCATCCCCTCAAGCCCCATCCGCTTGATCACCTGATATACATGTCATTTTAAGAAAAAGTGTTAGGCTTAAAGCCTAGTGAGAACAAACAGTTCAAAATATAGAAAAAGCCATTTAAACTTCGAAAGCGGTAAAAAAACATATAACCGAAAGCTTTTTCAAAACATCTCTTTTTCTTTACTTCTGCGATTTACACCTGAAAGTTACGCTTTACTTCTCTTGGGGGAAACTTTTACGGGAATGACCCGTCATCACATTAATCCTCACGAGTTCAACCCCAAACCGGGATCTATTACAAGTGCCTTCCCCAAGTACTTCTGACTATATGTGCCTATGGATCCATTACACTAGTCTAATTTCCAATGTATTAGCTTCTCTCCACAAATCTTTGTGAAGTATAACATCATGCTTCTAGGACCTTCCATCCAAAATTAGGTCAAATAAGCATTTAGGTTTATACATCGTTTTTCTTGCATTTAAAACTCATAAGAGTATTCCAAAACTGTTCTTGACTTCCATTTCATCATTTCAAAGAAAAACCCTAAATGATACATTTTGACCTAGTTTTACCAAAATCTTCCAAGTATAGAAATACTCATTTTAAACATCATATTAAGGTAAAATACTTCATTTTGACATGTATAAAGTTTTAAAGGTAAGAATGAACTCACAAGCTAGAGTTTGACAAAACCCTAGAAAATCTCTTAAGAAGATGAAGATGGTGGAACTAGCTGAAAGGGTGAAAAACACCACCACTTGAAGCTTTTAAATCCCAAAGCTCTACTTGAATCCTCACTTAAAGTAACGATAAATGAGATGGAAAGAGTTAGGTGGAAGTTAAGAAACCCTAGAAATCGCCTCTGCTCCTTTGCTCTCAAAGCCAACACTTATATCTGAATAAATGAGAAAGAGGCTGAAAAATTGCACCTTAATGTGCCTGTTGACCAAGCGGGCGACTTTGCCCTGCGACCTCGCCTTGGCATGGTTGCCTGTCATCCTAGCGAAGAGTGTACCGAGAGTTTCCACTCATTTGGCTGATTTTTCCTCCTCCGCGACCATGTCCTGCGACCTTGACATGGCATCGTCGCCGTGTCATCGTAGCAAAATCCTCCTCCGCGACCATGACCTGCGACCTTGACATGGCATCGTAGCCTGTCATTGTCGCCTAGAAGGTACCGACTCTCATTTTGCTCCGTTTTTCGCTCCTAACTTCCAAATCAATACAACCCAACATTGAACCCTTGAAACACTCCATTAAACTTATAAATATCAAAACGTTTAGGATGCGAAAATCATTACCTTGATTACAAAATTCCGGGTGTTACAATCCTCCCACCCTTGAATTTAATTTCGTCCTCAAAATTTAACAAACTAATCAAACAAACCCGGGTATCTTTTCTTGATGTCCTCTTCCGCTTCCCATGTCACGTTTGACCCTCGATGATGCTTCCATTGGACTTTCACCATGACGATTTCTTTATGTCGAAACATTTTAGAGTTTCTTTCTAAAATTGTTTCTGGTTCCTCACACAACGACTATTATCAATTCGAATTTCCGAGAGAGGTATCACACTCTCTTCCTCCACTAAGCACTTCCTCAAATAGGTGGAATGTAGGATGTATGCCAGCCATTTCGGGTGGCAATTCCAACTTATAGGCTTGTCGTCCCACATTTTCTAAAATCTTGAATGGTCCAAGGAAACGAGAACTAAGCTTCCCACGTTTTCCGAACCGAATGATACCCTTCCATGGAGATACCTTGAGCATAAACCGCTCACCCACTTGGAACTCCATTGGTCTTCTCTTCTTGTCAGCATAACTCTTTTGACGGTCTTGTGCCGCTTTTAGTCGTTGTCCGCCGTCTCTTGCACAATCTCGGGTCCGGAGAATTGTTTCTTGCCCGCCTCTAACTAACATACCGGTGTCCTACATTTCCGTCCATAAAGTGCCTCGAAAGGTGCCATTCCGATACTAGAATGGTAACTATTGTTGTACGCAAATTCTACCAGCGGTAGATGCGAATCCCAATTTCCACCGAAATCAATAACACATGACCTAAGCATGTCTTCAAGAGTCTGAATAGTCCTTTCACTTTGACCATCTGTTTGGGGATGAAACGCCGTACTTGAGTGTATCTTGGTGCCCAACCCCTCTTGCAAACCATTCCAAAAGTGAGAAGTGAACCGACTATCCCGATCCGACACGATGGTCAAAGGCACACCATGCCTTGCCACTATCTCGTCCACATACAATTTAGCCAGTTTGTCAACTGGGCCGGCTTCTCGCATTGCTAAGAAGTGAGCACTACCCATATTGTGTCGTGACCTCTTAAGGTCTTTGGTAGTTTCGTCACAAAGTCCATAGTGAGGTGTTCCCATTTCCATTCCGGAATTTCCAACGACTGAAGACTTCCATATGGCCGTTGATGCTCCGCTTTGACTTGCAAACAAGTCACACATCTCTCTACATAGCTAGCAACGTCCAATTTCATGACGGGCCACCAATAGGTTAACTTTAGATCCCTATACATCTTGGTACTACCCGGATGTATAGAGTACTTAGACTTATGAGCATCCTCCAATAGAAGTTTTCGGTTGCCCCCAATCTTAGGCACCCAAACACGACTTCGGAACAGTTTCAGTCCACGACTATCTTCTGTTAACATCAAGTGCTGTTTCACCATAACTTCATCCTTTAAGTTTTCCTCACGTAATGCCTCCACTTGAGAAGTCTTGATTCGGTCGATCAGACTTGACATTATGTCAAATTCTTGTGAGCACGACCCTCGTCCCGCTACCATACTCCTTCCTACTTAAAGCATCCGCCACCACCTTTGCTTTACCCGGATGGTATAGCAACTCACAGTCATGGTCCTTAAGCAACTCTAGCCAACGTCGTTGCCTCATGTTCAGCTCTTTTTGATCGAAAATATGCTTCAAGCTCTTATGATCGGTGTATAGTGCACACTTAGTTCCGTAAAGATAATGTCGCCATAATTTCCTTGCAAATACCACCGCTGACAATTCCAAATCATGGGTTGGGTAATTCTTCTCATGTTCCTTGAGTTGCCTTGATGCATAAGCAATCACCTTGCCTTTTTGCATTAACAACACCCCAATCCCCTCTTCGAAGCATCACTGTAAACCACAAAGTCTTCAGATCCTTCCGGCAAGGATAAAATTGGTGCCTCACATAATTTCCTTTGAAGAGTCCGGAAGGCCTCTTCTTGCTTGTCGGTCCAAATAAACTTCACATTCTTCCGTGTCAAAGCCGTCAAAGATGACGCAACCTTGGAGAAGTCTTGAATAAACCTCCGATAATACCCCGCCAATCCTAGAAAGCTTCGGATCTCGGACGGGCACTTAGGCGGTTCCCAATTCATCATTGCTTCTATATTTGATGGATCCACCTTCACTCCATCTTGTGTGACAACGTGTCCCAAAAATTGGACTTCCTTTAACCAAAAGTCGCACTTAGAGAATTTGGCGTAGAGCTTCTCTTTTCTTAACACTTCGAGCACTTCCCGCAGATGTTGCTCATGGTCTAACGAGTTCTTAGAGTAAACAAGGATATCATCAATAAATACTATTACCGATTGGTCTAGAAATGGTCGACACACCCGATTCATCAAATCCATAAACACTGCCGGGGCGTTTGTCAACCCAAACGGCATTACTAGGAATTCATAATGTCCGTACCGCGTTCTAAACGCCGTCTTTGCTACATCATCCTCCTTCACTTTCACTTGGTGGTACCTTGAACGTAAGTCGATGTTGGAGAAGCATCCCGCTCCTTGCAGTTGGTCAAAGAGGTCGTCGATCCTCGGGAGTGGATACTTGTTCTTCACGGTTACCTTGTTTAGTTCACGATAGTCAATGCACATTCTCATAGTGCCATCCTTCTTCTTCACAAATAAAACCGGAGCTCCCCACGGTGACGAGCTTGGTCTTACGAAACCCTTCTCAAGGAGATCTTGTAATTGTGTCATCATTTCTTGCATCTCGGATGGTGGCAACCGGTATGGTGCTCTAGCAATCGGAGTGGCCCCTGGTACTAGATCTATTCAAAACTCCAGTTGTCTATCGGGTGGCAAGCTGGGTAGATCTTCGGGGAACACATCTGGAAATTCATTAACAACTCGTACATCATCTAATTTCCTTTTTTCTAACTTCGCATCTAAAACATAGGCTAAATATGATAGGCATCCCTTGGCTAAACACTTGCGTGCCTTTGCAAGGTTAACAATGCAATTTCCCCCTTCCTTCTTTCCCCGTAGACTAACACCATACTACCATCCGATAACGGAATTCGAATCAACTTCTTGGAACACAAAATCTCGGCTTGGTTCTTGGCCAACCAATCCATTCCAATTACCACATCAAATCCTCCTATTGACATGGGCATAAGGTTTATCCCAAACTTGCTTCCTTCAATTTCCACCACATAATCCCTAAGGACATCTCGAACTAGCACTTGTTTACCATCGGCTATTTCAACAATAAAAGCATCTTCCAAAGTACTAACAGGTACAAGCAGATTTGGGTAGAAAGAAGTGGATACAAAAGAAAAAGTAGCACCAGAATCAAAAAGAACATGAGCTGGTACGGAGTTAACAAGGAACGTACCCGACACCACGTCAGCCGATGCCTTCGCTTCATCCGCCGTCATTTTGAAGGCTCTCCCCACCGCCTTCTAACCCCCACCAACCTTCACTTGAGGGTTCCCCGACTTCAACTTTGGGCAATCGCTCCTGTAATGGCCCGGTTCCTTGCATTCAAAACACGTCATTGATTTTACCGGGCAATCACGAATCTGATGCCCACTCTTCCCACATCTATAACAATTCCCCAATACCGGGCTACAAGATCCAACATGTTTGCTCCGGCATTTGGGGCACCAACTCGATTCCCTCCTAGAGTCGGTTCTTCTATTGTTGTTGTTGCTTAGGGTATTGAAATTTGATTTCTTGGGGGGCGCCACATGCCCTTCCCACTTCCTCTTTTCTCCAACTCCCAACCTTTCTTCGATACCCAAGCTAATAGCATCTTCCTTATGTTGGGCCTCTTCGATTGCCTCACGAAGAGTAGCAGGCTTAGAAGCCCGTACCCTATCCATCATATTCGCCGGTAACCCTTTGATGTAAGCCTTTATCCTTTCCTTCTCATTCGGGGCCACATGCCCAACCAAACTCAGTTTCTCAACAAATAACCGTGTGTACTCCCTCACGGTTTTGTTCCCTTTCTTGAGAGCCCGAAGCTCGTCAGCAATCCGATCGATAGCCCTCTCATTACAATATTCCTCCATGACCTTCGCCTTAAACATCTCCCATGTGAGCATAGAGACGATCACGGATCCCAGAGTAGCCGTGGTAACGTCCCACCATATTAGGGCCTCGCCCCGTAGCATTTGCGACGCAAACTTCACCTTTTGCCTCTCTTCACATTCACTCGAGCTAAACGCTTGCTCAATTTCTCGCAACCACCAGATGCACTTTACCGGATCATCCGAACCAGAAAACTCGGGCGGTTTGGTACACATAAAGTCCTTGTATGAACAACTTCTTCCCGCCCGTCTCACTTCAGTCGCAGGCGTCTCTTCAGTAACCAGTACGACCCCATTCCCGCATGATCCTCCTACAATATTCTCCGCAGTCGCTTCGTGCCTTCGATGACTGGCCTCTCTTTCTTCAAACATCTTCAGCATCAATTCATGCTGCTGGGCAAACGCAGAATTCATTTCTTGCACCATACTAAGCCGGAGCTCATCTTGTGAGCCCGCCACTACCATTGCGGGGCCAATCCCGACATTAAGGTCCACTTCCGGCAATCGGTCAATCTGGGGTGGTGACCTCCTAACAACAGTAGGAATTAACGGTGGTTGAGTGGCTCCCCCTGCCACTTCCTGATTCGTGACACTGTTGGTTGCTCCATCAATTTCGTTACACGATCGGGTTCGCGTGTTCACCATCTTAGTCTGTCGAGATGATACAACGAGAGTAAGACAAAACTAACATAAATACGTTTAACACGTTCACCAATCATTGTAACAATAGTAAAATAAGCATACTCAGAATACAATGCACCCAAAATAGCATTAGCTACGTGATATCTTCGATATATCATATACACAAGAATTCCCATTACCAAAGTCACATTTCATGATTAGCGTATTTCCATCGACTCTAAAGCTCTCTTATCTCAAGAGTATCTACCCATTCTCACAAAACGTCACTTAAAGTCTCAGCTTAAGTCTAGGCATCTTAGGTTCATACCTAGTTCACTTAAACTAGGGCTCTGATACCAACTTGTAACACCCCTAAAAATGGGAGTTAATTTAAACCAAAATAAAATGCCGAATAACTTCTACTTCATAAGACATCACCCATAAAGATGGGGAGAAAGTTAAAGTGAGTTTACAACATCTATAGGAATATAATGACAACCTAATAATCTATACAATCCAAATACAGATTAAGTTTGGGTGTCACTAAAATCCTCAAAATAATCTTCTATGCAACTCCATCTATACACACGAGGTGTACTCCAAAAAGGATGCCACTACCGGCCTCTAGATTCTCTCATCCCCTCAAGCCCCATTCGCTTGATCACCTGATATACATGTCATTTTAAGAAAAAGTGTTAGGCTTAAAGCCTAGTGCGAACAAACAGTTCAAAATATAGAAAAAGCCATTTAAACTTCGAAAGCGGTAAATAAACATATAACTAAAAGCTTTTTCAAAACATCTCTTTTTCTTTACTTCTGCGATTTACACCTGAAAGTTACGCTTTACTTCTCTTGGGGGAAACTTTTATGGGAATGACCCGTCATCACATTAATCCTCACGAGTTCAACCCCAAACCGGGATCTATTACAAGTGCCCTACCCAAGTACTTTTGACTATATGTGCCTATGGATCCATTACACTAGTCTAACATCTTAATACAATTGTTTCCAATGTATTAGCTTCTCTCCACAAATCTTTGTGAAGTATAACATCATGCTTCTAGGACCTTCCATCCAAAATTAGGTAAAATAATCATTTAGGTTTATACATTGTTTTTCTTGCATTTAAAACTCATAAGAGTATTCCAAAACCGTTCTTGACTTCCATTTCATCATTTCAAAGAAAAACCCTAAATGATACATTTTGACCTAGTTTTACCAAAATCTTCCAAGTATAGAAATACTCATTTTAAACATCATATTAAGGTAAAATACTTCATTTTAACATGTATAAAGTTTTAAAGGTAAGAATGAACTCACAAGCTAGAGTTTGACAAAACCCTAAAAAATCTCTTAAGAAGATGAAGATGGTGGAACTAGCTGAAAGGGTGAAAAACACCACCACTTGAAGCTTTTAAATCCCAAAGCTCTACTTGAATCCTCACTTAAAGTAGCAATAAATGAGATGGAAAGAGGTAGGTGGAAGTTAAGAAACCCTAGAAATCGCCTCTGCTCCTTTGCTCTCAAAGCCAACCCTGATATCTGGATAAATGAGAAAGAGGCTGAAAAATCGCACCTTAATGTGCCTGTTGACCAAGGCAGGGTCGCCTGTCATTCTAGCGAAGAGTGTACCGAGAGTTTCCACTGATTTGGCTGATTTTTCCTCCTCCGCGACCGTGTCCTGCGACCTTGACATGGCATCGTCGCCGTGTCATCCTAGCAAAATCCTCCTCCGCGACCATGTCCTGCGACCTTGACATGGCATCGTAGCCTGTCATGGTCGCCTAGAAGGTACCGACTGTCATTTTGCTCCGTTTTTCGCTCCTAACTTCCAAATCAATACAACCCAACATTGAACCCTTTAAACACTCCATTAAACTTATAAATATCAAAACGTTTAGGATGCGAAAATCATTATCTTCATTACAAAATTCCGGGTGTTACAAGTACCACTCCTTGTTACTGCATTTGAGTCACGAAAACAACATCTTTACACATTAATACGAAAAGGCTACACATAAAGAAGAAAAATGCTATAATTATGTAGGTGTAATCTTTTCTTCACTTCACTCGCTTCCAAAACGGAAACTAGGGAATGCTGCACATCCAGACTTCTTTTAAATTTGAACACCAAGTAGAACTTTAAGATACATAATCTGCGAAACCGATAACAATTAGTATAAAAAGAATGATTGAAAGTCGAGACTTTTAGCCTTCAAAGGAGAAAAAAATCTATGCAACGAAGGGACTATATTCTTAATTTTTGCAAACTATTAAATGAAAGCATGTAAAACAACACACACTATATAGAAAAAAAAACCCTAATTATGATCTTGCTAATGTTACATCACTTGGACTAGTTCATGCTTGGAATTTAAAAGTGAAGGACAACAAATACCATCAACAAGGTGGCTGGCGTCAAAACCTCCAAGTAACCGCTCTTTCCGTCTCCTCAAGCTCTCATCATCCTGAAATATTAACAACAAATATATCATTTAACACATGGACAATTGGATATGCATATGTAAACCAAAAGCTTTACCTAATGTAGTAGAAATCGATAAAATCATATCCATCTAACCAACAAACAGGTTGAAATCGTTAGAGGTGAAGAAAACAAGTTAAAATATGCATCATTTTATATGGTTGTAATGATTTTTTTAGCTAAAGATCACAACCTAAAGAAAACATAAAATACCGCATACAAGAAGAAAAGAGAGTGACGTGAATGAAGTACATTGATTTCAACATCAAACCTTGGGAAATTAGAGAGAAGGGGCGGAAAACCCTCCATTTGAAAATTTTGCGAGCGGGAATAACATTAGGAGCATAGACAAATACAAAACTAAAAACAAATATGGAGGAATCGTCAATTTTCCAGGTTAGAGACAAAAGAAAAGTATGAACATAAAAAATGAACTTTAAACCAATCTAATTTGGTGGCGGTGTGGGTTTAAAAGGTAAGGTATGCATTAAGTACTTGTATATTGTTTTTTCTTAACAACAATACAACTTATGGGATTTGAGCCGGGGACCTCAAGGATGTGGCTACCAGATATTAGTCACTGGAGCGGCTAACTCAATGTTACATTGTGTTTTTTTAGTTGTAACTAAGACATGTTTAAGAAGAGATGGGCCTAATTTTTTTTATATATACGGAGGCACCATATAATATAGACAATAATTACAAAAAAACATGGTTTTACGACGTGTCTTCATGTTTTTACTTACAGCAATACCGTTCGATATGTGTTTAACCTAATTCAACCATGTTGAGGGATTGTTAAAGTATTTTGCTTGATTTGGAGGAATTTTTAAGTTGTTTTTTATCGATTTCGAGGGATTTTTTGGTTTATTTCAAGAGTATATTTTTTTGGTTTTTTTTGTTGATTTCAAGAGGTTATTTTAGGTTGATTACAAGGTACGGTTGCACGTTTTTGAACTTCTGAATATCATATAGTGGTACCTTCTAAAACTATACAGTTGCACCTTTCATTAACTTTGAATCTTTAACCTTTTGATGGGGAGATAATATAGTGGCACGTGCCACCTTATGCACACTTATAGGCCTGTCAATGTGTTTAAGTTATATGCATAACGGTAGCACCATGTGCTTTATGAGTTGTTTTTTTAAAATTATTCTCAAATTCATATTAATGTAGTATAGGTATATGTATAAAGTCAGGTTCAGGGAAAAACGCCAAAAAAACTGAAATAACACCCTGGGAGCCCTTCATCTGAACGGTATGCACAAATGCATACTAGTAATTTGCAGAGCCGGCCCAAGGGGTGGGGGGACTGGGCGAATACCCAAGCTATCAGAAGCCTAACGACATCAACTTACATGAGCTTGTCATATTGTTACTACTAACAAATACATAAGAAAAATATGTAGCAGCAAGGCTCGAACTCAAGACCTCAAGACCTCAAGAATACTACCAGTGGTCGTTACTATTGAGCCAATTCTATTTTTGTTAGTTTTATTTCCACATTTTACTTTTATTATTTCCCATCCTAAAGTTTTTTTTTCCGTAATGCCAATATATATTTATCTGAAATAAAATTAATCACATTCACTAATTAATATTTTATATGGATTTTTATATTTATAAAAACACCGATAATATTTGAAATGTTGTTATTTTTCTTCTATGAATGATTTTGTCAAACATGTTTATATAGGCAATAAAGAGAGTTATCTTTTAACTACACCAAATATCATCTTAGACAACAAATGTTAATTGTCTATGTTGTTTAAGATACGTTAAAGCAATTAAGTCTATTATATGTTGCCTAAGTTTCCTCTTAGGCAAAGTATCGGTCTATGTTGCTTAAGTGTGACCTTAGGCAACATATAAATGATTCTATGTTGCTTGCGTGTATCATAGGCAACACATTAGCATACGTTACCTTAGTTTAATGTTAGCCACTAATATTTTTTTAGTAATCAGACAAAATTACTTAGGCAACATATAATCTATTGTATATGTTGCCTTAGATCTGTCTAAGGCAACATATACTATTGTTTCAGCGTTGCCTAAGGTAGAAAAAATTAATGGTTTAAGTGTGACAAATGACATTGTACGATGGATCTTTCACAACTTACTTAGGCAACATATAATCTATTGTATATGTTTCCTTAGATCTGTCTTGTAGGAAACATATAGTACTGTTTACGTGTTGCCTAAGGTAAAAAAAATGATGGTTTAAATATGACAACTAGCATTGTACGATGAATTTTTCACAATTCACTCAGGCAACATATAATCTATTGCGTATGTTGCCTTAGATCTGTCTTAGGCAACATATACTATTGTTTCTATGTTGCCTAAGGTAAACAATTTGATGTCTTAAATATAACAACTGCATTGTACGATAGATCCATCACAAATTACTTAGTCAACATATAATCTATTGTGTTTTTTTCCTTAGATCTATCTTAGTCCTTTTGGGGCTTCTGCTACTCCATATAGCCTTTTCCTAATTGTTGGGATTCCATACAATTTACCTCCTTCAATGTGCATGGAAATCAAGATCAAAATCCACAGGGACATGTCTTAAAGTGTTTATAAGACCACTGATTGATGAGCTCAAAATTCTTTGGGAGACTGGTTTTAGGACATGGGATCGATATTGGAAATAATACTTATGATGAAGTTGCAGTGATATGGAGCATTAGTGATTTTTCGGGGTTGGGAACGTTAGGTGGTATTCATACGAAAGGGTACAAGGCCTATCCCATATGTTTTGATGACATGAAAACTAAGTTATCTCATGGTAGGATGTCGTATATGAGGGCACATGCATGACTAGATATGAATCATGAATTTCGAATTCAAGGAAGAGATTTTAATGGAAAGAACAAGTTTCGACTAGCTCCACAAACTCGAACTGTGATTCAGGTTTATAGGGAAACTTTCTCGCACCGATACCCTCGTTTAAGTCTGGTTAAAGAGAAGAAATCAAAACAGGTTTGTAAATCAATTACAGTCAAAACTTGTATTTAGTTGTCGTATATGAAAGTTGGTCTGACCTTATTTAAACATTATAAGGGATGAATGAGCCAAAGTTGTGTTGGACTCACAAAAGTATCTTTTGGGAGCTCCCGTATTGGAAAAAATATGGTGTGAGTGTTGAAACCCAGATCCCCAATTACTCTATATTTAGTAGATTTAATTACGAAAGATAACAGAGCAAGCGGAAGAACAATCTACTGTATTCAACAATAAGGTAATCAACAATGATAAACATTTAAACAATTCAATTCAATGAATAAAGACGTTGAAGATCCAATGTATTCGATAAGCTGATGATTACAATACTGAAGAACTATTTGTCTCTCAATATAGGAATTCTCACCTATTTTCTCTCCTCAAAAAACTCTTTTACAATACAAGAAATGAATTCTATTTATACTATAGTGAGAGAGAAAGTCAATATAACAGCTAATGAGGAAGAGACACGTCATGGAATATTGTAACAAATTCTGTTGAGCATAAGTCGCATGACTGTCCACGTCAGCAAGCACGTGTGCTGGAAATAACCGCTGATTCACAGAGGTCCACAGAGGTTGTCCAAGCCTCTGGGAGCATCTGTGTTCTAAACACTTAGAGAAATCCGCAGCTCTGGCATCTTCTGGATAAGCTTCTGTGAAAACACTTAAGATTTCTGATTACATACTTTTACATAAAGAAATATTCTAACAATCTCCCCCTAAGTATGAATCAGAACACAAAAGAAATTACAATATAATTACAGAAATGAAATCAAAAAGGAACATCTGGATGAAGCTTTATAATCTTTTGAAAAGTATCCATTAGCTTCCTCATCTTCTGTAAGCTTTCGAGTTTGAGACAGATTTTCCTTGCCAGAACTCTTTCACCTTGTTCAACTGTTTGTTCATCTTTTAACAAAGACGCATAACCCCTGATGAGCTCAACAACTTCTGCAGAATATTTATGGGCTTCACTAACTCTGAAGAGGCACTTCTGTGTATGTCTCCTGAACACGACCCCCTCTTCTGGTGTAGTTAGAATTTTTCCAACAGGAAATATATCTACCTCTTCTCTATGAGTATTTGGTGCAGAAATAGCTAAGTTATGAATATCCATATCCAGACCTACTTGAAAGTTTGTTTGTGCTCTGTGCCTTAGAAAATTTTCAATGCACCTGATGATCCTGTTGAAAGCTACTTTATCGTGTGAATGCTTTCTTTCATTCATGTTCAGCTTCATTTTTCTACCCAGAGGTATTAAATCACTGGGATTTATTGACAGTAGGTCGTTGTCACAGAAGTACTGACTCTGATTATCTTCTCTCAATACTTCATAGATTGTGTACATGATTTATGTCCCTAGAAATTGTACATGCTTTGCTCCAGATATCTTCTTTATTGGGGACTTTGAATAGGCTTCTTCTTTAAACAAGCGATGAGCCATGAACTTATCCTTCACTTCATCTTTAACTCTATAGTCATTTGCAAAGTTTGGCAGCATTAAGAACACCTTAATATCGACGAGTGCATATCGATGAGCCTGTTCCACCTCAATCATTGTCTTCCTCTTGAAACTTCTTACTTTATCTATTTTCGCAGCCAAATTCTCTTTTCTTTGCTCAGAGGTGCACTCTGTAGGAGCCTTGTCTTTAGGTTCTGTTCTAGTGGGAATGGGTGTTGATTTTGGCTCTGGAGTTGATTCTGGTTCTGGGTAGGAATGGGAGTTGAAGTGGTTGGTATTTTGAGAGTGGGAGTTGGATTTGGAGTGGAAGTGGGAGTGGGAGTTGTTTTTGTTGTTGAGGGCTTCTGTGGCTTCTGTGAAGATTACATCTGTGTATTACTCATCAGGTTAAGTAAAAACTTTGCCATCTCTGGGTCCTTGGGCAAGGGTCCTTTGAATTGGGCAAGTGGTGTAGGATTCAGAGAGACTTTTTTCGCAGATTCCTTCCCTTTTTCTTGCATAGGGGGCTCAGAGACTGGAGCTTGTGGGGCAGAGGTGGATGTAGGGACTTCTGGCTTTTGTTTCTTTGAATTCTCCCCCTTCTGAGAATCAGGATCCTGATCCTCAGACCTCCTTCGCTTAAGCTCGGCCCGTTTGCAAGCTCTTTCCTCTTTACTCTTATTTCTCTGGGCTTGAACAGTTGAGATTTGTTCGACAACGTTGGTAAGTTTGGACACAGAGGTATCAAGATCTGGTACCTTCTGGGAAAATGTATTATTTGTCTTGTTGGTCTTAGCAGCGAACTTTGCACTTACGAACGTTAGTTTTCCAATTAACGAACGTTGTAAGGCAGTAACGTCTGACTGTCGAACCAGAGCTTGAGATTGTGATTCTGGGAGGAGGGATTGGCAGAGCTTCTGTATATCCTCCTGCAAAGACGTAAAGTCAGATGCAGAGATGGTTACCTCTGGAGTAGGAATCTCTGTAGGAATGTTGCTTAGAGCCTCTGTATTGGATTGAAGAGTTCGTGCTATCTTCTGCAGCTCCGCCTCTGTTTTCTTTGAGCTTTCCTCTGTGTTCTCTGTGATGAATCTCTTGATTTCAACCAGAGCTTTAGCTTGATCATCACTCTAAGTTTGGACCAAATTTCTGAGTTTCGTGGTCATTGTGACTTGCTCCGTTAAAGTAGCCTGTAGAGATGAGATTAAGGAGCTTTGGGCTTTAAGCTCTGTGTTAACCTTCTGTTCATGAGTAACAAAGGATTGTTTTAGATCCGCCACAGATCCCTTGACATTATCAACAAATGCTTGGAACGCAGGATTTTGTGACATAGTCTTGGGTGGTAACCGGTGCATCTCCAACACATGGAGCCCCGTTTCCCTCGCGTCCAGAGGGGCCTTCATTCACGCCTGTGTTGACGTTTAGCGTGGAAGGAATTCCACCCTGTCCTCGAGAGCCCTGGTTAGAGGAACTCTCTTCGGGTGTTCTGACTACTTCGGCTTCTTCCTCATCATCAGAGGATGAGGAGTCGAAAGTAGTGTGCTTACCTTGAGCAATGGCGAAAACGCCGGTAAGTGGTGCATCCTCTGGCTGTAACCCCTCTGATGGGATTTCATGAGCCTCTATACTACCAGAGGGTATGGACGTAGCCTCTAGGATCCCTATATCTATGTTGGCCACGAAGGCTTCAACATGTGTAGTTCTGGACGAGATCTGGGGCAATGGATCTCTTATTACTTCATCATCATCCTTTTGAGAGGATGAAGATGGAAGGGATTCCCCGGAAGTGCTTGAGACAGCGTTTATAAGACCCTCTACTCGGTTAGGTTCTAGGCGGTTTGGACTGGGTTGTCCTTTTTCAATGAATGTAGATGTGCTGGCATCTACTTCAGCAGTTGTGGTTACCTTGGTTGGACTCGGAGAGGTTCTCACAAATGTGTCTCTTTGGACATCTTTTGTGGCTGCTCTTAAAAGAGCATCCGGATGGGTAGAATCTCTCTGGTTGTCACTCGAATTCTTTTCAAGCTCATCCTCACCAGACCCCTCACTTCCTACTTCTGGCTCTAAATGCTCAGGGGTAGGTATTCTCGGTTCTGAGTATAATAGTGAGCTTCTATAAGAGATTAGATTGGGGAGGGTAGAAGGAATAAGGTCTAGCATGTACCTTGATAGTTCGCGATGATGTGGGTAACCAGCAGGATCCACAGTTGGTTTGTGGGTATTCATAGTGTGAATTTTGCACAGAGGAGGGACGATTGGTGCTTGGAGCTTTAGAACTGCAGCATGTGCAAAAATTGATAGAAATCTTGGATAGCATAGGTGAGTGAGATCATTTCCTGCTTCTTGGGCTTGTACCTTCTTTAACACTGCGGCTCTGAACTCATTGTAGAGGAGAGAAACGTAGTCGATATTGAGGTTAAAGTACAACCCGTACATGATTGTGAGAATGTTCCTATTTGCTTGGTCCATAGAGGTGGTTATGCAAGTGAGGCTTCGGTTCAGGATGGACACAAGCACATTCCACATTGGGGGAATATGTTTCCTCTTGAATGTTGACAGGGCTGAAATGGGTTTATTGTAACCCAAAAATGAGATAAACACTAGGAGAGCGTCCGTTGAGGGAAGAGCAGTTAGGTTAGGGTTTGGAACAACTTCGCCGTTTATTTTAATCTCTGGAGGAGGAAGGCTAAAAAATTGAGCGAACTTGCGCTTGGTAAAAGGTATTGCCACGGCGTCATCCGCATTAATGGGGTGGCCAAAACTTCCAATCATTTCCTGGGTTTCGTCGTTGATGCACAGGGTATGCCATATTTCTTGAATGTATAACTCGGGGATATTTGGGTCTGCTAGAGTTAGGGCTTTGTTGATGGGATGATGTTGCAGGAACTCGATCATAACCCTGTACGCGGCTGGATAAGTAACAGGATCCAATAGAACTTGGGCATTGTTTGGTTTGATTGGAAGACGAGTGAAAACGAAATTTTCGGCGGTGGATTCGACAATCTGATGATCATTGTCGTTGGCTTCTTGGTTTGCACTAAGAATTTGATCGGCCATTTGATGAGTTTTGGATTGTGGAAAGAAGTTGCAGGTTTGAGTTTGCCAGGAGAGTTTGAGAAGATGATGAGAGTAAAAGGTTTGGCGGTTTGAAAATTTGGGGTTTTATGGAAGGTTTTGAATGCGAAAGGTTTATGTTCGATCAAATAAACGACATAATTAGCTGACGTCATTGGGATTAGGCGTGGGATGTGACGTGTGACTGGATAAATGACGCATGGAAGGTAGGTTTCTCAAAGGTTTTCTCGATTGGGTTTAAAAAGAATTAAAAACGATCAATTGAAATATTAAAATAAATCAATTAAAAGTTTTAATTAAAATCGATCATTTAGTCAGGATAAAAGATGTGTAAGTGACTAAATGATGGTTTTGTATTTAAAAAATAATTTTTAAAGAACAAATTTAACTGATTCAAGATATTATGATGAACCTTGAAGGCAAGAGTTAATTCATAAATTCTTGAGTCAAGAAAATTTCTAAGTTAAAAAGAACTTAAGAAATAGCTCTCTATCACAGAGTTTGAAAAGTATTTGAGCTCTGGATATTTGGAGACTTTGAATCTCATAGATTAGAGCTCCCCCTTGAATGATGGTTTATTCTGTTGCTCCCCCTTGAGTTCTGCAATGATAAGCTCCCCCTAGAACTATGCTTGGATCAAAAAGTAAGAATATCGAGCATTCTATCAGCACAGAGGCACATAGAGGCTTCTGTGGGGTTCTGGATGGTGCAATCAGAGCCTATCAGAGACCTCTGGGTGATTCTGGGTTATTGAAAATAAAGACAAGGATAGAAAAGTAAAGACGTGAAACATATAACCATGCAAATCCTGAAGATTTAAAGTAGTTATATATTTAACATGCCCAACTTACTGATTAGAAAATTAAATCTCTTCTCATCCAGAGCTTTTGTAAACAGATCAGCAAGTTGGTAATCAGTGGAGACAAAATACATTTCAATGGTCCCTTTCTCCACATGGTCCTTTATAAAGTGATACCTGACATCTATGTGCTTGGTTTTTGAGTGCATCACTGAGTTTTCAGTTATTGCTATGGCACTTTCTGAGTCACAGAGGATGGGAATCTTATCATATATCAAGCCATAGTCTCTAAGTTGGGTTTTCATCCAGATCACCTGTGAGCAACAACTTGCAGCGGCTACATACTCTGCTTCTGCTGTAGAGGTTGAAACACAGTTCTGCTTTCTGGAAGTCCAACTTATTAGACGATTTCCCAGAAGTTGACAGCTACCAGAGGTGCTTTTTCTATCTAACTTACATCCTGCATGATCTGAGTCAGTGTATGCAATAAGATCAAATGACGAAGTCTTTGGATACCAGAGACCCAAAGAGGGTGATCCTTTGAGGTATCTGAAGATTCTTTTTACTGCAGCCAAGTGAGATTCTTTTGGATTGGCCTGAAACCTAGCACAGAGACAAGTGGCAAACATAATATCTGGTCTACTAGCTGTCAAGTACAAAAGTGAACCAATCATTCCTCTATAACTCTTAACATCTACTGGTTTCCCAGAGAGATCAGAATCTAGTTTGGTGCTGGGAGAGATTGGTGTTTTAATGGAAGTGACATTTTGGAATTTAAACTTTTTGAGCATATCAGAAACATATTTGGCTTGATTTATGAAAATTCCAGATGGGCTCTGTTTTACTTGAAGTCCTAGAAAATAGTTTAACTCCCCCATCATGCTCATTTCAAATTCACTTTCCATTAGTTTTGAAAACAACTTTACTTCTGATTGATTAGTGGAACCAAATATGATATCATCCACATAGATTTGTACAACAGTTATCGTACCTTTGCCTCTTTGGATGAACAGGGTGGTGTCAACTTTACCTTTTTCATAGTTGTGTGTGATCAGAAATTTTGACAGACGTTCATACCATGCTCTGGGGGCTTGTTTCAGACCATACAGAGCCTTGTCCAGAAGGTAAACGTAGTCTGGATGTCGTGCATTTTCAAAGCCTGGAGGTTGTTGCACATACACCTCTTCTTTGAGATTTCCATTAAGAAAGACACACTTTACATCCATTTGATATACTTTGAAATCCCTGTATGTTGAGAATGCCAAAAATAACCTAATTGCTTCCAATCTTGCAACTGGAGCAAATGTCTCATCATAATCAATTCCTTCTTCTTGGCAGTATCCTTTTGCCACCAATCTTGCCTTGTTTCTAATCACTATCCCGTCTTCATCTCTTTTGTTTCTGAAAACCCACTTTGTGCCAATTGCTGTCACATTCTCTGGTAATTACACGAGTTTCCAAACTTTATTTTTCTCAAACTGGAGCAACTCCTCTTGCATTGCATCAATCCAGCTTGGATCTCCTAATGCTTCATCAACCTTCTTGGGTTCTATCATGCTTAGAAAGTTTACATAAAAAGATTCATTTGCCGTTGCAGATCTTGTTTTTACTCCTCCAGAAGAATCACCAATGATTTGTGATGGAGGATGATCACTTGTCCACTTCGTCATTCTTGTCTGTGGAATTTGAGTGGCTTGAATCTCAGTTTCTGGTTGAGCTTCCTCTGGAATTGAACTTGGGGTTGATGGTTCTGTGTAAGGTTCAACTTCTGGAATCTGTTCGGGTTCATCTATTTGCACAGAATCGTGGATTGGTTCCTCTTGAAGATCAGAGGTTGGTGCAGATGATACTTCTTTTGTGTCTTGAGATTCAGGAGTGGCCGGACCAGAATTAATTACCCCAGAGGTTTGAAGAACTTCTGGAATATTCAATGTTGTTCTTCTGGTAAGAGATTCAGATGGGATTTCTTCTCCGAGGAAATCATTGAATATTGTATTGATCTCTGTTTCTCTGCTACCTGAAAGATAGTCAGAGGTAACATTGTTAAGATTGAGTTCTGAGTTGGAGAAATCAGAAGTCAGTTGATCATCAAAATCAACATTTATGCTTTCCATGACCATTTTTGTTCTTAAGTTGAAAACTCTGAAAGCTCTTAATTTAAAGAATATCCTAAAAATTTAGCTTAATCAGATTTCTTATCAAACTTGCCAAGTTTATCACGATCATTTAGAAGAAAGCATTTACATCCAAAAACATGCAAAAAATCTATTGTTGGTTTTCTGTTGTTAATCAACTCATATGATGTTTTCATATGCCTCTTTACTATGATAGATCTGTTTTGGGTGAAACATACTGTAGCTACTGCTTCTGCCCAGAAGTGAGTGGGCATTTCGATCTTTGCCGCGCATTGTTCGTCGCCTCCACCAAGGTGCGATTTCTTCTCTCTACAACTCCATTTTGTTGAGGAGTTCTAACTGCAGAGAAGTTTTGGGAGATTCCTTGGTGAATCATGAACTTTTCCAGTTTAGCATTTTTGAATTCTGTGCCATTGTCACTTCCGAGGTTCTGAATTTTGCAATCAAGTCTGACTTGAAGTCTTTTCATCATGTTAATTAGGACGGTTGGCACATCAGATTTTAACCGACTGAAAGCGAGCCAAGTATACTTGGAAAATTCATCAATTAGCACAAGGATATACTTTTTTCCAGATAGAGATTGTACAGAAATTGGATCACAAAGATCCACATGGAGTAGTTGTAAGGGTCTTATGCAAGAATGATCACTCTTTGTTTTGTGGGAAGCTCTTTTGATTTTTCCCATTTCACAAGCAGGACAGAGATGATCTTTTTGAAAGCGAATTTTTGGGAGCCCTTCAACTAAACCATGTTTGACAAGAAGTTCAAGGTTCTGAAAATTGAGATGAGACAATTTATGATGCCACAACCAAGCTACTTCACTCTTCTTGTAGATGAGACATAGAGTTTCTTTTCCATCCTTGGAGGTAAAGTTCATCATGTATAAGTTACCTTTCTTGTCTGCTCTCCACAGTTCTTCACCTGCCTTAGATAACAAGTAGCAATGTTTTTCATCAAACAGAACTAACATTTTTGCATCACAGAGTTGACTGACACTTAGTAAATTATGCTTAAGACCAGAGACATGGGCTACTCTTGATAAAGTAACATTACCTTCCTGTAGTGTTCCATAGCCCTTAATTTGACCCTTACCATCATCTCCAAAAGTTACAGCTCCAGCAGTTTTGTCTTTGAATTTGGAGAGTAAGTTTCGGGTTCTAGTCATGTGCCTCGAGCATCAAGAGTCAAGATACCAGATGTGCACACGCTGGGTCTGCACATAGAATCAGAGAGATTTAGGAACCCATTTCATAATGGGTACCTTAATGTTAGCTATTGGATTCATTGCAGAGTTTCTCTGTGGAAACGATGGTTTTCTAAAATGTTCAGATCCTCTGGGTTTTGTTTCAGAGGTTTCTGGTTTTTGAAATCTTTGCTTTTGGTTATTATAGTAACTTTTCTTGGGCTTATCAGAGAAATAGCCATATGATTTAGAGAAGAATTGTTTTAGCTTTAAGAATAAATAAAAGCATTCAGAGTTCTGAGACAAAAAAGAATTCATGGAATTTTCATTTCTGGAATGATAATTACAATAGTTCTTATTTGAATCTATTCTAGTATCGAAAATTTTAAATTCCTTATCTAGTCTAGATTTATTTCTCTGAACTCTTGAATGTATCTCCGTTGGCTTTCTCTGATTATCTTTAACTTGAGCTTTCGAATGATTCACTGAAACATGAGAAGCAGATGAATTAGAATTCCATTTAGCTTTTTGTTCAGTTGAGAACTTTGGCTTCTGAGAAGTTTGACCAGAGATCTTGAAGTTGGAGTTTTGCTTGAAAATAGGTGCTCTTTTTACCTTTTCCTTTTCAAGCTCAAGACTTGTTTTAGCTTGAATACACATCCCAAGGAAATCTGGATGAGTAGGAAACTTTTTTCTTTGTATCCTTGTGGGTACAGAAGAATTTGGTATCCCATTAGAAAGTTTAGATGCTTCTGGGCCCGCAGCTCTGACTTCTGTGAATTCACATCGTTTTGATAAAGAATCATTTTGAATCGTGAATTCTTTTTCAGAAGTATTGATCTCTTGATTTACAAATTTCAGCAAGAGAGCTTCAGAAGATTCAAAGAAATCAGAGTCCTGATCATTGTTTTCCCAGGGATAGAATTCGTGTTTATCCTTGTCTTGACTTTCTGAAAGATTTAGATCAATGAAGGAACAGGGAGTTATCTCTGGAGGTTTTGAAAGGATAGCATCAGTTTTTGAATTTTCATTGAGGAAGCATTCATTCATTGTTTGAAGAATGTCTTGTTCAAAGATTGATGCAAATTCTGACAACATGGTATTTTCTAGAGTTTCAATGATGTGTTTTTCAAACATAGATCTTAAATTCTCTTCTGCATGCCTGGGTATAAATGCATCAGCTTCTGGGTTTAAAGTTATTTGAGAGAAGGATCCAAACATAAAGATATTGTTCTTCTTCTGGACATGCTTTAGATTGACTTGAGCTTTTGGTCCAGAGAAGTATCTTATGTTTTTGAATTTTAACCTTCTGGGACTATGTCCATTCTCATACTTGGAGCGTTTAAAAGCTGAGTTTTGGTATATGATGGGAAAATCAGATTTTTGTTCCTTACCCATGCAAAATACAAAAGTTAATGTGGATCTCTTTTTACACGTGTAGGGATCCAGATCCTCGAAACCAAGGCCTGTTTTCCCTACTTGTATATTGATCTTATCATGCACTTTTTGAGCTTCTAAATAATTTTTATTTGAAGCTTGTTTTTCTCAAGTTCTATGTGCATGACCTCCCTTTCTTTTACCCAATAATTAGAAATAGTGACAGAGTTTAATCTATCACTTTCTTTATCTTTAATTTCTCTGTCCTTTTCCTTCAGAAGTTTTTCAAAATTTGCAATCTCTTCTTTGAACAGAGTCTCCGTGGATTTGTGTTTTTGTAAAATGTTTTCAATATCCACAGAGAGTTCTTGTTTTTCTTTTATTGCTATGTTCATTTCTTTCTGGTAAATATCTCTTGCCCTTTCTGTTTTGGAAAGAGATATTTCAAGCTCTTTTCGAACTCTCTTTTCATCTACAAGCTTCTATTTTAGTTTTTCAAATTCAAAAGTTAAGTTTAAAACTGTGTTTTTAAGTTCAGAGGAAGTAGAAGTGATGCAAACCGGAGTCTCAGAGGGCTGATCTTCTGAGTTTGTCATAGCCATTCCACAGAGGATGTCTTCTTCTCCATTGGATTTGTCAGATATCCAGTTCTTTTGCTCAACAAACTTTGCCCTTTCTGTGCGATTGTATTTGTACTTATTTTTGTAATAAGCCTTATCTTTTACTATTGTGCCCTTGCATTCCTTTGCAAAATGCCCCGGTTTTCCACATCTGTAACACACGTTCTTCTTTCCTTCCTCTTCTTTCTCTCCTTCTACCTTCTCTGCCTTCTGAGCTTCCTGCCTCTGGTTGTTCTCAGTCCTTGGCGCATATGGGGTGTATGTCCTGTTGTTGTTTCTGTTCCCTTGAAATGACTTGCTTCCAAATCTTCTGTTAAACTGTTTGGTTATAAGTGCCAAAGATTCAGCGAAGGCACTTATATCTTCATCTTCTGAGTCAGATGGTTCTGAGTTGACCTCTGAGACAAATGCCTTCTTTCCTTTCTTTGCATTTTCTCTGTTTTTCTTCCCAGAGCCTTTGGCTTCTGACATCAGGGCCAGAGGACCTCCAACAGTTGTTTTCTTCAGTAGAACCTCCTTCTCATGGGCTTGCAAAGTACCATACACATCATGTAGTGACCATTCCTCAAGATCTTGATTGGCTTGAAGAGACATGGTTAGATTTGACCATTCTGGATTGAGCCTTTTTAGAAACAGAACATTGTTTTCTTCATTTGAGCGAGCAATTTCACATCTCTTGCACATGTTAATCAGGGTATTAAACCTATGATAGGTTTGCTCAAGAGTTTCGTCAGGTAGTGCTTGAAATGCGTTATACTCGTTTAGGGCTTGTGCTCGTCTGTTCTTTTTCATCTTTGAGCCTCCTTCGAATTTATTTGCTAGCTGATCCCATAATTCCTTAGCCGTCTCGCAGGAATCAAGGGATATGAAGATGTCATTTGGAAGAGCCATGATCAGTAGCCTTTTTGCTTTGTTAGCAATCTCGATTTTCTCCTTGTCGTCATCGTTCCACTTTCCCCTTTCTTTGGGAACAATTTTTTCAAGAACTTCATCACTTTCAGGGGTTGTTGGGATCCTTGGGAGTTTGACCATGGGTACATAAGGACCGGTTAAGATGGTGTCATATAGATCAGCGTCCATCCCTTCCAAAAAATTCACCATCCGCACTTTCCATTGAGGGTATTCTTCCCTGATCAACGTTGGGGGCTTGGTTAAAGAACCAGCGGAGAACATGGAGGTCATACCTTGATTAGCCATTTTCAGCGGAAAACGTTTTCAAAAAAAAAAATAACCTGGAGAGATTTATGAGATGATTTAGATCTAAGATAACCACTGATTTGAGAATTTTGTACTGAATTTCACAAAATCTCGAAAAACAGGGTAGAGTGAAGAACAGTAATCTAAATCGCGAGAAACAAACAAAATAGAGTAGGGATTCTCCAAAATCGGATGAGATCGACTAATCAAAAGCTTGATTAGAAGGCTCTGATACCAATTGTTGAAACCCAGATCCCCAATTACTCTATATTCAGTAGATTTAATTACGAAAGACAACAGAGTAAGCGGAAGAACAATCTACTGTATTCAACAATAAGGTAATCAACAACGATAAACATTTAAACAATTCAATTCAATGAATAAAGATGTTGAAGATCCAATGTATTCGATAAGCTGATGATTACAATACTGAAGAACTATTTCTCTCTCAATATAGGAATTCTCACCTATTTTCTCTCCTCAAAAAACTCTTTTACAATACAAGAAATGAATTCTATTTATACTATAGTGAGAGAGAAAGTCAATACAACAGCTAATGAGGAAGAGACACGTCATGAAATATTGTAACAAATTCTGTTGAGCATAAGTCGCATGACTGTCCACGTCAGCAAACACGTGTGCTGGAAATAACCGTTGATTCACAGAGGTCCACAGAGGTTGTCCAAGCCTCTGGGAGCATCTGTGTTCTAAACGCTTAGAGAAATCCGCAGCTCTGGCATCTTCTGGATAAGCTTCTGTGAAAACACTTAAGATTCTGATTACATACTTTTACATAAAGAAATATTCTAACAGTGAGACATGCCTTGGATGTCATGCACATTGAGAAGAATGTATGTGACAAAGTTCTTGGTATTGGGATTTGATGGAAAGTCTAAGCACGATCGTAAAGCCCGCAAAACTCTCGAAGATATGAAGATAACAAGCATCTTTGGTCGAAGAAACCTCGAGATACTTCGGGAAAGACAATGTTACCTAAAGCAAATTACATGGTGAGGCCTCAATTTCGCCTCAAGGTACTTGATCAAATTGATGCGATTCAGTATCCTAGTGGTTATATTTGAAGCTTAAAGAACAGGTAAACATTAATGAAAAGAAGTTTTATGGTTGAAGACTCATGACTGCTGCGTGTTGCTTCATCGTATTCTTCCCGTGATCATATGATCGTACATGGTCAATCACGCCATTGATGCAATTTGTGACCTATCTAGATTCTTTCAGAAGTTATGTGCTCGAGAGTTGAAGAAATTGGACGTTGAACAAATGCGAAAATACATTGTTTTGATTTTATGTAAGTTAGAGGCGATATCCCTCCAGCTTTATTCACAATCATGGTACATCTTTTTATCCATCTTTTTGAACAAGTCTTCCAAACCGGTCCTATGCATTGCACTTGGATGTTTCCTATAGAGAGGTATGTGCACATTTGTTAACCTAGAAATGTAGCAAAACACAAACAATATCAAGAAATGCAATATTAGAATACATAATTTTGCACCAAAATCTCTCTGACATATATTTCCTTTTGGTTCCAAACTTACAAAATGAGAGATACAAATCAAAGAAGACTAACAGAAGGTATTTATACCAACTACAAAAAGTTACACTTTTAGCCCTTCTAATTTCAACAATATAAAATCTAACAATCTCCCCCTTTGGTGAAAGTAGCATGTCCCTTGAAGAATTTGACCATCTTCAGATATGAATTCTGACACTACGTGTACTAAACTCATATCTTAGAGAATCTTGGACGTAAACAAAGAAGAATTTCCAATCTTCTAACATTATCTCTATACTTCAGCTTCTCTACAATCTTTGCCACAACATTTTTAATCAATGTTTTATCTCTTTCATCCATTTTCAAACTGCCTTTAGCTTCTATATTCATCTTTTCTTCTGATAAAGCTTGATGGTCTTCAAAGTTTCATCACAAAAGAAGGGATTTCATTGAATCTCATAAACAACTTTTTCTGTTCTAAACCTTCATATATGACACCAAATTCTAGTTGTTCTACCACATACCAAGATGGTAAACTATCAATCCTAGACAATATCTGATCAGGCTTCAACAAATTTAACTTCGGTTGATCACTTTCCAAACCCATTTGAAAATCAAACACGTAAGATTGATAGACATGGTAGTATTTTATGAAGCTCAATAGTTTTTTATATCCATCCAAATAATCTCCAGTTCTGTTCGTCATGTTTCTGAAATCTTGTACCATACTTATTAAATCCTTACTGATAGATGTACAAAATCAAATTTAGTGAACTCCCATCATTTGAAATCTCGGCGATTAATGGCAAAATAAGATGTATGATAATACTTACCTTTCTTCGACAAAATGCTGGAGATATTCATATACTCATGTTCAGCACCCACAAACTTTTTATCCATTCTTAAATGATCAACATCATAAGGATATCTACGTTTAGCTGCATCAGATAGATTCAGAACCCCCAAATTGTGTACTTGATCCAGAGGAACTACATGTCTGGTAAAGAAACGTCTTTCAGAATTTTCCAGAAAAGGAGTATAAATTCTTTGAATTCGCCACTATGATGCTAAATTTTCTACAGTTCTGATAGGTTTAGGAAGATTCTCTGGCAGAAGTCTTTCAGGTACTCGAATTTGAACCTCCTCTTGAACCAAATCAGGAACTGCTACATGATCATTTGATTTTCTAAAAACCCCATCATCTAACCCGATTTCATCAAATTCACCATCTTGAACAAAATCATCACCATCATAATGAAATAATTCCCTTTCTTCCTGCCTGAGCACATTTCTTGAAATACCATTATCATCAGATACTTCTAGAGGAGTACTTAATGAATCAACCATCCTTTCAACCTCAGTTCTTTTGTCTTCAACATCAGGCTTTTCAACCATCAGTTCGACATCATCAAGAACTGGGATCATTGCACCCTCAACATTACCTGGTGCCTCACCTAAACCTGAACTTTCTTGAGCTGTATCAGTTGAACAATTTTCTGTCTGCGGTTGAGTACTCAACTGTTCTTGTACAACTCGACGTCTTTTCTCCCCCTCATGAGGATCTTGATCATCAGGATCCTCATGTCTTCGTTTTAAAAAACCAGCCTGAGCTTTACAAGATTGTTCTAAAACTGTAACACGATCAGATAGTTTGAAAGACCATCAATAACCAAAGTAGTAAGATAAGAAAAACCTTTGTCCATATTGTGCCGGAGCCTGTCCATATCTGAAGATGTGACACTTCAAGCAGAACTGGGAGTGTTCTGAGTAACATGTGTAGACTGAAGTTGGAGCTGATGAAAAAGATCAAGATCATCCTGTCCTGGAGCTGCCTGTGCTAGCAATTTAGAGTAAAGTAAAGACTTCAATTCATCAAGTGATAAATCAGACGAAGATGGTGGTATAGGAGTTGTGATAGGTTCAACACCAATAAACGGGGGAATCGGTGCAGATGAAGGACCAGCAATATTCAGATCATACACAACTCTTGGCCATCTATGAACAAATCCTGGTCGATGCTCTGAAGATTCCACCATTTTAGGTCTTCCAGACATGACTTCCAATCCTTGAACATATAGACGTTCAACCATCTGACGCATAATTTCCATACCATCCCTCAATTCAACTGCAGTTATGGGACGAGGTAAATTCCTGGTCCACGTAGGATACTAGTTGAAACAACAATCGAAGCTGATATGCCTGTGTTCAGTACTGGTGGGACATTAACACTGACAGGACTTCCACCCGATTCTCGTGGGGTACCAACAAATGGTGGCCGCACTATGGATGTTCCGGTTGGGGCACGAAGACTCCCAAAAGTTCTTGTCTGAAGAACAGACAGTGACCTAGGTGGTATATTGTTACCAGGCTCTAGACTCAATGTGAAAGGAATAGAAGTCGACGACTGGGGCAGAGGGCTGTCTATTTTAATATCTGACAACACCGAAGGAGTTGTAGATAGAGGTTGTGCTATATCCCCGTGTGAAAATGAAACAGTAGTTTGTTGAGAAACTACTGAGTGGCTGGGGGGGTGTGCAAATACATTGTTGGGCGAACAATATCTTCTTCAATGCCGGATCGTAACGAATACGTCATAGCAGTAGATGTAGCTGCCCGGATAAAAGTGATTTGGGGAAGGTCAGATATTTCTGTTGTTGACCTTGTCTCATGCTCACCATATTCTTTTGAGTCCCTTGCACTCATGCTCACATTTGTTTTTGTTTCAACTAAAACTCCTTCATCCATTCTTATAGCACCAGAAGTTGCAATATTAGTCAGAATATTTGAAGTAATGACATATGGTTTTGATAGATCCCAAAGATCAAGATATAAAAAGAATATAGAAATATAGAACAAGATTGGAGCAACGTAGTCGGATGTGTTATTGATATGAACAGTCTTACAAACAACATGTGTCTTGAAAGTACAATTTTTTAAACAAACTAACTAACCTTCTATTTATATACATGTAAAGATGGTTACAAGTCAGACCAATAGTATCTATACATGTGGAGGACAATAGTTCAGAACTACTTATGAACTTCTGAACTATCTTTAGAACAGTCTTCAGAAGATCTTCAGAACCACTTCAGAACTTCTTCAGAATCTTCAGAACTTCTAAAGTTGTCACTTCAGAAGTTATGCCTTAGGCTTTGCTTTATGGCTGTATTCTGAGAATCCTTACTTCTGACTTCTGACTTTGTTCTTTTAAACTTTACTTCAACATTTATCTATACAGAATCTGTTCAGACGATCTGAACTGTTTAGGCTTCAGAACCCAGTTTCTTTTTAAGGTATTTAAGTATATTCAACAATCTCCCCTTTAGCTTCAAAAGTTCAAAATATAACGCCAGTGATTTAGAATCTGAAGAACTTCTCCTAAAATAAGTTTTTTGTATTCTAACAACTTTTCAATTATTTTGTTCATGTCCTTTGCAAGCTTCTTGTATTGAGACCATTCTTCATCACTAAACTTCTTTGGTCTATGCTTCTGTCTTTTTACAAGTCTTTCACTAACAGCAAGAAGAGTTCCATTGCAGCACTTATGAATTTCTTCATATCTAACAAACATCTTCTGTGAATCAACTTTGCATACAAAACCTGGAGGATTCACATCTAAAGTTCCTTTCTTAAAACTTTTAATACCTTGTAATTAAAAAATTGGCCTTCTCAAATTAACTTTATCCTTTCCACAATTACATAGGCTACTTGAAAGTCTGTCTTTGTTGCTGTTGATGCCAAAAATTAACTTAGCAAAAGTCAATTTAAGGTGTTTGTGGACCTGATCGATCAAAGGAAGATTCTCATGACAAATGTAAATAAAACGAAGAAAAGTAAACGAAGACAAGAGCTTTAGTGACGCGGAAAAACCCATAGACGGGGGAAAAACCGCGGACGATAGGATAGTATCGTCGATGCACTATAGAAAAGTGACGCCAATCAGGGGCGTGTCCTTTAGAGCTGTGGTCGTACGATTACAAGTGAAAAACGTATGTAAAAACTAAACTAGCATATGAAATCTAGAAAGCTATTGCGTGTTCTTTTATTCGAGAGCGTAGATGTGATTTGTCCCGGATTTGATAGCTTGAGTGTTGCTCGTAACGGTTGATCGACATTGATTTCCTTCATAAATGCACTTGATGAAGCCGGTTGTAACAGTCACGACCTTGTAAATGGGTAACGACTGATTAATGATGATATTGGCCTTTTATCGGTTTGATTTAAGTGATTACGGGTCTGTCGTACGTCGGAAGTTTTGCCAGGTGAGTTTCGATCGATTGTTGCCTCATGGTGCCTCGGCCAATATTTAGGGGTTGTGAAATATCTTCGGTCACACGTTTCGTCTTGGTGTCGAGAGTTACGTTCGACCGTCGCTTTCTTAAGCCTTGGCCGACATCCGGGAGTCATGGAAAGTCATTGGTCGAGCGTTTTAGTCAATGGTCGAGGGTTTGAGATTTTTGCGCAAACAGTTTACCCCCAAATTCAAATTTTAAGCGGTAGCTTCATTTTTGAATTTTTTCGAGATACGTGTCGCTGGTTCGCTGGGTGCATTCGAGGAAAATGGAATCGTTTGGTTTCGGGTGGGAATAGTTAGTATCTAACTGATTCAATTAGTCTAAGCCGACGAGGCGAAGATATCCGTTTGGAAGATGATGGGTTTCGATGACGTCATGCGTACGTACGAGCACGCGTGGGCAGCTGTCATGGACAAGTGTCGCCCATCTGGCGATGGAATGTAGAGAGGCGTAGACAGGTGTCGCCACAGGGAGATGGGAGGGCGGTTCTGCGCAGATAAAAAGGAAATGATTTCTTTCCTTTTCGTCTTCCCTGGTTTCCTTTCGAGTGTTCTGAACAAGAACTTTCTTCTGCAATTTTTCTTTCCCGAAGTCATGTCGAACCCTTTGAGTACGATCCAGTCAGCGGGCGACCTTTGGGCTTTTCTTGGCTCGACTCAACTGGATAATGTCAATGTGGAGTGTCCTGGTGGCTTAACTACGGATGAATGTCTGGCGGAGGCGTTTGTTCTCTATGAGTACCCATTCACGATTGCCCTGAAATGGCCATTTCCTCGCTTGGTTCAAGATTTCCGAGTTGCTTCGGCATTCATACGGGGCAGATGATGCCTCAGTTCTGGAGGGTTGTTATGATGATCGACCGATTGTCATGCGACTGGGATCCTCCCTTCACTGTCCACGAGCTTTTGACGGCTTATGTGGTGAAGGCGTATGCCCAGTTCCGGTACAGTCCTTACGTTCGGGGTGGCAGGGATCATGCGTTGATCTATGGGACAAGGGTAAATGGCCGAGGCTGGAGAGAGTGATATGTGTTTTGCTACATGCGAACCCCTACTGAGGGTGAGCAATGGGTGGTCCATGGCTGGCCCAAACAAGGTAAGAATCCAAATTGACGTTTTTGATTTTGGAAGGATTCCTGATGTCTGGTTGTTTATTATGTAGCGGTGAAGTGCGAAATTCCTCCTTCTCTTGATTCAACAACGATAATCGAGCGTTTCCGGAGAATCCCCTATCGTGCGTTCCTCGTTCAAACATTAGAGGACGAGGAAGATGATGATACTAGGGGCGAGGAAGGCGAAGACGTTGTCTTTGTTGGAACTTCTGAGTCCGCCCCTTCCGTCCGGAGGGGTTTGATTAGAAGAGGGTCGCTGGGGCCCGTCCTGGGGGAATCGTCTCCTGGAGCCGAGGGCTCTAATAGGGCGAAGAAGTCGAGCGTAGTCATGCCTTCGCATGTATCTGCTCTTCCTCCTTCGTCGCAAGACAGTGAAAAAAAGCCAATGGCCAGAACTTTTGTTGTTAACCCGTTCCAGGTAAGTTTCAACATCTCGTTCTGCTTTATGGGGTCATGACTCACATTTGTTTCTTGCGACGTGAGTCGTGAGTTCGAGCGGTCGTGCATTCTTGCGAGAGCACGAATCTGCTTTACAGGCGAAGGAGGAGGAAGCGTCGGCCAGAGCCGGCGAAGGAGGAGGAAGCGTCTGCTTTACAGGCGAAGGAGGAGATGAGCTTACGCGTGAACGGGGCTTCAGTTCTGCCCTCAAGGAACGTCAGGCGGAGGCTCTAGAAAGGATAACGGTGCTGGAGGTTAAGCTGAAGGTGGTCAGGGAGGCCTTATATGAGAAGATCGATGAGGTCAATGACTTGAAAACCCGGTTACGTCGAGTCCAAGGAGGGGCTGCTGGACCGTCCTTTCATTCGGTGCCACCCGGTTTCCCGCCGCTTTAGTTTTTAGGGCCCTTCTTTTTTAGGGTGGCCAATTTTGGCCGTGCCCGTTTTTGTATGTTTCCTTTGATCAATGAGACTTTTGTTGTTTCTTTGCTGGATGTAAGAGTAGTTTATTCGATAGTGATAATTTGAAAGGAACTTTATCGTTTTAACAGAGTAATTTCTAGCGATCGAGCCTATAATTCTCTTGATCGTAAAAACATAGTTGAAAGGAATTTTAACATTTAGACGAGTGATTTCTGGCGATCAAGCCTACATTAATCATAATCGCAAAAAGTTGAAGGGAATTTTAACATTTAGACGAGCGATTTCTGGCGATCGATCCCACATTAATCATAATCGAAGGGAATTTTAATATTTAAACGAGTGATTTATAGCGATCGAGCCCACATTAATCATAATCGTAAAAACGTAATTGAAGGGAATTTTAACATTTAGACGAGTGATTTCTGGCGATCGAGCCCACATTAATCATCTATACTACTTAAGAAATAAAATTCCTTCAAAGTCTTAAAGTACTACCCCCTTAAGCATTATGTACTACCTCTTTTTAAGCACCAGTCTTAAAGTCTTAAAAGTATTTAAAAAACTTTTTCTTTCCCAATGCCGCATCAGTCCTTAACCGGATCTAGGGTTTCTTCTCCATCCTCCAAGATGACTCTCTATCTCCTTCTGAATCTTCCAGATGACTCTCACAATCTCCAAGATGACTCTTTCAATTTTCAAGATCCGGTTGTATATGTATCTTCATCTCAAATATTCCCTCTCTATCAACCGATTTTCACTCTCACACTCTCCCTGTTCAATCTTTCTGTTCGACGGAAACCACCGGTCACCGGCTCTCTCGACCACCGGCCACCGGCTCTCTCGACAAAGGTACTATGCTTCTCTCTTTCTTTCTTTTTCATTCTATTTTGTTAACATTTATATGCTTCTAATTTGTATGTATGCTTCTGTTTTTTTTTGCTTCTACTGATTGAATTTTGCTTCTACTCTCCCTCTTCTACTGTGTGTATGTTTTATAATGAGTTTTTGATTATTGACCTGTGAGTCACTTTGTTAAATTTGGTTTGACAGAAGCAATTAATTTGAACTTCCAAATATGGTTTTTGTTTTGTTAAATTTGGTTTGACGGAAGCAATTAATTTGAACTTCCAAATATGGTTTTGGTTTAGTGGGTGATGCCAAGATTGTCGGATTCAAGGGCTGCAGGCTTGAATATTTGCAGTTGGTGGTTGGTTGTGCTCATGATCTTAGTTTTATGTTTTGATTTTGACAGCACTTTTGATTTTTGACAACCATTTTCATATAGTTTTTCATTGTTATGCTTTTTGTGGCGCTTTAACTTCTAACCGCTATGATACCGAGTTTTAAGAATTAATTTTTGCCAACCTTTTCTTATCAATCAACCATATTAAACTTAAATTTATGTGTCAGCCAATTTGGTTCAAGTCTTGCATTGGAATTGAAACAGTGTAATCAAGAAACCTTTTTATTTTTATTTTTAACATTCTTTTTTAAGCACAAAAGATGCTTCATTAAAACAGTGTAATCAAGAAACCTTTCTATGTTTTTCAATCTTTCACAAAATTAATAAGCACAATGCTGTTTGTCGCAACTTTTGAGCTTAATGGTGGTTTTAAGTTGCCTCAAACAGCCCATTAAGCTCAATAAGCTGCCTCAAACAGTCACAAATGCCCATTAAACTCAATAAGCTGCCTCAAACAGTCCCAAATGCCCATTAAGCTCAATAAGTTGCCTCAAACAGTCCCAGACGCCCATTAAGCTCAATAAGCTGCCTCAAACAGTCCCAGACGCCCATTAAGCTCAATAATGCTTTTATAAGTGTTGGGAGTATGTTTTTCAATCTTTCACAAAATTAAAAGTGCTTATTAGTTCTTATTAGTGCTTAAGGACTGTTTAATGGTTTTTGTGCATTTTTGTTCTTTTTTTGTGGATTTTTTGGACTTTTTAATAAGCTCAATAAGCTGCCTCAAACAGTCCCAGACGCCCATTAAGCTCAATAAGCTGCCTCAAACAGTCCCAAATGCCCATTAAGTTCTTATCTACCCTTTGCTTCTTACGTAGAGATTTTTTATCCTTCCTTTTTAGTTCTTTGTTGTTACTCCCTCATACTCCATTTATATCTCCTTTTTAGTTCTCTGTTGTCAGCTTATACTTTTTAGTTCTTTGTTGTTACTCCCTCAATATTATGTGTTCCATGAGAATATAACATCTCAACTCTCTTGTGACAGCAGGGAATATACACCAAGGGTGATTAACGGACTTGAATTTGTCAAGGTAATGACTGTAGCATTTCTTTAATACCCATAAAGGTGGCTTTTATTGTTTTGATGTTTAGTACGCATTGATCTAAATTAATTTCGTCAAAACATCTCTTCACGTTTTATGGGTTTTAGTTTGATACCCATTAGGATGCCTTTTTCGTTTTTGGACATTTAAGAAGATCATTTGGAGTTTAGTTGTTTTTCTCGCTTTCGTTTAGTTGTTTGTTCATTTCCTGTCGTTGTGATGTATGCTGGAAAAAGATTCTTGGTTTTCTCCTTTGATCATATTGCTTTACATATGTTGGAAAAACAATTCTACCAACCTTATTTGTAGTGTTATTGTTTTATATGACTTCTTAAGGTAACATAGTTTTTATCCATGCTTTCCTGTTTTGTTGAATTCTTTGTTTTCTCCTTTGTGCAAATTGCATTATGTGATAGTGTATATACATACACATTATGAAATTTCCAAAATATCCAAATGGAGGCATGTACCATCTCCATTTTAACTGTGTCAATCTTAATGCACATTAGACCTTTGGTCATCATCTCAAAACTGGTTGTCATTAATTAATGGTGTACTTGAGTATGTGCAACGAACTTCATGATTCACGTAATACTTTCAATTTCTCATATTGGTATCGTTTGGCATTAGAGAGTGAACACCACCAACTTATTTACTTTGGCAAGAGGATATAAAACCAGAGCTCGATACCCTTTGTTGTTAAAGAAGTAAACGCCAACTTATTTACTTCATTTGTTTCATTGTTAAGATGTCTAGGATACCACATCTTTAACATTTCTTTTGTCACATCTGAATCTTTACTTTTGACTTTTAGTGTTAGCCTCCCTTGATTAACATCTAGAAATCTATAATCTTTTTTTTTTGCTATTCGTTTTCCTGTCTTTTGTTGTTTTTTTGTTGTTGCTTTTATCTTTGTAGTTTCCAAATTTTGATGGTTGATACATTTTCTATTTAGTGGTTTTCAAAATCTCTTTCTCATTTGAACCTGCCCACATTTTCATGAATAGATGGTGCTCAAGTTTTTATAATATTTATGGTTCTCATTTAAACCCTCCCCATGGACGATGTCTGCTATTCTTGTGCAAGTCTCTGCGTTTATACACATGATGCTTAATTGTTTATAAATGCAAAGGAAGGACTTAGGAATGATCTTCTAACATAATCATTTAGATCAAGGGTTATGTTGAATTTTTGAATCTTGTGCAGGTAGCAAAAGTTTTAAAGCCCTACAAAGATCAAGTTGATGTCAGACCCATGGACTTCTGAATAGGGATTAGTAACAGCTGATCTCAAGCTAAAGATGGAAGAAATGAAGGCCAAGGTTAAGGATGATCTGCAAAAACTATGAGACTGGTTTGCCCTTGTGAAAATATTAAGTAAAGTAAATCTTGCCGAATAAGGAATGAATAACATCAAGATGTGATTAAAGTGGAGTTAGATTTGGTTATGTTTTAATCTCCTTTGTATTTGTAACTATAAATTGGCCTAAAGTTATTTATAATTTTTTTGGGGCCCTTGTTCCAAATCTCTTTTTTAACTTGTTCATGCACAGCCTTGGTTCTCACCTAAATTTATCTGTAGAAATTATGAATGCTATATTTCCCTATTAAATTTTTGCACTGAACGATTTTTGGAAATATTTGGATACATATCAATAGTTTTGAAGGCAATGCTTTTTGTTTTGTAGAACATTTATTTGTGACATCCACCATTAAGGGTTGGATTCCAGTGAGAATTAGAGTTAAATGTGAGAAATATAAGAATAGATATCTATTTTTGGATGCATATTAGAATGAGATTCACTATGATGAGATGCACCGAGATATACAAAATGAATTTTCTTCTAAAGCGCAATTCATGGGTGGGTGTGAAATTAAAAATGATCGGATCCGGATCTTTTTTTATGTTTCTCACCTTAACCCTTCTTCCTACACGATCTTATGCCCCACCATTATCTCCTTTTGTCTTAGTGTGTGAGAATTAACAATGTTAAGCTACATATCCTTTGTCTTATTGTGTGAGAATTAAGAATGTTAAGCTAATATGTAGCGTGCTGAAAATGTGTTTGGTAATTATATGTAGAAGAGGTGATTGTGTGTTCATTATCGTATCATCGTTAAAATCTCCTCTAACAAAAACCATCCGAGCTTTAAAATCATTTGCATTTATAGCTCCCGCCGGATTGCGCGGGTACACAACTAGTAATCGTAAAAACGTAATTGAAGGGAATTTTAACATTTAGACGAGTGAGTTCTGTCGATCGAGCCCACATTAATCATAATCGAAGGGAATTTTAACATTTAGACGAGTGATTTCTGGCGATCGAGCCTGTTAGAGGATACAACTCGAGTTGCATTTGAGGGATTTGTGTGTTTTAGGTTTTCCAATCAACCAAATCCTGGAGCCTTGTGCGTTTTATTTGTGTCGCGAACTTTCGGATATGGTGTGCCTGCGGTAGAACTCGCCAGGGGTGGTCGTTGGTTTTGACCAATGATCTGATGACTGGATCTGGTGTTTGTTGGTGTCCAGTGGTTTTTTTGTCCTTAAACGCTTTGGAAGACACGTTTGGGTACGTGGTCTTTTTATTTGGGCGGTTCAGAGTAGGTCGATTTAGAGTACCCGTTTAGACTGGTGTTGCTATGTTCCCTTGTGGTAACTTCGCAATGATGCCTGATCTTCGATTGAGGTCCAGTCTTTGGATTTGGTCATGTCGTGTATCTCTAGTGTGTGCGTGTGTTTTGGCGAACGTCGGGTTCGCGTTTGGCTATTTTGTTTCAATCACGTTGCCACATCGTAGCTTCCTCTATCGAGAGCTGGTCAGGTGGTCGCTATCGTGCGCAGGGGATCTTGGGTTCAATTCCGTCCGCGACCATACGTCGAAGAGTCTTCCGTCATGGGCGATCCTCGTTAGTGGATCGAAAGGGCCCAACGAATGTTGCAGGAGTTATTCAATGGAAAAAATTTCCGTTAAAGCGACAGCCTGATGAGGCTGTTGCGTATGCCGTAGCGGTTATAGAGGCACGTCCATGATAACGTCCATAACCCGCTTTTTCCGAGGCTACCTATTCCAACATGCATGATATGTTTTTCGTGCCAGTGCCACGCATCCATACGAAATAATCGTGGTTTTGCCGAGGGCGTCCAGTCAACCCTAGTCTGCTGGTCGGACTGAACGATACCCCCATATAAATCTAGTGATCTGGGCAGGGTTTTTGGCGACTGTTAGACGTTTACTAAGGTTTCATGGCTCCCTGGGACTAGTCCCGTGACCTATCATCGAGGCAAAAAGGGAAGAGAAGTCGCTAGTAAATTAGTACTCGTCGGAGAATTCCTTCAACCGGGTCCCACGGATGGCGCCAAACTGTTGATGCCAAAAATTAACTTAGCAAAAGTCAACTTAAGGTGCTTGTGGACCTGATCGATCAAAGGAACGATTCTCACGACAAAGGTAAATAAAACGAAGAAAATTAAATGAAGACAAGAGATTTGGTGACACGGAAAAACCCTTAGACGAGGGAAAAAACCACAGACGATAGGATAGTATCGTCGATGCACTATGGAAAAGTGACGCCAATCAGGGGCGTCGTCCTTTAGAGCTGTGGTCGTACGATTACAAATGAAAAACGTATGTAAAAGCTAGACTAGCGTATGAAATCTAGAAAGCTATTGCGTGTTCTTTTATTCGAGAGTGTAGATGTGATTCCTCCTGGATTTGATAGCTTGGATGTTGCTTTTATATTCGTAGCTGCTCGTAACGGTTGATCGACATTGATTTCCTTCATAAATGCTCTTGATGACGCCGGTTGTAACCGTCTAACGGCCCTGTGAATGGGTAACGGCTGATTAATGATGATCTTGGCGTTTTATCGGTTTGATTTAGGCGATTACGGGTCTGTTGTATGTCGGAGGTATTTCCAGGTGAGTTTCATGGTGCCTCGGCCAATATTCACGGGTCGTGAAATATCTTCGGTCGCACGTTTCGACTTGGTGTCGAGAGTTACGTTCGACCGTCGCTTTCTTAAGTCTTGGCCGAATTCCGGGAGTCATGGAAAGTCATTGGTCGAGTGTTTTAGTCAATGGTCGAGGGTTTGAGATTTTTTCCCAAACAGTTACCCAAATAAATTCTCTATATATGCCATCCTACAGAACTAGAAAGACTTTTCTGATTTAGATATCAAATCATGAAATGGATTAAGTTTGTTGTAGACCTTAACCAAGTCTCTTAAGTGCACATTCTGGAAATCAGCTTCAGTAAAAGTACACACCTCTCCATCTGCTGTTTCTACAGTAAATAAATCATACTTGTAACTCATCTTTGTTTTCAAGTTGGCATCAATCACATTGACAATAGGACTTTCTTTTCTAGCTTCAGAAACAGGCAACTTCAACTTATGTACAATACTGCTATACCATTGTTTTCATTCAAATTCTTTGTTTGGCCAACAATCAATATAATTGAATATTTGCTCATGTTCCATGAACATTTCAGGATGAAAATATTCAAGAAACAGAGTGTAAGCATGCTCTTCAATCCTTTGCAATTAAAGTTGTTCAGCCATAGAAATTTGTTTAGTGTGCCCTTGTTCCTCTATTACTTCTGCTTGTTTTTCAACAACTTTTTCTTTCCCTTTTTCAGAACTTTCTCCCATATGTTCAGAAGCTACAACTTTTTAGCTCTAAACAATCCGAGTTTCTTCCAAAACTTCAAAATTGAACATTCTGTTCTTTGGCATGGATGTAGAAGTCATAACAATTACTTAACAAGTAATCTGCATCCCTAATTGTGTTTATCTTTGTATAACCAACAGGTATACTTCTTCTAATAAGCTCTCTGAAATTGATCCTTTCTTTGATCAAATATACAATTTCATCTTTAACTTCTGAAGATCCTGGAATCCAGCTCACATAATCACACAACCGGTTTGAGTAGAAGTGGAATACTTTGGAATGTCAAAAATTATGAATGTGCGACCACTTGTTCCAACAAAATAATATTGAAAACCATGTTCTGGTCTCGTAAATACTTTAGAAATTCCAGCAATATCAACTAGAACTGGTTCCAAGAGATTTACTTTCTTCAATCCACTTTCCGGAGCAAGTTGAAAATCATGTTTCACAAGGTTTCTGAGATAGATAACAAGTGTTCTTCTAACTTCCTGAATAAGCTCTGTATCTTCTATTTTAACACAAAAACTCAATAAAGAGAGTTTATCTTGAAGCCTCAAATTGTAGATCTCAAACTGGGTAAACTCAACTAGAGTACCATCTCTTCTTTGTACTCCAAGTCGTATAACATTCATGTCATCTTCAATCAGTCTTCTAATACTTTTGAATTGCTTTATAGGTGAAGAATCATGCATATCTTGAACACCATGTTTCTGATAAAAGGTTCCGACTTCAGAAGCATACTCCTCTGACCATTGATTATTTATGAAACTCTCTAGAGTAACACTCTTTAGACTTTTCTTGTATAAGTAAATATAGGTATCTTCAGGAAAAACAATCACTTCATATGTTAGCTGATCAAAGATAGCTTCCTTCATAAACACTTGATCAACAATTGGTTCTTTAAGCTTTGGCAATGAAATTCTTGGAATGTTAATACACTCTTTATATTTAACTTCAAATACACCTACAAAGCTCATCAACACTTCATCTATAAAATCAACTTCACTCATATGGATTAGATCAACTATAATATAAGCATATTTATTTGGTTGATTGTAGAAATTTCTGAAAACAGATAATCTTTTATCCAAGAATCTATCCTTCAGATTCCTGGAGAGTTTAGAAATACAAATTTCTGCCTCATTTGTGTTATAAACCAATTAAGTACATTCAAAAGTTCTTCATCATCCCTTCTGAAGTTCACCAATGGAACTTTTGGTCTCCATACATATATATATATATATATATATATATATATATATATCTTACTTCATTGACCTCTTCTTCATCATCAAACATGATTACATCTGACAAGTCACCTGGTTCTCCAATTTCTTCTTCAAATGCTAAGTACCCATTTAGCATTTCTTCATTTGAGTCAGGAAGAACATCAGTTTCATCAGTACCAGCCTCATCATCAGAATTAATAGAAAGCTTCTCTGTTTCATACCCTTCCTCTTCAGAAACAACATTCAGCTCAGAAGATACTTCAGAAGTTACAATTCCAGTAGAAATATTTTCAGAACAGGTTGTAACTGGATCATCAACTAACATAACCTCTTCAGAAATAGGAACATCTTGAGATTCAGGTTCAGAAATAAGAATTGCTTAAACCGTTTCAGAAGGTTTTTCAACACCAGACTCTTTCTGAACATCTTCAGAAGATCTTTCAAAAGATTGGGCTATCATTAGATTAACATCTTCAGAACTTGAAACTTTCCTACTCTTCTCCTCCCTCATGATCATCAGAATCCTGACCATCATGCTTTCTCTTCAAAGTTTCAGCCTGAGGTTTGCATTCCAAAGTAGAAATTCTTTGATCAAGAGGAACCTGTTTATCTTGGACAGTTGTCAACTTGTCTAGAATTAACTTTATATCAGCTTTAGTTGCAAGCTGACAGAGATCTGGTTGCTCAGAAGTAGAAGGCAATGAAGTCTTCACATTTGCCACATAAGACACAACTTCAGAAAAAGAGTTCAGAATTGCCTCTTGAAATGTTTTGAGATCATTGGCTGTTACAGAGGATTTTTGCATTTCACTCATCCTTTCATCTATCCTTTTCTCCTGACTCTCCTCCCTTTCCTCCATCTCCTTAGAAGATTTATCCGTCAATTCCTTTATGTCCTTTTGTATCTTTGCAAATTCAGAAGTACAGGAATCTTTGAATTCTGAGCATTAAGGAGATATGGGAAAAATACCAAGACCAACAGATGGTCCTGTTTGCAATCCTACAGAAGTAGGATGGCCTATTGATGTCACCACATCATGAACCATTACTGATACATTGAATGGGGCTTTACTGATGTTCACCCACCAGGACTTCCTCAAATCCTTGATTTCCTAAGAAAGGAATATCTATTGATGTTGTAGCAATGAAAGATTTGTGCTAGTGTGAAGAATATCCACATCAAATGATTCATTAGGCTCAAAATTGAGTGGACTCTCAGACTCAATGTGCACATTTGTATGAAGGGAGAACATTAGGCTTCTCAATGTGGGGACCTAATGGTAAATAAGCTGCTTGCCCGAAAAGTGTTGATGAAACACCCTTCTGTTGAGAGATGGGTGAGTGCTGGGGGGGGGGGGGGGTTAGCAAGAGTTGCCATGGGCTTACTGGCTAATTCAATATTACCGACCAAAGAGTGTGGAGTAATAGATTGTGTGGCTGTCCGACTTGTAACATTTGGTTCACAAGTTTATTTATCTTTTACTTGTGTTCTACCCTCTTCAATTCTTTCTCTTACTTGGCTACCCTTTCTCTCATTTCCAGTTTTCCTCTTTTCTCTCTGAGGTTGTTCCCGACCATGAACTTCCTCCCCTCTCTCTCTAATTATTCTAGTCCCATAGATTCACAATACTCAATCATACTCCTATTTTTGGGACTTACATATGCTCTGGGTTCTTCTGGAAGAAGAATTGCATAAGGAAAAGTGAGCTTCTGACTTTGTGGCCTCAGATTATCCATTGAGAAAAGTGGCACATGAGGTGCATTTTCAAGCTTTGGAATAGTTGGACTGTTCTCATATCTCCTTTAACAATGATCTGGAAAAATCTTTGAAAAGGAACATATGTGTATGTAGACTTCTTGGAAATTGCAGTCTTTAATTCCTCAAATATCAAAGTGGCATAATCATAGTGCATATTGTGTGCAATACCATGAAAGATGGTTCTCCCATTTGTTGATGCTTGATCCAGACGTGAACTGTTACCAGACAAACATGTATTAATGATAGAAAATAGGGAATACCAGATGGGGGGAAGGCATTTTCTTCTGAATGCACTAAGAGCAGTGATAGATTCTAAGTATCCCATCTTCATGAAACCTGCAATTATCTCAGAATTCTTTGGAATAACATCAAACGTATTTTTGCCCACAACACCATTTGCCTCTGGAAGATCCAAAATACTTATGATATCAGTTTCCTTGATGCAGAATCTATATCCACCAACATATGAAGTAATTTCATCAGATTTTTCCTCATACTCAGCATAATACCACCATTGGTAAATATTCTTCTGGCACTTGAAATTTCTTAGAGAGCATTTTCCTAAAAGGATGATTTTTTAAAATTTCAATAACAATCTGTTGATCTTCAGTGAAATCACTGGACCTTAAGTTCAATGCACAATTGTTCTTTTAATTTCCACCCTCTTATTGGATAGGGACTTCCATTATGTTTTGATCAGGACCAATATTTTCTTCTTGTGCAGTTCGAGCATTACATTGAGATTCATTAATACCCCCAACAGATCAATAAATAACTTCAATTGGTTCAACTTGAGTTCCCCCAATTGCAGTGGTTCTAGGGTTAGGGTTTGGGATCGAAGGACCAACATCAGGTTACCTTTAGTAGCTGTATCTTCTAGAGTGGGATCGTTTGGCAGATTAACTTCAATAGAACCGATTATCAAATTTTTTGTCGCAATCTTGAATGATTCAGCATTCGATGAATCATCACTTCCATGTAAACAGGATTTTGAGGTTTGAGTGACTTGATTAACATTGGAAGTAGACATTTTTGAGGGGAATTGAAGATCTGAAGTTGATTGAAGTTCAAAGAGTTCAAGAAATAGATTTTGGAGGGAAATATTGCAGGACAACTGTGAAGATGACGAAGCATAGTATTTATGAGGTGGACGAGCTATGTGGGGCACGTGGAAGCAAAACAGCCAAAAAGTAATTAAGTTTAGTAGCTTAATGATGGATTACAGCGGTTAGTCTTGATTGCTGAAACATTTACGACGTGGTTAATGCTTGGCAAATGAAATTATAACATGTGGCACACGCGTGGACATAGTCATTTTCTGAGTTGAAAGTTCAGAACTTATGAGAAAGAGTTCAAAATTATGTGAAAGAATTCAGAAGTTCTGAGAAAGAGTTCAGAACTTGTGAGAAAAGTTTAGAACTTGTGAGAAAAGTTCAGAACTTGTGATAAAAAGATTGAATTCATTGAAAAACAATTTAAAGTACTAACTTCGGAATTTAAAAAATGTTTTGATAATTAAGAAGTTGTTTGAACAATGAAATTTTTTGATCACCAATAGAAGTTTGTTCAGACTTCTAAGTGATTAAGCTGAGAATGGATCTTCACCTGTTCAAATCTTTCACAAAAATAATAAGAATGACAGACCATCAGCAATATAGATGAAATATGTATGATAATACCCCCCTAGAATCATGCATAAGATAGAAGGGAAAAAAATAATCAAAAACCCTCCCTTGAAAAATACTATATAGAGATGAAAAAATATTGTAAAAGACCAAATACAAATACTTTAGTGTAAAAATATGAAGTGCTGAACTATTTCATATGAACTTCTGAAAAGCAAACCCTAGAACTTCTGAAGATTTGAATTTTCAGAATCTAAGATGAAAGATGTTCAGAAGTTCATATTTAACTTATGTAGAAAGATTCATCATGCCTAATTTGCTCACTAAGAAATTAATTCTTTTCTCATCAAGTGCTTTTGTGAACAGATCAGCCAATTGATAATCTGTCTGAACAAAAAACATTTCTATATTGCCTTTTTCAGCATGATCCTTAATGAAATGATACGTCACATCAATATGTTTGGTCTTTGAGTGTTGAACAGGATTAGCTGTAATGGCTATGGCACTTTTGGAATCACAATAAATTGGAATTTTCTTGAATGTATAGCCATACTCCTTAAGTTGAATTTGCATCCAGATCACTTGTGAGCAACAAATTGCAGCTGCTACATATTCAGTTTATGCAGTAGAAGTTGATACACAATTCTACTTTTTAGAAGACCAGCTAACAAGCCTATCTCCTAAAAATTGACATGATCCAGAAGTGCTCTTCCTGTCTAATTTACAACCACCATGATCTGCATCTATGAAAGCTGTTAGTTCAAAACCAGAATTCTTAGGATACCAAAGTCCCAATGAAGGAGAACCTTTAAGATATCTAAGACAATTGTACCTTCTTTGAATTTGGAATTCATAAGGAATGTTGTGAGAGTGTCATACCATGCTCTTGGAGCTTGTTTTAGTCCATACAAAGCCTTGTCTAAAATGTAGACATGATCTGGAAACTCTTTACTCACAAACCCTTCTGGTTGATCAACATACACTTCTTCATGAAGGATACCATTCAGAAATGCACATTTCACATCCATTTGAAAGATTTTCATATTTTTGTAAGTTGCATAGGCTAGAAAGATTCTAATTGCTTCTAGCCTAGCCACTGGAGCAAAAGTTTCATCATAATCTATTCCTTCTTGTTGACGGTATCCTTTGGCAACAAGTCTTGCTGTGTTTCTCACAACAATCCCATTTTCATCCTTTTTATTTTTGAATACCCATTTTGTTCTAATGATGGATTTTCCCTTGGGTCTTGGAATAAATCTCCAAACGTTATTTCTTTCAAATTGATTGAGCTTATCTTGCATAGTAACACCCAGTCTGGATCTTGAAGAGCCTCACATGGCTTCTTTGGTTCAATACTGCTTAAGAAGTTTACAAACAAACATTCATTTGCTGTTGCAGATCTGGTTTGTACACCTTTTGAGGCATCACATATTATTTGATGAATAGGGTGATCATTTGGTCACATTTGGCAATGGTTGAACATAGGAGACATTATTTTGTGAATCATAATCATCAATGACTGCTTGAGGTTCTAATTGTAAAATTATTGTAGAATGAAAAACTGAAGTCTCCCCCTCAACAGATGAATTTATTTCTGGTTCAGAAATATCTTGAATAGCTCAGAAGTTACTTGAACAGGTTCAGAAGTTGCTTGAACAGGTTCATAAGTAGCTTGAACAGGTTCAGAAGTCAGATTTTCTGTAGCTGAGGTTGAGACAGGTGGTCCAGAAATATTTAGTGTGTGAGTTTATTCTGAGATAAGCTCAGGATTGTTTCTAATAAGTGATGGATTTTGAAAATCTGTAGAAAGATCAGAAGATACATCAAATAATTCTTGACATAAAAAATCTAGTTTTGCTTTAAGTAAAGAATCATTAGGAGTAGATTTATCAGTAATGGCCTTCTCTGAATCAAGTTGTTCAGAGTTCTGATTTAGCTTGAGTTTTAACTGTCTTGTTCAGAAGTCATTGTTGACTCATTAAATCTGACATTTGTGCTTTCAATGATTGTTCTTGTTTTCTTCATGAGAATCCTATAAGCTTTTGATCTTTATGAGTAGCCAACAAATACTCCAACCAATCCTTTAGGATCAAATTTGCCTAGATTCTCTCTATCATTCAGAAGAAATCACCTCTATCCAAATTTTTTAAAATAATCAATAGAATGTTTTCTTTTCTTAATTAATTCATAAGGAGTTTTGAGATGTTTCCTATTCAGAATAGTTCTGTTTTGAGTAAAGCAGGCTGTTGTTATGGCTTTTGCCCAAAGAGATACTGGTAGATCTGAATAGAAAAGCATTGTTTTAGCAGCTTCTACCAAAGTCTTGGTTCTTCCTTTCGACTACCGCATTCTGTTGTGGAGTTGTTGCAACAGAAAAATTGTGTGATATTCCAACAGATTCCAAAAATTTCTGAAGTTTTGAATTTGTGAACTCTGTTCCATTATCACTTCTAATCTTTTGAATTGGGAGTTGAAGTAGAACTTGTATCCTTTTCAGAAATGGGATTAAAGCATCTGAGGTGTCAGATTTTTGTCTTAGAAACTCAACCCATGTATATCTAGAATATTCATCTACTATTACCAAGAAATACTTCTTTCCTTCTAAACTCTGAGTCTTCATAGGCCTACATAGATCCATATGTAACTTTGAAGACTATTTCTCAGAGTCAAATTTTTATGCATAATTTTTAATATTATTAATAATATCCTCATTAGTTTCATTATCAGAATATATCAAAGACTATTTTTGAAAGTTCATCATCATTGTTTAAAGATTCATCTTCAGAAAATTCTTCATAGATATCTTTAGAATTTTCTTCAGAAGTATATTTCATATCATTTTGAACTTCAGAAATATTGTTTAAAATTTTAGAATAGTCTTCTGATCTTAGTTCAGAAGTTTCTTTTAAAGTAACTTCAGAAATGGAATCAGAAGTAACTTTAGAGATAACTTCAGAAGTTGATTCTGACTTGGATTTTATTTTTGATAATTCAGAATTTAGAGGTTTTTCATTTGAAAATAGAACTTCTGATTTATAAAAAGGAATTCTTTCAGGCAGAGAATGATCAACTGGTTTAGTAGTTACCTTGTTAGTATCTTCATTAAAAAAATTCATTTTAGAAAGATCATATAAATTTCTAGGAGCCTTCTTTAAAATTTGACTATCAGTGTAACCTAAACCAACTTTAATGTTCTAATATTTTGAATTCTGAGCCTGACTTGTTAAAATATTCAGAGTTTGTTATGTTTGGCCTCTTTTAAAATTGAAATCTTCTAATTCCTTAATCTTCTTATACAACTCAACATTTTCTTTGTTTAAATAATTCGTTTTGACATTTAAAACTTGTTTTTCAGATTTTTCATTTTGAACATCTTTTTTGCAGAATATCCAACCTTTTCTTTTAACACTGATTTCTCCTCAGAAAGTTTATCAACTTGTTCTTCAACATTTTGCCAGTTAAGTTTATAAATTTGACTCTCTTCTTTGAATTTGTTTACCATCGCCTTTAATTCTGTTTCTTAGGTTTTCAAATTCAGAAGTCATATTTAAAATTTGTTCATGCATATCATTTTTAGAAGTTGGTTTAGAAGAAACCTCAAAAGTAGATTCAGAAGGGATTTGTACCTCAATGTCATGGGAATGTGTATCTTCTAGATCCATTTGACACATATAGCAATTTGCAGCATAGTGAGCAACCTCTTCATCGTACTCATCATCACTCCAATTCAACCAGTCATCTTCATATTTTGTGATTAGAGCAGGATTGATCTCCTTCTTCTTGGCTAGCACATGCTTCTTCTCATAATACCTAACATTTTTAACCTTAGGCATTTTGCATTGTCTTGCAAAATGACCAGGTTTTCCACAGTTGAAGCATCTAGCAGGTTCAACATCATCTTTCTGTACCACTTCTTTGTTCATAGTCTTCTCAGCTCCATCTTATGTCTTGGGTTTACTTTTATACTTTTGATTGTATCTTTGATTGTACTGTCTAGTCATAAAGGCAATTCCCTTAGCTATCCTTCTCATCTCCTCATCAGATTCATTTCCATCACATAGAGAAACTTCAGGAATTTCACAGATTTTGTTCATTGAAGAAATGGGTTTGGGATTATATATCTTCTTGCTTAATAGAGCCAATGTATCACTAGTCTTCTTCCTGTCACTTTGTCTAGTTTTAATCTTGTTTTCTTGTTGAAACAAGATTCCATATATGTCATGAATGGATTTTCTAGACAAATTTCTTGTCACCATATTATCAGTGAAATATTCCCATTCACTTCCCAAATTATTCAGAAATTTGTTTTTAACTTCAGAATTTGACTTCTGAACTCAATTTCTTCTGAGATCATTCAGAATGTTATTGAATCTGTGATAAGCATCCGTAATAGACTCACCCTCTTTAGACCTGAAGTTTTCATATGTTCCAATAAAAATATTCAGCCTTTGGGCTTGAGATTTACAGCTCCCCTGCATCTGGGCTTCGACTTCATCCCACATTTCTTTGACTGAAGTCAAGCTGTCAACCCTGTTGAATATCTCATTAGGAATAGCCATTGTTAACAGTGTCAAAGCTCTTTTATCTATCTTCATTCGAGCTTTTTCAGCAGTATTGTACATGCTTGGGTTTTTCTTGATGCGCATTGCAGGGATTTCAGGGGTTGTCTCTGTTCTTGGAACAACATCAATTTCTACATAAACTTCAAGAGGACCATTGATGATAGATTGCATCAATGCTTCATCAATGTTGTCAAGAAAACTGTATCATACGTATTCTCTATTGATGGTATTCTCCGAGGAATAAAGCTGGTTGCTTTGTTTTTGATCCTATCGAAACAGCTTCTTTTCGACATCTTGATAGACGATCTTGAATTCACCTGAATTTGTGAAAGAAATTTTTCAAGAATCTTGTCAGATCTTACAGATTCTTAACAGCAAATCGTTGAATCAACAAACAGATGAATTGACTCTGATACCAATTGATAGATCCCAAAGATCAAAATATAGAAAGAATATAGAAATATAGAACTAGATTGGAGCAACGTAGTCGGATGTGTTATTGATATGAACAATATTACAAACAGTATGTGTCTTGAAAGTACAAGTATGATCTATGAACGTTTTTAAACAAACTAACTAACCTTCTATTTATATACATGTAAAGATACTAAACTAACAAGTGGTTACAAGACAGACCAATAGTATCTATATATGTGTAGGACAATAGTTCAAAATTACTTCTGAACAATCTTCTGAACAGTCTTCAGAAGATCTTCAGAACCACTTCAGAACTTCTTCAGAATCTTCAGAACTTCTGAAGTTGTCACTTCAGAATTTATACCTTAGGCTTTCCTTTGTGGTTTTACTTCTAAGAACCTTTACTTCTGACTTCTGACTTTGTTGCTTTGAATATTACTTCAACATTTATCTATACAGAATCAGTTTAGAAGATATGAACCGTGTAGGCTTCAAAACCCAGTCTCTTTTGAAACTATTTAAGTACATTCAACAGGTTCAGTAATATCTATCTCCATAGAAGTAGTAATTGGTTCAGACTCAGTATCTGAACTTTCTTCAAAATGAGGTTGTCGACCAATATTTCGTGGTATATTACGAACTAAATGATGATCATCATCATGGTCATCATCATCATTATTATTATCAGCATCAGCTCCAAGATTCATAGCCTCATGAACAGGACTATGAATTGGAGATACAGTCCTTGTAATAAATGGCTCAACAATCGTTTTGACTATAGGAATATCCATTGCACGATCAGATGCACCCGCTTCTGTACCCCTCTCATTTACATTTTCCCTCTACACTCCCTAATCAAGAATCCCATGTTCGAGACCCTGCTCAACTAGACCTAACACCTCATTCAACTCGGGGTGGGCATTGTGGGTAGGATCAGCAGGCTCTTGCCGGTCCATCAATGCATGTTGATTCCTATATGCTATAACACTCAATGCATTATGATCGGCATGAGCAATTAACACTGCTGGTAATGGAATTTCATTTGGATATTGGCCTTGTTGAGGAATAAAAGACCTCATAACTTGTGAAGTGGCCATGGGATGATGTGCACGTCTCGGAATGTTCGAATTTCCTTCAAGCATACTAGCAATGAATATTTGCAGAAAACGTTGAAATGGAATCTATCATGGAGTCTTTTCAGTAGTTCTGACATCAATCAGTTCTTGCCAAATGATAGCCGCAAAATCAATATGACGGTTGAACGCAACCACATGGAAGAATTTAAGAAAGGCCGTGCTGCAGGTGTCTATCCCAGAGGATTTACCCGCAATACATCGATTGATGATAGAAAATAAAGTATACTAGACAGGTCAGAGATGCTTTCCTTTTAACACAGATGGTCTGGGCAAATCAAAATTGTATATTAGGCTCCGAATATCGATACACAATTGATCATCAGAAATATCTTCATCAAATTGATCTCGTCCGGGATAGTGATGTCTCTTTGGGAGATGATAACGCCAATTTTAGGCGTTATTTTATAGCCAAATCCGTGCAAACTACTTTGTTTTCAAGTAGATAAGCGTAATATTTAACAGTTATCGCAAGTTTGTACAGATATTGAGCATTTAGGAGAAAAGGAATTAACCGACAAGATTTATTAGAAAAATATGAAGGAGATCCCAAAAGAAAAGTCTCATGAGAAAGCCCAAGTCAAAAGATCAAGTATTGGGCCTAAAATCCAACATGTTTGAATCTGAACAGGAGGAAAAGTGGTTTCCAGGCAACTTTAAAAGCCACCCGCGGCTGCTGGTGTAAGCGGGCGGTTTCCATGCGGGTATAAGCCGCATGAAACCCATTTTTGTATCTATTTTCCTACTTTTAACCCACAGCAACCATACGAATTGGGGGATTTTGCACTATTTTTGAATTAGGGTTCTTAGGTGGCGATTTTGCAGAGCAAATACAACATTTTTGGAGCGATTAAAGTGGAGAAACATCAAGGGATTGAAGATCAAAAGCTAATTTCATCACCGGTTTGTGGAGATTCATCACGAAAAAGGGATTTTTATTCATATTTAGATTTCGTTTGATTTTCATGTCTAGATTAGAGTTTTCTTCTCTTTTAGTTTTGATTTCAACCACGCCCAACATGAACTAATCCTTAGATGTTGGGGGTTGAATTACTTTTGGTTTGAAGCATATGAACACGTAAAGTTGGCATTTTATTAGGGTTTTCTTTTATTAATGAAGCATATGAGTTTGTGTTTAAAGTCTTTGTAAGCCTGATCAACTTCAAAACTGTTTCCATTATTATAACTTAGTTCGAGAGAAATAATTTGTAATTACATGTATAATTTGTGTGCCTAAGGTGAGAACCTAGATAGAGATATACTAGTTAAATCTTAGTACTTTTTACAATCTTTCTTTATGAATTTCTGGGTTTATGTATTGAGATCGAGAGATAAAATACATATGTTTTGGAGATAAATCTGTTATAACTCGAGAGAGAGTAACGGTAAACTTGTGATTATGTATTCACAACACTAGAAACTACTCGATAATTATTGCAACTGAAGTGTTCTATGTGGAAACCATTAGGATTCCAACTCCCAACTGCTTTTCTCCTATAAAGTTTCCATCTTTTTCGTTCTTTAAATTGTTAAGAATTCTTTAGTTAATTCGTCAATTAATTATTCCACCAATCCAAATTCTGATTGTTCAGTTAGTATTTACTATAGTCATTGTGTTACTTAGTCCCTAGTTCCCTTGATTCGATCCCGTACTTCCATTACACTATTACTTGATTTGACCCATACACTGCGGTTAGATTTAGGGGGGGGTGTAAACCCGCCTATCAAGTTTTTGGTGCCGCTGCCGGGAGCTAGCTTTCCCTAATAACACTACCAACTATAAGTAGTATTACATTGGACCTTTTTATTTTCTTGTTTTATTTTATTTTTATCACACTCTCAATTTCTGGTGCACTGAACTTTACATGTGTTTGCAGGTAATCCATAGCTTAAACTAAGGAAAACCAGTGATCCAAATTTACTATTATTTGATCCAGAGATTGAAAAGACCGCACGTCGATCACGTAAAGAAGCCAAAGTTCACAAATCACGAGCAATGGACGCAAAACAACTACGTCAAGAAGCAAAACGGCAAAGGCAAGAAGAAGCAGAAAGATTGAGACTTCAAGAGGTAGAGCGAGCCAGACCTGAAGTACAATGGTTAAGACGAGAAGAACGACGAAGGCATCACGAAGAGGAAGAAGATTATGAGGATGAAGAACCAGATCCAAATGCTCGTGTCCCGATGAAATCCTTTACCAACCCGACGGTGATACTTACTAATAAGGGCATCCGGGCACCCAAAATTGCTACAAACAACTATGCGCTAAAACATGGTATCATCAAATTGGCACAACAGAAACAGTTTGGAGGGTCTCCATCTGAGGACCCTCATGCACATATCCGAAATTTTGAAAGAATCTGCGACACTTTCAAGACTAATGGTGTATTGGATGATGCCACCAAACTCAGGTTATTCCCTTTTTTACTAAGAGATGCAGCAGCAGACTGCGAAGCAACCCTCAACATTGGTCCCATACGCACATGGGATGCTCTTCTTGCAACATTTTTGGAAAAGTTCTTCCCACCAGATCGAACTGCATTTTTATTTGATGAGATCACCTATTTTGCACAATGGGATCAAGAATCACTATATGAAGCATGGGAAAGGTACAAAAGCATGCTCAGGAAGTGCCCCACCATGGATTTCATGGGTGGATGATTATTCAAACCTTTTATAGGGGTTTGCACCCACAATACAGGAATGACATCACTGCTGCTGCGGGAGGAGCACTGATGAATAAGTCATATGAAGAGGCTACTAAACTCATAGAAAACTTGGCTGCTCACAGTTATGCCACACCGAGATCTTCGGTCAAACGGGTGGCCAGTGTCGAAGAGTCTGAAGAATTAAAGGCTATGAAGGCCCAACTAGCTGCCATAACCAACCAACTAAAGGTAAGTACCATTCAACCATCACCTCCATATTATTCTAACTCACCAGAATTTCAGTCTTCTTCTTATGAGCCACAAGCGGAGAAAGTCCAGTACATGCAAAACCGGAACAATCGGCCTCCGAATGATTCGTTTTCAAACACATACAATGAGGGATGGAAGAACCACCCGAACTTGTCATGGAATCAACCACAACATAATCAGAAAGATGGCAATGGGGAGCAACAATACGGTAACAATTCCAACTTTTCTTCTTCTCCCCAATTTAACAATGCATACCGTCATCCAGGTCATTCACAAAGGAGATTTGTAGAAGAGCAGCCCTCAGAGAAGAAGTCCAATTTGGAAGACATGATGATGAAACTTGTCTCAAAGGTGGATACAGTAGTTGAAGGGTTCACCTCTTCAGTTAGCACTCTAGCATCAATTATCGGTACTGTGAAAGCAACAACCGACCAAGAAGAATTTGATTTAAGTGCAGAGAACAAGAAGAATCAGAGCTAACTGGTAGACACACCTGTGAAGCCACCAAACAAGCAACACCGAAAGTTCCATATCCAAAATGTTTGAAGGCTCACAAGGATGAGGTTCAGTTTTCCAAATTTCTTGAAATATTTAAGAAATTACACATTAATATTCCTTTTGCTGATGCTCTAGCTCAGATGCCTACGTATGCCAAGTTCTTGAAGAATATCATATCCAACAAAAGGAAGATTGAGGAACATGTCAAAGTTGCACTTACTGAAGAGTGTAGCGCCATCATACAGAATAAGGTTCCGCAAAAGCTTAAGGATCCTGGGAGTTTCACTGTACCTATTAATATTGGAGATTCTGATTTTGGTAGAGCACTATGTGAATTAGGTGCCAGCATTAACTTAATGCCTCTTTCTCTTTTCAGGAAACTCGGTCTCGAAAAGGTGCAAGCAACTAATGTGACACTCCAACTAGCGGACCGCTCCATCAAATATCTTTATGGGATCATCGAAGACGTATTGGTGAAAGTGAAGAATTTTTATTTTCCAGTGGATTTCATATTGCTTGATATGGAGGAGGATAGAAACATACCAATCATACTTGGTAGGCCATTCTTGGCAACCGCTGGTGCACTTATTGATGTTCAAGGAGGGAAAATGACTTTGAGGGTTAATGAAGAGAAAGCAGTGTTCAATGTGTTCCGAACAACAAAAGATTGGTTATAGAACGATGAAATATACCGAATTGATGTTCTTAACAATATATTGAGAGATAGTCAAATGGGCACGGGAGACCAGCTAGAAGAAACGCTTATGGGTCTCAATTCCGATCAAGAAAGTGAAACAATGATGCAATTAAACGCATTACCATCATTCAAGGGACCTAAGAGACCATTTATTGAACACTTGGGAGAACCGATTGCCAAGTCACGACCATCTTCAGAGGTGCCACCCACGCTTGACCTGAAATCATTACCCTCTCATTTAGAATATGCATATCTTGGAGAGAGCGAGACACTACCAGTCATCATCTCATCAAGGTTAACGGTTGAAGAGAAGGATAAACTGTTGAGAATATTGAGAGCACATCAATCAGCAATTGCTTGGACTATAGCCGATCTAAAAGGGCTAAGTCCTACTTTTTGCACACATCGGATCAATTTGGAGGAAGGGCATAAAATGACTGTTCAACATCAACGTTGCCTTAACCCAAATATGAAAGAGGTAGTCCGAAAAGAAGTATTGAAGCTATTGGATGCAGGGATCATCTATCCTATTCTAGATAGCCCATGGGTTAGCCCAGTTCAATGTGTGCTAAAGAAAGGGGGGATCACGGTAGTTCGAAACAACAACAATGAACTCATACCATCTCGGACAGTGACCGGGTGGAGAGTATGTATAGATTACCGTAAGCTAAATGATGCCACCCAGAAAGATCACTTCCCTTTACCTTTTATTGACTATAATGTTGGAAAGACTAGAGGGCCACGAATATTACTGCTTCTTGGATGGGTATTCGGGGTGGATTCAAATACTGATAGCCCCCGAAGACCAAGACAAGACAACTGTCACTTCCCCGTATGGCACATTCGCATATCGGAGGATGCCCTTCGGACTGTGCAACGCTCCCGCAACATTCCAAAGGTGCATGATGGCGATCTTCTCCGATATGGTCGAGCGGACGATAGAAATCTTTATGGACGACTTCTCCGTGTTTGGACCATCATTTGATACATGCTTGACTAACTTGGAAGCAGTTCTGAAAAGGTGTCAAGAGACCAACTTGGTTCTTAATTGAGAGAAATGTCACTTCATGGTGAAGGAAGGAAGTGTACTTGGTCACAAAGTCTCAAGAGAAGGGATCGAAGTGGACAAAGCGAAAGTAGCGGTGATCGAGAATCTACCTTACCCGACTTGTGTCAAGGGAGTTAGATGTTTTCTGGGACACGCTGGGTTCTATCGGCGTTTTATTAAGGATTTTTCGAAAATCATTAAACCTTTGTGTTCATTATTACTCAAAGATGCTAAATTTAATTTCATTAATGATTATGTCATTGCTTTTGACAGGCTGAAAAAGGAGCTCACTTCGGCACCCATACTCACCGCACCTAATTGGAACCTCCCATTTATATTGATGTGTGATGCAAGCGATACGGCTGTAGGAGCTATCTTGGGGCAATGAAAGTAAAAGAGGCTACATGTTATCTATAATGCCAGCAAGACACTTGATGATGCCCAACTCAACTATGCAACCACGGAAAAAGAGTTACTTGCAGTAGTGTATGCCTGTGAGAAATTCAGATCTTATTTGGTGGGAGCCAAAGTGATAGTGTACACAGATCACTCAACTTTGAAATACCTGATGACAAAGAATGATGCCAAACCAAGACTCATCCGATGGGTCCTCCTACTTCAAGAGTTCGACTTGGAAATCTTGGACAAAAAGGGATCCGAGAACACAGTCGCGGATCACCTATCACGACTGGAAGAGAATGAGTTGCAGAAAAAAGACAAGACCACCATCAATGACTCATACCTGGATGAACAACTGTTTGGGGCCAGTCACTTAGAACCATGATATGCTGATATAGTAAACTATTTGGTTGGATCCATCGTGCCACACGGGGTAAATTCTCATCAACAACGGAAGTTTATATCCGACGCAAAGAATTATTTTTAGGATGAACCGTTTCTCTACAAGTTGTGTGCGGACGCAATGATAAGGAAATGCGTGCCTGATGAAGAAAAGGCAAGTATTTTCAACCATTGTCACACCTTGGAATGCGGTGGCCATTTCAGCACTGACAGAACGGTCGCCAAAGTGTTACAGTCGGGTTTCTTCTGGCCTCATATGTTCAAAGAAGCAAGGGATTTCATAGCTCATTATGATCGGTGCCAACGAGTGGGAAATATCACCAAAAGAGATGAGATGCCTATGAATATATTCATGGAAGTGGAGTTGTTCGATGTCTAGGGCATCGACTTTATGGGCCCATTCCCGATGTCCAACCACAATGAATACATACTTGTCGCCGTCGACTATGTATCAAAGTGGATGGAGGCCGTGGCCACACCAATGAATGACTCAAAGGTGTGATAAACTTTTTGAAGAAGAACATATTCACAATATTCGGAGTCCGAAAGGCACTAATCAGTGACGGGGGTAGCCACTTCTGCAATCGGTACGTTTACGCATTATTGAAGAAATACACCGTGAAGCATCGAGTGACCACCCCATATCATCCGCAAGCCAATGGACTAGCCGAAGTGTCAAACCGCGAATTGAAGCAAATCTTAGAGAAGACGGTGAGTTCATCTCAGAAGGATTGATCATCACGACTAGATGATGCATTGTGGGCCTATCGGACGGACTACAAGACGCCAATTGGTACGCCACCATACAGGCTCGGCTTCGGGAAATCTTGTCATCTACCGGTAGAGCTTGAACATCGAGCATATTGGGCGATAAACAAACTGAATATGGATCCAAAACCATAGGGACGGCGTCGTCTTTTGCAAATGAATGAGCTTGAGGAGATCAGACAAGACGCATTCGTGAACGCCGCCATTTACAAAGAGAGGATAAAGATATCCCACGGCAAACATCTAAAAGATAAGGTAATCATTCCGGGCATGAAGGTTCTTTTATTTAACTCGCGGTTGCGCTAATTTTCAGGTAAACTGAAGACCCGATGGTCTGGACCGTTCACAGTGGTGAAGGTGTACCCATACGGCACCGTCGAGCTACAAGGTAATGACAGAGAAACATTCAAAGTAAACGAACAACGGGTAAAGCCATACATGGAAGGAGGACAAGAGGTAGCGGACACCATCCTTCTTCAAGAATTGACACAGCAATAGCCACAAAAAGTCGTGCCACGACTCTAAATAAGGGACTTGGTGGGAGGTAACCCACCGTAGGTTTGAGTTCCTTTTTCATTTTTCAAATTAGTTTTTTTTATTATTCTTATTTCTGTTAGGAGTCATTTTTGTTAGTTGTTTGTGATCCCCGAGTTTGTATTCTGTGGTTTAAAAGGCTGAAAAGGGAAATAAGAGAGGACGAACAGTGACAAAAGTGGGTTAGATGGGACTAAACCCCACTCAAAACCCACTTTACCCACTGTTTGATTTGAGAAAAATAAGTCGGTTGGGTTTCAAGCGGGTAAAAGCCACTCAAAAGCCACTTTGTCCACTGTTATGATAAGAGAAAATTGGTTAGGCAGGTTCCAAGTGGGTATAAGCCGCATAAAAGCCACTTTACCCTCTATTTTAGGTTAAGCATTGGGCACAGGTGGGTTTTCAAGTGGGTATAAGTCACTTACAAGCCACTTAAACCACTGCTTTCAATTAAAACCAGACCTGCACAACTTCTTTTGCCTAAGTCGCATTCTCTCCTCTCGACAACTCTCTCTCTCTCACGCCTCCACTGAACCCACGACGACCATCTCTAAGTCCGGCGACCTCCTCCCCCTTGATCTAATCTTCAAATTCCAACTAAGGTATGTTCCCTAACTTAATCTCATGTATCAATGGTGATTATTGAGAACCAAATTTAAGCCGATTTTGAGGTACGAACCCCATCCATGGCTGAACTAAATTTTTATTTTATTTTCTTTGATCATCTGATTGTTTTGCTGTTTATATGGAGAAAGATGTTGTTCTTGTTCACTGGTCACAGCCTCTACTAGGGCTCCATTATGTGTTCTTAATCCTAATCAATATCGAGTTGTGGTTGTCCATTGGACAGATCTTAAGTTCTTCCATGAGTGGAATAAACGCATTGCATTTACCTTTCACGTATACATGATGGAGTAGGGACTCATTTGCTAGTTGAACTGATTTTGTTTTCGGATTCTCTTATTGTTTTTTTTTATCACATGAAAGAGAGGCACTTACTCTGTGTGCATTTGTAAAAGTTTTCATTGTCTTGTGTTTAGATGTTAAGTTCTACCATAAGTAAAATACGCATATTGCATTTATCTTTCCCTTATATAAGACTGAACTAGGAATTTTTGTTACCATATCATTGTTCTTTGTGCTGAGTGTTCCTTCATATAAGTGGACTAATAAATCTTAAACCTATGATAACTGGTCTGAGAGCATCAGAGACCTACTTTGTAATCATATGATGCAGTCAGTCCTAACAATCAGATGATAACCCACATTGTAATTATCTACTTCCATATCCTTATGTGGTATATTTTGTAGAGCAACTAAAACCTAGGCTTACACCTAGGTTTGGGGTTGTTAGATCCTTCAAAACCCATATAACTGGACATAAATCCAACCTAGGCCAAGCTTAGGTTTGGGGTGGCAGACGTCTTCCATTTTTGTGCACTCCAACTAGAGTCAAACCTAGACAACGATCTAGGTTTGGGGTCGTTTACTCACTTTCAGAAATACTCACATCATCGTTTCATATAGGTACCATGGGTCGCAACAAGCCCGACAAGGCAGGAAAATGGCACTCATTCGATCAACTAAACACCCAAGAGCCGGAGACACTCCGCAAGAAACAGCGCCTAGAATTCCAAGAACTGATGGCGATAATCGAGGACCGCGAAATTTGGCCAGAAAAAGGAATGGACCTTGATGGCATTGTCGATCCTCAACTTCAGCAAACTGCTGAAGCAAGAGGTTGGATGGACTACATCCAGAGACCGTACACTTTTCCGCAAATTCTACGCGACAATGATCCCGGCAATTATCAACCACTACCACACGTTGGTGGTACGAGGGGTCACGGTTACCATTCGCGTATTACAACGTACACACATACCCAAGTATATCTGGAATATTCATCAAGTATCACAAGAGTATACTTCTTTCCAGAGAGAGATTGGACATTTATAGGTCCAAATAAATCCATATGTAGAAGTTGGAGAGGTGAAGTCATTGAAGAGACTTGTTTAGATCTGAAAGAGGCTTTTGTCAATTTTCCCTTTTCACACGCTGAGCAAAGAGATTCCTTTGCAAATGTATGATTAGGGAGATCCCTGACAAGTTCTTTTTGAGGCAATTCATTGATTGTCTTAAAGTTTAGGTGAGAGAGTCTTTTGTGCCATAACCAGTTTATGTCAGAGGAGGCTTTGGAAATTAAACACATGTTTTCAGAGTGAGAGCTATTCATATTAATGACATACACATTTTCAACTCTTTTGCCTGTTAAGGCAAGTTCGTCATTTGAATCAGTGACAGCACATATGTTGTTTAGAAATAGAACTTTGAAGTGTTTGTCACATAGCTGACTAACGCTCAATAGATTGTGTTTTAGTCCTTTAACGTAAGCGACTCGAGAAAATGAGGTGGCTCCATTGGATAGAATTCCATAACCTTTAGTGTATCCTTTGCCATTTCCACCAAAGGTCACTGAGGGACCAGCTTCTTCCTTCTATTCAGAGAGCAGAGATTTTCTGCCAGTCGTGTGCCTTGAGCATCCACTATCAATATACCAGATACCTTTGGCACTCTGCATACAACAAAAGGATTTATTTTTCATAGGTACCCATATTACTATGGGTCCTGCTGAGTTAGTAGAAGGAGTGGCGGAAGAGCTACTAGCTGAAGAATTCTCTTCAGTGATTATCTTCGCCTTGGAGGGTTTCCCAACCTTGGTGGATTTCACTCTCGCTGATTTATCATTTTGAGTTACTTTCTTTCCATGAGCTAATTTTTCAGCTTTAGTTTTGCTGGCAATGTGGGTATTTTCACCACAGTGATAGCATTTCCTATATTTGTGATTAGGTTTGGAATTGAAGGATTTCAGAGTACATGAAGACACATTTTCAGGAGCAGAGCCTAGAATTCCTTTGTCCGATGTCCTTGGGGGAATAATAATTTTTTTAGGGACAGGTGTAAGGTCGATCTTAATTCTGGGAGTTGATCGCTGAATAAATCCAGGGATCTTCTTCCCAGCTTTAGGATGACTTATAGAAGTAACAGAGGAATTCTTTTTCTGTTTCTGAAGGTTTTTGATTTTAGGTACGTGGTCAGGAATGTTGTTCTTGATCATTTTCTTAGAATCATCAGATCTAAGAATAGTCAAATTTTCAGATGAAGAGGGATCAGGGATAGAAGAGACGAACATTCTGAATTTCAACATCGAAGGAACATTCTCTAATCCTTCTTTATCAGAGTTATAACCTAATCCACTATTGACTTTTAGAGGAATTTGAGCATTAATGATCTCGCTGGTAGCTTTTTCAGCCTTAAGATCAGCGATGGCCTTGTCTTTATCAGTGATAGCTTGTTGTCTCTCAATACTAATTGTTTGATTTACAAAGACTTAATCTTTTAGGGAATCTTCAATCTTTGTCAGTTCTTTGATTTTTAAATGACAATTTTTCAATTGTTCAGAAAGATCAATATTAATTTGTTCAGCTTTAATCTTTCCATTTAGAGCATTGTAAAAATCAACGGTCATAGCATCGAGAGCGGACAAGTTATCACTTACAGGTAGAGAGGAGTTTATAGGAATGTTTACCTGAGTTGAAAAAGACTCTGAGCTGGAAGTTTCATAGACTTTTTCAGCCTCTTCAATTCTTGCCATTAGACAGAGAAAGGCAAGATCTTCTTCATCGGAGCTTGATTCATCAGATGACTTGGCCCAATCTTCTTCTTGAGCCCAGTCAACTTCTTCTGCAATTAGATCTTTCCCATTTTGCTAGGTTTTTTTTTCAGATCTCTGTATTTATTTTTTAATTTAAAATACTTTTCCTTTTTGTCAGAGTTCTGAGAGGTGGTGGGAGCAGCTACTTTCTTGGATCTATATTCGCTAGCAAAGTGACCCTTTAGCTGACAGTTATAGCATATGGCAGATGCTTTTTCAGCGGGTAAAGATTTTGTCATATCAGAGTCGGTGATAGCAGGAGATTTTCGAAAGTTGCTTTTTCTTGCAAATCTTTTAAAATTATTCGTAAGAAGTGCCAGAGAGTTATCAAACTCAGGGATGTCAGCATTAGTGAGTTCTTCTGAATCATTTTGATTTAATTCAGTCATAGAGGTGATGGTGGAAGAAACAAGTTTTGATGGTTCTACCTCTGAAGTCACAAGTGCCAAAGAAGTACTTTTGGCACCCTTGATTTCATTTATGAGGTTTTTTCTTACAACCTGAGATTGCTCTTTATTTAGGAGCATTCCATAGAGGGCACTCAGAGAGAGAGTTTCAAGATTCCTTGACAGTTTTAAACATGTAGTGTACACTTCCCATTGTTCAGGTAGTGCCTCAATTAATTTTGTCAGTATTTCAGCGTTAGAGTATTCTCTGTTGACAATTTTCATGTCAATCAAGAGACAGTTAAATCTTTGGTGAATTTGAGAGAGAGTTTCACCTTTTGTGAGCATAAAGCTTTCATATTGCCTTACTAGATTAATACACCTAGTGATTTGGACTTCATCAGTCCCTTCATATTGAATAAACAAGGTATCCCACATGGCCTTAGATGTTCTCATCTTCATAACAGAGTGATAGACTTCATCTGGTAAAGACATAGCAATTATGGATCTAGCTTTAGCATCTATAGCTACTTCCTTTTTATCTTATTCAGTCCATCGATCTGGAGTTTTGATTATTCTCCTCTCAGCGATGGCTGGAGTGGCAGTAGTGGCAGGTACACCAGCTACTAGGGTTGTAGGAACAAATGGTCCATTTTCTAGATAGTAGGGGATCTTAGGATCTGACCCTTCTAGGAATAGAGTCATTCTTTCCTTCCATAATGGAAAGTTATCACGGCTAAATCTTGGAGGTTTAGCTAAGGATCCATTATCAATGTAGTTTGTATTTGTATTAGACATTTTAAAATAGATTTGTTTAAAGATATTTTAAAGATAAGTGAGAAACACTGCTCCGATACCACTTGTTGGTCCCAAAGGAGTCTACAAGAGTTCAAGGATATAGACAGCTTGTAGAAGGGGGGGGGGTGTTGAATACAAACAGTCAGATTTTTTTTAAATTAGTTTATATTGAATAAAGAAATTTATAGTTACAAGCGGAATTAGAACAAGTAAACTTATTCTATTGTAACTTAAGGAATCACACAGAGAGAAAGAGACAGAGGTTTTAGGAATTTGAAAGTAGCATGCATGAAGATGAAGAGGATGTCTTCATCTTATTTATACCCGTTTGCATTTAATGCAAGACAAAAGGTATATGCCATGTGTCAAGCTTTCATAGGAAGCTTGTCCTTTGTTCAAAACCAACCATGCTTTTGGCCGCATAAGCTTACAAATGGAATTTTCACGCAGTATACAGAGGAATCATATTCAAATCACTGAGAGGAGTTATGATCAACAGCTTTGCAAGAAGACATGTCAGAATCAGTGCTCATAGTTTCACTTGCTTCTGTTATATCTTCAAGTTTGACAGAAATTCTTTTCTAAATCAGAAAGTTTTTGTTTAAAAATTTCCTTTTCTTCTTTAAACTGTTTTCTTTCATCAAATAATAATTGCTCAAGCTCGACTATCTTACTTTCCAACACTAAAGGTGGAACATACACTTTACCTTGAAAGGATTCAGATTGAAACGTCTCAGTTTCAGATTTAATAGTATAGCTTGAGAAATAGTCATTTGAAAGAAAATATTTTTATCATTTGAATAACTATTATTTAATAGTTCGTAGTTAAAAGGAAGTTGCATTTTTTTCTTGTTTTTCCTATTCCAGTCGTTCCGACGCTCATTCTTTTTATCTGACTTAGTCCATCTAGTTTTTTATTGAGGATATGTAGCACCGAGATTAATAAAATCAAATTCATATAGAGAAGGAATTTCAGACAGTACTTTTTTCAAATTATGAGGATTATTATAACCCAATCCCCATCTCGCATTGTAAGCCACCTCTTTAGGTTTATTTAAGTTGGTTATTCAAATCATTTTGTTCTTTTAGAGTAGAATCATAAACTCTTTGAAAACCATCATTCTCAATTATTAAAATCTCATATTTAGCTGTTAAATCACATATTTGATTTATTAACTCTTCCTTGGAAAATTCAAACTGATCCTTATTAGTTTTCAAAGAAGCAATTAGATCTTCATTTGCAATACAGCCGACTTTTAGATAATAAAAGTTCGTTTGTTTGTTTATCGACTTGTGCTTGCAAAGAAGATGCAATTGATTTTTCTTTGGTCAATTTGAATTGTAAAGAAATTTAATTGAAACATCATGGAATTCATTTGATTTATAAAATAATCATATGTAAATTTAGTTACCTCAGTTTCAAGTCGTGTTTCAAGAGGAGCATTTTCTTTATTCTCATCATCTGCATTACCTGAAACTCTTGTCATGAAACACATATTAGCAGTTTCCACATTTTTGGATTCATCGGGTTCATGATTAAGCCAGTGATCAGTTTCTGTTATGAGAAATTTCCCTGGTTCATCTGGTTCAGCCATTAACATCTTATTTCTATAGTAGGCATAATTATTCACCACCTTCATTCTGCAATCTTTTGCAAAGTGACCCGATTTTCCGCAATTGTAACACTTCAATGATTCATCCTCTGACTTTTGTACAAATTTCTTGTTATCCACATTCTGATAAGTGCCATAAACCTTTTCTCTTTGTTGAACGTTCTTTTGAATGGCAGATGAGTATCGTTGACTGTTATTTGTTGGAGGTTTGAAGAACTTCTTCTGAAATACTTTGGTCAATAAAACCATAGGTTGTGCCAGGTCTTCTCCATTGTCTGACTCATATCCATTTTCATAAGTAGATTGAGACATCTTAGCAAGTTGTTCCAATTCTATCCATTGTCTGACTCATATCCGTTCTAACTATTGTTTACTGTTGGAAGTTTGATGCTTCTTGTTAGCCAAAAGAGCTAACGGGTCACTTGATTTATTTTCCTCTTCCACCTTCTTCTTTGAGTTTATCTTTAGTAGAACATCATCTTCATCTTGAATAAGTATCTCAAAGACTTCATTAAGAGGTACATTACTCAGAACCTTCTGTTGAGTGATAACTTTGGCATACTTTTTCCATTTTGGAAGTAAATTGTCCAGAAATTTCACATTGTTTTCAATTTCTGTCTTATTGATTTTATGTTTGGACATCTCATTTAAAAGACTGACGAACCGTAGATAAACAATTTCCAAAGATTCCCCTTCTTTCTGTTTAAATTGTTCATAATCTATATGCAGTTCGTAACCTTCAATTGTGTGCCCATTTTTGTACCAAGCATCTTTCTTTCTAATTGACCCGACATCAATTTGGCAATCTCTTTGTAAGAGTCCATACTTGTGTATATATCATTGGTAAGCTTTGTAGTAAGAATGACTTCGCCTGTTTGTCCGCTTTGACTCTTTTCTTGTCCTCTTCAGTCCATTTATCAGTAGGTTTAAGCACAAGTTGATTATCAGGTCCATTTATTATAGGTTTTTTCATTCCATTGTGAATGGAGTACAAAATGTTCTCTCCATTTTCTTGCATATCAACAAAATCCCCGAACCTATCTCGCCATTGATCGTATTCTCGACGATCTAGAATTGGCAATTTGGTTGATGATCCAATTGCAAGAGCATCTCTTGTATTCATATTGGAATTCATATTGTAATGCTACAAATCTAATCTCATATTAACAAGAAGAAAACACAGGATAAGTAGGTAAGAAATAATATTTGAAAAAGATCAAATAGAATTCAAGAATTAAAAATAATATTAAACACAATTAGAAAGGATATTCTTGAAAAAACTGTCCAAGCCTATCCGAGCCTGTCGAGAGGTCGGAAAAAGTAGTATCCGGGCCTGTCCGAGAGTTCGGATAAAGTAGTATCCGAGCCTGTCTGAGATTTCGGATAAAATGATATCCGAGTGTATCCGAGAGTTCAGATAAAGGAATAATCCTGTCCGAGCCTATCCGAGGATCGGGTTGAAAATTTATCCAAGTCTCAAACAACTAATATATTCAAGAGTTCGGATAAAAAAAATATTTGAATATCCGAGGGTCGTATGAGTATCTAAGGCTCGTATCCGTCTATCCGAGACTTGTATCCGAGTATCTGAGGCTCGTATCCAAGTATCCGAGGCTCGTATGATTATTAGAGGCTCGTATGAGTATCCAAGTATCCGAGGCTAGAATGAGTATCCGAGGGTTATCCGAGACTCGCATAAGAGTCATGCGAGGAAGTACTGTTCATTTTCTTTGTCATCCGAGCACAATGATAGATCCGAGAGCTATGAATATGTGCTATCCAAGAGTTATGAATATCTATTGTCCGAGGGTTATGAACACAATCTACCCGAGAGATATGAACATCGAACACTTGTAGTTCTTTTTAAGTTCGAAAAAGACTAAAATGATCCAAAAACTATCCTAGATACCTTCAATTTAAACCAAACTTTGTAGACATCTTCATGAACACAATCTGAACACTTTCGGTTCACAAACCAAGATCCAAAACAGCCTCTAACTCACAAACTCATATTAATACAACGACTTTTTCTAAAAAAACCCATATTTTGAAAAATCAATCTTATACTATCTAGATGTTTTCCATACTTAAATTCGTTCTAAAACTTGATTTGAATACTAAAAACCTATCTAATATAACCGATCATAATCCAAACCTCAAAAATACAACATTTCTTACCAAAAAAGATGAATTCTTCTTGTAATCTGCCTGCTCTGATACCAATTGTTAACATAGAAATGTAGCAAAACACAAATAATATCAAGAAATCCAGTATTAGAATACACAATTTTGCACCAAAATCTCTGTGACATATATTTCCTTTTGGTTCCAAACTTACAAAATGAAAGATACAAACTAAATGAAGACAAACAACAGGTATTTATACCAGCTACAAAAAGTTACACTTTTAGCCCTTCTACTTTCAACAATATAAAATCTAACAACATTACTCATATTAATAATTAAATAAATTGGATTATATTAATGATGTTTATATTAAATTATTGAATTATATTAATTTCAGGCAACCTGGAGGGTACAAGAAACATGTAACAAACACACGTTACCTCGAGGGTTGTATTGTTAAACGGTACCTCATGCATGAGTGTGTGACGTTCATGAATCTCTATTTGAATAATGGGTCGGTGATACATAACAACATTTTGATGTCGGATTCATCTCGGTGGAGCTTTTCAGTCGTGTTTGACTATGTTATCCTGAATAGTCGCCTCTGGAGTGCCACTTTGACTAGATGTGACACTTTCGGACACAAAGACGAGCACACCTGCTACTAGTGGGCCACTTGCTCTAGATATACGCATCAACTTTCATCGCATCCACGTGGAACCGATGGTAGAACTAGTGACAAAGAAGGCAATACGAGGGATTATCACTAGAAAGGTTATCCAGAGAGACATCGCTAACAATGAAAATAAACATATTCCTCTTTAGTGAAGCATGGATAAAAAATTTCCCGACACAAACAAGGTTGGTATGATCGCAAAGAAAATCGGGAGCATTGTTCGGGAGCATATTCCAATGTTGACTGATAGTTATTTAGATCTCAAGCAAGATGAACTCAAGATTGTGGTTGATCAACTTAGCGTAAGTATATTTTTATTGCTAGTTCTTTTTTTTTTTTGATGATTTATATCTCATTGATTAATAAGGTTTAACTATTTGTTTCATTTTGATTTGTATTTGATTTTTGGGTTTTATTTGATATTGATTGGAATGGACATTTGGGTGATGCATTATTTGGTTGGATCCACCTAACTGCGTGTCACACATTCAATAGGTGGAAAACTGATTATCACATGTTATAAAAGAAGCAAGGTCGTCTCCCAATCCCGAGGAACTTTGTACATCGGCTAGATCAGTGGGATTTTTTGTGCACGCTTTTTGAAAAAGAAACATGAAAGGTATTTACGGAGTAAGTAATTATATATATATATATATAATTTTTTTTGAGTTTGGATTGTAAAATAAGTGTTTCTTATGTTGTAGAACAAATTAAAGAGAATTGTCGGAAACAAATTGGGATCGCCTTTGTTCCGGTTTAGGGCTAGTAAAATTGAGGCTAGCGGACACATGGCTCCTGATCTTGGTACAATTGCCGAGACCACTACAAGCTAAGACCGTAAAGTAAGTAAGCTTGAACTTTTATTTTTGTGCAATCATGATTTGTAAAAAATTTCCTTTGTTGTTCAACATCACTTTTTCACCTTCGACGTCCGTTTTAGCTCAGATTTAGCCCGAATTTACAGGAACTCAAAACTTAAAAGGTGTAGGTATGGTTGTCGGCTTCACAGATCATCTAGAATCACTTAAATTCGAGTTCAAACGAGTGAGACATGCCAGAAATACCATAGCCTCGCAAAGCTGTCAAAAATCCTTCTTTCATCCCTTTTTCACTCCAACTTTTCCAAACCTCTAAAAATATAAAAAACACATTAATGTAGTTTGTATTTACATTTTTAACACATTAATGAGGGATGACTGACAAGAAATATATAAGTTTAATTAAAAGCAATATCATTTATGATTTTAATATGTTAACAATTGTTTGAATCGTATTTACAGAGACTTGTTAAGAGAGACTGAGAAGACTAAGAACACTTCTGATGGCATTCCAGAATCTGTCGGGCCTCCAATTCATTGGCAATCCAAAAAGAAATATCAATCATTGAGCAAATTGTTGGTATGTCGGTAGGGACAGTTGTTAGAGGTATGGGCATCTTGGCGGTTCGACCTGCGAGGATGAAAGGTCCAGGGAAGGGAATTTCTAAGCCAGTAGCTTCGGTTGATGAGAAAATTTGGGGCAACAACTTGCAAAGTGTAACAAAGAGATTCAATTGCTAGAAGAGGGACAAAATGAGGTATAAAAGGAAGTCGCGACGCAAAGAGAGAATGACACCAAGCAAAGAGAGAAGATAGAATCATTAATGAAGATGTTCGGTGATACAAACTCCAACTTAACAACCCTGACGTCTCATGCTTTAGGTTAATTTTTAATTTTGTGTTCTTGAACTTGTTGTCTACTTTTGGACTTATGTAATAAAAACGTTATCTTTCAATTATTGATCCTATTAGTTTCGCTTGGTTATGGGAGTTGTTTGTATAAAACTTATGTTTGGTTACTTATGGGATTTGTTTGTAGAAAACGTGTTTGTTTGATTGTTAATTCAATTTGTTAGTAGAAAGTATGCATGTAAAAAACTGCAGCACGGTGCATAAAAATGAGTAGTAATATTTTTTTATAAAACTTCTTAGGCAAGATATGTAAATAGAGTATGTTCTTTAAGCTGACACTTTAGGAAACATACGCAAATAGAACATGTTGTCTGAGCTAACCTTAGGCAACATACTTAAATAAAGTGTTTTGTCTAAGATGATACCTTAAGCAACATATGCAAATCGAGTATATTATCTAAGCTGATATCTTACGCCACACATGCATAAATCGAATGTTGCCTTAGAGTTTGTATGATGTAACATATGTTTTTTACTTAGGCAACGCAACCATATATATATATGTTGCCTAAGGAGTCAGCTTAGTCAACATATTTATATTTGCCTATGTTGCCTTGGTTCTAATGCAACATTGACAAGGCAACATCGCTTAGGCAACAGGGGTATGTTGCCTAAACCTTACGCAACACATAAATCCCTCTTAAGAAACATTTTGCATTGGTTTTCTAACTCGCATTTTGCATTGGTTGTTCAAGTTTGTTTCTATTTTTAATAAATTGATATAAAATTTGCTACAAAATAACTCTTTTAAACTTTAATTGATAATTGCCTTCAAATAGTAACTATTTAGGCACACCGTGCTAGTCTACAAAAAATTAATGTAAAATATTTTTTAAATATATTATATTTATAGATGACAAATGCAACAAATGAATTCATAAACCATCCTCACCATTACTGAGGTTTGAACAATTTGAACCCCTAACTTCCACGGAGGTCAAAAGTTTGGATACCACTTTTGGCCAAAGGCCCTTTTGGTAATCAACGTAAAATGTTTTTTTAGCATGACCATGTGTTATGTTCTATCATGTTTAATGTAGTTTATTTTAAATAGTTATTTTATAATATGGTTCCCAATTTATATTTATATGAAGTTTTAAGAATTAAAAATCATTGAACAAAGTTTTGAGGTTATTATAGTACATATTGTGTGTGAATTTGTTGTTTGGTAACATCATGTTTAACATTGTTACAAATCCGAAATAATTTAGTGTTTTTTTCTGGATAGGGGCATTTTCAACGCTTTCACCCAGGACACCAAACACCATCGGACCAGTCATGGTAATTTGTAACATACATTTGTTTATATGCACTAATATATCTATGCATTGGTGCATAGAAAAAATAGCTTCAATTGCTTGTATGCATTTGTGCATACCGTCCAGATGAAGGGTTCTTAGGGTGATCTTCTGTTTTCTTTTTTTAGCGTTTTCCCCTTGACCTCCCTCTATGTATCTATACTACCTTCTAAAACAAATCTACTAAAGTCTTAAAAATAACTATTTAAGCATATTGTACTACCATATAATGTACAATTTCTCAAATCTCTTAAAATCCCTTATAAATGACTACTGATTTTCCCAATACACTAACGCTGGACTCAATATCAAAAATAGCGATTCAGTTGAATTCATTTAGCAATCATCGATTTTCTCCTCCTAAGATGACAATTCAGTCTCTCATCTCTCATATGATATATTCTACCACTCTTCCATTGGATTAGACCTCCTTCCCTTTCAATCGTCTTACCACCTTCTATCGCCGACCACCTTCCGTCGCCGAACTCAAGGTATTTCTTTGTGTTACCTCTTCTGTTGGGTCACCGATGATTTGGTGATGAACCTTCTCTTTTTATATTGTTGATCTTTTATAGGTTCTTTTGAAGGTATGGAAAATACTCTAAGGATTGGAGAATCAAAGACTATCCGATCAAAGGTAGTACATCAAAGATGTGGAAATTTGTGATGTACCAACCAATATTAAAATCCATACCACTTGCCGAAATCATGAAGAAATGCAGTCTCCGATCCAAGCAGTTGTATAGTTGCCGATTCAAGCAGTTGTACAGTTGCCGATCCCAAGCTTAGGTTGGACTAACCGATGTGACCTTTACATCAGGTTATGTGTTCCTTAACATTTTTCGAAGACAAGTTCTTGTGTCACAATAAATGCAAAAACGTGTGCAGCAAGAGCGTGGTCATCAAACCTTAATGTCAAACATTTTCTTTTATTCTTATAAAAGGGTTGTTTGCTTTAGCTAAAAAGGTTTGATATGACTTCAGAAGGCATGGAGAAAAACGGATACAATAATCTGACATTGTGTACTACAAGGAATGGTTCAGCCATTAATCTAGTACAAAAGGGAGTGGCATCATCTTTTGTCCATCAGATATACTGCAAGAAAATAAGACCTTGACAGGTGTCCCCATGCATTTAATACATGGGCACTATAAAAGGAGATGAAACCCTACCCATAAATCTCACGCTTTCAACAAATCCTCTGAGTGATCTTTTGTTTGATTCCGGCAATCTAAGTGTTTTAGCCGTTCAATTTTAGCTTTCTTAATGTTATAAGTTAATCACTGTTATTATGTGTTTTATGTGTTAAGATTGTTAGAATAGAGTGTAATCTGTTCTTTTCCGCAACAATCTTCTAAGTGTAAAGTTTTAATATTTATATTAAAAATTTAAAAAGAGTAAAAATTGTGTATTTGTATTCAACCCCCCCTTCTAAAATCCTTTCTCGTTAACCCATTACTTAATTAGGGACCAACAAGTGGTATCAGAGCAGTTGGTTTAAACTAATAAACTAGATCTGTGATGGCTACTACTCCTCCAAATGTTGATGGTTGTCTGCAAAATCCTTCAAGTGGTACATATGATTTAGGCTCTTTAGCCGAACCTCCAAGGTTCAACCCAAACAACTTTGGGTTATGGAAAAATCGTATGCTACTATTCTTGGAAGGAATTGATAGCAGGTTCCAAACATTCTGAGTGAGTGACCTATTATTCCTAAAATATGGGCTCTCTTTGGTCCACAAAAGATGCTGAAGGAAGAGATATTGAGTCAGATGATGAAAGGAGTGATAAAAATGACAGATACATTATCAAACCTTCAAATAAATATAATGAGGATGATAAACGCCTAGTTGCTCTAGAAACTAAAGTCAAATCTGCTCTTGCTATATCCCTTCCTGATGAAGTGTACCATTCCTTACTAAATCTCTCTACTGCTAAGGAAATGTGGGATACTCTGAGTGTTTTGTATGAAGGAACAAAAGAAGTTAGAAAATCTAACAAAATCTGTCTTATAAGAAAATATGAACTCTTCTCTCATGAAAAGGGTGAATCTCTTCCTGCTTACTTCAATCGCTTTAACTGTCTTCTGAAGGATCTCAAAGTGTTAGGCAAAGTATATGACAATGAGGAAGTTTTATGCAAGTTTATGGACTGCATTCCAGACTTCTGGGAAACCATATGTACTTGCATTAAACAGACCAAGGATCTTGATCAAATGCCTTTAACTACTTTGTATCGGACTCTTCTGAATTATGAGCAATCTAAAAATCAAAGAAAATCTCTCATTAAAGACATCAAAACTTCTTCTATTGCTTTAGTAGGGGAATCTAAAAATTCTTCATGTGTTCCTAGAATCACCTATCCTTCTTCAGAATCTGACAATGAGATAAAGGAAGATTCATCTCATTTATCAGAAGCTTACTATAGTGCTGTTGATGATGAAGGTGAAGATTCTGCCATAGACATTCTTTCTGATAGTATGGCAATGATTGCAGGAAATCTCAAAAATAAAAGATTTTCTTCTAATCGTTCTATGTTTAACAGAAAACCTTTCTCTCAAAAACCTTTTTCCGATAAATCAAATGAGGAATGCTTTAATTGTGGAAAGAAAGGACACTTTGCTTCTGAGTGTAGGTCTAAAGTTTTCTCAAAACATAAATCTTCTTCTGGCCATGACTTCTAGAAATCGACTACTATAAAGCCTGAAGAGAGAAGTAGCCGATCTCCCAAGAAAAGCCATGAATCTTCTCAATCAAAAGAAATCTTAGGGTATAAAAAGTATAAAGCCATGTATAGGAGAGAAAAAGAGAAAAATCTAAGTAAAGGAAAAACCTTGGTTGCTGAAGCCTATTGTTGGGAAGATGAACAAACCTCATAGAGTGAGACTGAATATGTAACAAAATGTCTCATGGCCAAGATTGATGAACTTGAAGAAATAGAAAGATCACTTCACATCACAGCCCTTGTCTCTACCGAGGGATCGACTTCGGAAAGCAAACCTCAGGTACATCCTTTTACTTTTCTTTCTGATGATCAAAAGATAGATGTCTTTGATTTAACTGTTGATTTTTGCAATCTAAAAGAACATAAGAAAAAGGCTGACTTGCATATAAAATCTTTAAATGATCAACTTCTCATGTGTTTTTCAAAATTGAAAGATTTTTACAAATTTAAAGCAGACTTAGAAAATCTAAGATATCTAAATGATAGTCTTTCTAAAGAGAAAAACAAGATTTCAAACACTCTTGAAAAAGAACAAGAAGTTCTCTCCAAATGGACCAAGTCTTCCAAAAGTCTTGAAAAGATTCTTCAAGATCAAATTTCTTGTAATAATAAGTCTGGCATAGGATATGGAAAAGATGATTCTCAAACCTCTGACTCTTAAATCCCATCATCTGAATATCAAGGTTTTCTAGTTGGTTTCTATCTCTCCGATGATAATCTTTTAGATTACTCCTCTGAAGATTCCACTTCTGTTCACTCTATAGATTTGTTGGAAATTCTTAAAGTAGAATCTAAGGTCAAAAAGTTTGGAGGGTTTGTGAAAGCCAAAGATCACTCTCCTAAGCCTTCAAATAATTCAACTCTTCCAAGTTCTTCCTCAAAACCCATTCAAAATCTCTTAAAATCTTTAAGTCTCCATGAGTCAAGGAATTCTTCTGTCGGGTCTCCGACTCCTGAACTTCCTGTCCTAGAAAGAATTCCTTCCTTAGAAAAGAAAATTGTTTCCAAAATAAATTTCTCTTCTAAACGAAATCTCAAATTGTCACTGATTTTGTCCCACGATTAGTGAATCTAAAGAAATCTAAAAATCCTGGATAAGGCATTCTTGGTCCTAGACCAGGAATCGGTCACTCCTCCTTTCTGTCACCGACTTTATCTCAAAAATTTGATAGTATGGATTTCAAAAGGGCCTTCACTATCAAGAAATGCTACAACTGTGGAAATACTTTTCATCTTGCAAGAGATTGTCCAAAGGAAAATGATCTTCGGAGAAATAATAAGATGACCTCTAATCCCAAAGGATCTATTCCAAAATGGGTACCAAAAGTCTAATTTATTTATGGTTGCAGGTACCAAACAAAATCATATATGGTACATGGACAGTGGTTGCTCAAGACACATGACAGGAAACAAATCTCTTCTATCTAATTTTTCAAAAGAAAAATGACTCATTGTTTCCTTGGGAGGAAATGAAAAAGGAATCACAAAAGGATACAGTACCATATCAAATGGAACCATCACTTTTTCAAAAGTAGCTCATGTTGAAGGACTGATGTACAACTTGTTGAGCATCACTCAAATATGTGATTTAGGATACAAAGTTATGTTTCAACTGTGTATTTGCTTGGTTTTTGATGTCCAGAATAAGGTTGTACTAGCAGGTACCCGAATGAATGTGTGTACATTATCAACGTGAAGGAAAGTCATATTGGTGAAGCTAAGTGTCTTCTATCCCAAGAGTTAGCTAAACAAAGTTGGCTATGGCATAAACGTTTTTCTCAAATAAATTTCAAAACCTTAAATAGACTTTCTAGCAAAGAACTAGTTGTAGGTATGCCAAAAATCTCTTTTGAAAAAGAAAAACTGTGTGGAGCATGTGAAAAAGGAAGGCTTACCAAAACCTCTTTCAAAACAAAACAATGTTCATCCATTTCTCAACCTCTTCAAATGCTTCACATTGATCTTTTTGGACCAGTAAGCACTCCCAGTTTGGGTGGTAAAAAGTATATGCTAGTAATTGTTGATGAATATTCTAGATATACCTGGGTTTTCTTCTTAAGACACAAGAGTGATGCTGTTGTAGAAATCATTCGATTTATCAGGAAGATTGAAAATCTGAATGGTCAACTTGTATAGTCTATCAAAAGTGATAATGACACTAAATTCAAGAATGTTGTTTTTGAAGAATTCTTTGACTACAAAGGAATCTCTCAAAACTTCTCTGTCATTCGCACTCCCCAACAAAATGGTGTTGTTGAAAGGAATAATTCGGACACCGTGTGAAGCTGCAAGGTCAATGTTGAGTGAATCTAAATTGCCAACCTATTTTTGGGCTGAAGCTGTGAACATTGCATGTTTTACTCAAAATAGGTCAATCATTGACAAGAGACACAACAAAACTGCCTATGAGGTATTTCATGGTCGGAAACCTACAGTTGACTATTTTCATGTATTTGGTTGTGCATGCCATGTGTTGAATGATACGGAACAACTTGGAAAGTTTGATCCAAAGTCCGATGATGGAATATTCATGGCATATTCTCTGTCCTCTAGAGCTTTCAGAATCTACAATCTCAGAAGAAAATGCATTGATGAATATAAGCATGTCAAGTGTGATGATTTCGAAACATCTTCATTATCCTGCAATAAAGAAGAACTTAAGCACTAGATAAACTCTTGTGTTGGGGAAATTCCATCTTATTCCACTTAACAACCCTCTCAATCCCATAATTCAAGTCAAGAAGATAGCAATTCTCCTCAGCCCTCGAATAATACCACCATATCTCCTGAAGCCATTCTTTCTTCTCCATCTCCTGAAATTGACTCTTCAAGAGAACACACTTATCAAAACTCTATACCTTCCACAAGTGATCTACCCTCAACCTCTCAAATCCCAATTCACCTTCTCCTATACCTCCTTCCTTACCTCCTGCCTTAAAATGGACCATGGATCATTCAATTGATCAAATCATTAGAGATCCACAAGTTGGTGTCCGATCAAGAAAAGGCATCAACAATCTGTGCTTATATGTAAACTTCGTATCTATTGTTGAACCAAAACTGATTGAAGAAGCTCTAGCTGATCCTAGCTTGATAATTTCCATTAAAGAAGAACTCTCATAGTTTGAAAGAAACAAAGTTTGGAAGTTAGTTCCTTTCATCCATCTAATAAAACCATTATTGGAACAAAATGGGTGTTCAGAAATAAGATGGATGAAGAAGGAGCTGTCATTCAAAACAAAGCAAGACTAGTTGCTTAAGGATAACAACAAGAAGAAGTAATTGACTACGATGAAACTTTTGCTCCTGTTGCAAGGTTAGAAGCTATCCGAATTTTACTTGCTCATTGACGTCAAAAATGATTTTCTAAATGGTGAACTAACCGAAGAATTCTATATGAACCAACCACCTTGATTTGAAGATCCAATCCATCCATACCATGTGTTTCGGTTAGATAAAGCTCTGTATGGGTTAAAGTAAGCTCCTCGTGCCTGGTATAATACTCTCTCCGATTACCTTCTAAAAAATGAGTATGTCCGAGGAAAAGTTGGTAACACTCTCTTCTTCAAAAAGTCAAAAGTTAATATCATTCTTGTCCAAATCTATGTTGATGATATTATTTTTGGTGCCGCCGATGAATCTTTGTGTGATGAGTTTAGCTCTCTAATGCAAAAGAAGTATGAGATGAGCATGATGGGGGAGCTTACTTTCTTTCTTGGTTTACAAGTAAAACAATCTCCAGAAGGCATTTTTATAAACCAAAGTAAATACATTAAAGACCTTCTAAAAAAGTTTCAACTTCATACTTGTTCTACCATGAAAACTCCTATGGCTCCTCCTCTTAAAGCTGATTCTGATCCTGCTGTTTTGTCTGTTAATATCACAAGTTATAGAGGCATGATAGGATCTCTTCTTTACCTTACTGCAAGTAGACCTGATATAATGTTTGCTACTTGTCTGTGTGCTCGATATCAAGCCAATCCTAAGGAATCACATTTATCTGCTGTGAAAAGGATTTTTCGGTATCTGAAAGGTACCATAAATCTGGGTCTTTGGTATCCCAAAGACTCAGGTTTTGATTTCATCGGGTACTCTAATTCTGATTTTGCAGGTTCAAAAATAGACAGAAAGAGTAAAACAGGAAGGTGTAAACTTCTTGGTGGAAAGCTTGTGAGTTGGTCAAGTATATGCAACATTCGGTGTCTACCTCTACTACCGAAGCCGAATATGTAGCTGCTGGAAGCTGTTGTGCTCAAATATTGTGGATGAAAAATCAGTTGTGTGATTACAATCAGATTTTCTCAAAGATCCCAATACTGTGTGACAACTCAAGTGCAATAGCTATTGCAAACAATCCAGTCCTTCATTCAAGATCTAAGCATATTGATATCAGATATCACTTTATAAGAGATCATGTCTCTAAAAGTGACATAGAACTTCATTTCATTCCAACTGATTATCAATTAGCTGATCTCTTCACAAAGAACCTTGATGAAGCAAGATTCAAGTTCTTACTTGGTGAGCTAGGTATGGTAAATATAAATTAAAAAAAATTATATATATATAATATAAATACGTATATATATGTATATATGGTTCATTATCGGAAAAGTCGGTATCCAGTCTATCGCCTCACTACCTGACGACTCACCGTAAACCATACACTCACCGATACCTCTTTCTTTTCTAAACCCTACTCACCGACGTTCCCTTCTCTCACCACTTTTCTATGCCCTAACCAACTACCCGACATATACACACTCACCGACACTCACCCTACTCACCATACACTTTCCGACACCCTAACCCTAAACTACACACTACCCGACGTTCCATACCTCACTACCCGATGCTTCTAACCCTACACTTTTCGACGGCTTATAACTTTCCGACGTCTCTCCCTTTCCGACATATACACTTTCTGAAAACTCCTCTATCCCCTAAAGGATAACCCTTGAGTTACCATTCTTGGTGACTAAGTATTCTTTGTATCTATCCATATGACGTCAGCTACGTCATTAATGTCAGAAGCATGCGCCGAATTCAACTTCAAAACCTTTCGAATTCTGACTTTTCACTCACTTCACTCATCATTGTTTTTGAAAAACTGAATTCCCTCCTCTCCTATATATACACAACCGTTTCCACTCTTTTCTCTTTTTATCCTCTCCATTGTCTTTCTCTCTCGATTCAAAATTCAAACCTGCAACTCCCAACCACATCAATGGCGTCCTCTAACACTCCCTCAAATTTGGGTCTCTTACCTTCCCTGCATGCAACCATTATGGTCGCATTGGTGTCGATCGTGCTCATCCGGAGTACAATGAAGTTTGTTGGTTTCTTCTAAGGTCTCCACTTCAATATCCTATCACTGCTAAGCCAAAGATGAGCAAGTTTCTCTTGGGAAACTTCTAGTTAACTTGTTCTTATGATGAATCCTTCAAACGCATTTGTGCTTCTATTCTAAGTGATGATGAACCAAAAGTTACTTTTGATGTAAATGATGTTCGTACTCTTCTTCATCTTCCTACCTACGATTCATATGAAGTCTTTCCTCTTGGGAATGAACATCAACAAGTGGTTACTACTCTCAACTACTTTGAAGATAAAAATGGTCCAAAATCCAAAGGTCCCGGTACTTTGGTAAGAAAGAACATGGGTAACATTTGGAATTTTTTCTTTTCTCATCTCATCCTATGTTTGAGTAAGAAGACAGGTGGTCCAGATCAATCCCTATCCCAAGTTACCGAATTAGCTCATGCATTAATATTTCAATGAAGGATTGACTTTGCAGCCTATTTCTTCAAGGAAATGATCTCATCTTTCTCTCCCATTCGGCGACCTCAGGTACCGTTCCAAAGATTCTTCTCTCTCATTATCAATGCAAAGCTTGCCGACAAACTTGAAAAGAGGGATGACATTGAATATGATCTTCCCCTTCACCAAATCGTAAAGCAACTCATGTCCAAAGGACCTTTGGCATCAGACTACCCACTGAGACCAGGTATGATTGCCTTTGCCCTAAATGCAACTTTATCATGGGACGAAAATGAGGCACAAATTTGGGGACCCATGGTCACCGAAGTCACCCATTCTGCCACTTCTCAACCTAGAGTAACTGATGTGCCCAAATATCGTAAGAGATCCAAAGCATCGGGCACATCTACCTCCACACCTTCCGATGCCACGAAGCCAGCCAAAAGAACCTTTGGCTTCTACCCAGGCAAAGAAACAATCCCAAAAGTGGAGACACTCAAACCCCCCCCCCCCCTAAGACTTCCTCAAAGAAACCTAAGGGAACCAAAAGGGTCACAACACAACTACCACTCACCGATTCTCAAAATTCGGTGAGTGTTGAAGATATCCCCACTAGACCCAGGGAATAGACTATCACCCATCTGAGATCCTCCATGCCCTTACAAAAGGACATGGTTGTACAAACGGGTACCCAAACTATGCCTTTACCAAATTACTCCTTAGTTGATGAAGATGACTTGGAATCTCCCATCCAAGGAGCTTCTACACCACCCCTTGAGTTCTAACAACTCGTTTCCCAGTCTCCGAATGTAGGTGCATCACCACCAGATACATCTGAAGGAGAAACCCAATTTACCGACTTTCTTTACTCCGATACTACACTTTGGATGCGTACGTCTCTCGTACATATTCACAAGGAAGTACAGGAGCCCATAATTGAGGAATCCCTTCATAGACACTCTCCTCACAGTGTCTCCCCCACACAAACTCACTCTTCGGAGCATCAGAGGTCTCCCCTCAAAACAACTCCTGCAACATCTCCCATCAATATTTCGGACTCCTCGAAATCCCCCCGTCCAAAAAGGCAGGTCTGGTGGATTACGCTTCTTCTTCCTCTCCAAGTAAAGATAACAATCAACCACCTCCAAAGCCAAAGCCTTCGGCCACTATGACTTCTGAGAATGCTGATAATCTGCTCACAGCCTTCTCATCCTTTGATGGTGACACTCGTCATACGATAGTCCTGTTAGAAGAACATGCCACTAGAGAAGTGGAAAGACAGGAGAAAATTGCCAAATTAATCAAAGCAACCGATGATTTTTTACACTCCTCAAAGAAGCCACCGAAGAACTCTCTGTTACTCATCCTTCAGTAATTACTTGTTTAGAGCTTCTTCACATGGATGTATCCGACATGCAAAAAGAGATCAAAGCGAGTAATGAAGCAGTCTCCTCCACCATTTCTGCCGTTCAGAAGGATTAAGCAAGCTTCCGACTTTGCCTCTCTTGTTAACGATCAGAAAGCAATCTTAGATTCTTTGACTTCTCTACACTCTAAACTTGACAAGGTACCAACCTCTCCTCCAACCATTGAAATCGATACAGGAGATACTTTCTTTAAAGCTGAAGATCGATTTATGTTGCAACGGGTTGAACGGAAGTTGGGTGATTTGAGTACCGATCTTACAAATATCAATTCTTTTCTCTCTTCATTTGGGTTCAAGTGTTCACCCACTGAGGGGGAGAAAACCACCAAGACAGCTGAAGCCACAGTCTCCGAACCACCACCACCCCTCACAGTCTCCGAACCACCACCTCTTGTTTCCGATGCAGTGGTCTCCGAACCACCACCTCTTGTTTCCGATGCAGGGGTCTCCGAACCACCTATGGTGGTTTCCGACGCCGTGCCACCACCGTTTGTTTCTGATATAATGACCATTGTGGTCTCTAAGGCAATTGTTACTACAGTTACTGAAAAGAGCCAAGCCAATGAACCTCTAGTACCCGTTAACACTGGGTTATCTAAAGATGAGGCTATTAAAGAAGTTTGAGCATCATCTCAGGGGGAGGAAGTCAGTGTCCGAACCCTTTAAGAAACTAAAGAAGAAAAGAAGAGAAAGGCTAAAGCTAAATGAAAGAAACCAATTTCTTATGCACAACAGTTAGCCAAACTTCAAGAAGAGATGGAAAAAAAGAAAAAAAATAGATGCCCCGAAGCTGACACTCTCGGGTTAAAACCTGCCTCCACACAACTCTCCGAAAACCCTCTTGGGCTCATTCTTTCCAAAGTTGAGAGGGAAGAGGCAATCAAGGCTCAACTTGAGTATGATCAAAGCAACGTACTCAAGTTTGCTCAAGATGAAGCTACTCTAGCAAAGGTTGCCGACCCACTTCAAGCTCAAAAAGATGAGCTTGAAAAATTGGAGAAACAATCCAAAGTGAATAAGGCTGAAGTTGAAGGGAAAGAGACTAAGGAAATAGAATGGTTTAAAAGAAGAATCAAGAATCGGAAAGATGACTCTTCGATTATTGGTGCTTCTATTCATCCTCCAACCACAAAATCCCCTAAGTTACTTATCTCTATTAAAAGAGCAGATTCTCTCAACAAAGTATATGAGATTGACTGGTTGGAACTTCTTGGAATGACTGAATGGATGGAGATCGGCAATCACATTTCCAAGAGTAAAAGAAAACATAAGTAACTTGTTCTTAACACTCTCCGAAAACTCTTTATCAAAATGGTCAAAATTCAAAACGAGCACAATATAGTTGTTTCGGCCATAGAAGGACAACAGCTATATCTTATTCAGCAAGGTCTTACAAGAGAAGTCATTAAAGTGCCAAGGAACAAGAAGAAAGGTCATTTTTTTATGCTCTATGATAAAGGGATCAAAATAGACGCTTCAGGTATTAATCTCTCCATTCCTACTCTAGTCGCTTATCCTGAGCTAACCATGCTTTCTGAACCTGAGCTTGGAGTTTTCTTTGAAGACATATTCGGTAGGATTCTTCCGAGTCTCCGACATTCCATGAGCTAACACTTCTTTCCTCACTGCCATTTTGGGTGTGCCTCCTGTAGAAGACAAAGGGATGTGCCCACTCCTCATGGATGAACTAAAAAGAAGAGAACCTGCCAATCTCTAATTATTCTAAGTATGAACTTTCTTAATCATGTACTTTGTGTGATGTACTTATTCTGTGTGATGATTAATAAAAATTCATATTTTATATATATATATATATGTATATATATATAAGTGAGTGATAAGAACCCAAAAGAAAAGAGAAAGGGTCAAAAGTATTTCTTTCTAACATACAGGTATCATCATCAAATAAGGGGAGATTGTTGGGTCACCGATGATTTGGTGATGAACCTTCTCTTTTTATATTGTTGATCTTTTATAGTTTCTTTTGAAGGTATGGAAAATACTCTAAGGATTGAAGAATCAAAGACTATCCGATCAAAGGTAGGACATCAAAGATGTGGAAATTTCTGATATACCAACCAATATTAAAATCCATACCACTTGCCGAAATCATGAAAAAATGCAGTCTCCGAAAATGCAGTTGCCGATCCAAACTATTGTACAGTTGCCGATTCAAGCAGTTGTACAGTTGCCGATCCCAAGCTTAGGTTGGACTAACCGATGTGACCTTTACATCAGGTTATATGTTCCTTAACATTTTTCGAAGACAAGTTTGTTGGTCCCAAAGGAGTCTACAAGAGTTCAAGGATATAGAAACAATTTGTAGAGGGGGGGGGGGTTGAATACAAACACACAGATTTTTAGTTTTTAAATTAGTTTACATTGAATAAACAAATTTACAGTTACAAGCGGAATTAGAACAAGTAAGAAACCTATTCTATTGTAACTTAAGAAATCACACAGTTTGATGCACAAGGAAGTAAGATAGAAAAGAGACAGAGGTTAAAGAAATAGAAAGTAGCATGCATGAAGATGAAGAAGATATCTTCATCTTATTTATACCCGTTTGCATTTAATGCAAGACAAAAGATATATGCCACGTGTCAAGCTTTCATAGGAAGCTTGTCCTTTGTTCAAAAGCATCCATGCTTTTGGCCGCGTGTGTACAGTTCCATATCTGATATGATGGGGACATAAGAGACAATCCGTACGTCCTTCTCTGACATAGTATAAGGTTTGACTTTTGTGCATCGAGAATAAGTTCAACATTAATCTTGTTTGAGAAGCTTCACTTGATCGCTGAACTTGAAACTTCAAGTATGAACTTTCATAGTATCGCTGAGGCTTGACAAGACTTCACACTTTGGTTTGGATAATCCTTGCTATCACAGAACCGCTTCAGATCACTAGCTGACTATCCCTTTCTTCAGCTTGGTCTTCGACTTTCGCTGAATGTCCTTTTGGTGTGTTGGTTGATCTTCAGATCTTAAGAGGTAGACTTGAGGTTTCTGATTTTTAGCGATCGCTGATAACGATCAGCGTATGCCATCGTTGAATCAAACGTAAGTTTACCAATGGAATTTCACTAAGTTTGTAGAGGAATCATATACAAATCACTAAGAGGAGTTATGAAAAACAATCTCCCCGTATTTGATTATGATTAAGTAACATAGGAAAATTACTTGAAAGAATTAGTAGGGACTTAAGAAATATTGAAGTAAAAATTTCAAAGTACTAATCTGTGAGATCTTTTTCTGCTAATCTATTATAGCCATTGAGTTTCATTTATAAGGCTATGAAAACACAATTTTTACAAGTAGAGGCTTTAAGTACATTCACTGATTTAAATTTCAGAGAGCAATATCAGTGAGTAAAGAGGTTTGTAAAGAAATTGGAACTCTTATGTTCATTGTCTCATTTACTGTTTTCAGGGATCTTTTCAGTACACAATTGAAGTAGAGTACTTCATTTGAAATTTCATTACGAATAATCTGAAGAAATTACATAGAAAATGAAATTACAAATTTGTAAGATAAAAGTACAATAAGCTGAAGAGTACTACAAAGGAAAAGAAGACTATAGATCAATCAGAGAGTCTTTCATGTCTTCTTCGTAGTTCATTTTCATAGATCTTGTTTTGTCGATTCATCAGAGGTTCATCTGACCAGCGGTAATGATGCATGATCTTTATGAAAGATGATGGAGCCTTGTTGACTTCTCGGTTCCTGAAGAGTCCTAAGAATCCATCATTATCCAGGAAAACCATACCAGGTTCAGGGAAGGTGATGATTTCATTTTCTTCATATCTGCAATCTTGAGGGAGAGAGGAGTTCAACATTGAGATGTTAGGGATTTCAAGATGGCCAAGAATGCTTTCATAGTTGATTCATGTTCGCTTTTTGAAGATGAACCTCCTTCAGCGTTTGATCTTCTTCTTCTTGCAGGCTCAGGGAGAGGCGGAATTTGCACATGCTGTGACATCCTCTGAAGTAGCTGATCCAATGCTCTTTCCACCACATCTTTGAAATTTGATTTGGAACCCTGAATGGCATCTCAGATTTCTAGCCATTCAGAGAATCCATAGAATTTTAAGAACATAGCTTCTTCTTTTTCACATCTTGAAATTTTGTACATTTGTCCTTCAGACCACTTCTTTTGGAAGGACGTCCTTCGATAGTTGCACGAATGATTTTTGAATCAGACCTTCGAAAATTAAATCGTTCAGTGCACCAGCGTAGTTCTTTTTCTCTGTGGCTTGTATTTTCATCAGATAGTGCATTTAGGATCTTTTCTTGAGCACGAATAGGATTCACATTTAGATTTTCTTCATTCAGTTTTCTTTGTGCCAGAGCTTCACCGACTCTTTCATCCCTGAGTATCTTTCTTGCAAGCTCAAGATCATTCTCTGTTTTCTTCATCTTTTCGTCCCTAATTCTCTGAGCTTCTAGTGTTTGTGCTCTCTCCTCTTTAGATAGAAAGTCAAAATCATCTACCATGCTGATTGGCACAGGGTTTTCTGGTTCATCAGTGGGCATCCTTATTCTTTTGGCTTCAAGTTCCTTTAGGAAATTTATTCGCCTTTCTTCTTCTTCAGGCTCGCTTATTAGAGATCTTTGTGTGCGACGTCTAGAAATAAGGCCTTCTTCATCTTCAGAGTCAGAATCAGATATGTACACAAACTGCTCCTCTGATGAAGGTTCCTTCCAAATAATGGAGTCCCTTGGGGGACTAGACTCACTGAGAATGGGAAATGGAGAGAGAGGTTGGTCAGAACCAAAATTTGGAGGAGAGAAAGATGGATAGGTTGGGGGTTCAGATATGGGAGTAGTGTAAGGGATAAGGGAAGAGTTACCTTACAACGTTCTCCCCCTCAGATAGTGGGATGATGGCCTCAAGATCTACCACTTCCTTTCCTTTGCCTGATGGGTTGGACGGATCCTAAGAAGGAGGTGGTCCGTCCCCCAAAGGCTCCCTGTAGATTACTTCAGGCATAAAGTTTCCTGGTCTACTATTGTTAAAGTGCTCAAGAGCACCAGGAGGGATGTCATCATCATCATCATCTTCATCATTTCCCCCATAATGAGGGAATTCATAGTTATCTTCATGATCGTCTTCTTCCTCCTCATCATCTTCTTCTTCAGTAACGACGGAATGAGGATCTTGCTGTATGTAGGGAGATATCGGAGAGCCAGGAATTGTTTCATTGACCTGTCCGATTATCTCATCAGCGATTTCTTTGGCACATCTCTCCCCCTCAATGTTGTCAGCGGGGAGAACATGCACCATCATCGTTCGCACATTGGACACAATGTCCTTCAGCGAGTCGGTGTGCGTGGTTTGGGTCTGGATGACCTGATTCAGCGAGGTCTGATCAGCAGCAGTGAAGATGAGCCAGCCTCAGAGAGCTTAGTCAGCATCTGCATCATATCGGACTGAGTCTTTTGAATAGACTCGAGCACATGGTTTTGTGCTTGCACCTGTTTTTCCAGCTTGGCAATTGCTTGCTCATGAGCCAGATTGTCTGCCTTTACTGACTGAATGCCAGTGTAAACGTTAGTCATTGTGGCCTTCCTGCCTGGAACACCAACGACCGTCTGAAAGATGTACTCGGCAAACGTCTGATGATTGTCCACCCTAGCCCTTGTGAGAGCACATTCACTGACCAAAAAGTCAATAGCAGGGAATGTGGGGCTGGGAAGAACAACCTTTGGAACCTCAACAGAGAAGGGAGGAAGGTTGGAGGCAAACTTCTCCTGCTTGATCCGGCGCAGGTCTGCAACAGTCTTTGGTTGCTGCGGAGATTTTCCTTTGATACCGCTGGAGGGAGCAGCATCAGCTCTGGTGGTAGTAGTGGTGGTCGCTGAGGTAGGAAGAGGAGGTGCGATACCTGATGACAACATAGACAGAGCACCCAATAAGAGCTCTGGGTTAGATGAAGGGTGACAAGACATGTTATTTACCTTGAGAGTATCATGAGGATGACTCTCAGGGACAACGTGTACGGCAGTAGTGTCAGGTTGATCACTATCCTGTGTCTTAGAATTTCTATGAGAGACATGATGAGGTCCTGTCATACTGGCTCTTCAAGGCACAGATTGTCGAAACAACATTGAAGTTTGGACAGCGTGCGATTCAACATCATCAGAGATAGGGACAACCATCTCTGAATCATATGTTTGTGTGAGGACCAAAGAAGAAATGGTGGAAGAAGAAGAGAGGGCTGTGAAAATAGTTCCTGTTCCAGCTTCAGCGGAGCTGGCTAAAACACTTTTAGTGACCGGAGTCGCTGAAAATGAAGCTAGTGCTGAAGAAACGGCAACGGATGCAGAGACCATTGTCGTGGCTGTGGCTAAAGAGCACATTGGTATTACGCCTGAATCAGGAAGGGAAGACTTTTGAGAGACTCCCTTCTTTGGTTTCTTTGTCGCCGGTTTGTGAGCGATGGTCCTTTTGTGACCATCAGTCGGTTCCTTTCTTTTAGAGGGAGTGGAGGTGTCTGGGATACTCACTGATGGGTTGTTCAGTGAGACGGACACAGGTGCTGCCGCTCCAATGAGTTGCAGCATGTATGGAGTGTATAGAGCATCATCTGGATGGACATCAATTTCCAGAGACTTCTTGCCGACCATGGAGAAGCTTTGGTTGGAGATCTTTGGATATTCATCCTTGAAGGAAAACTCCATGATGGTAGCAAAGAATCTACGGAACGGAATGAAGTGTTTCCTCTTCCCAGCTTTCACCCTGTTGTACATGTCGATGAATATGTAGTCTGCATAGTTCAGCTTGTAGTTTGTGCAGAGAGCGAAGCCAAGATCTTGGAAGTGCTTGCTGGCTTGATCATGAGAGCCAGTATTGGAACCCAAGCACTGAATCACTTGGGTAAAAATGTATTGTCAGGGAGGTGGGAGGCGCTTCTTTTCCATATTCGAACCCACTGATTTTGCTTAAGGGTTCTCCCATACATAGCCAATAGAGTCTAGAAACTCCTCTATCTTCTCCCTGGAGAGCTCAAAGGCCCATTGCTGATTCTTACCTCTTGAAGGGAGGTGAAGAGCATTTCTGAGAAACCTCGAGGTGAAGGCGAAGGGGCCCAGAGTGGGGATTGTGATGGCGATTGCAGGGACCTTGTTTCCCTTGTCCGTAGTTATGGTTGTGCAGTAAGCGGTGTACCAGAGAGCTTGAAGATTAGCAATGATGCCAATGGGATTGTGCACAAAAGCATACATTAGTGGACAACTCTTGATGAATATTGCACCATCATTGAAGTAAGATTTGTCAGCAGGGATGTCCACCAAAACCAAGTAGTTACATGCCTTGAAATTTGCTTGTTCCAAGTTGAAGTTGCAGGCTGGAGCTTTTGTGAGGACAATCGGGGCACTCTCGTCAGCTTGAGTAGTTTTGCTTGAAGAAGCCATTTCTGTTTCAAAGATGGGAACACCGAAGAGGAAGATCATGGTTTAACATTGAATAAACAAACCAAAATATGTTTTTGGTACAAAGACTACCAAAACTGAAGAAGAGAAACAAGTGTTATGATGAACAAAGATCAAAATACTTGTTATTAACACAATTTTTGAAAGAAGTTTTAGAAAAACTTGGTTAAAAATACCAAAAATGGTCTTCTGTTCTAAGACGAACCCAAAACAGGTTTTGAGAAAGATTTTAGGGTTTTATCACATTTATTTTAGATTTTAAACAGGATTCGTTTTAAAACAAGAAGTTATAAAGAATGTATAGATGTGATAAACGATGTTGTTGTTTTAAATAAAGAATAAAGGGTTTGATCAAACCTTAAAAGTGAAAAACAAAGAAAAACGCACAAGTGCATGTTCTTGGTGTTCTTGAAGAAAACTTGAAGATTCGATGGAGATTCTTGCTTTTTAGAGAGTTATGAGCACGTAAAGAGTCAAATGAAGAGAAGAATTGCTTAAATAGCAAGAGGAGAGAGAAAAGGATAGTTAAACGACGGTTTTAGCTTTTGAAAAGTAATAATGACCTAGCGCACGTTCCTAGAAAAGAGTGGGAAAGGAAACTTCGTGGTCCGTCATGTGTCAGATAAAAGTCTAACATGTCCTTTTCTTATTTGAAAATTTTGAAAATGATTATCATTTAAAAATGTTAATCATTATCCTTAAATTCTTCATCAATAGACAATAAAGGATTGTCAGTGATGGGTTTTTAGTTTGAAGACTTATTCTCCGAAAAAAATATTCAGAGAATGTAAATATTTAGAAATTCATACCTGGGTGAGATAAATCAAGTATCGCTGAATCAGAGTTCAGAGAATGGAGAGTTTAATCAGCGTTTAACATACCAAGTTCGCTGATGAGTAGATTAAATCTAGTTTCATCTAGAAGCTTGTTGAAAAGATCAGCAAGCTGATATTCAGTTGGTACAAAATGAAGTTCCACTTCTCCATTCATCACATGATCTCTGATAAAGTAATATTGAATCTCAATGTGCTTGGTTTTGGAGTGAAGTACAAGGTTATTTTCTATTGAAATAGCACTAGTGTTATCACAATAGAAATGGATTTTGGACAGTTTGAGATCGTAATCTCTTAGTCGATTTCTCATCCATAGGATTTAAGCACAACAGCTACCAGTGGCAACGTATTTAGCTTCAACGGTAGATGTGGACACAAAGTTCTACTTCTTACTAGTCCAAGTTATCAACTTACCACCTAATAGCTGACATACACCAGTGTTGCTCTTCCTATCAATCTTGCATCTTACAAAATCACTATTAGAGTAACCGATTAGATCTAACCCTGAGCCTCTGGGATACCAAAGACCCAAATTAGGAGTTCCCTTCAGATATCTGAAGATTTGCTTTACAGCGATAAGGTGAGATTCCTTTGGTTCAGCTTGATATCGAGCACAGAGACAGGTAGAATACATGATATCAGGTCTACTCGCTGTAAGATACAGCAGAGATCCGATCATCCTACGATAGGCAGTGATATTTACAGGTTTCCCATTTGGGTCCTTATTCAAAGTCAGAGGAGGTGCCATAGGGGTCTTCATTGCTAAGCATTGATTCTTATCAATCTTGTTCAGCATGTCTTTAACATATTTACTTTGACAAATGAAAATTCCTTTGTCAGATTGCTTAATCTGCAAACCTAAAAAATATGTTAGTTCACCCATCATACTCATTTTGTATTTTTTTTCTTCATTTTTTTAGCAAAACGAGTGCATAGTTTGAGTCTTGTGGAGCCAAAGATAATGTCATCAACATATATTTGGGAAAGAATAGTATGACCTTTATATTTTCTTAAAAATAGAGTTTGGTCAATTTTTCCACGAACAAATTTTTCCACGAACAAATTTTTCTTTAAGAAGGTATTTTGAAAGAGTATCATACCAAGCTCTGGGAGCTTGTTTTAACCCGTAAAGAGCTTTTTTAAAGTTTAAAAACATAAGCAAGATGGTTTGGATTAGAGAACCCAGGAGGTTGTTCAACATAAACTTCCTCACTGAGTTTACCATTTAGAAAAGCACTTTTAACATCCATTTGAAAAAATTTAAAGTCTTTATGGGCAGTATATGTTAAGAAAAGTCTTATGGCTTCTAATCTAGCAACAGGAGCGAAGGTCTCATCATAGTCAATACCTTCTTTCTATTTGTATCCCTGAGCAACAAGTCTGGCCATTTTGCGAATTACAGCGCCATTGTCATCTAGCTTATTTCCAAAAACCCATTTGGTTCCTATTATAGTTTTATCAGATGGACGAGGAACAAGATTCCAAACTTTGTTTCTACAAAACTCAGTTAGTTCTTCTTGCATGGTAGAGACCCAGCTAGGATCAGAGATAGCTTGATCTATCTTCTTAGGTTCAGAGAGAGAAATAAAATTTACATAGACACAGTTATTACCTGTACCTCTATGAGTCTTGATACCTGCATTTGGATCACCAATGATTTGATTTATTGGATGATTTGCAGTCCATCGCTGAGCTGGAGGTTGAGGTGATTGATCAACAATAGATTCAGTGATTTGTTCTCTTTCAGGGATAACGTTGGTTGTTTCAGCAACATCTACTTCATTATTTAAGATCAATTCTGGAGGTGATTCAGAGAATTGATCAGTAGAAGATTAAGCTTGGTTATTCACTGAAGAATTTCCTAAGGAAGTATCAGATGGAGGAATCTGATTGAGAGGAGTGATGTTGATCCCTATTTATGATGGATCGTTGCTTGACATAGGATGATCAGGGATCCCATCATCATTGGTTCCAGCATTAGTTGGTTGCTGAAATAAGTTTCAGGTTGCCCATAATGAGATTTCATCCATTCATTCAACTCCTCATCTTCTTCATGGATAGGAGTAGAATTTGTTGGGCGAGATTCATCAAAGTTGACGTGCATGAATTCTTCAACATGTTATCTTCTTTTGTTGAAGATTCTAAAAGACTTGGATACAGAAGAGTATCCAAGAAATATCACATCATCAGCTTTTGGATCAAACTTACCCAAATGATCTCTGTCATTCAGAATATAACATCTACATCCAAAAATGTGTAGATATTTCAGAGAGGATTTTCTTCCATGAAATAGTTCATAGGAGGTCTTTTTGAATCGTTTCACGCTGTATTGACTACTTCAGCCCAGAATTGAGTAGGTAGATGCGATTCGCTGAGCATTGAGCGAGCTGCTTCAATGATAGTTCGATTTCTTCTTTCAGCAACACCGTTTTGCTAAGGAGATCTCACTAATGAGAAGTTGTGAGTGATTCCTTTTTCTTCAAAGAAATTAATCAAGGTACTGTTCTTGAATTCAGTACCATGATCACTTCTCATGGAGCTAACGGTAAGATTGTTCAGGACTTCCATTCTTCTGATAAATGCAATAATTATGTTAGGTGTATCACTTTTGGATCGAAGAGAGAATACCCATGTGTATCTGGAATATTCATCAACTATCACAAGAGTATACTTCTTTCCCGATAGAGATTGGACATTGACAGGTCCAAATAGATCCATATATGGAGAAGCTGAAGAGGTGAGGTCACTGAGGAAACTTGTTTAGATCTGAAAGAGGCTTTTGTCAATTTTCCCTTCTCACACGCTGAGCAAAGAGATTCCTTTGCAAGGGTATGGTTATGGAGATCCCTGACAAGTTCTTTTTGATATAATTCATTGGTCATCTTAAAGTTCAGATGAGAGAGTCTTTTGTGCCACAACCAGTTTATGTCTAAGGAGGCTCTGGAAATGAAGCACATGTTCTCAGAATGAGAGCTATTCATGTTAATGACATACACATTTTCAACTCTTTTGCCTGTTAAGGCAAGTTTGTCATTAGAATCAGTGACAACACATCTATTCTTTAGAAATAGAACTTTGAAGTCTTTGTCACATAGCTGACTAACGCTCAATAAATTGTGTTTTAGTCCTTCAACGTAAGCGACTCGGCTAACTGAAGTAGCTCCATTGTATAGATTTCCATACCCTTTAGTGTAGCCATTTCCACCAAAGGTCACTGAGTGACCAATTTCTTCCTTGTATTCAGAGAGCATAGATTTTCTGCCAGTCATGTGCTTTGAGCATCCGCTATCAAGATACCAGATACCTTTGGCACTCTGCATACAACAAAAAGGATTAATTTTTCATAGGTACCCATATTACTATTGGCCCTGCTGAATTAGTGGAAGGAATGGCGGAAGAGCTACTAGCTGAAGAATTCTCTTTCAGTGGATATCTTCGCCTTGGAAGGTTTCCCAACCTTGGTGGATTTCACTCTCGCTGATTTATCAGTTTGAGCTACTTTCTTTCCATGAGCTAATTTTTCAGCTTTAGTAGCATTAGGACATTTGCTGGCAATGTGGGTATTTTCACCAAAGTGATAGCATTTCCTATATTTTTTATTAGGTTTGGAATTGAAAGAATTCAGAGTGCGAGAAGAAACATTTCCAGGAGCTGAGCCTAGAATTCCTTTTTTGATGTCCTTGGGGGTAAAACAATCTTTTCAGGGACAGGTGTAAGATCGATCTTAATTCTAGGAGTTGATCGCTGAATATATCCAGGGATTTTCTTCCCAACTTTAGGGTGACTTACAGAAGGAACAAAGGAGTTCTTCTTCTGTTTCTGAAAGTTTTTGATTTTAGGAACGTGGTCAGGAACTTTGTTCTTGATCATTTTCTTAGAATCATTAGACTTAAGAACAATCAACTTCTCAGGAGAAGAAGGATCAGGGATAGAGGAGACAAACATTCTGAATTTCAACATGGAACGATCATTCTCTGATTCTTCTTTATCAGGGCTATATCCTAACCTACTTTTGACTTTCAGAGGGATTAGAGAATTGATGTTCTCGCTGACATTATCAGAGGCCTTGCACCATCCTTCGATGGTAGCTTTTTCAGCCTTAAGATCAGAAATGACCTTTTCCCTTTCAGTGATAGCTTGTTGTCTCTCAATGTTTATGGTTTGATTTACAAAGACTTGATCTTTTAAAGTTTCTTCAATCTTTGTTAGTTCTTTGATTTTTAAATGAAAAATTTTCAGTTGTTTAGAAAGATCAATATTAATTTATTTAGCTTTAATCTTTCCATTGAGAGCATTGTAAAAATCAACAGTCATAACATCAATGGCGACAGGTTATCACTTTCAGGCATAGAGGAGTTTATTTGAATGTTTACGTGAGTTGAAGGAGACTCTAAGGAAGATGTTTCAGAAACTTCTTTAGCTTCCTCAATTCTTTCCATTAGACAGAGGAAAGCAAGATCTTCTTCATCGGAGCCTGATTCATCAGATGTTTTGGCCCAATCATCTTCTTGATCCTAGTCAATTTCTTCAGCAATTAGGCCTTTGCCTTTTTGCTGGTTCTTTTTCATATCTCTGTATTTATTTTTCAATTTAAAATACTTTTCCTTTTTATCAGAGTTTTGAAAGGTGGTGGATGCAGCTACTCTCTTGGATCTACACTCACTAGCGAAGTGACCTTTTCGCTGACAGTTATAGCATATAGTAGATGTTTTTTCAAAGAGCAGAGTCAGTGATAGTAGGAGATTTTCGAAAATTGCTCTTTCTAGCAAATCTTCTAAAGTTATTTGTTAGAAGTGCTTGAGAGTTATCAAACTCAGAGATGTCGGCATCAGTGAGTTCTTCTGAATCAGTTTGTTTTAATTCAGTGATAGAGGTAATAGAAGAAGAAACTTGTTTTGAAGGTTCTACCTCTGAAGTCACTAGTGCCAAAGAAGTACTTTTGCCTAAGACTGCTCTTCATTTAAGAGCATTCCATATAAAGCACTAAGAGAGAGAGTTTCAAGATTTTTTGACAGTTCTAAACACGTAGTGTACACTCCCCATTGTTCAGGTAGTGCCTCCATGAATTTTCTCTGAATTTCGGCATTAGAGTATTCTCTGTTGACAGTTTTCATATCAATCAAGAGACAGTTAAACCTTTGGTGAATTTGAGAGAGAGTTTCACCTTTTAAGTGCATAAAACTTTCATACTGTCTTACCAGATTAGTACATCCAGTGATTTGGACTTCATCGGTCCCTTCATATTGAATACACAAGGTATCCCACATGGCCTTAGATGTTCTCATTTTCATTACAGAATGATAAACTTCATCTAGTAAAGACATTGCAATTATGGATCTAGCTTTAGAGTCTATAGCTACTTCCTTTTTCCCTTCTTCAGTCCATTGATCTGGAGTTTTGATGATTCTCCTTTCAGTGATGGCTGGAGTGGTAGTGGTGGCAGGAACACTAGCTACCAGGGCTGTAGGAACAAATGGTCCATTTTCTAGATAGTAGGGGATCTTAGGATCTGACCCTTCTAGGAATAGAGTCATTCTTTCCTTCCATAATGGAAAGTTATCACGGCTAAATCTTGGAGGTTTAGCTAAAGATCCATTATCAATGTAGTTTGCATTAGTATTAGTCATTTTAAAATAGTTTTGTTAGTAGATATTTTAAAGATAAGCAAGAAACACTGCTCTGATACCACTTGTTGGTCCCAAAGAAGTCTACAAGAGTTCAAGGATATAGAAACATTTTGTAGGGAAAGCGGGTTAAATACAAACACACAGATTTTTAGTTTTTAAATTAGTTTATATTGAATAAACAAATTTACAGTTACAAGCAGAATTAGAACAACTAATAAACCTATTCTATTGTAACTTAAGAAATCACACAGTTTGATGCACAAGGAAGTAAGAAAGAAAAGAGACAGAGGTTAAAGAAATAGAAAGTAGCATGCATGAAGATAAAAAGATATCTTCATCTTATTTATACCCGTTTGCATTTAATGCAAGACAAAAGATATATGCCATGTGTCAAGCTTTCATAGGAAGCTTGTCCTTTGTTCAAAAGCAACCATGTTTTTGGCCGCGTGTGAACAGTACCATATCAGATATGATAGGGACATAAGAGACAATCCGTACGTCCTTCTCTGACATAGTTTAAGGTTTGACTTTTGTGTATCGAGGATAAGATCAACGTTAATCTTGTTTGAGAAGCTTCACTTGATCGCTGAACTTGAAACTTCAAGGATGAACTTTCATAGTATCGCTGAGGCTTGACAAGACTTCACACTTTGGTTTAGATAATCCTTGCTATCACTGAACCGCTTCAGATCACTAGCTGATTATCCCTTTCTTCAGCTTGGTCTTCGACTTTCGTTGAATGTTCTTTTGGTGTGTTGGTTGATCTTCAGATCTTCAGAGGTAGACTTGAGGTTTCTGATTTTCATCGATCGCTGATAACGATCAGCGTATGCTATCGCTGAATTTAAACATAAGTTTATGTCACACCCCGCTAAAGCGGAAAACACGGGGAGTGATAGTTCAAGATTTCATAGCGATAGGGTGGAAACAACACCAATAATCCATTCAAATACATAACTAAACACGATCCGCACCTACTCGTCGGCCTAACGTTCCCCTATCAAAGAGAAATACCCAAAACGGTCACTTATGTGTCTAAAAGTTACTTATAGGGGTGAATATGTCTTATGTCCATAGATGTCCATAGTTGTCCAAATCGGTTAACCATTTTGTCCATCATATATATAATACACTTATGCCCTTTTTTATTAGTTCAAAACCATTGCTTTTACCATCTATACTTATATTTGTGCCAATAATGGTGTTTAAATGATTTAAGTTCAAGAACTCAAACTTTCTAGAATTTCATATTCTGGCAGAGACTTTAGGGTATAAAGAGGATCAAAATAAACTACTTTATAGAATGACAAAATCCCTAAAAAATTTTATATGTGATACCTTACTGAGTTAAGGTCATTGTGACCAAATTTCAAGGTTTAAGGAGATGTAAAAAGAGGTCAAATAATTTATGAAATACAATGTGTCCCAACCGGTATGGTAGATTACACCATGTTAGTAGAACACTCATTGAAGGAGTTCTACTAAGTGTTTTCCCTAATTTCCAGTTGGTTTGAAGTCATAACTCATAAAGGAAATTTTTAAGATAAAAATCACTCATTTTGAATGAGTTATGAGGAATATATGGTACCACAAAGTTGCATGCACACTTCTGTCATTAGTTGACAGATTGCACACTTAATTTTAATAAATTGGTTAATGCCTAAAATCTTCATATTTTTTAATGAAACCGGATTCATATGAACCCTAGCTCATAAAAGAAAACTCCAGAAGAAGAACTATGCATTATGGATAAATATTCAAAGAGATATTTACATGCAAAGTAGGGTTTACCTACTGGTGGTTTCATAGTTTGCACACCTAAAATGTTTTAGGTGTTTGGAGGATCAAAACTCTATATTTTCATGTGATTCCACTTGCAAACATAAGATAACTCATAACACTAACTCTCAAAAGAAAAATCATCCTTTTTCAATGAGTTTTGAAAGAGATATGGTCATTTGAACATGCATGCACAAATCTGTCATTGGTTGATAGTTTGCACATTCATTTTGTTTTAATTAGTTAAAACCCCAAATCACCATATTTTTAAGTCAAACCAGTGGCATCTGAAAGGTAAGTCATTAACATAAATTCCAGAAGAAAAATCAAGTAATTTGGATGAATATTCAAAGAGTTATGGTCGTTCAAAGTAGGGTTTACCTACTGTTGAGCTTCCAGATGCACATGCATCTTGTTATGAGCATTTGGGGGATCAAAACTCAATATTTTTGAGTGAGACCACTTGGATTAGAACCCCATCTCGCTAAATAAACTTTTAGAGAGAAGATTCATGATATTTGAACATATTATTTGCAAGAAATGGACGATTTATGCACCTGCAATAAATCTTTCAGCACTAAAAATCACCATTGTTGTTCAAAAACACATAAAATCATGATTTTCACCTATTTTCTTGAGTTTTATTGTTTGGGTCATTAATTATCACCATCATATAAACAGTTTACATGTTTTTGGTGTATAATCTCTCCATAAAACTTAAAAAATCAGAGGTTAGAAAAATGTGGTAATAAAATGCAAGAAAAGTGAGTTTTTCACTCAAAATTGACAAGAAAAAGGTAAGATGATGTTTGTACTTACTTGGGTGACGTATAGAACTTCTATTTCTTGAAAAACCTTGAATTTTTTATGGTGGTTTGCCTTAAAATTGGCTGGAAATGTAGATGGAAGGAGAGTTTCTTGATTATGGCCCTTGATTTTAGAGAGAGAGAGAGTTTAGATTCAAATTTTGAATTGCAAATGAGAGGAAAATGAAAAAAAATACTATTTATATGTAAATGAAAGGGGGGGTGGGGGGGCGGCCATGAGGGGGCCCAAGCCCAAAATATATATATATTTTTTTTTGATAGAGTGTAAGGCCCAAAATTGTTAAAATGCTATTTTTCTCAATTTTGACATTTTTCTCCAATTTTGTAAGCTCATTTTGATTAAATTCAAACAAAATAAAAGTTTTATATTTAACATTCTAAAAATATATATATATATATATATAAATATAAATTAGAGCATTTGGCATTATATAGGACATTTCGGCCAGTTACGGGTCGGAACCGGGACTTTCTAAGCAGCTACCGGAAACTCTAGAAATTTTTCGATCATTCTAAACCAACTAACTTCTATTCTTATATTTAATCTATATTAACACTAATAAACTTAATTAAAGCTAACCTGGAGGTTCAAATTTACAGTTGTCACAGTTTACCAATGGATTTTCACTAAGTATGTAGAGGAATCATATTCAAATCACTGAGAGGAGTTATGATCAACAAAGTTCTTGTGTCACAATAAATGCAAAAACTTGTGCAGCAAAAACGTGGGCAGCAAGCCTTAAATTCAGACATTCTCTTTTATTCTTATAAAACGGTTGTTTGTCTTTAGCTAAAAAGGTTTGATATGACTTCAGAAGGCATGGAGAAAAAGGGATACAGTAATTTGACATTGTGTACTACAAGGAATGGTTCAGCCATTAATCTAGTACAAAAGGGAGTGGCATCACTTTTTGTCCATCAGATATACTGCAAGCAAATAAGACCTTCACAAGTGTCCCCATGCATTTAATGCATGTGCACTATAAAAGGAAATGAATCTCTGCCCATAAATCTCACGCTTTCAACAAATCCTCTGAGTTATCTTTTGTTTGATTCCGGCAATCTGAGTGTTTTAGCAGTTCAATTTTAGTTTTCTTAGTGTTATAAGTTAATCACTGTTATTATGTGTTTTATGTGTTAAGATTGTTAGAATAGAGTGTAATCTGTTCTTTTCCGCAACAATCTTCTGAGTGTAAAGTTTTAATATTTATATTAAAATTTTAAAAAGAGTCAAAATTGTGTATTTGTATTCAACCCCCCCCCCCCTTCTACAAATCCTTTCTTATTAAGCCATTACTTAATTAGGGACCAACATCTTCCTTCTTCCTTCGCACTATATTTGGGGTTTCTATGGGTTTAATTTGGGGTTTCTAGGGCTCAATCTGGGATTTCAATCTGGTTTCAAGTTGAAGATTGTTCCTGGTTAACTTTTAACTTGTTGTTCTTGAAATTGGGTTTCATCTTGGGTTTGTTTAATTTTTTCCTTGTTAACATTTGTGTCTGAACTACGGTTGCTTAAGATTAGTTCTTGTGAATTTCCATTCTTTCATAACATTTGTTGTTGGTCACTTTATAAGCCACTGAATAAACCACTTAGGTTTGTTTAATTAAGCCACTAGATTATGTGTTATTAAGCCACTGCATTATGTGTTATTAAGCCATTGCATAAGCCACTAGATTATGTGTTATTAAGCCACTAGCATTGTGTGTTATTAAGCCACTGCATTATGTGTTATTAAGCCATTGAATAATCCGTACAATTTGTTGGATTTAAGCATGTGCTAAAATTTGTTGTTATTAATTTGTTGTTCTTAACTTAGGTTTCATCTTAGGTTTGTTTAATTTTCAAATTGAGCTTGTCAAATAAGCCACTTTCTGTAAACTATTTTCATGAGCCACTTTCTGAATAAGCCACTTTCTGTAAAACTGTTTTCTTGCAACTGAATAAGCCACTTTCATCAACAACACCCATTTTCAGAAAGTGGCTTATTCTGAATAATGAGGTTTGTTTTCTTGGTCTATTTCTGAACAAGCAACTTTTTGTGTTCAATACAATGATCTTACATTAGTTCTTGTGAATTTATTGACCCACTTTCTAGTTATCCATCATAAACAACCTATCCACTTCGCATTTAACGCACCCATCACATGGGTTCTTTGATTTGTTCTGTTGAAGGGTGGTTAGTTAAGAACGCATTTTTAAAGATGTTCCGTATCTATACCAAATAAATGTTAGTCTTAAAGAGTATAGATGTACTGAATAAGCCACTAAATAAGCCACTTTCTGCTTTATGTATTATTAAGCCGTTTTAAAGATGTTCTGTATCTATCCCAAAAAAATGTTAGCCTTAATGAATATAGATGTACTGAATATGCTAGTGAATAAGATGTATTAAAGAAGCCATATTTTTATCGAGCCACTTTCTGCTTTCTATATAAGGCAATGTTTGCTTTCTGAATAAGACAATTTACGTATTATGTTCTCTTCCCTCTATTTGTGTTCCTCTATTTGACCATGACTTATAAATCGTATACCTCTATTTGTGATTTAGAAATTGGAGCCACATTGTTATGCTCAAGTGTTATCATCCCTTGAAGATAGCCATTTTTTGTGGAACTTTTCATGTGTACGGGTAGAGTATGTATGGTAGGATATACAAGAAAAATGATATATAGTATATTGCTTGACCAAAACGTAAGTGAAGATTATTCATATTTTACATTTGGTGTTAAAAAATTTAATATTTTAAGATAATCACAATTATTATATTACATAATGTATTTATTGTAGGGACAAAATGGCTGCAATTATTCCAAGCCGATTACTGCACTTATATAAACAAAGAAAATTTGTTGGGGGTGTTTCTTCGTTGGAGCATTTCCAAGTTGGAGGGACTAACTATGAGTACCCAAGGTATGAAAAATATAGTTTTGTTCGCGGTGAAAGAGAAATTTATCTCAGTAAAAACACAAACTAATCCTCTTGACAAGCGATATTGAAAGACAATTTGCATTGTATCCATCGGTGACTTCCATTTAAACTGTTGCTCAAGATAGGACTCCACGAAAGATGATTATCATTACATTTAATTTTGTTATTACTTTTATATTTATTAAGAGACCATAATTTGATGATATAAATTGATATTTATAACTTATATTTAAATAATTTTGTTTTAGATGTTGTTAGGAAAATCATAATGGGAGAACGAGTTAGCCTTCAAGGAGATCAACCTAGATTTCGATGCGGTTCATGTTATATAGTTTTACAAGATGATGAGTAAGTTTATATTTGTATTAAAACTATTACCAAATAAATGAACTTACAAATTGCTCTAACTTTCATATTTTGAATAGGAGACACACAATAAAGATGAGGTTGAATGTTCGACAAATAAATATTGTGAGGTTGACTCGGGCAATAAAAAATAAATCCATACTTTATACATCTTGGGTTAAACTTATCCATAAAGTACACCCCACAAGTATGTTATAGGATATTTATGTTTTTATATTATATAATTTTAAATATTGAATTTAACTAATAATGTATTTTCTAATGTTTTCAGTGAATTTTTTGAGTTCAACGGATTTAACCAAGGATGAGTTACATCCAAATATGCCGGAAGCACACAACATTAGACGTATATTGGGTTAAAATACGTCATTGTTCAGTGATGATTATGATTATGGTTTTTTGTGGTTGTTGTCAAAACATTTGGGAACATATGTGTGCATTAGGAATATGATTTTTTTGTGATTGTTGTATTGGTTGTAATTATACTTTATTCATGAATGTGATCATTTAATGAATGGTTTTTGTGATTGTTGTATTGGTTGTAATGATACTTTATACATAAATATGATCATTCAATGAATGTTTTGCAAGTGAGTTATGTGTATTAGTGATGTTCATCATTTTTTCTATTTCGTTTTAAGGTGTGCAATGAGGATTGACGATAAAGATACTACAAAAAGAGAAAAACGGAAGGAATACAATAGACGCTATTATGCACTACAAAAAGAGAGACCCAAAATGAGAAAAATAGCGCATGGTCAAGGAAGTAGTCAATCTATGACACAAGGGAATATCAATGAAACAACACCACTCATTAATCGAAAATATCATCAAGGAGGCAAGGAAAATAACCAAAATGTTGTTAATATGTAAGGAACAAGCGTTATGTGTAGTGAAGGAACACATTGACACATGAAAATTTCAATGGTAAAAGCCATGCAATAATTATTATTTTGGAATTTTAAATTGACATAAACTAGAGGCTCATTGGCATAACGTTTTCTTTCATGGACATTCGAAATGACCGTGAAATACTAGTACTTATTTTTGACAAAGTCATGAATCAAGAATCGTTAAGTTAGTATTTTTTTTAACTCGATATTAGTATTTGTTATGTGGATCCTAGATTTATCAAGCACAATAATATCAAAGAACACAATAAGAATACGATGATTAAAAGTATTTCGTAGTCGGATATCTTACTTAGAACGATTACAATATTGATCTAACAGTATTTTGACTCTTATGTAATCGACTTGCTTTTGATATAAAATCCTAGACTCCTATTTATATTGATAGGATTAACCTATTTAAGGAAGGAAAGAGTTTAAGGAATTATAAACTTCCTTTTACATTTAAGCATATACTTTCCTTATTTTGTCACAATATAATTTTAGTCCTAACAATCTCCCCCTTTGTGGCAAAATGAATCTTTATCTCTTTAGCTCGAACATGCCATCAAATCTTCTAAGGGTCTAGGGAAATATTATCCGAGTGTCAATGATCTTGATAGCATCCAAAATTGAATTTCTTCTCTTTGAACTCATCCTTGTAGAACTCTTTTGATCAGCACTAATTTCCGCAGCAAGTCTATTTTGAATTCCCTACAAAGTTCCATCTAAATAAGCAGCAATCTCGTCAAAGCGCAGGAATCTTTTCTCACCTTTCATACGCATCCACACTACTCCGTGACTGGATGTGTGAGTACGGTTGAAACTTTGTGTTTATCCAAATTAGGAATTCTTTGATTAGGTTTTGCAATATGAACTTTCTTTTGTTCACTTTCAATAGGTCGTTGCAGATCATGAAGATAACTATATCTGAGTTCTTTTTGAATGTGTCGCACCACCGCTCTTAAAGCTCTTTGTTCGTCTAAATTTATTTTCTTCTTATCTCTTAACTCTGTATACAAAGTTTCGAAGTCCAAAATGTCAAGATTAGTAAATCAACTTCGGAGAAAGTATATACTTTTCCATCTTCTCGTCGTACTTTGAAAGTTGGATACTCGACTTGGAAAATTTTGTCAGAACCAATCTGCATAATACCAACAATCTTGTGTCGTGAAATCACTTCGGATGGCTTTCGAGCTTTCATCTTCAGTATGTGAACATGCTCTTTAACTTGAGCTTTATCCATCTCCATAACCAAGTGAAAGTGCGCCAAGTCTTCTGGTTTCATATTTTTCTTGAATATCCGTTCCATGGTTTCTTTAAGATAGGGTACACGGATTTGCTGATTTATCCACTTTGATTTTCTTTCTGTTAGCATCCTTTGCCACCGAATTTGATGAGGTAGCAGTTTCGGTTCATTTGTATCTTTCGAAACATAATTCATTTCCGTATGCTTCAAATTCAGATAATCTTGTTCTTGAAGAACTGGTTCATATGGATCATTAAACCAGTTTTTCATGGAGTTCCTTAAATTTTGTACATCTATCATCTCTTCATTGGACTCCGTTTCAACAGCTTCAGACATGCTCTTAAAGTTGATATCTACCGTAGGCTTTTCAACCGTTGGCGTATTAACTTCTTGAGTCACAATGGGACGCTATCGTTGGCGGGATGGCGGTGCAGATGTTAATGGACCACTAGTAGTTGGAGCATATGGTTGAGATTGAGTTCTTGAAACTTGGCGTGTCTCCCCCTCAGGGCGATTAGGAGCAGAGCCCGGATCGTCCTGATCATGACGAGGGGTAGGAACAGAAACAGCCGGTCTACAAGATTCCTGAAGTTCAGTGCGGAGAGCGGTAATTGCTCCAAGAAGTTCATCATGATTCTGCTTCTGAGCTGTATGCATATCGTTCAACTTCTGTTCCGTGTCGGCTTTGAATAGGTCAAACTCATACCGAGTGACCGTAGGAATTTCCAGATTTCGTCTTAGAAGACCCATGAAAGTATCTTCAGGTTGACCCCGAGTAGTAGCTTCGGCAAGCAGATTGGCATACAACATAGGCATGAGTTCATCATTGTTGTATTCATATCTATGAAGTGATGGAGGTCGATTCCGAGGATCCGGATTCGGATCAGGATTCTGAGGTTGCGGAGGTGGAGTACGACTATTTCTTGGTCGGGAAGAGTTGGCCTGATTCGGATCTAGCTGGCGGGAGCATGAAGCTTCAAGTACTTCCTGAACAAATGCGCGTCTTTCAGCAGTCATGCAAGCCTCATGAGCATCCAAAGACGCTTGAGCTCGTTGGAATTGAGCATCAATAAGAGCTTGAGCCTCGGGAATGATCGTGAACTGAGGAGTAGGGGTACCTGAAAGGGAAACACTGGGATCACGTAGATTACCCGTTGACATCACAGTTGATTCAATTGTGTGACCTACATTCAGCAGTGGCAATGATGTAGTGCTGGTAGGATTTATTTCCAATCCTCGTGGAATGTCCGGATGGGACATCACTATGGGAGTTCCGACTGGGCCACATAGGCTCGCAGTGTGCAAAGACTCGTGTTCCCTATTTGAATCTAGACTCGAAATGCACTCAAATGAAGTCGAAGCAGGTGAGTTACTACCTCTTGGTTCAATAGCTATGTCTCCCGAATGGAGGGGAGCTAGATAAGGAGCAAACTTCAGGTGCAAACTTCCTCCGCTTTTACTTGATCAGGGGAAAGCTTGCGTTCACGTCCAACTTGTGTGATATGATACTCGGGTCTATGTCGACCATATCTTCGTGCGTCCAAGCGAAACAATCGGAGTGGTCCCTTAGGAATCATATGAGATCATTCTTTATTTCTTCATCCAAGGATGCCCCCAGGAATACTGTGCGTTCAGGTCTAGCTGGATCCAAGGCGATTTCCTGGAGTCCGTAGTCGTCAGGGGACTTGTCGTCCGCCTGGCTCTATAATTGCTAGATGCTCTGCTTTCGAGGTCTCATTGCGACTTTGTAGCATTCTCTTGCCTGTACCCCCCAGGGAGCAGGAAATTTTATCGTCTGATGGTACGTCGGGGGGACTTCCTTCATATCGTGTATCAAGGGTCTTCCAAGGATAACGTTGTAAGCTGAGGAACACTCGACCACATTAAAGCGAGTTGATTTATTGATTCCTTTTGCGAAGATGGGTAGCGTAATTCCGCCCAATGTCGTGGATGCGTCGCTATTGAAACCGACTAAGACTGTTAATCGTCGTACGATTTCTTCCTTGCTTATCCCCATATCTTTGAGGGTATTGAGAAAGATGATATTGGCTGAGCTTCCTCCATCGACGAGAATTCTTTTGGTCAGACAATTCCCGATGGTGAGTTGGACGACAAGGCCATCATGATGTCTGCGTCTAGTGTCACCTAGATCCTCGTCGCTGAATATTACTGTCATGGAGTCGAGCTTTCTGTCGTCTCCTTTTTGATAATCAACGAGGATGCTGGACTCGTCAAACTTTTGCCTCGCGTGTCTTTTAGCGGCTGAGTATGTTAATCTACACACGTCAGATCCTCCTGTCACACAATTCACGACTTTAGTAGGTGTAGGAGATGTGGGTCTAGGGGTGTTACATATGGCCTGCGTCGAGACCAAATCGTTGAGATAGCCCTTTTGCGATAGCCATGCGATTTCCTTCCTGAGGACTTGACAATCGTCTGTGTCGTGCCCATGATCATTATGGAAATCTCACCATTTCGTCGTATCCTTTTGGTCGTTCGGACGATCACTTTTCTTGGGCCATCGTACTGTAGCTTGGATATTTTTCAATGTTTCCACTAGTTCCTTTGAAGTACCTGCAAAACTGTAAGTTGACAATTTCGGGTAATGGGTGAACTTGGGTTTACCTTGGTTTCGACTTTTTTTTTTTCATGTCTGACGTTAGAAATCACCTTTGGATTTTTTGAATTCAGGTTTTTTGACTCCAAACACCCGTTTATCGGAAAATCTTTGTTGTCGGAAGGCAGCGTCATCTTCGAATCTCATATGAGCCAAGGTCCGTGCTCTCACGTCTTCAAATGTATCGGCCGGATATTTGGTAAGATCTAGGTATAGACCCGAGTTGTTGTCTAGCCCTCTCTTATAAGCTTCGATCGCCATTTTGACGTCACAATTATGTATCCCGATCATTTCCATGTTGAAGCGGTTGAAGTAATTCCTGACGGTTTCTCCTTCCTTCTGAATTATGTAGTAAAGGTCACTAGTTTATTTCTCCATCTTGCGACTGCTGGCGAACTGCTGGAAGAATTGGTTGACGAGGTCGGCTAACGAATTGATTGACTTGGGCTTGAGGTTGATCAACCACTGTAGTGCTGCACCCGTGAGGGATGCTCCGAAACTTTTGCACATGCAAACTTCTTGAAAATTATGGGGTATCAATGCCGTCAACATAAGTTGCTTATATTGTGCGACGTGCTCGTTGGGATCCGTGATACCGGAATAGTTCGGTGTGAATGTAGGAATGTTGTACTTTTTGGGAACGTCTATCAAAGCGATCGAATCAGCAAAAGGCGAAGCTTGAAAACCTGTGGGAGGCTCTATGTCGACCGGCACTACTGCTCCAGGTAGTTTTGCAAGTAATGACAACATTTTCTCATTATGTGCTTCAAGTTGATTGAATTTTTGAGCGACTGGGTCGTCGTAGGGGGTTTCATAAATGTTGAATGGATGATTTGTATTCATCATGGGGATTGACGTATGATTGGTCGTAAATGGTATGCTCCGATAGGTGAAATCATGACTTTCGCCATTAGTGGTTGTGTATGGTGCATTAACGTACGTATATACCGTGGTGGTTGGGATGGGTATAGATACGTATGCTTGCCCAATATCGGAATTATTCGGTGGCTGAGAAAATGGTATTGATATGTACGTCGAATCCATGACGGAGCTGTTTAGTGGAAACGTCGTAGTATTTTGTGGAACTGATACTGACATGTGTGTTTGTTCCAGAACGGGATTGCTTGGTGATGCACCCGGAATTGATGCGGGCGTAGAACTTCGTGGTGGAGGCGGTGGTAGTCTTACTGGAAACGAGGTAGGCACGGAACAGCGTGGTGGAGGTGGTGGCAGCGTACCCTGAGACCCTAATCCAAAGAGCGGGACTGAGACAGAGGACGAGCCGACATTTGTGTTCCTTAGAGCATGGATCTCCTGGTTAGCTTTACGATTTTGTTCCTCCAAAAAGTTCACTCGTTGTCGTAAGGCTTCCAATTCGTTTGGCGTTTGATTTCGTGCGTTTCCCCTTTGGTTATCTTCTATCCTCACCATTCCTGTTTCAAAAAAAGTTCTTAAACAAGTTAGTAGTAAAGGAAGTTTTTCGAAGAGATCTCTCTAGTTGGGTCCCACGGATGACGCCAAACTGTTAATGCCAAAAAATGACTTAACGGAAACATTTCCGATGAGATCCATGGAGCTATTCTTAGATAGCAAGCACTAGCTCCCAGTGAAGAATGAATTCTCCCTGCCGCGAAAAGAATATCGAATGACTATGGACTCCATACCTTACCAAAGTTAGCATGTTCTCTCTTCAATTCCTAAGAGTGCTTCTCATTGTTGGAGAGCCGTCCATGCCCAGCTGGACTTTGTTTTATCAGAGTAACGATTCGGACCTTTATCAACTAAAGAAAAGAAAACCAATTCGAAAAACAAGCAAACAAATGTACACGACACAAAGAATTGTTGACGCGGAAAAACTCCCTTCCGAGAGAAAAAACAGCGGACGACCGTAAGGGGATCGTCGATGCACTAAGGAAAAAGGGCGTCAAACAGGGACGCCGGCCTTAAGAACAATAAACAAGGTTACAGAAACAGTATGAATGATCGGTCGTAAGTCTACGACGGTTGTCGTGGGTTTGGATGATGATGTCGTAAGTTCGTCAAAGTGTAATCAGAGCTTTTCTCAGTATTTCGTTGTGTTTCACAGTGTCTTTTTTGTTGATTTGAGCTATCTTTTTATACTTGAACTCGGATGATGGTCTTAGTAACACCCAAACGGTCATAATGGACGAGTCTTCATGATTTGTCTTCAATGTCGCCATAATGTCTTTATAAAGCCTTTGACTCGTAACTGAAAATGATATAAATACGGAGATAACGGTAGAACGAATATATCATTAACAACGTTAGGTCGCGAGGTTAGTACTTCGTTACTCAAGTTATAAAATTTTCTAACGGAGTTAACGACATAATTCTAACGAAACTTAACGGAATTAACAGTGTAAATTTTGGATATAACATATTTTAAAAGAATTTTTACATCCTGTCGCATTGCACAGATATATAACTGATATTAATGTATATATATTTTCATGTGTACGTACAATTCGACAAAGAATCATCGTTCAACATATGCATTCCTTGTTTGAGTTTAATAGAAATTTAATTGTCTTTCAATTGTTATATTGTGGTTTGTGGCATGTGGAATCCTAACAACATACATGTTTTGTTCGTGATTCCGAACGCTACAGTTATGATTTATCGAACATTAATTAAGATTAAAATAAAATAAAATCACTAGCAAAAAGTTACAATAGGAAAACCTTTTACAAATACATTAAATCTTGGACGACATGACTAATTAATGAACTTGTAAATATTCTTTAAAATTGTAAAGCTCGATTCGTAATCATAATTAAATACTTCAAATCAAATTATTATTTTAACATTCAAGCGTTCAAAAATATATATAAAAAGTATAGCAAATTGGGGTACATTGTAGTGCCGTCTATTAAAAATTCTTAGGAATTACCAGGAAGCCTGTTAAAGCATCCACAATTCTTCAATATAGTAGGTTCTTACAAGAATAACATATCTTGTTTAATCCCATGTTTTTATAAGTTCTAAGAACTTGATGTGAAATTGAAGTTTGCACATGTTGTTGAACGACCAAGAAGTGAAGAACTGAATCCCACCCTTGATGCTGAAAGATCAAACTGTAGTAAATTATCCTCAATCTGATGTGCCCCAATCACCACCCCGACCATACGTTGAAAAACCGATTGCGCTTCAACAAATCCAAGGCACAAAACATCCTTTTTCACCTCAACCATCGAGTTTGCACCAAATATCCTCCAGTAAACACTCTCATTTTGCAACACGAGATCGATGAAAGGCACAGCAGGACCCAAACGGGTGCTACCGATGTTCTTGGACTTAAAACACGCTCCAAAAGGTGCAACGTTCGGAACCCTTTCAACATTCTTTGGCATTGCTTTCACAAATGCCGCCACAACCGCACGATAGATTGATCTTTCCATAACCGTGTAAGGATCAACGGTGCTGATGCTGGTCCCACCAGTACCTTGAGAATCGATGGTAAGCAACGTTTCGTTGAGCGAAACACGTTTACCGTTGATTTTGATTGATTTCACTCCAATGAAGTATTTAGCCGATGGGTCGCCAGAAAACCCGTTTGGAAGAAACGGGTTTATAAAAAGAGGAGTGTAGGTAAGAGAAGATGATGCATCAACATTCGGAAGAAACGTATATGGTCCGTTTCCGAAAAACACGACACCATTAGATCTTGTCGACGAACTCAAACACACGGCAAACTTTCTATCGAATCTAAAGTAAGAAGCCAATTGAGCTGGTAATGAAGCTCCAGCCCTTCCAAGGCCAGCCATACCAGTAACCCCACTAGCAAGACCACCTTCGACGAAATTATTACCACAGACGAAAGTAAAACGAGGGACGGTAACTACTCGTTGAACGTTCTTGCCATCGGTCGACTGTATCTTGAATACGTCTACACTAACCGGGCCGCCGAGGCCCGTGTTAGCAACGGTGTTGCTGGGGGCGGCAACACAAGCGTCAATGTTGCAGCCGGTGGCTGGTGGAAAGCATTCAGTGGTGCACACATCAGTGGCGTTGACAAGTAAGCATGGAGCAGAGCCGCAAGGGGCTAGACGGTATGTGGAGGAGTTGTAACCTCTTTCACAGTTGACCCACATGAAGTCACCACCAAGATCTAGGGTTAGTTTGACAGGGACGAGAGGTGTTCTTTGTGAAATTTGTGTGACATATTGAAGGGTTTCTGCATCTTTTGATACTCTGAGAAGAAGAACCTTTGGATGGGGTGAGGTTTTGGCTACAGATGAAGACAGTAGCATGAAAAAGGAACACAAAAAAAGTAAAGAAATGGAAGAAGGTGTAGCCATGGAAGCTAGGGTTTATTGGTGAGATGTGGATAATGGAGCATGGATGAGGAAGGTATTTATAGGAATGGATTCCATTGGAATATTGTGGTTGTAATTGATTACACGTGATGTTGTATTTATTGAGTATAGAATAAATCTTATTTCTCTTTGTTTTTAATGAACAAAATTGTTCCATCGTGGCGGCTGACGACTATTAATTTGGTCAAACACAACAGTCTCATATACTGATAAACATGGTTATTTGCATCGTTTTATTTATAAATGATCTAATTCTAACAAATTATATAAATTAGTTGATGATACAAATATTTATAAAAAATTATCCTAATTCATGAATTATGATTTATATATATATAGAAAAAGGTTCATATATATATATATATATAGAAAGAGGTTCATGCTTGAACGGTAACAATTTACGAAAATACGAAGACAATTCTCAGCCAATCATTTTGTACATTAAACTTTTCATGTACAAAATCACATATGATTCATGTACAAAATCACATATGATTCACGTACAAAATCATATATGATTAGCCGCGACTTTTCTCGCGACTTGCCCACGAAAAAAGTCGTGCGTGTTCTTTTTGATGCTTACAAAATCACATATGATTTTGTACATGAAATCATATATGATTTTGTACAGGAAAAATTTCATGTACATAATAATTGGTCGAGGATTGTCCTCGTATTCTCGTAAATTGGTACCGTTTTCGTATGAACCCGCCTCTATATATATATATATATACTATATATATATGTATATATAAATGATGATGTTCATTTATTATGATCATTACTTTATATTAAAAAAATCAAATGAAATCATATATTTATTAAATTAAATTAACGGTTAAAATTAGTTTGTATAGTTTTTTAAGATTGAATGGTTTGTGAATAAAACCTCAACTATATGTATATATTCATAAAACAATTGCTAAATCCTTAAAATTGTAATATTATCTTTATTTTTATAGTTACCAAATGCAATCGGGTGGAGGTTAACTGGATAACCTATCTTATTGGGTCTGTATGACAAATATCAAATAAATTACTGATAAAAAATACATGATAAACACGAAAAATATTACCTAATAGGTGATGGTTGTGTCTTTTAATTATAGGTTATTTGCTTAGTCGATTGACAGTTTGATATGGAGAGTTTTAATTAATAACATAAGTAAGGAAGACTAATTATTACACAATAAACACTTTTCCGATATTTCATAAATAACCCTTACATTTATAAACTTTATGTCACAATTCTCTATCGTAACAAAGCTCTTACATGAATTTCACTTATTTCACTTTTAAATATAAATTCGAATTGTATAAAATATTTTTTCTTTCGGTAATCAACTTAATTGTTTTTTCTCAAAATAAAATGTTTTTGTTTTTAAATATTTCTTTTCAAATCTGCATTGGTTTTTATCAGTAGATAGGACTTAGAAATAAGTTATAAAATTAACTTGTTGAGATGCTCAAGGATTCTACTAGTCAATTTCTAAGGAATTATAATTTTTCAAGATTAATAATCACGTATTTATATTAAACTGTTATAATAAACAGTTAGAACGAAGTTAATCGTCTAGATACATCTGCATTGGTTTTTATCAGTAGATACTATGGGCAACGGTGGCGGCGACTACCGGTGGCACTTCGTGGAGAACCGGCGACACAGGTATCAAAGGGAAAAAATCTACCGAGAAGCAAAGTTGGAAGATGTGAGAGATGCAAGATTCGCGGGCGGAGCCAGAGAATACCGGAATAGAAACAATGGTGCAGAAAGGGGAAACTAGACACCAAATAGAAACCGTATAACCTCCTATCTCTTCTACAATTTTCCGGAAAATTGGGGCACTGAAGAAATATGGAGAGTCCTAAAGGTGTATGGACCAATCGTAGATATATATATGGCAACCAAAAAACTCAAATCGGGGCAAAGATTCGGATTCGCCAGATTTAATAACATTGATGACTTGCCAAAATTTGAAAAGATTCTGAACACGGTTTGTGTGGGAAACCAGAAATGGAGATTTCATCTTGCTAAGAGGCAACATCATCCTTACCCGAGACAAAGTCCACCAAAAGACAATTTGAAGGATAAGAACCGTAACATGGGGTAAAGTTTAACGAAAGGGACAACCGCAAATATAGCGAGGTTCTAGGTGGAAATCCAAAACCGATTGTAGAAAAAGAGAGAGCCAAATCAAACGTTCATATGATGTCGTGCAATAGTGAAAAGCAAGGAAAGCGAACGATTAGCGCGAACATAGACGAAGACACACGTCAAATCCTGGATAGAAGCTTCACTGCGGAAGTGAGAAAGATGGATTACCTAGATGATCTTGGAGTGTTCTGTGGAAGCATCGGCCTCTCAAATGTCCAAATCAAGTATCTGGGGGGGCTTGAAGTGCTAGTAATATGCGAAAACCTGGAAACCAAAAAGAACATCAAAGACAATCCCAAACACGACATTAGACAATGGCTTCGTAAAATAGCTGATTGGAGCAAGCACTACATACCACAGGGCAGAATTGCGTGGGTAAATATCAAAGGAGTCCCGATACATCTTTGGAACAACTCAACTTTCTACAAAATTGCAGAACCCTGGGGGTCAATTGTGCAGATGAAGAACTATACAATCAATGAGGGACACTCACTTATTGTTGGAAAAGTTCTGATACAAACTGTGGGGGTTACTCATATAATTGAAATTGTGGTGCTAAAACAGGGAGACAAAGAATACACGGTCAGAATTTCTGAAGATGTTCAGGAGATCATGGAACTTAACGTGCCGAAGGAAAACCCAACTGAAGATGAAACCTTAGAGGAAAAATTTGTCGGTATAAATGAAGAGGAATGGCTATCGGAGGAAGAAGACATTGATTTTTTGGATGAAGAAGAGGGAAACTTCCAGGGGAAGGAAACTAACCCCGACAACCCTGGTGGCGGAACATCGCCGGAAGTGAACACGAAATCAAAACCTGGTAACTTTGGTAACGACGCATCGCCATAAGATAATACATCACCGGAAGAAAACCCGGAAAAACTACCGGGCAGAATTCCGGCAAATCGAACATCGGTATCTGGTATTGAATTAAATGCGGGTGAGGTAAACGAGGCACCATATGGGGAGGCAGCTTCTACACCAACGGGCATTAGCAGTAATTATGGAAAGAGAGACGTGCAAGATTCTACAGCACACGTGGCAAGCACAACAATTTTGTCACAGCCAGCACAGGTTGACAACGATGGGCCGAATTCTCCACAAAACAAAAATAAAAATACATTCCCAAGCCCAATCACAATTTTAAGTGAAACAAGGGATAAGCCCAATCCAGCGATAAATGTCACAACAACTGGTGATATCAACAAAAGTGAAGTATGCACGAGTGGGATGGAATTCAGATCAAGTATATTAGAAGACAGAGACGAAGAGAGAGTAAGTGCTCCGGAACCAAAATCGCAAAAGAGCAGGAGTAAGAAGACATCTACTTTGAAAACGTTATCAACGGGCACCGGAAAAAAGAGAGGAAGACCTGGAAAGCAAAAACCATAGTCTCCAGCGTCCTCCAGTAACAGTGGCTTGAATCCAGATATCATAAGTGAAATAGGAATCCAATTGGGGTTAAAATCACATGAACTAATGGAGCGAAATTCAAATTCGGCGGCACAGGAAGGGGATATCTGAACCCCACAGCTGATACACCAGCATTCGTATTCTCGTAAGCAAATTATCTCTCATGAATTTCATTACATGTAATTGTAGAGGGTTGGGGTCATCTGACAAAATCAGGTGGATCAAGGAAATTTGTAAAAAGGAAAAACCCGTTATTCTTGGTATCCAAGAAACTAAATGCACTCGTATAAAGAATGATCGCATTATATCAATTTGGGGGGGGGGGGGGGGGGGGCTCAAACGCTAGGTTTGCCTCCGTACCCGCTACTGGTAGATCTGGGGGTATTGTCACCATATGGGATCAATCCGTGTACAACGTTGTCGAGACTCACGAAAACAGAAACTTTCTATATACAAAAGGTAAATGGGTTGGCCTAGATGTAGACGTATGCACCATAAATGAATACGGTCCCCACTCGGATGAGGAAAAACTTGCATTCTGGGGACTACTCTCGAATCATATTAACTATGTAAACAATGGGTCACATCCCAAACCACTGTGGTGTATTTTCGGGGACTTCAATGAAGTACGATCGAACTCTGAAAGATTCAATTCCATCTTTAACGAGAGAAACGCGGCTCTTTTCAATAACTTCATCGAATCCTTCGAATTGATTGAGGTTCCAACGGGGGTCAGAAAGTTCACGCGGGTAAGTGCGGACGGATCAAAGCTGAGTAAACTAGATAGATTCATTGTTTGTCATGCGTTCTTAAATAAATGGAGAAACGCTGTCACAACCCCCCTTGAAAGGAGGCATTCAGATCACTTTCCTCTTATCATGAGATGTTCCAACTCTGATTTCGGACCAAAACCATTCAGATGTTTTGATCATTGGTTAGATGACCCTGAAACCCATAACATTATCACATCCGCATGGCATGCACAAACTTTCTCCTCAAACCCAGATGCCATATTCAGAGATAAACTAAAATCGGTGAAAGAGGCGTTAAGAAATTGGTGGAAAGCAAAATCTGCGAGCCGCAGATTTGATGTTGAGAAGGAAAAAGATAATATCAAAAAATGGGAACAAGTAATGGAGAAAAGAGCACTCTTGGAAGAAGAAAAGACGGATTGGCTAAATTCTAGAAAGAGATGGATAGAGTGGGACAGAGAAAACGCAACGGCTGCAAAACAAAAGGCTCGCATCAAATGGGATGCGGAAGGTGAAGAAAACTCTCGTTTTTTTCACACAACTATTAGAAATCGGAACAACACCAACCTGGTTGGGGTTAATTTTAATGGAGAGTGGATATCGGACCCGGACAAAATAAAATGGGCATTTTGGGATTATTATAAAAATATTTTTGCTGACAACTCTCCAAAGGAGCATAAATTCATTATCCCGAGCTGCCCAAAAATATCCAATGAGGAAGCATCAAAATTAGAAGAACAGTTCACGGAAGAAGAGATAAAGAACGCGGCGAGTCTTTGCGGTAGCAATAAAGCACCGGGACCAGACGGTTTCAACTTCAAATTCATTAAATTATTCTGGAACACTATAAAAGAAGACCTTGTGGCGGCGCTAAACTGGTTTTGGAGAAGTGAATACATCTCAAAAGAATGCAACGCATCCTTCATCTCATTGATCCCAAAGGTAAACTCTCCAATCGAATTAAAAGACTTCCGACCCGTCAGTTTAATTGGGGCTTACTATAAAATATTATCCAAAGTTCTAACGGAAAGAATAAAAAGGGTAATCGGGAAAATTATTGGCAGAAATCAGAATGCCTTCATTAAAGGATGATTTATTCTTGATGGGGTGCTTATTGCAAACGAAGCCATAAATTTTGCGAAAAGATCTAAAACAAAATGCTTCGTTTTTAAGGCAGACTTTGAAAAAGGCTTTGATAGTATAAAATGGGAATATCTGTTGGACATAATGCACCAAATGGGATTCGGGGAAAAGTGGCTTAAATGGATAAAAGCATGTTTGTCCTCGGCTTCGGTATCCATTCTCGTTAATGGTTCACCCACCAAGGAATTCTCGATGAAAAGAGGGGTACGACAAGGGGATCCGCTCTCGCCTTTCTTATTTATTATTGCGGCGGAAGGTTTAAATCTAGCTTTACACGAAGCAATAAAGATTGGTTTATTCAAAGGATTGCAAGTGGGGGGCAGGCAAGTAACGGTATCTCATTTACAATACGCAGACGACGCCCTTTTCTTTGGGGATTGGACAAGGAAAAACATCCGCAACTTGTTGGCGATTCTCCGAAGCTTCAAATCAGTTTCGGGATTAAAGCTCAATTTACAAAAGAGCAGCTTGTTGGGCATTGGGATTCCGCAAACGGAAATTGAAAACATGGCGACAAGCTTCAACTGCAAATCGGAATCACTACCCGTTAAATATCTTGGAGTCCCTCTTGGGGCAAGTATGAGAGCGATAAAAAACTGGAAGCCCATTATCAATAAACTGGGTTCTAGATTATCCACATGGAAATCGAAAAATCTATCGTTTGGAGGTAGATTAACACTAGTCAAATCTGTACTGGGAAGCCTCCGGATCTACTTTCTATCAATTTTTAGAGCTCCTAACACGATAATTCGGGCATTGGAAAGCATCAGAAGAATTTTTTTTTGGGGAGGCTCAAATGAGAAAAAAATGTCGTGGGTTAAATGGGAAAAAATCACATCACCAAAAGAATATGGGGGACTCAGCATAGGATCTCTAAAAGCTTTAAACCTTGCTCTCGTTGGCAAATGGTGGTGGAGATTCAACACGGAGAAAGAATCTTTATGGACAAAAGTAATCGCAAGTATATACGGAGAAGATGGGAAACTTGACATTCCGACCGATAATCCTTCGGCCGGAAACCACTTCACCGTGTGGAATGATATTAGAAGTGCAGGAAGGAAGATCAATGAAATGGGTGTGGATTTCGTGAACTCGTTTAACAGGATACTCAGGGACGGCTCTAGAACCAATTTTTGGACTGATCGTTGGGTGAATAATTTGATCCTCGCCAGGGAGTTTCCTAGACTCTTTAATATCTGCTCATTATCTAATGCTAACTTACATTTTAATTCTTTGATCAGTGATTGTGGGTTTTGGTCTGACAGGAGATGGTGTTGGAGTTGGAATTGGGAAGAACACGTAAGAGGAAAATCGAAAGATGAGCTCACGAGACTGAAACATATAGTATCCGCGATACAGCTTTCAAGAGGCAAAAAGGACTCATGGAGTTGGAACCTAGATCCCAATAACGGGTTCTCGGTAAGCACCTTGAGATTTCTTCGAAGAACGCATCATCTCAAACGATGTAGTAAATGAAGCATCGACTTGGTCATATTTAGTACCAAGAAAGGTTAACGTGTTCATCTGGAGAGTGCGCCATAACGCGTTACCGGTTAGAATTGAAATTGACAAAAGGGGCATAGATCTGGATTCGGTTCTATGCCCCTTATGCCAAAATGAACCGGAAGATATAGCCCATTGCTTCTTAAAATGTCAGGTGGTGCGTAACGTTTGGCATAAATTTTTCGAGTGGTGGGATATCTCCCCGGATCATGAAGGGGAGTCCATCAATGAGTTGCTATTTGAAGATAACCATGGATATTTTGACCGGAATTGCAAAGACATGTGGAAAGCGACGGTATCGATTGCAACCTACATCATTTGGAGTGCAAGAAACAAGATGGTTTTCAATCGAATACCGTTTTCTTCTGAAGATTGTCTCTTGCTCATTAAAGAGCAAACGTATCGATGGATAAATCCTAGATGTAAGATCGAAATTTGGTATGGGAAACGTGGTTCGTCAGCCCACGGTCGGATCCCTCGCAATAAGTTCACACGGCTATCTAATCTGCGGTACGGTTCTTGGTATTGTTTAGTACGAGGTTCTCACTGTATAGTTTCGTTTATTTCTCGTTCGGTATCTTCTGCGGTGCAGGGGCTTTTGCTGTTTTTTTAGGTCACAACGTCCAGGCCCTGAACAATTGTAATTACTCGTTTATATATATATATATTTATTTCATTTGGTGTTGGCGGGGGGTGATGGCATTGCCGAAGCTCCCGGTTTTCACCATGTTGCGTTTCAAAAAAAAATTGTCATAAAAACTCATTATCTCATAAAAATAGAACTTTGTCCTCGTACTTTACAATTTGATTTTGTATATGAAATTAAGTTGATCATATTATGAACTTGAAATTTCAACTAAAAACCGAGAAAGAGTTTAATGAAGCAAACATGAGAAATACGAAAAAATACATGCACTAAAAATGGATTTTTTTTCTATTATTTATAACAATACTATTTTATTGCAGATATAATAGTATTTATACTTATTTATATCAAAATCAAAACAAATTATATAATAAAAAAATAAAATTTACTTTTAATGTTGATATATGTAAGGAAATTAATTTACAGATATGCATACATTTCATATATATTACATAAATGTGTCTTTAGCCTACCCCACCATAACACCAAATCTAACCAAAAACTTTGTTTGAATTGAATGGGTCTGTCGATTACAATCATTCTGGCATTTGCTGGCAATAATTAAATTTTTTTTTAAATTACATTTTTGGTCCTCATAGTTGTCACTTGCTGTTGCTAGCAACTTTCATCTCTTTAATGAACGGGTTACAGTCTTTAATTGACATTTTCTTTCAAATTTAATCCTATGGTTGCCATTTTGTTTCGGTGGTTGCCATGTTGTTTTGGATTTGGCTCATCTTATTAACTTTGTTAAGTTAAAAGAGTATTTTGCTCTTTATAAATTTTGTTATATTTTTTTTTTGTTTTATAAGATTTATTTCTCTTGCTATATATTCTTTTAGATAAGTTTCAATTTACAAATGCTTTAAGCATGTGTACAGCCATTTGATGCATCCCTAACCCCTACCTCCCAATTTAGTGAACCCCATAACCGACACTATCCCCTGCGGACATCTTCCCCGACAACCCAACTCTTTTAAGGTAAACCCAAACCAAAAACTTAAATCAAAACCCAAATTATGACTCTAAATGAAAACTAGTGATGGAAATTTTTTACCCTAACGGGGCGGGGACGAGGATTTATTTTCATACCGGACATGTGGTCGGGCCGGGGGCGGGGATGACATTACCCGTCCCTAATATACCCAAATAATTTTTTAATTTTATTTAATATATATATATAGTGTGTGTATAAATAAATAAACATGTATTTATATATTTATTTATTATTAAAATGCAAATATATTTGTTTTTCAATATTGTCGATTAATGTAGTAACGATTTTATTATAATTTTAATTTTAAAATACGTCGTTTTTTACTAAAAGGGTACCCAACGGGTTCCCCGAACCCGTCGGGGATTCCTTTCCCCAGAACCCATCGGGGATTAGTCGAGGCGGGGTCCGAGACGGGGGTGTTAAACGGGGGTTGCATTACCCGCACAATACCCGTCCCGTTTCCATCCCTAATGAAAACCATAGTTAGAACCATATATCAAAACCCAACTCAAAACCCAAATCGAAACTAGAACAAAATCAAAACCAACATCAAAAACTAAATTAAACCAAAAAAATAAATGAGAATGAAAACAAAAGCAGTAATGCACTACTTAAAACTCAAATCGAAACCAATATATAAACCCTCAAAATGAGAATAAAATACAAACAAAACTAAATCAAAACCAAACCCATCAAGAATACCTAGTTTTCTCGATATCTTTTCTTCTGTCATCAAAAGCTTCAAGTTCCTAATCCAGCATTGCATCCTCATCGACATAACCAACTTCTTCTATAGCTAGCTTGCATCAATTGAATGAAGCTTTTAGTCAATTCCTGAAAAGTCGTTATTGTTAATGCAAAAAATTGACTTAATGGTGGATTAACGATTCGAACCTTTATCAACTAAAAAAAGGAAATCAACTCGAAAAACTAATAAAACAATACGTAAAGAACACAGAAGATTGTTGACGTGGAAAACTCCCTTCCGAGAGAAAAAACCGCGGACGACCTATAGAGAACGTCGATGCACTAAAGTAAAAGGACGTCAAACAGGGACGTCGGTCTTAAGAACAATAGACCAAGTTAACAACTAGCAACAATGTGTAATATAGGTAATCGGTCGTGAGTCTACGGCAGTTGTCGTGACTCGGAGCACTGTTGTCGTGAGATGTGAGACTGTTGTCCTAAGTTTGTTGGAGTATTATCAGAACTTTCTTTCGCATATTTCACTGTGTCTTTTTCGTCGGTTTGAGCTGTTCTTTTATACTTGAACTCTGAAGGTGTTAACGGTCTGAAACGGTCGAACGGTTATCCCAGGATTTTGCCTAATCTTCAATACGTCATTATGTCTTCAGATTGTAACTGCAGAAAATCATAAATATGTAGATAATTATAACGGATTGATACTAACGGTGTCAGTGCGCGGGGTTAAAGCCTCGTTAAGTGCGTTATGATGAATTCTAACGGAGCTAACTACAGAATTCTAATGGGGCTAACGAAGTTAACGACAGTTAAATTTTGGTATAACAATTTGCCCCCAAGTTTTTGAAATATTTTTTACGGGAGATATATTTCAAGAATTTATCTGTCTGGTGATCGACTTTACGTAACTAGGTCAACTAAAGATGGTAACTGAATCTGTTAGAATTGTAATCGGCTCGGTTTGGGGATAACGATGATGTCATCCGCGTGAGGTGTGAGTGACATAGGCAAGGGACAGCTGTCGAAGATCTTGCGGTTGCATGTGATAACTCCAGTCGACAGGTGTCGATCTAGGGAGAAACTGAATCATTTTTTTTCGCATAAAAGGAAACGATTGTGTTTTCCTTATTCAGGCTTTCTTCTTGATCTCTTTTGGCTATTAAAAACCTACAACTCCTTGTTCCAGAGTAAACTATTTCTCGTTGCCAAGAATGTGTAATCTACTAAGTACGATATCATCGTCAGACGACCTTCTTGCTTTCATACACTTAGCGTGGCTTCCTGACTACGTCCAGGAGGAGAGTCATTTCGTGTTCTGCAGTCTAGCGTCCTACGCTACAGTTGAGGACTGGATCGTCTATGGTTGGCCTACGCAAGGTAAGTGATAACTTCTTTGTTTATCTTTTTGTAAGAATAAGAGGTTTTATCTGACCCTTCTTTTTGTATTCTAGGTGTATCGTGCGAACTTACGCCTATGCCGGATTCGTCGGCTAAACTTGCGCTCTTCCGACAGATCCCTAGCCGGGAGTTTCAGGTTTAGGACCCCAATGAGGGCGTAGCTCCTGTGGATGAGCGGGTTGCGGGTGAGGATATTGCGGATGAGGAGGATGAGGGTGTTACTTTCATCAGTGCGTCTCACCCGATGACTGGGTCGGAGGTGGAAGAACCAGGTATCCCCCTTCTTACTTCAGCTATGGTGAGTTTCTGTATTCTCATTTTCCCTTTTTATTTGTTTCAGGAAAATTGGGGGAATTTCCCCGTGGTCAGAGGATTTTGCCCGCTCGTAGGGGTTTAGGCCGGAGAGGTTCTTCCGGGCCAGTTTTGAGAGAACCGTCTTTTGGGACGTCTGGTTCCAAGAAGGCGATAACGTCGATGGTCGTTGGGCCATCATTCGTATCCGGTTCTTCGGTCCCATCGAGGGACAAAGGGAAGAAACCTATGGATGAGAACCCATCCATTTTTTGCGATGATCTGGAGTTCCTCGTGCCATCTTTCCAGGTGAGTTTTATATTCTTTGGTCGTGCGTCATGCGTAGTACGTTTCAGTGATCGTGCGCCTTAGCAACCGTGCGTTCTAGCGGTTTTGATGACTGTCATTTTCTTTTACAGGCCCTTCAGGCGTCTCTTGGTCATGTCGTCACTCTGACACTTTTGGTTGGTTCATGTTTTTGTAAGACAGTTTTTAATTTATCTTATGTTTGCCTTTTATCGCCTTTATCCTTGCCATAACTTAGGACTTTTTAGTTTTCGTTGTTTCGTGGGTTCTTGCGACTACGGGCGTACCTGCGATCGAAAGAAAACGTCAGGGGTGGTCGTTGGCTTGACCAACGACCCTCCGACGCCCAAGTTAGTAATCATATAAGAAGGATAAAAAATGAATGATCGTGCGATTAAAAAGACTTGCGAATTTAAAAGAAATACTTCCTGAGATGAGTGGCGTTCCAACTTCGTGGGATATCTCGACCACTCATTTCTTGTAAGCGATAGGCCCCTTTTCCCACGACCTGGGTGATTTTATAAGGTCCTTCCCATTTAGTCGCTAACTTTCCTGCATTAAGCTCTTGGGTATTTTGGAAGATCCGTCGTAAGACATAGTCTCCTTCTCAGAAAGTTTTGACCCTTACGTTTTTGTTGAAATGTCTAGCGACGGTTTGTTGTTGAGACGCCATTCGGATGAGCACAACTTCCCTTAGTTCCTCCAGTCCATCAACGTCATAGCTAAGGTCAATTAAGTTTTGTTCAACCGTCGTGTGTCGGGCAACAGATAGTCTGACTTCAATGGGTAGCCCTGCCTCGCATCCATAGACTAAAAAGAAAGGTGTCTGACCGGTAGCGGTCCTGGGTGTCGTTCAATTAGCCCATAGAACTGTCGGGACTTGCTCCACCCATTTTCCCTTTGCCGAGTTAAGGGTCGTTTAATTGTGTTGACGATGGTTTTGTTACTCGACTCGACTAGTTCATTCGATTGTGGGTATCTGGGGGTCAAGGTTATGAGTTTGATATGATGGTCCTCGCAGAACCTTCTTGTTTTTTCACTTATGAATTTTGACCCATTGTCGCATACGATTTCTGATGGGATTCCAAACCTGCAGATTATGTTAGCCTGGATAAAAGCAATAACTTCTTTATCCCGTACTTGGGAAAAAGCAGCAGCTTCGATCCATTTAGAAAAATAATCTGTAAGCATTAACAAAAACACTTTTTGTCTAGGGGCTGGCGGTAATTTCCCGACCATGTCCATTCCCCAACGCATGAATGCATGGGGTAAGCGTTGAATGCAATTTTTCTGAGGGTTTGTGAGTCGTACCTACGTGCCTTTGGCATGAGTCGCAATTCTGTACGTACCTGGACGCGCCTTGTCGTAACGTGGGCCAAAAATACCCTTGTCGCGAGATTCGATTTGCTAAGCCTCCAGAATGATTTCTGCATTCGCCTTCATGCATCTCTCGGAGGATTTCTTCTATTTGACTTTTGCTTACGCATCGTAGGTTTAATCCAGTAGAGGATCTTCTGTACAGAAGATTGAACATTATGACATATCTGGAGGATTTAAACCGTACTTGTCTAGCTTTCAGTCTGTCTTCTGGTAATCGACCATCTCTGAGATAGTCTTTAATTTCTTTGAACCATTCGTCTTTGCCGTCATTGGTTATGACCGCGACGTCGTGCTTCTTGATCGAGGGAGATTCCAAATGAATTATTGGTATGTTGTCGAATTCAGATTTACTAAGGGCGGACCACAGGTTGGCTAACGCGTCTGCCTGCATGTTTTGCTCTCTTGGTACCTGTTGTATTGTACAGGATTCAAAGTTTTTTATTTTCTCTTTTGCGACCTCAAAGTAGCTTGTCATTCTTGTGTCTTTTGTTGCGAATTCTACGTTCAGCTGGTTGACGACTAGTAAAGAACTGCTCTTGATCAGCAAATGTTTTGCACCTACGTCATGGGCCATTCCTAGTCCTGCTATCAACGCTTCATACTCTGCCTCGTTGTTTGTTGTTTTGAAGTCAAAAATCTCGAATATACCATTATGCCCCCCTGTGGTGATTTTAGTACGAGTCCCAGGCCGGTCCCACGTATATTGGATGATCCGTCTACATAGAGCGTCCATTGTTGCTCGTCTAAACTCACCACAGAAGAGATTTCCGCGATGACTTCCTTTTCTTGGTCGGGCGTAAAATTCGCGATAATGTCAGCAATTGCTTGCGACTTTATCGACGTTCATGGAGCAAAGGAGATGTCGAAGCCGCTTAGATAAATGCTCCACTTCGCTAGTCTACCCGTCAATTCCGGCTTTCACAAAACGGACTTAAGCGGGTAGTTGGTGACGACGGCAATTAGATGAGTTTCGAAGTAATGTTGTAACTTTTTAACGGCACTGATTAACGATAGGAGTAATTTTTCCATGGATGAATATCTTTTCTCCGCATCGACGAGGGATTTGTTCACGTAGTATACCGGTTTTTGTTGGTTTTCGTCTTCTCGGACCAGGACCGAACTTACGGAAGTGCTACTTACCGATAGGTATAGGTATAGAGTCTCATGATCTTTTGGTTTCGACAGGAGAGGCGGAGACGTCACGTACTCTTTAAGCTCGCTCAAAGCTCTTTCGTGACTATCCGTCCATTCGAAACCTTTATTCTTTCTAAGGACTTTATAGAATAAATGACATATGTCTGATGACTTCGAGATAAAACGATTTAAAGTAGCGACCCTTCCAGTTAAACCTTGTACTTCTTTCAAATTCCTTGGTGATCGCAAGTCGATGATGGCCTTGATTTGATCAGGACTGGCTTCTATTCTCCGACGTGTCACCATGTGTCCGATAAATCTTTCTGCGCATACCCCAAAAGAACACTTGGTCGGATTCAGCTTCATATTGTATTTTCTTAGGATTTCGAAGGACTCTTTCAAATGTCCAATGTGATTAGTCGAGTGTTTTGATTTCACGAGCATGTCGTCAATGTATACTTCCATTGTCTTCCCCCAGAAAGTCTTTGAACATCAGATTGACGAGTCGCTGGTATGTTGATCCTGCGTTCTTTAGTCCGAACGGCATCACTTTGTAACAATAGATGCCCTTATCTGTCATGAAAGTTGTTTTCTCCTGGTCATCAGGATGCGTAAGTATTTAATTGTATCCAGAGTACGCGTCCATGAACGTCAAGAGTTCATGGCAAGTAGTGGCGTCGACCATGGCGTCGATGCGGGGAAGAGGAAAGGGATCCTTAGGACAAGCTTTGTTTAGATCTGTGAAGTCAATACAGACTCGCCACTTTCCATTTTTCATCTTTACCACGACAACGTTGGCTAACCACTCTGGATACTTGACTTCCCTAATTTTCCCGGTTCTCAGTAAGTTGTCGACCTCTTCATTGATGATCTTGTTTCTGTCAGGTGCAAACTTTCGCCGCTTCTGCTTCACAGGAATGAACCTGGTGTCCACGTCCAGGTTGTGTGATATGATGTCGGGACTTATGCCTACCATGTCTTCGCACGTCCAACCGAAACAACCGAAGTGTTCCCTCAGGAATTTCGTGAGGTCGTTTTTTATTTCTTCGCCCAAAGATTCTCCCAGGAATATCGTGCGTTCAGGTCTGGCGGGATCTAAAGAGATTTCTTGGCGTCCATAATCGTCAGGGGACTTGTCTTCCGCCTGGCTCTGTAATTGCTAGATGTTCTGCTTTCGAGGCTTCATCGCGGCTTTGTAGCATTCTCTTGCGTCTTTCTGTTCGCTCTTTATTTCCTGTACCCCCCATGGAGTAGGGAATTTTACTGTTTGATGGTACGTCGAGGGGACTGCCTTCATGTCGTGTATCCAGGGTCTTGCAAGGATAACATTATAATCGGAAGAACATTCGACCACGTTGAAGGGAGTCGATTTATTGACCCCTTTTACGAAGATGGATAGTGTAATTTCTCCCAATGTCCTGGATGCGTCTCCATTAAAGCCGACTAAGACTGTTGATCGTCGTACGATTTCTTTTTCACTTATCCCCATAGCTCTAAGGGTGTTGAGAAAGATAATGTTGGCTAAACTTCCTCCATCGATCAAAATTCTTTTGGTCAAACAATTCCCAATGGTGAGTTGAACGACAAGGCCGTCGTGATGTCTTCGTCTGGTGTCGCCTAGGTCTTCGTCGCTGAAAGCTATCGTCATGGAATCAAGCTTCTTTTCGTCCTCTTTTTGATAGTCGACAGGGATACTGGAGTCGACGAACTTCTGTCCCGCATGTCTTTTAGCGGCTGAATACGTTAGTCCACACACATTGGATCCTCCTGTCACACAATTTACGACTTTAGTATGTTCAGGAGACGTGGGTCTAGGGGTCTTACCTGTGGTCCGTGTTGGAACCAAGTCACTGAGATAGCCTTTTTGTGAAAGCCATGCGACTTCCTTTTTGAGAGCTTGACAATCGTCGGTGTCGTGCCCATGATCATCGTGGAAATCGCACCATTTCGTCATATCTTTCTAGTCATTCGGGCGGTCGCTTTTCTTGGGCCATCTCACCGTAGCTTGGTTATTTTTTGATGTCTGCACCAATTCCTTCGAGGTACCTACAAAACCATAAGTTGATAATTTCGGGTATTGATTGAACTTGGGTTTTACCTTGTCATCTTTGTTTTTCTCATGACGGACGTTGGATATGTGTCTGGGATTGTCACCCTTGCTTTTGAACTCGGGTTTTTTTGACTTCCAATGTTCTTTTATCGGAGGACTTTCTCTGTCGAAAGGCGGTGTCGTCTTCTACTCGCATATGAGCCAGGGTTCGTGCCCGGACATCTTCAAACGTGTCGGCAGGATATTTGGTGAGGTCAAGGTGTAAACCTGAGCTGCTATCGAGACCTCTTTTGTAGGCTTCAATCGCCGTTTTGACATCGCAATTGCGTATACCAATCATCTCCATGTTGAATCGGTTAAAATAATTCCTGACGATCTCTCCTTCCTTCTGTATTATATAATAGAGATCGCTCGTCTGTTTTTCCATCTTGCGACTACTGGCGCGTTGCTGGAAAAACTGGTTGATGAGATCGGCGAAGGAGTGTAGCGACTTGGGTTTGAGGTTGATCAACCACTGCAATGTTGAGGGATGCTCCGAAACTTTTACACCTTCACACTTCTTGGTAATTTTGTGGTATCGATGCCGTCCACATGAGCTGCTTATATTGAGCGACGTGCTCGTTGGGATCTGAAATGCCTTAATACTTCGGTGTGAATGTGAGAATGTGATATTTCCTGGGGATGTCTACCAGGGCGATAGAGTCGGCGAAGGGCGAAGCTTGGAATCCTGTGGGACGTTCTACATCAACTGGTATTGCGGCTCCAGGTAATTTTGAGAGTAGTGACAACATATTTTCGTTCTGTTCTTCAAGCTGTTTGAAGTGTCGAGCGACAGGATCGTCGTAGGGGACTTCGTGAGTATTGAGTAGCTTGGCCGTGTTTGTCATGGGGATCGACGTATGGTTGGGTGTAAAGGGTATGGTTCGATAAATTGATTCATGGTTGTCGCTACCGGTGGTCATGTTTGGTACAGAGACATACGTATATAATGGAACAGTTAGGATGGGTACGGACATGTACGTTTGTCCCATAACAGAGCTGTTCGGTGGGGGAGGTGGTGGTGCGCCATTGGAGAACGGCGGCCGAGGTGGTGGTGCACCACTGGAGAACGGCGACGGAGGTGGTGGTGCACCATTGGAGAACGGCGGCGGAGGTGGTGGTGCATCCTGAGGGTTTAGAGTGGACGCATGGGTTTGTCCCAAAACAGAACTGTTTGGTGGAGGGGGTGATGGAGCACCTGGAAGTCTTATTCCAAGGGTTGGAACAAAAGTTGGGATCGATGCAGAAGACGAGTTGACACTTGAATTTCTTAGAACATGGATCTCCTGATTCGCTTTGCGATTTTGCTCTTCTAAGAAATCTACTCGTTGGCGCATACTCTCCAGTTCGGCTCGCGTCTGGTTTAGTGCAATTTCATTTTGGTTACCTTTCGTTCCTGCCATTCCTACTTAGAAAAGAAATTCTAAACGAGTTAGTAACAAAAGAGGTTTTTCGAAGAGATTTTTTCTCTAGTTGGGTCCCCACGGATGGCGCCAAACTGTTAATACCAAAAATTGACTTAACGGTGGATTAAAAATTTGGATCTTTATCAACTAACACTACAACAAAATTGAGTTTATAGGACACCATCAATAGAAAAGTGTCCCAATAGACCATTTTATAGGACACAAATTATAGGACCAAAAAAATAAAGTGTCTATCTAAAGGCGTTGTAATAGGTTTATATGACGCTTTTCGGCGTCGTAACAAAGTTTTTAGGACATTTTTTTTATACAAAACGTCCTATTAGCTATTTTATGGGACACTATTTGAAAAAGTGTCCTATAAACATAAATGTCCTATAAAAACATGGGTTTATAGGACACTTTCTCAAAAGTGTCCTATAAACTAGCTAATGCAACTTTTTTTATTAAAAGTGTCCTAATAAACTTTTTACGACGCCCAAAAGCGTTACATAAACTTATTACAACGCCTTTAAATAGGACACTTTATTTTTGATCCTATAATATGTGTCCTATAAAGTGGTCTATTAGGACACTTTTTTATTGGTGGTGTCCTATAAACCCAATTTTGTTGTAGTGTAAAGAAAGGAAATCAACTCGAAAAACTAATAAAACAATACGTAAAGAACACAGAAGATTGTTGACGCGGAAAACTCCCTTCCGAAAGAAAAAACACGGATGACCTATAGAGATCGTCGATGCACTAAAATAAAAGGACATCAAACAGGGACGTCGGCCTTAAGAACAATAGACCAAGTTAACAACTAGCAACAATGTGTAACATAGCTAATCGGTCGTGAGTCTACAGCAGTTGTCGTGACTCGGAACGCTGTCATACTAGAAAATTGAGTATTTTCAACGGAAATTAATTTTCAACGGAAAATGTCGTTGAAAATATTCTATGAATTTTAGAGGATTATTGACAAAATATAAATTTTCTACGAATTTTCAACAAATTTCCGTTGAAAATCTCTCACAAACATATATGCATTTTCAACCAAAATTTTTTCAACGGAATGTCTCGTCAAAATTTTTTTGGTTGAAAATGCATTTTGTGAGAGATTTTCAACGGAAATTCGTTGAAAATTCGTAGAAAATTTATGTTTTGTCAATAATCCCTTTAAAATTCATAAAAAAATTTCAACGACATTTTCCGTTGAAAATTTTTGTTGAAAATACTCAATTTTCTAGTAGTGTGTTGTCCTGAGATGTGAGACCGTTGTCGTAAGTTTGTTGGAGTATTATCAGAACTTTCTTTCGCGTATTTCACTGTGTCTTTTTCGTCGGTTTGAACTGTTCTTTTATACTTGAACTTTGAAGGTGTTATCGGTCTGAAACGGTCGAACAGTTATCCTATGATTTCGCCTAATCTTCAATACGTCATTGTGTCTTCAGATTGTAACTGCAGAAAATCATAAATATGTAGATAACGTCCATTTTTGAAGTATTAACATCTGTATCTTTTAAATATCTTACAATTACTACATTTTAACACTACTACCAATATGACTTTTAAATACGATTGTTTTGGGCTTTGGTACACCGTTTTGCAACCAAGTATAACATCAGTGTTTATGAAATATGGTCTTTATATGTGGTTCCAAAACCATGTACAAAAGTCATCTTCATACACAGTTTGTAAACCGTTTAAAAAAACCATATAACCGTGTATGAAAGCAAGTATCTTACACGGTTTTTATTTGATACCGTGTACAAATGTATAGATTCATAAACTGTTTGCATTTATAGAACAATGTACAAATGTATATAATCTTACACGGTTTCTGAAGTAGAACCGCGTATGATTGTAGATTTTTTTAAAATATTTTTCTCGATTTTATAACCATCCATTATTTACAAATTAATACCACTAAACCATATAGCTCCCATTTATAGTAGGGTCGACCCTCCTCCTTCTGGGCTTGGGATCGGCAACATCATGTATTGATATTGGGGGAGTTATCTAACACCCCCACCCCCCACCCAAAATGTATAAAGAAAGAAGAAGACAACTTAAAACCCATTAAGAGTCCTAGTTCATTCAAATACAAAATCAACGACACATCTAAAAGCAACATTTCAATGCAACCATTAAATGATAAAGAAGATTGACAAAAATATAGAAGCATTTACATGCCAATGTTTTTGAAACAAAGTTTAATACTTTAATTAACTTAAATTAATCTCTCCTTCATTACCATATCTTACGTCCTGCAATGCAGAGGTAAGAGTGTAATAACCAAAATAAATGGAAATGGATTTATATGTCAATTATTACGGAGATGTGTGTGAATGCATGGAAATTGCAGGGTTTTAAACCCCCATGTAATTCAATTCTTGACACCTTAAGCATCATGAAACCTCCGCCCATAAACATGGCTTATTGACTCCTTCCCTATTGAAATCGTCGATGGTTACGTATATATACAAGGTTAGGAGTTAGTAGTATATATGGGGTTTCAAAAAATGATAAGAGAGAGAGTCGAGAGGAGGATCTTTAGTGAGCAAAGATAACAGTTGAAAACCGGAACGCAAGTCGACGGAGCTCTGAATCGCAGCTAGTCGACACCAATCGGCTGTCGTTTATAAATTTTGTTTTCTTGATATACACTCGACTCATTCGATCGTTCGGATGGGTTCTCGTAGAAGAACGGTGGTCAATGGTCACCGTTCGCACCTCTACTGTTTTCACAATGGTGATCCCGGTGACACCGGTTAGCAAACTGTTACCTTGTCTCGGTACTAAAGATAGAAGTTCGTGTGGGTGTCGGTCAATATATAAAAATGGATTATCCGATATTTGTCACTTTGTTGGAACGAACGGTAGTGAACTCTCTGTGATTAAAATCTTTATGCAATATATATTTCAGAAACACTATGGTTTGTGTTCTCTAAGTTTTAGAAAAATAAAATAAGAAGAACTAGACCCGAATGCATCCATGGGGTTACTATATATATATATATATATATATATATATATATATATGACGTTAATCAAATAAAAACCAAATAAATGTTACAAACTCATAAAAACCGATATAAAAATAAAAAATTTCATGATTTTTTTAACAAACCTAAAATTTAAGATATTGTTTCACATATATGTTTGTGTTCATATTCTGAATATAATTACAAGTGAATTTTTTTTTGATTCACCTGGTGGATCAAAAAATATGCATAAAAAATATTCATATGGTGAAACAAATACATATGAAAATTTCACCTTATGAAACAAATATGTGTGAAATAATATCTTAAATCCTAGCATTTGATAAAAAAAATCATGAATTTTTTTTATTTTTATATCAATTTTTACGAGTTTATAACATTTTTATAGTTTTTATTTGATTAAGCCCATATATATACATATATATATATATATATGAGCATACATATGTTGGGTAGATAGAAATTGATATTGAGATGGTCATTTGCATTTCATGCACACACAATATGCATGCGACAAACCAAAGGGCCTTTGATTTAGCGGTATGTGAGCCCCTTGTCTCCTAGGAGGTCGGGGGTCCAAACCTTATCATAGGTGAGGAAGGTGTGTTAGTTTGTTTGTTTGTTACATTTGCTGTATATAAATATTATATATTTCAAAAAAAAATATGCATGCGACACTTCATGTGATGGTTGCATATATAATATATATCTATATATTGTTGCTGGGTTTATATATAATATATATTTATTCTGTATATTATATATAGGCCTATGTATTTATGTAAACATTAGATCGAATTCGTAAGTAAAGATGTCGGTTTATGGATCGCTAAAATAGGCAGCGTCAAGAGAACCTCTTGATCGTTTATAGGGATGTCGTATTTTATATCATAATTAAAGTTAAGACCTTGGAATTTGTAGGGGCGACGCTAGCCACTCTAAAGACAGGTTTGGGCAACGACTTGGACTGTGAGTTTTACGTGACTTATAATAAAAATGGTTGCATGTTTTATTTATAATAAAATGCAAGCTTGATATGGATTTTATCGATAATTGTTTTTTAATATATCATGCATACATATAATGTTCGGTATTTTTATAATTGATGTTTGAGTATTTGTATGACAATGGGGATGTATTACGGTATTTTATAATGAAACGAGCATGCTGTCACTACAAAAAAATGACTTTCACCCACAAAAAAAAATAACCAGGAAAATTTTCGTGGGTGATTACCTCGGATCACCCAGAAAATATTAATGGTTCCGACGAAATCCGGTGTTTTCAAGAAAATACCAACGGATTACCCAGGAATCTCCTGGGTAATCCGTCACTAATTTGATTTACCCACCAACAATCTAGACACCAACTTTTGTGACGATTTTGTGACGGATCACTTTTTAACAACGGATTTCCCAGGGAAATGTCCGTAGGTGAAAGCCTTCCTTTTTAGTAATGTGTGTGAGTTTGTCTAAGCCGTAAGTGCGGACATGATGTGTGAGTTCGCCAGGTAAAGCTATGTGAGGTAGACATTTCCCATAACCCCGTTGTTTGAGAATTATGTTGTTTCGATCGTATGCATGATAAATTATGATGCTTTGTGAAATTTATTTATTGACGTTGTATATTCAAAAACCGTGAATTCACTTAGCCCTAGGCTCACCCAACTCTAGTCAAAATAATTTGCAACCAGGTCGTCACTTACTTAGGATTAGTAGCAAGGGGAAGGAGAAACTGTAAAACCTGGTTATCGAGGAATAAAGGCATGTCGACGAGGAATAGTCGAGATTTTAAGTGATCGTTTTAGACAATTTTTCCCTTTAAGTTTTTTTGTGTTGAAAACTTCCGTTTGAATTGAAGTATATAGACTTTCTAAATTTTTTTTGTTATTTTGGATTTTATATTTAAGAATAAAAATTGGGACGTTATAAAGAGAGAATAGTTCTTCTAAAATTTTCCAAATTTCTCTTGTAAAGGTCATATAGATGACATATTTTTTAATAATAGTGGAAACATTACGAGTAATCCAAGCAATTACCATGTTATTGAAGGTTTCCCACATAGAAGCCTTGGTTTCGTTATCCGGAGATGGAAGAACCGTTCCATTGGAAAAACCTAGCTTCCTTTTTAAAAGAGTAGGAGTAGGAGCGGAATGCGCTCAAAAAGAAAATAAAAAAGGGAGAGAACTGTGATTCACATGGAAAAGGCGAAGAAATGCTCTTTGTTTCAACTCTCTGCCCAAATTAAGAGGTGGCCCTCTTTTTGTTTTGTTTGTTGGCCGCGACACGAAATCATAGGCAAGATTAATCTTCATAGAATGACGCCATGATCTGTAACCAGAAGAACCTTGAAGTTTCTCAACTTGAACAGAGTTTGCACTCTCAGATGGATGGAAAAAGAAAGGATTCAACATGTCTTGAAAGGTTTGCTTAGTGTTTTCCATGGTAGTGTATGTGAGAGAATGGTGAAGAAGAAGAAGAAAAGAAGATCCGAAGTAGAGATTGTTTGGAAATGAGGATGCCCTAATCCAAATTCACACACCATGCTCTAATACCATCCTGACTATGATAGTCAAAGAAAAACAGGAATGCATCAGATGTTGGGAAAAAAACTAGGGCAAAAACAATTGAGAGAGAAGTAGAGATAGAAGCTTCTATGGATATTCTTTTTTCTATCATATATTAAAAAGGAAAAAGACATACAACTTATATAGTGAAATACACTACAAACAAACGTAATATACTCAAAAGGAAGAATCTATTTAACAGATTAAATACAAACTTTAGAGTGAAGGGTCCACAGTTTGAGTAGCCTGAGAAAGCATAAACCCACTGCCTGAGAAGGGATGGCGGCGGAGAACTGGTTTCCATACATATTTTCGATCTCTATCTCACGCTAGTAACCGATATAGAAGAACAAATTCGGATTCACATATGAAATCGTCGAAGGATGAACTAAACATATTCCCGCCTAAGCAGTTCTCTGAAACGATTCCTTCACAATTTCATGATCATCCTTCTTTAGCACCCAAATGCATGAGAGAAAGAGAGAACGAACTTGGAGAAATCAAAATTTGAGAGCCAAAAGATATAGTTGTTCGAGATGTTCAAAGTTAAGTTTGAAATTTGAATTACTGGGAACCTACAGGGCCATTTACCAAAACTTACCCGGGTGAGATTTTAGTCCACCAAAATGGTATTATATGCAAAAATTTACTCGTGGTAAGAGGCGTCCTTTCTTTTCTCTTACCGTTCTTACCGGAGAAGGTTCTTGGTTCTTGCTATATCCATCAACTAAGGTAATATGACTTGGTAAGTGTTTACCCGGGTAAGCGTTCGATAAACGACCCCTAATTTTATACTGAAGCAAGCCTGAAGGAGAAGAAAAAACTCTGGAGATGGAAAAAGAAAACCTCTCAACATTCGAAACTTGGCGATCAGATTAAATCATGCAATAACACCTTGTACATCATGCTTCCTACATTGTAATTCATAGTTTTTCTTAATCTCTTGCATAAAATGGTAGTACATGATTCTTTAAGGGTTGTTTTTGTAAATGTTATATATAAACAGAGAAAATATGTAATATCATTACTATTATTTAATTAAAAATGAAAATTACTCAAAGGGTGGTTAAACTGGTTGAAGACGATGTGGTTAAACTGGTTGAAGAATTTGTGGTGTCTAGCAGAATACCCAAAGGGTGGAACCCTTCTTTAATAGCTTTGATCCCGAATGTGGTTGATCTGAATTTTGTCGGCGACTTTCGTCCGATTAGCTTAATAGGATGCCAATATAAATCATAGGTAAGCTTCTAGCCAATCGTCTTAGCTTGGTAACAGATGATTGTGTCAGCATAGAACAATCGGCCTACATTAAGGGGATGCAGATTCTGGATGGGCCTATAATTCTAAATGAGGTGATGGATTGGTACAAGGGCCGAAAGAAAAAGCTAATGGCGCTCATGGTGGATTTCGAAATAGCTTACGATTCTATGAGATGGGAGTTCATAGAGTTGGTTTTGGGGAAAATGGGTTCGACAACAAATGGAGAAAGTGGATAGTTGGGTGTCTGGTTCCCCTAACTCAACGGCCTCCATTCTAGTGAATGGTTACCCAACTCAAGAATTCGGGATAGGTCGTGGTCTCAGACAAGGAGACCCACTTTCGCCATTCCTGTTTATTCTAGCCATGGAGGGGATTCATGCGGTGATTAAAGAAGCCAAAAAAGACAATCTTTCTAGGGGCAAAAGTGGAACAGGTCATGTTAATATCTCGCATCTCTTCTATGCAGATGCTGCTATTTTTGTTGGAGAATAGTCCCAAAATAATGTAAGGAACATCGTCTGTATTCTAAGATGCTTCTACATGGTGTCTGGGTTTAAAATCAACCTAGCCAAAAGCAAGTTATTCAGAGTGGAAATTGAAGGAGAACTCAGTAGAGCGACAATTCTATTAGGTTGTGGATGCGGTGAAAGATCTTTCAGTCATCTTAGGTTGCCTGTTGGGGGAAGTATGTCCAAAATGGAACGGATGGAAAGGGGTCATTGACAAGTTCGTTTCTAAATTATCCTGTTGGAAAGCTCAAACGCTATCGGTAGGGGCATGGTTACTCTTATCAAATTTGTACTTGGTAGTCTACCAACATATCTTACGTCCATCTACAAAATCCCGGGTTCCTGAAACCATTTTTTCAATGGAGGTGACAGGGAGAATAACAAAATGGCATGGGTGAAGTGGAATTTTTTTTGGCCAAGCGCAAAGACGGGAGAATTGGTATCAGAAGCATTTTCTCTTTCAATACAGCGCTTTTATTTAAGTGGATTTGGCAGTTTTGGGAGGAAAAAAATGCTTTATGGGTTAAAGTAATTAAAGTAGTGTATGAACAAAGTGGGATGATTACTGAACGTGTAATTCATAAATAGGCCAACAAAACATGGATTGGGATATAAAAGATTGTAAGGCAGTTGGCTGACAAAGATATAAACCTTCTGGATCTATGCAAGAAAAAGGTAGGGGATGGAAGATCAACTTTATTCTAGGAAGAGATGTGGCTGGAAGACGATCCCCTAAAATCCAATTTCCAAGAATATATATTGGATCCGAATAAAAAGGCTACTACTAGAAATAATGTGACCCTAGAAGAATGGAACTTGGTTTTACGCAAACCACCAAGAAGGGGGACATAAAGTGGTCAGATGGAGAGGTTGAAAGAGTTACTTGGAAAAACATCTTTATCCAACCAACAAGACAGGTGGCGTTTGACTATTGATGGAGCGGGTGGGTATCCTGTGGCGTTTGTTCGGAATTATATTGATTCCAAAACCTTGGAGATTGACCAGATCCCAACAAATTGGAACAAACTGGTGCATATAAAAATAAATATTTTACTGTGGCGGTTAGGTTTGAATAAATTTCCTACCAGGGATGATATTACTAAAAGAGTAATTGAGGTTCACATTTAACACCATTGTGAAAGACAATTGTGTATAGTTAATAGGTCATGTAACTCCCTAGTTACCATTATGTCTTGGCTCAACCCTTTCACTATATAAAGGGGTTGAGGTCTCACCATTGTATACACTTCTTCTCTCAATATATGAACTCTCTTACTTTCTCTCTATAGTTAGCTAATTCCTTCTACAACAATATTAGCTATTTTATTAGATGTTATTTGAAAAAAAAAAATCCTATAAACACAAATGTCTTATAAAAAGAGGGGTTTACAGGAGACGTTTTTTAAGGTGTCCTATAAATAGCTAACCAACGTTTTTTTTATTAAATGTGTCCTAAAAACTTGTTAATAGCTAAAACATATCATATAAACTTATTACAATGACTTTTAGAACGCTTTATTTTTTGTTTCTATAAATTAAATCTTATGAAAGAGTCTATTATGACGCTTTTTTATTGTTGGTTTGTCCTATAAATCAAATTTTGTTATAGTAAGGCATTGATGAATTAATACGGTTGTTACATCAGGCTAATGAATTCAATTAGAATTCAAATATGTAAATCCATCTATATTAGAATTAAGAAAAATAGAAACTAATATCATTAAATAAATTATATTATTGGTTAAACTTTAATTAATAAATAATTTAAAAAATAAGTTAGTATGATACGATATTATAGTGGTATACAACTTTAATATCACATACCAACCAAATTTAAATAGTTGATACATGTTAGATTATAAAATTATTGAAAGTAGAAGGGCTCAAAGTGTAAATTTAGTACTGGTATAAATAGTCTTTTGACTTTAATATTGTATCTAATTCTCTCATTTTGTGTAATCATTTTACTCTAAGAGATATATGACAGAGAGATTTTTGTGCTAATTTGGTGTTCTTATTTGTTGATTCTAACATTGTTTTTGTGATATGCTACTCATCAAAGTTAATAATTGGTATCAGAGTAGGCAGATTATAAGAAGATTTCATCAATTTATTGTAAGAAAAATTGTATTTTTGAAGTTTTTTGCATTGTCTTGATTTTTGATCATAGAGGATCAATTCGTGGGTGTGCTTTGGATAAAAATTGGTTGCATTAGACTCGTTTTTGGTGATAGATTCGAGTTATAGAAGGAACTGAAGTATGGAAAACACCTAGATAGGATTAGATTCATAGACTTCAGACATTGTATCTTCCTAGCCTTCGAATAGGCAATGTTCTTAACTTTCGGACAATACAGTGATCTTAATATTCAGATACTTAATACTCATCACCCTCGGATAACAAAGGTAATGGACAGTGTACCTTCACATGACTCATATGCGAAGGCTCTCAAATAATCCTCGGATACAATACCCTCAGATACTTTGACTTTCTTATTCAATCCTCGGATATATCATACGAAGCCTCACCTGACTTATCATACGAAGAAGAATTGAACGCTCAAGCAGTTAATGAACAGACTTAAGAAGCAGAACAGACATAAAACCGTTCAGTTGACACATTTCAGGAAATGATTGAATTTGAAATGGTGGAGGCACCGATGAATGTTGAAGGTGTGGTGATTCCAGTTCTTGCTGACGTCGAACTGATTGTTGAAAAGCCTGATGTTGTAGACAAAAGAACTGAGGAAGAAAGGATGGCAGATTCTTTGTTAAATACTCCTCCGGATAATGTTGAAGAAAATATCATCTTTAAAGAAGTGATAAGACAGGAGGTACGGAATTTATTTGATTATGATGGTGATGATATTGTTCAAAAGGGAGAATTTGATGAGATCAGAGAGGATGATGAGGTGTTTATAGGGTCAAATGATCCAGTGGCAGTTCCTGATTTTGTACAAGAGGAGATTCGGGTTCCTGAAAGACTTCTTCTAGAGAATTTTCCTTGACCTATTAGAACCGCTGAGAATTTAGCATCTCAATGGAGAATTCAGAGAATTTATACTCCATTTCTTAAAAACACTGAAGGACATTTCTTCATCAGACACATAGTTCCATTGCATGAAGCCAATGTTCTGGGAGTTCTGAATCTAAATGGTGAAACAAATTGACGATATCTTTTTGAAGTCAACATTTAAGGTTGGAAAGAAGTCGGGTAGCCTCTGAACAAGAATATATGAATATCTCTAACATCTCAACAAAGAAGATGTCTGGATTTGATATTTTTTATTTTGCTATCAAACACCGAGACTTCAAGCAGTGGGAATTCACATAATTTGATTTGTTCATTTATCTGTTAAAGACTTAATTAGTATGGTGGATGATTTAGAGGCATGACAAATAGAACTAGAGATTATCTTAGGGGATATGATAAGCTATTGAGCTTCATCAAATATTTCCATATCTATCAGGTATATGTGTTTGACTTCAAAATGGGTTTAGAAAGTGATCAACCTAAGCTCAATTTGATAAAGCCTGATCAGAGTTTTACAGGGATTGAAAATCTACCGTCATGGTATGTAGTTGAGCAACCAGACTTTGGGGTGATCTATGAAGGCTTGGAACGTAAAAACATTTTCATGCGCTTCAGTGAAATAGCTTGTTTTTGTGATGGAACGTTAAAGACCAGCAATCCCTATTTAGAAGAAAAGCTGAAGATAGATGATAAAGCTACAAAGAAAATGGATCAAAGAGATAAATGTTTAATTAAAGATGTGCTGAAAAGGATTCAAGAAAGGCTTGACTACAGAAACAATGTTAGAAGGTTGGAAGTCATTCTTCGTTTACGTCCAAGGCATACAAGGGCCATCTAGGAGATGAACTCTCTCTGGTTGCTTCCTTCTCCTTGCTAAACTAGAAATGATCTCTTACGACTAGCATTGCGTTTCAGTACATGTAGTGTCAGAATTCATATCTGAAGTGGTCAGATCTTTAAGGGGATGTGCTACTTTCACCACAAGGGGATATTGTTATCTATACTACTTAATAAACCAAATTTCTTTAAAGTCTTAAAGTATAACTTAGTTTGCATTATGTACTACCTTTTTATGCATAAGTCTTAAAAAGTCTTAAAAGACTTTTCATATCCCCAAATACGCCTGTTCACGCCTCCAAAGCTTTAGTATTAGGGTTTCTAGTCCACCTCTTCAAAGTCACGATTCAGAGCTCATTCTCCAAAATGCCATCCTCCGAGGTGACGATTCTCTTCCCAAGATCCCAATACGACGATTGCTTCCCCAAAACTCAGTTGCTTCCCAAATCTATCTCTTGGTTTGAATATTAATCAACGCCTTCAATGGTAAGCTACAACCATTACTGTATCCATTACTTCTTTTACCCAAATTTTATGGCTTCAATTTTTATGTATTGATTCTGATTTTTATGGGTTTATATGTTTACTTCTCCAAAGCTTGATTGCTTCTTTTTCGAGGTAAGCTTCAACCTTAGTTGTGTCCATCAACCAATGCTTCTGAAGGCTTCTGTATGGATTTAAATCCTAACAGGGTCTCAAATGACGTTTCAATTACTTTAGGTTCACTGCCGATTTAAATCCTAACAGGGTCTCAAATGGCTTCTGTATGCTTTAGGTTCACTACCGATTCACTCTCCATCAATTCCTCAGGACTCTCCATCGCTCAATAGGTAAATTTTTTTCATCCTCACTAACGATTCACTTTCTCTATGTACCGTTTCACTTGTGTCGGTTTATTTTGTTTGTTTGTTAATTTCTTTATGTACCGATTCAGTGACGTTTGTTTATTTTTGTTTCTTTGTTTGTTGATTCATCTGCAGAGAAGGTGTTTGAGGAAATACCTCGATTATTAAAGCCAATCTTAATCAATGCTTATAATAGCAAAGGTAATCTTGATTATTGCACAAAATTTTTGTTTTCGAATTTTTTTGAATATTGATGAGATGGTTGTTGGATGACAATTAGTTTAGATGGTATTGAAGGAGACACGTTTATCACTTTTTTGGTCAAGAAACAGGACCTAATTTCATTCGGTTTTATGGGTCTTATGGTTTAGACCCTTGAACAGAAATCTAATTCATGTTCATAGATGATAGTTTCACAGAAATCTAACCACATCATCACGTCCCTTGAACACAGATTGATACGAAACGGTCCATCCGTGCTGTTCTTACCCGTTGATCACAGCTTCGCCTTCAAGAATTCTGTTGATGGTTTTGACTTCCCCTTTTCTTTCAGCTCTACACAACCTCTCACCAAGACTAAGTGCATCAAAGAGGTTTGTGTATCCCTGCTCTCGCCAAATCGTATGTTTTGGTTTCGGTGACTCTAACCTTTCTGTGTTGGCTTGATGAGTCAGTATGACGTTTTTTAAACCACATGCTTGTTCTTAGCTTATATTTAAGGTCTAAAAGATGTTTTACATTACCTTGCCTTCTATTACTCTTTGTTTTTTAAATATCTTTACCGTTTACCCAAATGCTTACCCGGTAACCGGTAAGGGTCAACACTCTCTCTTACATGATATGCCCATAAGTTTGTTCATTTGCGACAAACCTTCATTGGTTTAATTGGTTGAAAAATGAGAACGAACCGTCATGTTGTTTAGTCTTTAATGCTTACACTATTCAAGGCATTTTAGCAGCTTTATATTGATATATGAAGTGATTATATGCAATCTGGGAACAATAAGTTTTGTAATGGTAAGAGTTGTTACCCTCACTTACAAGGTAAGACTCTCTATCCTTATCATCGTATTTACCGGGTAAGACTCTCTATCCTTATCATCGTATTTATCTGGTAAGACTCTCTATCCTTATCATTCGCATTTGCCGGGTAAGACTCTCTATCCTTATCATTTACAGGGTAAGATTATCGGCCCTGACATCTCATGTTTAGCTATTAGAAGATCCAACTTTTCACTTTAACGTTGAAGGTGATGATGAATTTCAAGGCTTTTCTGTTTGTTCCACCTATAATGTTCCCATGAGTTCAAGGTTATTTTATTTCCATGATCTCAACTGATTTCTTTGGTGATCACAAGTGCTTTCAAATCATATATAGTTTACCCGTTTTTGTTTTTTTTCTCACAATTTTGGTTTCAACTAAGTTTTATGGCTGCTGCAATGGGGTCTTTCAAACTAATTTATTGCATCTGTGCTATACAGTTATACAGTTGTTGCCTTGGCTCCTTTTTTCAGTGTGGTTTGCTGCTGATCTGCTGAAGTGGGTGTTTAGTTTTCATTGGATTGTCCTGTCCAAATCCAGGTCTAGAATTTATTATGGTCTTAAAATCTACTATCTCTCTTATTTCTGGTTTAATCCATGTAATATATGGGGTTGCTGTTTGGTTTCTATTTAGGCTCAGTTTTTTTGGTGGTGGCTGTTTCTATGGATCAGAACTCTGAATTTTTGGGAGAATTTTTTTTAAATCATGAACCTCTGCTTGTTATTCCTGGATTGTGAATCACCCCCCACCCCCTCTGTCTTTATGGTTGTTATTTTGGATTCTAATTTGTTTCAATGGTTGGAATTATCTTTTTTTTTTTTTCAGAATCTGCAATCTTCATAGTTGGAACAATGTTTTCAAAGGACAATGAAGGGAAAAGACCAGATAAACAAAATTTTGTTGATGTATATATGGTAGCTTACTTATTAGCATCTAATGAACCTATAAAATGGAAGTTATATTTTGATGTACATTAAAATTAGTATTTATTTATCCTGTTAATGTTGTTTAGACATCAACCATGCAACTAATGTGTCAATTAAAGAATCTTGCCTTATGTCTCATCAATGACTTTTTTGCTCTCACCATGGTATTCATTTAAACTTGAATTGAGTTTTACCTAAATTTGTTGATTTTTCTTAAATGTATTTATCATGGATACCAATTTGTTGAGTCCAAGTCTCAGGAGAATACAATTTGTTTTTTGTTTTTGCCATATTTAGGAAATTGCATAATGATCTTGAAAATAGTAGCAAATATGCATGGTGCCTTTTATTATTAGATCTCGAAGGCTTTTAGCAAAACTTTTATTATTAGAGTAATATTTTCTTAGAGAGTTTTAATTTTCATCCATTTAAACCAAACCAACTGTGTGAGTTTGCATTTGTGGAATCACCTTAACTATTAATTCATTTGCAAAAAGATTCAATAGATTTAATTTTTGATTTCATGCACAATACCTTTATTTCGAATTTCTTACTTCACATTAGGTGTTGGTGTTTTCTCTCTATCCAACAGGGAGATTTTAGTATCCAAAAGAATATAATTACCATTTAGGGGATGTTTACTTTTGATTTAATCGGCTTAATAGCTGTTTTGACTTATTCGCACAACTATATATTGATGTTTACTTGTGGCTTAACAGGAAAATTTGGTAAACAACCCCTCCGTCTCAAAGTCTCATACAAGGTGTTGTTTTGTAATGGGTTTGAAGACATATATCTTTCCTTTTCTAATGCTATGTGCAAGAAAGTGCCCATAGTGATTACTATACCATTACATGTTAGGCTATTGTATAACCGTTACATGTTAGAACATCTTGAAAACTTAATGAACATTTTTGCTCTATAATTTTCTCACAATAATCATATGAGAACTTACTTTTATTTTGCCATGTAATAAGTTCTTTATTTTGATATTTATGTAGTAATTAGATTGGATTGGTTTGATTTGATTTATTGGATTTTGAATTGTCATAGAACCATAACTTTTATTTATACAAAATGTATTAATTTGTAAAGACTAATCTGAAATCCTATCATCATGGATATCTCCTCTAAGGCTCTAACATAACCACCAAAGGTTCAAAATCGTTTACATATACCACTTCCGCCGCATTGCCCGGGTACACACCTAGTATTATAAATTGTTGAAAGTAGATGGGCTTAAAATGTAAATTTAGTACTTGGTATAAATAGTCTTTTGACTTTGACGTTGTATCTAATTCTCTCATGGTCAAAATCTTGGCTAATTGATCAAAGTGGGTAGCTCCAGTAGACCCATAGATCATGGAACAAATAGGGTGGGTAGGCCCAACCACCACACTACACGTATAGATGAGTACTAGGGTCACGAAACCATAGGTAAAGACTGTTTCTCCACAAACCTTAATTAAAATTTCGATTAGGAGACACAATCGCAATGTGTATGAGTAAAAAACGCTTATTGTTAATAAAATGGGTCTGTTCTTCAATGGCTTTTGTGTAATCAATTGACTCTAAGAAATATATGACGGAGAGATTTTTGTGCTAATTTGGTGTTCTTATTTGTTGATTCTAACATTGTTTTTGTGATTTGCAATTCATCAAAGTTAACAATACAATACTGCCAATCAACTAAATTTATACTAATTAAATTAATACGCTTGATATATCTATACTACATTAATACATTTAAGCAAAAAGTCTTAAAAATAAGTGTTTTATTAACCATAGATACAACCAATTTGTGGATCCAGTAAATAAGGTAACGCTGTACTTTAACAAGAACAATATGAGCAAGAACACTATGAATATATTGAATAACACCTTGTGTTATATATCGCCCTTGATGGGTCGAGGTTACAATAAAAAATGAACCTAATGTAACTTCGTCTAAAGCTCTCTAATCTGATCTAGCTATATGCTCCCTCTTCTAATGTAGACCTAGCATCCCTATTTATATGAAACATAAATTTGTAATAAGAAAACTACGAAAGTAGGCATTATACACTTGCCTTATTTACATGAACTCTTCTACAATTAAACCTTCCATATTGTCTTTAGATGACTTTGCGCTTTGACCCTTCATGTTTTCAATAATTGTCATCTCGGATACAATATTTTCAGACCTAGCAATCTCCCCCTTTATATTCGAGATTATAATTCAGCAAATTAGCACTCTAAAAATATTTTGAAGACGACGAAACTTCTGTCAACAAATCTGCATCTCGAATCTTTTGCTCCCCCCACGAGTATGTGTTGATCATAACTCCTCTCAGTGATTTGAATATGATTCCTCTGTATACTTAGTGAAATTCTATTTGTAAACTTATGCTTAAATTCAGCGATAGAATACACTGAGTGTTATCAGCGATCGCTGAAAATCAGAAGCTTCAAGTCTACCTCTAAAGATCTGAAGATCAACCATGACACCAAAAGAACATTCAACGAAAGTCGAAGACCATGCTGAAGAAAGAGATAAATAGCTAATGATCTGAAGCGGTTCAGTGATAGCAATGGTTATCTAAACCAAAGTGTGAAGTCTTGTCAAACCTCAGCGATACTCTGAAAGTTAATCCTTGAAGTTTCAAGTTCAGCGATCAGGTGAAGCTTCTCAAACAAGATTAACGTTGATCTTATCCTCGATGCACAAAAGTCAAACCTTATACTATGTCAGAGAAGGACGTATGAATTGTCTCATATGTCCCCATCATATCTGATATGGTACTGTTCATAATCGGCCAAAACCATGGTTGCTTTTTGAACAAAGGACAAGCTTCCTATGAATGCTTGACACGTGGCCTATACCTTTTGTCTTCCATTAAATGCAAACGGGTATAAATAAGATGAAGATATATTCTTCATCTTCATGCATGCTACTTTGTATTTCCTAAAACCTCTGTCTCTTTTCTTTCTTATTTTCTTGTGCATCAATCTGTGTGATTTCTTAAGTTACAATAGAATAGGTTTACTTGTTCTAATTCCACTTGTAACTGTAAATTTGTTTATTCAATATAAACTTATTTAAAAACAAAAATCTGACTGTTTGTATTCAACCCCCCTTCTACAAACTGTTTCTATATATCCTTGAACTCTTGTAGACTCCTTTGGGACCAACAAGTGGTATCAGAGCAGCGTTTCTTGCTTATCTTTAAAATATCTTTGAACAAAACTATTTTAAAATGACTAATACTAATACAAACTATATTGATAATGGATCTTTAGCTAAACCTCCAAGATTTAGCCGTGATAACTTCCCGTTATGGAAGGAAAGAATGACTCTATTTCTAGAAGGGTCCGATCCTAAGATCCCCTACTATCTAGAAAATGGACCATTTGTCCTACAACTCTAGTAGCTAGTGTCCCTGCCACGACTAACACTCCAGCCATCGCTGAAAGGAGAATCATCAAAACTCCAGATCAATGGACTGAAGAAGAGAAAAAGGAAGTAGCTATAGATGCTAAAGCTAGATCCATAATTGCAATATCTTTACCAGATGAAGTCTATCATTCTGTTATGAAGATGAGAACATCTAAGGCCATGTGGAATATCTTGTGTATTCAATATGAAGGGACTGATGAAGTCCAAATAACTAGGTGTATTAATATGGTTAGACAGTATGAAAGTTTTAAGCCCTCAAAGGGTGAAACTCTCTCTCAAATTCACCGAAGGTTTAACTGTCTCTTGATTGATATGAAAACTGTCAACATAAAATATTCTAATGCTGAAATACAGACAAAATTTATGGAGGCACTACCTGAACAATGGGGAGTGTACACCACGTGTTTAAAACCGTCAAAGAATCTTGAAACTCTCTCTCTGAGTGCTTTATATGGGATGCTCTTAAATGAAGAACAATCTCAGGTTTTAAGAAAAAACCTCATAAATGATATCAAGGGTGCCAAAAGTATTTCTTTGGCATTAGTGACTTTAGAGGTAGAACCATCAAAACTAGTTTCTTCTTCCATCACCTCTATCACTGAATTAAATCAAAATCATTCAGAAGAACTCACTGATGCTGACATCTCTGAGTTTGATAACTCTCTAGCTCTTCTAACGAACAATTTTGAAAGATTTGCTAGAAAGAGCAACTTTCGAAAAACTCCTGCTATCACTGACTCTGATATGTCAAAAACTCTTCCCGCTGAAAAAGCATCTGCCATATGCTATAACTGTCAGCAAAAGGGTCAATTTGCTAGCGAGTGTAGATCTAAGAAAGTAGGTGCTCCCACCACCTCTCAGAACTCTGATAAAAAGGAAAAGTACTTTAAATTAAAAAATAAATACAGAGATCTGAAAAAGAACCAGCAAAAGGGCAAAGGTCTAATTGCTGAAGAAGTTGACTGGGATCAAGAAGAAGATTGGGCCAAAACATCTGATGAATCAGGCTCCGATGAAGAAGATCTTGGCTTTCTCTGTCTAATGGCAAGAATTGAAGAGGCTGAAGAAGTCTCTGAAACTTCCTGCTCAGAGTCTCCTTCAACTCAGGTAAACAATCCTATAAACTCCTCTCTACCTGAAAGTGATAACTTGTCCGCTCTCGATGTTATGACCGTTGATTTTTACAATGCTCTGAATGGAAAGATTAAAGCTGGACAAATTAACATTGATCTTTCTGAACAATTGAAAAATTGTCATTTGAAAATCAAAGAACTAACAAAGATTGAAGATTCCCTAAATGATCAAGTCTTTGTAAATCAAACAATTTATTGAGAGACAACAAGCTATCACTGAAAAGGAAAAGGCCATCGCTGATCTTAAGGGTGAAAAGGCTACCATCAAAGGATGGTGTAAGGACTCTGATAAAGTCAGCGAGATCATTTGTTGATCATAACTCCTCTCAGTGATTTGAATATGATTCCTTTAATATACTTAGTGAAATTCCTTAGTTAAGCTTCTGTTCAAATTCAGCGATAATATACGCTGATTGTCATCAGCGATCGCTGAAGATCAAGGAACAACAAACTTATCTCTGAAGACCTGAAGATCAGCTATCACACCAGAAGACCATTCAGCGAAAGTCGAAGACCAAAGCTGAAGTAAGAGATAATCAGCTAAGTGACCTGAAGCGGTTCAGCGATAGCAACGATTATCTACTCAAAGTGTGAAGTCTTGTGAAGCCTCAGCAACACTGAAGTTCATCCTTGAACATTCAGTGTCAGCGATCAAATGAAGCTTCATCTGCAAGACTAAAGATTGTTCTTATCCTCGATGCACAAAAGTCAAACCTAGAACCATGTCAGAAAAGGACGTACGACTTGTCTCTTATGTCCCCATCATATCTGATACGGTACTTTTCATATTCGGCCAAAAGCATGGTTGTCTTATTTACAAGGACAAACTTCCTATCTAAGCTTGACACGTGGCATGTAACTTTTGTCTTGCATTAAATGCAAACGGGTATAAATAAGATGGAGATATCTTCTTCATCTTAATGCATGATTCTCTCTAGCCTATACCTTCTGTATTCTTTCTTTCATCTTCTTGTGCATCAAACTGTGTTTCTTAAGTTACAATAGAATAGGTTTTAAACTTGTTCTAATTCCGCTTGTAACTGTAAATTTGTTTATTATCCATAAACTCATTTAAAAACCAAAATCTGCGTGTTTGTATTCAACCCCCCCCCCCCTTCTACAAACTGTTTACTTAATATTTAACTCTTGTAGACCCTGATTGGGACCAACAAGTGGTATCAGAGCAGTGTTGTTATCTTTCCCTTTAAAATATTTTTCCTTATATCATATTTTAAAATGACAAACCCTAATACGAACTACACCGATAATGGATCTTTAGCTAAACCTCCAAGGTTCAACCATGATAACTTTCCATTATGGAAGGAAAGAATGTCTCTATTTCTAGAGGGATCTGATCCAAAGATTCCCTACTATCTGGAAAATGGACCATACTTTCCTACAACTATTGTAGCTAGTGTTCCTGCCACCACTACTACTCCAGCCATCCCTGAGAGGAGTATCGTTAAAACTCCTAACTGATGGACTGAAGAAGACAAGAAAGAAATTGCTATTGACGCTAAAGCTAGATCTATAATAGCAATGGCTTTACCAGATGAAGTCTATCATTAGGTCATGAAAATGAGGACTTCAAAGGCCATGTGGGATACTCTATGTATCCAATATGAAGGAACTTCTGAGGTTAAAGTTACTAGATGCATAAACCTTGTAAGAAAATATGAGAGCTTTATGTATCAAAAAGGTGAATCTCTTTCTCAAATTCACCAGCGTTTCAACTGCCTGCTGATTGATCTCAAATCAGTCGACAGAATATACTCAAATGCTGAAATACTGACAAAATTCATGGAGACACTACCCGATCAATGGGCAGTGTACACTACATGTCTAAAACTGTCAAAGAATCTTGAAACCTTATCTTAAAGTGCTTTATATGGAATGCTCTTAAATGAGGAACAATCTCAACTTTTATGGAAGAACCTTATTAATGAACTCAAAGGTGCCAAAAGTACTTCTTTGGCACTTGTGACTTCAGAGGCAAATACTCCTAAAAACTTTCCTTCTTCTTCTATCACCTCCATAACTGAATTAACTCAAACTGATTCAGAAGATACACTCACTAATGCTGACATCTCTGAGTTTGATAACTCTCTGGCTCTTCTAACCAACAACTTTAGAAGATTTGCTAGAAAATATAACTTTCGAAAACCCTCCTCTCTCTCTGACTCTGAAAAGCTAAAGACTGCTCTAGCTGAGAAAGCTTCAGCTATTTGCTTTAACTGTCAGCGAAAGGGTCACTTCGCCAGCGAATGTCGATCAAAGAAAGTTGCTGCACCTACCACCTCCCAGACCTCTGATAAAAAGGAGAAGTATTTGAAACTCAAAAACAAATACCAAGATCTGAAGAAGAACCAACATAAAGGCAAAGGTCTAATCGCTGAAGAAGTAGACTGGGGATGCTGAAGACAATTCGGCTAAGACCTCTGAAGAGTCTGGGTCTGATCAAGAAGATATTGCCTTCCTATGTCTAATGGCAAGGATCGAGGACACTGAAGAAGCAACTGACACTTCTTCCTCTTAGTCTCCTTCTACTCAGGTATTCATCCCCTCTACTACTGTTGTCTCTAAAAGTGATAATTTGTCAGCCCTTGATGCTATGGCTGTTGACTTCTACAATGCTTTAAATGGAAAGATTAAAGCTGAAAAAATAAATACTGATTTATCTGAACAATTAAAAAAATTTCATCTTAAAATCAAAGAACTTTCTAAGATTGAAGAATCCCTGAAAGATCAAGTCTTTGCAAACCAAACTATTAGCATCGAGAAGCAGCAAGCTATCGCTGATTGGGAAAAGGCTATCGCTGATCTCAAGTTTGAAAAGGCAACCATCGAAGGATGGTGTAAGGCTTCTGATAAAGTCAATGAGATCATCAATGCCCAAATCCCTATGAAAACAAGAAGTGGGTTAGGCTTTCACTCTGAAAAAGAGGAATCAGGGAGTGACCGTTCCATGCTCAAATTTGGAATGTTTGTCTCTTCTATCCCTGATCCTTCTTCTTCAACTTCTTCCTCTCTTTTAAAAGAGAAGGTTCTTTTGTCTAATTCTAAGAAAGTGATCAAAAACAAGTTTCTTGACCAAGTTCCTAAGAATAAGATCGCTCAGAATAAGAGCAAGAAAGTCTCAGAGAGCAATTCTAAAACTAGGAAGAACGTCTTTGACTTCTCTCAGAGATCAACTCCCAATATTAAGATTGATCTCACTCCTACACCTGAAAAGGTAGTAATACCTCTAAGGACTATGGAAAAGGGAATTCATGGTCCTATCCTTGAAAAGGTTCCTGTCTCTTCTCTTTCCGCTCTGAATTCTAAACCTTATAAATATAGGAAGTGCTTTAACTGTGGTGAAACAACCCACATTGCAAGTAAGTGTCCTAATGCTACTAAAGCTGATAAACTAGCTCATGGAAAAAAAGTAGCTCAAACTGATAAATCAGCAAGGGTGAAATCCACCAAGGTTGCAAAACCAAAGGTGAAGATATCCACTGAAGAGAGTTCCTCAGCTACTAGCTCATCCGCCACTCCTTCCACTAACAAAGCAGGACCCATAGTAATATGGGTACATTCAAACAATTAATCCTTTTGTTGTATGCAGAGTGTCAAAGATATTTGGTATCTCGATCGCGGATGCTCAAGGCATATGACAGGCAGAAAATCTCTGCTCTCTGACTACAAGGAAGAAGCTGGTTCTTTAGTGACCTTTGGTGGAAATGGCAAAGGATACACTAAAGGTTATGGAATTATGTCCAACGGAGCTACCTCGTTTAATCATGTTACCTACGTTGAAGGACTGAAACACAATCTCTTAAGTGTTAGTCAGTTATGTGACAAAGATTTCAAAGTTTTATTTCTAAAGAATAGATGTGCTGTCACTGACTTCAATGATAAGCTTGCCCTCTCTGGCAAAAGAGTTGAAAATGTTTATGTTATTAACATGAATAGCTCTCACTCTGAGAACATGTGCTTTATCTCTCGAGCATCCTCAGATGTAAACTGGTTATGGCATAAAAGACTCTCTCATCTCAACTTTAAGACAATAAATGAATTGTCTCAAAAAGATCTAGTCAGAGACCTCCCAAATCATACCTTTACAAAGGAATCTCTTTGTTCAGCGTGTGAAAAGGAAAAGCTGACTAAGGCCTCCTTCAAGTCAAAGCAAATTTCTTCAGTGACCGCTCCTCTTCAGCTGCTCCACATGGATCTCTTTGGACCTGTAAATGTCCAATCTATATCCGGAAAGAAATACACTTTAGTTATTGTTGATGAATACTCCAGATATACCTGGGTATTTTTCTTACGATCTAAAAGTGATACCCCTGAAATGACAATCTCTTTTATCAAAAGAATGGAAGTGCTGAACAACTTACTTGTTCGCTCCATAAGAAGTGATCATGGTACTGAAGTCAAAAACAGTACATTGGTTAATTTGTTTGAAGAAAAAGGCATCTCTCACTACTTCTCGTCAGTAAGAACTCCTCAGCAAAACGGTGTTGCAGAAAGAAGAAATCGAACTATAATCGAAGCAGCTCGCTCAATGTTCAGCGAATCGCGTCTTCCAACTTAATTCTGGGATGAAGCTGTCAATACAGCGTGCTTTACTCAAAATCGATCCCTAATTGTTAAGCGATTCAAGAAGACTTCCTATGAATTATTTCATGGGAGAAGACCCACTCTGAAATATCTTCACATTTTTGGACGTACATGTTACATTCTGAATGACAGAGATCATTTGGGTAAATTCGATCCCAAAGCTGATGATGGTATATTTCTTGGATACTCCTCTGTATCTAAGTCTTTCAGAGTATTCAACAAAAGAAGACAACATGTTGAAGAATCTATGCATGTCAACTTTGATGAATCCCGTCCCATTCATCCTTCTCATAATCTTGATGATGATGAAGAATTGAATGCTTGGATGAAATCTCATTATGGGGAACCTGAAACATACTTCAGCAATCAAACTCCAGCTGAAGCAAATGATGATGAAATCCCTGTAAACCCAACAAATAATGATCATCCATCTTCAGGGATGAATGTTACTCCTCTTAATCAGATTCCTGTTGTTGATTCCTCTCTTGGAAATTCCTCTGTGAACAACCAAACCACTTCTGAAAATCAATCCCCTGAATTGATTCTTAATGAAGTACCTGTTGCTGATACAACAAGTCCTATTCCAGAAACTGAAGAACAAGGCGCTGAATCTGCCGTTGATCTCTATCCTCAACCACCAGCTCAGCGATGGACTGCAAATCATCCAATAAATCAAATTATTGGTGATCCCACTGCAGGTATCAAGACACGTAGAGGTACAGGTAATATTTGTCTTTATGTTAACTTCATTTCTCTCTCTGAACCTCAGAAGATAGATCAAGCTATCTCTGATCCTAGCCGGGTTTCAGTTATGCAAGAAGAACTGACTGAATTTTGTAGAAATAAAGTTTGGAATCTTGTTCCTAGACCCTCTGATAAAACCATCATAGGAACCAAATGGGTTTTCAGAAATAAGCTAGATGAAAACGGGACTATAATTCGCAATAAGGCTAGACTTGTTGCCCAAGGTTATAGACAGGAAGAAGGAATTGACTATGATGAAACCTTTGCCCCTGTAGCTCGTTTAGAAGCCATAAGACTCTTCTTAGCTTATGCTGCCCATAAGGACTTCAAAGTTTTTCAAATGGATGTTAAAAGTGCTTTTCTAAATGGGAAACTCAGCGAGGAAGTTTATGTAGAACAACCCCCTGGTTTTTCAGACCCTAACCACCCTGGTTATGTTTTTAAACTCGAAAAAGCTCTTTACGGGTTAAAACAAGCTCCTAATGATACCCTCTCTAAATTCCTTCTAAAAGAAAAATTTGTTCGTGGAAAAATTGATCAAACTCTCTTTTTAAGAAAGTATAAGGGTCACACTATTCTCGCTCAGATATATGTTGATGACATTATCTTTGGTTCCACAAGACCCAAACTGTGCACTCGTTGTGCTGATAGAATGAAGAAACAATATAAAATGAGTATGATTGGTGAACTAACATATTTTCTAGGTTTGCCGAATAAGCAATCTGACAAAGGAATTTTTATTTGTCAAAGCAAATATGTTAAAGACATGCTGAATAAATTCGACATGAATCAATGCTCAGCGATGAAGACACCTATGGCGCCTCCTCTGACATTGAACAAGGATCTGCTGGGTTTTGTTCAAAAATTTGGTTTCTAAAACACATAGATGGCAACGGAAGCAATAAAGATTTGAACAACATAAAACAAGTTTATACCCACCAAGGATCATTTTACATGTATGGAAAGATTATGCAACCATAGGAAGAAAAGAATAACAACCTTTGTAGCTTTTGGTTCCTCTTGGGAGGCTAGATCGTTGAAGAAGATGGCAAGAGTGCAAGAGTAGAACTCCTCCAAAGATGTTCACCAACAATTACCAACTTGAAAGGATGCTAGTCCTAAACTCTTAAGCTTTAAGACAAAAACCAAGTTTTGACTTAAAGAGAGTATGCAAGTATCAATTCTTCTCTAGACTTTTCTTTTAACAAGTTTTTAGAGTATTAAAGAATAAGAGAATACATCAAGTATATGGTTACTTGAGTTAGTCTTCCCATGTGGTCCATACCTCAACTAATCCTTAATCATAGTGTCAAGACATCCAACCCATGCTTAATCATAGTGTCAAGACATCCTTCTAAAGCATGTCTTTCCTATTTAAATAATAGAAGCATGTCTAACTAAAAGACAAAAGTCTTACTAGTTCAAAATGATGTACATGACTTAATAAATCATACCTTATGATATAGTTGATACTTGACATAGAAAATTGTCATTTTCATAAAACAAATAATTTTCAATTTAATTATAAGAGTTATAAATATTTATCAATAATCAAATTTTATAAATAATCTATTTATATCAAGTTGTTATTGGTGTGACCCTTTAGGATCATATATTATTAGCAATATCATCCTAATAATGATTCTTGAGCATATAGATCTTTCAATCTCCCACTTGCTCAAGACTCAATATATATTGACATAGACAGTGGTGAATGTCTAGCAACATTTCACTGCCCCCAATAACATACGACGAAGTGCCATTCAACAACATCTAATTCCCAATAAGCTCAAAGCTCCAATTGATGTACAAGGTAAGTTATCGATTATCCCTTTGTCTCAGACATCATGTTGAATATGAGATATGGATCGCAATCAATCTCATTTAGTGTTCAACTTTTGATAAGGCGCCTTAGATGTCTAACTCTCAACACATAAGAGGAACAAATCCCATCTTGACTACATACGCCTCTTGCGTAGTTCATACTATACCTAATAATAGCCTTTATAACTGTCTGGTTAAAGAACAGCATTTAACCATATCAAAGTATAGCATTCGCCACACTCAAGTCCCAAATATGTATCTTAGGTCTAAGGATATAAAGATAATACCTTTATCAAGTATCACTTATGATAGCGATCCATGAAGTGATCTTGAAATGGGTCAAGTCCAATACTTGTTCTTTAACAAGTACCTACGAACTTGGTTGCAACGCTTTGTCAACCAATCCAATTCATATTAGTCTTACTTCATTGTTGCTCCCACAACAATGATTGACTATGGACATTTAGAATAACTACATTATTCGAGAATTAAACATGTTAATATAGAACACAACAAAAATATTTAATGAAAAGATCATATTCCATATATCACAATCATTAAAATAGTTGTTACTTACAATGTTCCATTACTCAATACTAAAAGAAGATCAAATCCAATCACTAGAATAGCGAAGTCCTATGGCTCTAGCATGACCCTCATGTTTAGCTTGTGGAAGGGGCTTCGTGAATGGGTCCGCCAAGTTTTGATCAGTGTGTACTTTGCGAATACAAATGTCACCACTTCCAACTTCATCCCGAATGTAGTTGAATCTCCGGTGAATGTGCCTGGTTCTTTGATGTGATCTGGGTTCCTTGGCTAATGCAATGGCACCCTCATTGTCACAAAAGATTTCTAGAGGATCCTGAATGGAAGGAACAACCCCTAGATCTTTAATGAACTTTTTCATCCAAGCAACATCCTTTGCAGCTTCTGAAGCGGCAATATATTCTGATTCTGTAGTGGACTGTGCTACAACACTCTGTTTGGAACTCTTCCAAGAAACTGCACCTCCATTGATAATGAAGACGTATCCCGATTGTGACTTACAATCATCTCGATCTGTTTGAAAAGAAGCATCTGTGTAACACTTCACACTAAGATCTTCTTCCATACCTCCATAGACGAGGAACATATCTTTAGTTCTTCGTAAGTACTTCAAAATGTTCTTCACAGCCATCCAATGACTATATTCTGGATTTTGTTGGTATCTGCTCGTCATACTCAAAGCACACGATACATCAGGTCTAGTGCATAGCATGGCATACATGATGGATCCAATAGCCGAAGCATATGGAATGCCACTCATCTTCTCTAGCTCAACTTTTGTGCTAGGACTTTGAGATGAACTCAAAATCGTGCCATGTGCTATTGGTACGAATCCTCGCTTAGAGTGTTCCATCTTGAACCGTTTCAAGACTTTGTCAATGTATGCACTTTGACTTAAACCTATTAATCGCCTTGATCTATCTCTATAGATCTTTATTCCAAGAATGTATGCAGCCTCTCCTAGATCTTTCATTGAGAAACACTTTCCGAGCCAAGACTTAAACCTTGCAAGGTCAGAATGTCATTTCCCATGATTAGTATGTCATCTACATATAAGACTAGCAACGTTACTGTGCTCCCACTAGTTTTCTTGTAAACACAAGTGTCTTGATGAAACCATACTTTGTGATTTCATCATCGAAACGAATATTCCATGTTCGAGATGCTTGCTTCAATCCATAAATGGATCTCTTAAGCTTACACACTTTATTAGGATGCTTTTGATTGACAAAACCATCAGGCTGAACCATATAGACATCTTCTTGTAAGTGTCCATAAAGAAAAGCGGTTTTGACATCCATTTGCCATATCTCATAGTCATAGTATGCAGCTATGGCAAATAGTATCCTAATAGATTTAATCATAGCGACTGGAGAAAAAGTTTCGTCATAGTCAATACCATGAGTTTGAGTGAAACCTTTTGCAACAAGTCTTGCTTTAAAAGTGTGTAGATTACCATCCATGTCAGTTTTCTTCTTGAAAACCCACTTACTCCCTACAATCTTACTATGGGGAGGAAGATCAACCAAGTCCCATACTTGGTTCTCATGCATGGATTGCATCTCTGCATTCATGGCTTCAAGCCATTTGTCAGATTCAGAATCTGATATAGCAGTCTAGTAGTTGATGGGTTCATCAGAATCTATCAAGAAGCATTCGTCAATGAGAAATCCATATTTCTTAGGTTCTTGACGAACTCTATCAGATCTACGAACGCTCTGTGTTTCGTTAGAATCATGAACAACTAATTTTTCAGGTTCAACAATTTCTTGTTGAGAACTAGTGCCAACTTGTGATGCATCTGGCGGTGGTTCATGATCTTCTTCAAGTTCCACGCGCCTCCCACTTGATTCATCCATTAGAAACTTGCTTTCTAAGAAATCAGCTTTTCGAGAAATAAAGATATTATTCTCGCTGGGAATGTAGAAGTAATAACCTAAACAATCTTTAGGGTATCCTATAAAAATGCATTTACTAGATCTTGGTTCAAGTTTACTTGAAGTTTCTTGTCTTGCATAAGCTTTACATCCCCAAACCCTCAAGTAAGATAAGGATGGAGCTTTTCCATTCCAGATCTCATATGGTGTTTTATCTACTTTCTTAGTTGGAGCCATATTCAAAATACCAGCAGCAGTGAGTAGGGCATAGCTCCAAAACGATAAAGGAAGAGTACTTCTACTCATCATAGATCGAACCATATCTAATAAAGTTCGGTTCCTCCGCTCAGATACACCATTATGTTGTGGTGTTCTGGGTGCAGTGAGTTGTGAGACAATCCCACGACTCCTAAGATGATCTTGAAAATCTTGGCTTAGGTACTCGCCTCCTCTATCTGAACGAAGGATTTTAATGGTCTTGTTGAGTTGATTTTCAGCTTCACTTTGAAACAATTTGAACTTTTCAAATGCTTCATGCTTATGTTTCATTAAGAAAACATAACCATAACGACTAAAGTCGTCAGTAAAGGTGATGCAGTATCTCTCACCATATCTAGACATAGTTTTGAAAGGACCACATACATCAGTATGTATGATTCCTAACGAATCACTTGCCCTTTCACTAGAACCAGAGAAACGGGATTTTGTCATCTTTCCACATAAGCAAGATTCGCATATATCAAACGATTCATCATCACTTGCCTTCAAAAGTCCATTCTTTTGAAGTTGGGATATGCGCTTCTTGTTTATATGGCCAAGTCGAGAATGCCATAAATAGGTTTGGTTTAAATCATATTTGACCCTTTTGGTGTTTGCATGATAAATGGAATTATTGTTAGAAGAACAATCAAGATTTAATTCATAAATTCCATTAATAGGCCTAGCCTCAAAATAGAACATTCCATTCATAAAGGAGTGAATATTATCATCAACAAATTGGTAAGTGAAACCAGATTGTTTTAAACGCGCAACTGAAATAATATTCCTAGTCAGACTAGGAATCAAACATACATTGTCTAATTTTAAATACAGGCCATTAGGTAAACAGAAATCAAAATTTCCAAGTGCTTGGACTGCAACTTTTGCTCCATTGCCCATGTGTAATACCATGTCGCCTGCCTTTAGCTGCTTACTCCTTCTGAACCCCTGTAACGAATTACAAATATGAGTTCCACACCCAGTATCAAATACCCAAGTGTTAGATGAAAAAGTAAAGATTCCCATTTCAATCATGAAAATATATATACCTGAAGTGCCTTCTCCGGCCTTCTTAGCTTTCAACCCCGCAAGATAAGTAGGACAGTTCCTTTTCCAGTGACCAATGACTCCACACTCAAAGCATGCATCTTCTTTTGCCACTTTCTCCTTCTTCTTAGGCTGTTGGGCTTGGGGAAACATTTTCCTTTTGCCTTTGCCAACATATGGCTTGCCTTTGGAGGTCTTGCCTTTAGGCTTCTTGATTTTCCCCTCCCTTGTCATGAGCACTTGAGATGATTTCCTGGGAATGTTCTTCTCAGCAGTTTTAAGCATCGAGTGCAACTCTGAGATAGGTTTATCCCAACCATTCTGTTGCCAAATCAAGTGGATATGGAGAGCCAAGTCCCTCCAAATGATCCAGATAGCTCTTCATCTTGAGAACATGTGTGCTCACATTCCCAGTTTCTTCCATCTTGCAACCGTGCAAGCCTCGAACAGTTTCAAAGCACTCAGTTCTTGCTTGCTTATCGAGCATTTCTTTCAAGTGTGTGATCATATCATAAGCAGTGTGATGTTCAAGATCCTTCTGGAGGTCTGGGATCATCATAGCAAGCATGAGGCATGACACATCGATTGAATCATCACAATGCTTCAACCATAAGTCATGTGCAACCTTAGGAGTGGTGTGGGGTTCCTCGGGAATAGGGCCCTCAAGAATGTAGTCCTTCTTTTCTTGTTTAAGGACTATTCTTAGATTGCGATGCCAATCCAAAAAGTTGGAATGATCAAGTTTTGCCTTTTCTAGGACAGATCGTAGGGATATTATGTGAGAGTGATGTGGGACAGATGCAGGTGGGGCCATCTACAAAATTTTAACAAAGTTTTATTTATTATTTAATTCATTAAAATTAATATCCTTATGTTTCTAAAACATTAATTATTAAAGAATAGGATCCAAGTTGCAAAACAAATAAATAGTTAGGTATCCTTTTTCCCATTCATTTATTTCAACAAGGTAAGTGACAATTTACTAATTACATCAAAATGTAATTCCTAGTTATATGGGATCCTAAACAACTTTTGTTAATCGACATGTTTGATCCCATCTATGCCTCGGGCCTCTTTTGCTTAGGTAACCTTTATCGCAAAAGATTCCCGATCAAGTCATCTAATTAAAGAAACTTGTGTAATCGGCCCATAACTAGTTATAGGAATCACGAATACACTTCGGCCATCAAGAGATAATACAAACGGTTAGGTATCCTTCTTCCCACAAGCTTATACAAATGATGTGAGAATGTTTCTATAATTGGATGGCATAGACTTGCGTTTTTAAAAGGGATTTAAATGTTTTATAATTCTAGTTTAAAACATGTGATATCATCGTTATTGCATGGATCCAATAAGCCATGGTATCATTTTCACAAAATCACGTTTTAGGTTCTTTATAAATCTAGTTTTATATATTTCGACGCAATCAAATTTTAAAATTAATATCTTATATTAAGTTCGACGTTTGAGCGTTATAGAACCATTTATAACCTTTTAATAAAACTTCCTTTTATTATAAAGACTTAGAGTTTGGATAAGTTTCAAAATCACCATTTCAAACTTATTAATATTATTATTTCAAAATTTGTCGTAATAGGGCTTTCAAAACAAAACTATTTTATTTTGAAGTCTCAATTTATACATCTTAAGTTTCAAAGTCATATTTTGAAATATGTGATGATATTTATGTTCAAAATATTATTTAGCATGTAAAATCCTATTTTATCAACCAAGCATAATATTAACATGAAATAAACATCACGAGCATGCATATGTGCATAAACCAAGCCATAAACTAGTGACATTTTGTGAGCCATCACAAAATGCCAAGTCCATTCCTAAAGGGACAAATGGAACCAAATCTTCTAAATGATGTTCTTCAAGCTCCCACTTGCTTAGACAACTCCTTGTAACAAGTTGTTGAAAAATCCATGGAAGTTGTAAAACTTCACAAAACCATGGGGTTAGTTTGGATCTTCAAAATGGCCACCATCTTCAATCTTGTTACATTTTGTATAAAGATAAACTAGTCTAAAACTAATCTATTACTTACAAAATTAAACAAGAAGAAAAACTAACTATTAAATTATTACATACCATATGAATAAAAAAATATTACAACCATTTTGAATAATCAACACAAACGAATGGTCCATGGCTTGTTTATGCACTCAAAAATACATATAAACATAAAAAGAAAAGCCTTCAATCTCTCCATTCGCTGAACTCTGATTCAGTGATATCTGAGTACTCTCACTCAGGTATTACTTTTCTCTCTTTCTAAAAACTGATAATCCTTTATTATTTGTGATGCAGTGTTTTAAAAGTATTAATGATATTCATTCCTTGTGGATAATGATCATTAAAATCTTTTAAAAATAAAGAAAAGGACACGTCAGACCTTTTTCTGACACACGACGTACCGCGACGTTTCCATTCTAACTCCTTTCTTGGAACGTGCGCCAGGTCATCATTTCTTTTTCAAAAAACTATAACCGTCGTTTAGCACTCCTATCTTTCTCTCTCCTCTTGCTATTTAAGCGAATCTTTTGCCTCACTTTATTCCTTCCGCTTTCATAACTCTCTTAAAGGCAAAAGAAATCTTCGAATCTTCAAAGCTTTCTCAAGAACACCAAGAACAGGCATGTGTGTGTTTTTCCTCTCGAAATCAACTTAGGTTTGATCTAAACCTTTACTTATGACTGGAAACATCTTGTTTCACTTCTTCTCCTTAAATTTTTAAAAAAAATGTTTTAAAAACATCTTTTAGAAACAAAATAAAAATAATCTGGATTAAAATTAAAAAGGTTTTATTTATCAAAACCCTGTTCTAAGTTCTTTCCTTAGAACAGAAGACTTTTTCTAAGTTCTTTCCTTAGAACAGAAGACTTTTTTTTCTTTCTTAAAAATTTTATCTATTTTTTTTAAATAATCTTCTATTTTTATTGCTTTCATAACAACATTTTGATCTTGTTCATAAAAATACTTGTTTCCTTGAATTTTACATTTGGTACTCTTTATACCAAACTCTGGTTTATACATTTATGTATAAAACCATGATTTACCTCTTTGGTGTTCACATCTTTCCTACAGCAATGGCCTCTGCAAGTAAGACCGCTGCAACCTCTACTGCTGAAGACAACACCCTGATCGCTGCACCAACCTGTGACTTTACCTTAGAGAAGGCCGTCTTCAAGTCCTGCAACTACATTGCTTTGGTGAACATTCCTACTGACCGCCCTCAATTCGCTGAAGGAGCTACCTTCATCAAGGCGTGCCCACTAATGTACGCGTTTGTCCACAACCCGGTGTGCATCTCCTCTCATCTCCAAGCTCTCTGGTACACAGCTCACTGTACCACGCTGACAACTGAAAAGGGAACTGAGCTCCCTGCTATTGGATTCAAGATTCCAGATCTTGGTTTTTCTCTTTCACTGCTGGGATTATTAGGAAGGCTCTTCGTCTCCCTCTTCGAGCAAAGAATCAGCAATGGGGCTCTGACCCTACAAAAATGAAAATTGATGCATTTTTGGATTCAATCGGCTATGCTTAGGAAAACCCCTCTCTGAAGACAGTGGGCTCTAAGTTAGAGAAGAAAAGACTGCCTGCTCGCTGGCAGTATATCTTCACCCAGGTGATTCAATGCCTTGGGTCGAAGATTGGCTCGCATGATCAAGCGAGCAAACATTTTCAAGACTTGGCCTATTCTCTCTGCACCGGCCACAACCTCAACTACGCTGACTACATCTTCAGTGAGATGGTCAGTCGTATCAGCGGCGCCACCAGACACCCTGTCATCCCCTACCCTCGCTTCTTTGCAACCATCATGGAGGTTGCCTTTGGGGAAGAATACCCGAAGGTCGGAGATCACTCCTTCTCTGTAGTAGGGAAGAAGTCCCTGGTAATTGAGGAACGTCCAGGTGATGCTCCTTTCACTCCCTATATGCTGCAGGTGATTGGGGTACCTCTTCCAGTGTCCATCTCGCTATCCAATCCAACAGCGAGCAACCCAGACACTGCTGGTGTTAAGAGGAAGCAACCAACCGATGGTCATAAAAAGACCATTGCAATCAAAATGAAGAAGCCAAAGAAGTTGGTCTCTCAAAAGACCACCCTCTCTGATTTCGGTGTTCTACCAACACCAACCACAGCCACAACCACTTTAACGGTCTTTACATCCGTTGTTGCTTCATCAGCACTACCTACATCATCAGCGACTCCGGTCACTGAGGGTGTTTTAGCCAGCTCTGCTGAAGCTGGATCAGGTACTACTTTCACAGCCTTCTTATCCACTTCTATCTCATCTTCTTTGGTCCTCATCTCAGCAAATGACTCAGTGATAGTTGTCCCTATCCCTGATAATGCTGAAATGCACGCAGTCCAAACCTCATTATTGTTTAGACAATCTGAGTTTTGGAAGGCCAATATTAAAGGACCTTAGAGTATCTCTCTCAGATACTCTAAGACACTGGTCAGTGATCCTCTACACACTGCCTCTGCAAATGTAGTCCCTAAGAGTAATCCTCAAGATACTCTCAGGGAGAAAAATTCAATTTATCATCCATCTTCTAATCCGGATGTGTTTTTGGCATATTTGTCTATGTCATCATCAGGTGTCGCTTCTCTTCCCACTTCAGCGACGACAACAACCACCACCAGCGCTCCTCCCATCAGCAAGAACATGGGAAAGTCTCCTCAGGGCCATCCCTCTGCCGCAAAGCTCAGAGATGTGAAGACAGAGATGGCGGCTCCTAAGCTCCCCACTCCAGTCACCGAACTACCCCCCATTGTCCTTCCCAACCCTACATTCCCTGCTATTGACTATTTAGTCAGGGAATGTGCTCTCACAAGAGCTAGGGTGGACAACCTTCCGCCGTCCGCTGAGCTGATCTTCAGACGGATCGTTTGAACTCCAGCGATCAAGACTAACGTCAGCAATCTCATCTCTGACGTTTACTCCCTGAAGGAAGACAACAGGGCCCTTCATCAGACCCTGACCAGCCTGGAGCAAAAGGTTGCTACTCAAGCTAATGTCCTTGAGTCTATTCAAAAGACAGTCCAATATGATGCAGCTGCTCACCAAGCTCTCAGAGGCAAGTTCCTCGTCTTTCAATGCTGCTGATCGGACCACGCTTCAAGATAATGATGTGAAGCTCAAGGACATTCAGTCAAATGTTCTCACTCTGATGGTGCATTGTCTACCTCCTGATAACATTGAGCGGGAGAGATGTGCCAAAGAGTTCGCTGATGAGCTCATTGCCAAGCACAACCGAACATTCCCTGGAGAAAAGATTTCTCCATACATCCAGCGAGCTGAAGCTGATGAAGATGATGATGCCGATGAGGAAGATGAAGAAGAAGAAGACGAAGAGCCCATACCACACTATGGGGGAATGGGCGATGATGAAGACGACGATGACATTGGAAGTGCCGTAGAGCATTTCAGAATGTCAAGGCCCGGAGTCGCTCATCAAGAGCCCTTGGGGGACGGACAACATCCCTCTCAGGGACAATCCGGATCCTCAGGCAAAGGAAAATAAGTGGTAGATCTGGATGCCATAATCCCTATATCTGAGGGGGAGACCACAATTGAGGTATCTCTTCCTCTTATCCCTTTCTCTTCACCTCTCCCTGAAACCCCCATAATCCCTTCTTCACCCACAAAGTCTCTCTCTGACAACTCTTTCTCCTCCTCTCCTTCCCTCAGTGATCCCCGTCCCCCAAAGGACTCTACTTCAAGGAAGGAACCTTCTTCTGAAGAGCAGTTTATGTACATAATAGAAACTGACTCTGAAAAAGAAGAAGGCCTCATTCCCAGGCGTTGCATTCAAAAGCCAATCATATGCGAGCCTGAAGAAGAAGAAAGGCGAATAAAGTTCCTTAGGGAATTTGAATCAAGGAGAATAAGGGTGCCTGAAGCTGGACCGATTGAAGCTGTGCCAATAAGGATGGTAGATGAATTCTACTTTCTGTCAAGAGAAGAGAGAGAACAAGCATTGGAAGCACAACGAATCTGGGACGAGGAAATAAAGCAAACTGAGAATGATCTTGCCTTAGCAAGAAAGTTACTCGGGAAGACTCTGCGAAAGACAAAGCGGCTCAAGAACAATTGAAAAAGAGTGAAAAGGTCGCTGAAGCTCTCGTTCAGAGAGAACTTGCACAAGAGCACATAAACGTAGATCCAATTCTCGCTCAACAAAAGATCCTAAGTGCACTATCCGCTGAAGCCACTATACAGAAAGATAAAGAGCTTGACTGGTACACTGACAGACTTAAATTTCGAAGATCTGAAGCCAAAATCATTCATGCAACTATCCAAGGGCGACACTCCAACAGAGGTGGTCCAAAGGTATATGTAAGAATGAGAAGGACAAACAGAACTGAGAGAGAAGAAGCCAAGTTCTTAGGAATTTATGGATACACTGAATGGTTAGAAATCAGAGACGCCATTCAGGGTTCCAAATCCAAGTTCAAGGATGTGGTTGAAGGTGTACTAGATCAGTTGCTGCAAAGAATGTCACAACATGTGCAAGTTCCCCCTCTCCCTGAACCCACAAAGAAGAAAAGATCAGTTGTTGAAGGTGGTTCAAGTTCGAAGAATGAACATGAAACTAAGTTTGATTATCAAAGCATTCTTGGTCATCATGAGCTCCCTGATATATCAATGCTTTGTACCTCTCTTCCTCAAGACCGAAGATATCAAGAAGACGAAATCATCTCACTACCCGAACCTGGTATGGTATTCTTAGATAATGAAGGGTTCTTAGGATTCTTCAGAAACCAAGAAATTCGCAAGGCCCCATCCTCTCTCATAAAGATTATGCTTTGGCGCTGCTGGTCAGATACTCCTCTAATGAATCAACAGAAGACGCTTTATGAGAATGAGCTACAAAGACGAAACGGGAATATCTCTGATTAGTTATAGATTTCTATTTCCTTTGTAATATTCCTTCAGTGTACAAGTACTTAACCTTTATCATTGTAATTTCATTTCGCTGTAATTCTTCAGATTATAGTTAATGAAATTCAAAGTACTTTACTCCATCTATGTACTGAAAAGATCCCTTAAAAGAGTAAAAGGGACAATGAACATAAGAGTTCTTCTTTTCTTCAATCTACTTTACTCACTGATTTTTCACTCTGAAAAGCTCATCAGTGAATGTACTTTAAGCTTATTTACTTGTAAAATTGTGCTTTCATATCCTTATAAATGAAACTCAATTCAGAGAGTAGACTAGCTGAAAAAGACTACATAGAATAGTACTTAGAACATTTACTTCAAATTTTTCCTAAGTCCTTACTAGTCTCTTAAAGCAATTTTCCTGTGTTGCTTAATCATAATCAAATAGGGGGAGATTATTGATCATAACTCCTCTCAGTGATTTGAATATGATTCCTTTAATATACTTAGTGAAATTCCTTAGTTAAGCTTCTGTTCAAATTCAGCGATAATATACGCTGATTGTCATCAGCGATCGCTGAAGATCAAGGAACAACAAACTTATCTCTGATGACCTGAAGATCAGCTATCACACCAGAAGACCATTCAGCAAAAGTCGAAGACCAAAGCTGAAGTAAGAGATAATCAGCTAAGTGACCTGAAGCTGTTCAGCGATAGCAGCGATTATCTACTCAAAGTGTGAAGTCTTGTGAAGCCTCAGCAACACTGAAGTTCATCCTTGAACATTCAGTGTCAGCGATCAAATGAAGCTTCCTCCGCAAGACTAAAGATTGATCTTATTCTCGATGCACAAAAGTCAAACCTAGAACCATGTCAGAAAAGGACGTACGACTTGTCTCTTATGTCCCCATCATATCTGATACGGTACTGTTCATATTCGGCCAAAAGCATGGCTGTCTTATTTACAAGGACAAGCTTCCTATCTAAGCTTGACACGTGGCATGTACCTTTTGTCTTGCATTAAATGCAAACGGGTATAAATAAAATGGAGATATCTTCTTCATCTTAATGCATGCTTCTTTCTAGCCTATACCTTCTGTATTCTTTCTTTCATCTTCTTGTGCATCAAACTGTGTGTTTCTTAAATTACAATAGAATAGGTTTTAAACTTGTTCTAATTCCGCTTGTAACTGTAAATTTGTTTATTATCTATAAACTCATTTAAAAACCAAAATCTGTGTGTTTGTATTCAACCCCCCCCCCCCCTTATACAAACTGTTTACTTAAGATTTAACTCTTGTAGACCCTGATTGGGACCAACATCATCAATGCTCAAAAAGTGGGTTAGGTTATAACCCTGATAAAGAAGAATCAGAGAATGATTGTTCCATGTTGAAATTCGGAATGTCCGTCTCTTCAATCCCTGATCCTTCTTCCTCTGAAAATTTGACTATTCTTAAATCTGATGATTCTAAGAAAATGATCAAGAACAAAGTTCCTGACCACGTTCCTAAAATCAAAAACTTTCAGAAACAGAAAAAGAACTCCTCTGTTCCTTTTGTAAGTCATTCTAAAGCTGGGAAGAAAATCCCTGGATATATTCAGCGATCAACTCCCAGAATTAAGATCGATCTTACACCTGTCCCTGAAGATTGTTATACCCCCAAGGACATCGGACAAAGAAATTCTAGGCTCTGCTCCTGAAAATATTTCTTCTTGCACTCTGAATTCTTTCAATTCCAAACCTACTCACAAATATAGGAAATGCTATCACTGTGGTGAAAATACCCACATTGCTTGCAAATGTCCTAATGCTACTAAAGCTGAAAAATTAGCTCATGGAAAGAAGGTAGCTCAAACTGATTAATCAGCGAGAGTGAAATCCACCAAGGTTGGGAAACCTTCCAAGGCGAAGATATCCACTGAAGATAATTCTTCAGCTAGTAGCTCTTCTGCTACTCCTTCCACTAACACATCAGGACCCATAGTAATATGGGTACCTATGAAAAATTAATCCTTTTGTTGTATGCAGAGTGCCAAAAGTATCTGGTATCTTGATAGCAGATGCTCAAGGCACATTACTGGCAGAAACTCTCTGCTCTCTGAATACAAGGAAAAAGCTGGTCCCTCAGTGACCTTTCATGATACACTAACGGTTATGGAATTCTATCCAATTGATCCACTTCTTTTAGTCGAGTCGCTTACGTTGAAGGTCTAAAGCACAATCTATTGAGCGTTAGTCAGCTATGTAACAAAGACTTCAAAGTTCTATTTCTAAAAAATAGATGTGCTATCACTGATTCAAATGACAAACTTGCCTTAACAAGCAAAATAGTTGAAATGAGAACATGTGCTTCATTTCCAGAGCCTCCTCAGACATAAACTGGTTATGGCACAAAAGACTCTCTCATCTGAACTTTAAGAAAATCAATGAATTGTCTCAAAAAGAACTTGTCAGGGATCTCCCTAATCATACCTTTGCAAAGGAATCTCTTTGCTCAGCGTGTGAAAAAGGAAAATTGACCAAAGCCTCGTTCAGATCTAAACAAGTTTCTTCAGTGACCACACCTCTTCAGCTTCCCCATATGGATCTATTTGGACCTGTCAATGTCCAATCTCTCTCTGGAAAGAAGTACACTCTTATGATAGTTGATGAATATTCCAGATACACATGAGTATTCTTTCTTCGATCCAAAAGTGATACACCTAATGTTATTATAGCTTTCATCAAGAGAATGGAGGTTCTTAATAATCTTATCGTTCGTTCCATGAGAAGTGATCATGGTAATAAGTTCAAAAACAGTACCTTGATTATTGAAACAGTAAGAACACCTCAGCAAAATGGTGTTGCTGAAAGAAGAAATCGTACGATTATTGAAACAGGTCGCTCAATGCTCAGCGAATCGCATCTACCTACTCAATTGTGGGCTGAAGTAGTCAATACAGCGTGCTTTACTCATAATCGATCCATTATAGTGAAGCGATTCAAAAAGACCTCCTATGAACTATTTCATGGAAGAAGACCCTCTCTGAAATATCTACATATCTTTGGAAGTAGATGTTATATTCTGTATGACAGAGATCATTTGGCAAGTTTGATCCAAAAGCTGATGATGGGATATTCCTTGGATACTCTTCTGTATCCAAGTCTTTCAGAATCATCAACAAGAGAAGACAACAAGTTGAAGAATACATGCACGTCAACTTTGATGAATCTCATCCAACTAATTCTACTCCTATCCCTGAAGAAGATGAGGAGTTAAATGAATGGATGAAATCTCATTATGGGGAACCTGAAACTTATTTCAGCAACCAACCTAATGCTGAAACAAATGATGATGGGATCCCTGATCTTCCTACGTCAAGCAACGATCCATCAACATCAGGGATCAACGTCACTCCTCTCAATCAAATTCCTCCATTGATACTTCTTTAGGAAAATCTTCAGTGAATAACAAAGCTTCATCTTCTACTGATCAATCCTCTGAATCTCCTCCAGAATTGATCTTAAATGAAGTTCCTGTCTATGAAACGATCAACGACATCCCTGAAAGAGTGCAAATCGCTGAATCTATTATTGATCAACCACCTCAACCTCCAGATCAGCGATGGACTGCAAATCATCCAATAAATCAAATCATTGGTGATCCAAATGCAGGTATCAAGACTCGTAGAGGTACAGGTAATATCTGTCTCTATGTTAATTTTATTTCTCTCTCTAAACCTAAGAAGATAGATCAAGCTGTCTATGATCCTAGATGGGTCTCTGCCATCCAAGAAGAACTAACTGAGTTTCGTAGAAACAAAGTTTGGAATCTCGTTCCTCGTCCCTCTGATAAAACTGTAATACAGACAGGAAGAAGGTATTGACTATGATGAGACCTTTTCTCCTGTTGCTAGACTAGAAGCCATAAGACTCTTTTTAGCTTATGCTGCCCATAAAAACTTTAAAGTTTTTCAAATGGATGTTAAAAGTGCTTTTCTAAATGGTAAACTCAGCGAGGAAGTTTATGTTGAACAACCTCCTGGTTATGTTTTCAAACTTCAAAAAGCTCTTTACGGGTTAAAAAAGCTCCTAGAGCTTGGTATGATACTCTATTTTTAAGAAAATATAAAGGGCATACTATTCTTGCTCAAATATATGTTGATGACATTATTTTTGGCTCCACAAGACTCAAATTATGCACTCGTTTTGCAAACAGAATGAAGAAAGAATACAAAATGAGTATGATGGGTGAACTAATATCTTTTCTAGGTTTGCAGATTAAGCAATCTGACAAAGGAATTTTCATTTGTCAAAGTAAATATGTTAAAGACATGCTGAACAAGTTTGATATGAATCAATGTTTAGCGATGAAGACCCCAATGGCACCTCCTCTGACGTTGCATAAGGACCGAAATGGGAAACATGTCAATATCACTGCCTATCGTGGGATGATCGGATCTCTGCTGTATCTTACAGCGAGTAGACCTGATATCATGTATTCTACATGTCTCTGTGCTCGGTATCAAACTGAACCAAAGGAATCTCACCTTAACGCTGTAAAGCGAATCTTCAGATATCTGAAAGGAACACCTAATCTGGGTCTTTGGTATCCCAAAGGCTCAGGGTTCGATCTAATCGGTTACTCTGATAGTGATTTTACAGGATGCAAGATTGATAGAAAGAGCACCACTGGCGGATGTCAGCTATTAGGTGGTAAGTTGATAAGTTGGACAAGTAAGAAGCAGAAATCTGTGTCCACATCTACCACTGAAGTTGAATACGTAGCCGCTGGTAGCTGTTGTGCTCAAATCCTATGGATGATAAATCAGCTGAGAGATTATGATCTCAAACTTTCTAAAATCCCTATTTATTGTGATAGCACTAGTGCTATTGCAATTGCAAATAACCCTGCACTTCACTCGAAAACGAAGCACATTGAGATTCGATATCACTTTATCAGAGATCATGTGATGAATGGAGAAGTGGAACTTCATTTTGTACCAACTGAATATCAGCTTGCTGATCTTTTCACCAAACCTCTGGATGAAGCTAGATTCAATCTACTCATCAATGAACTTGGTATGTTAAATGCTAAATAATTCTCCATTCTCTGAACTCTGATTCAGCGATACTTGATCATTCTCACTCAGGGAATGTCTTTAAACTAAAAACCCGTCACTGACAATCCTTTATTGTCTATTGATGAAGAATTTAAGAATAATGATTAACATTTTTAAATGATAATTTTTTAAATGAGAAAAGGACACGTCAGACCTTTATCTGACACATGACAAACCATGACGTTTCCCTTCCTACTCTTTTCTAGGAACGTGCGCTAGGTCATCATTACTTTTCAAAAAAGCTAAAACCGTCGTTTAGCTATCATTTTCTCTCTCCTCTTGCTATTTAAGCAATTCAATTCTTCATTTGTTTCTTTACTCGCTCTTTACTCTCAAAAAGCAAGAATCCTCCTCAAATCTTCAAGCTTTTCTCAAGAACATGCACTTGTGCGTTTTTCTTTGTTTTTAACGTTTAAGGTTTGATCTAACCCTGTTCTCTACTTAAAACACCAATGTCGTTTATCACATCTTTAACTTTATAACTTATTTTAAAATCAAATCCAGTTTTAAGTCAAAAATAAATGTGATAAAACCCTTTTTATTTCTCAAAACCTAACCTGGATTCGTCTTAGAACAGAAGACCATTTGATCTTTGTTCATCAAAACACTTGTTTTTCTTCTATACTTTTTGGTAATCTTTGTACCAAAAACCTATTCTGGTTTATTACCTTTGTATTAAACCATGATTTTCCTATTTGGTGTTCCGATATTTGAAACGGACATGGCATCGTCAAACAAGAACACTCAGGCTGCTGAACAAGCACCAATTGTTCTCACCAAAGCCCCTGCCAGCACCTTCAGCTTGGAACAAGCAACTTTCAAGGCCTGCAACTACCTTGCTCTGGTGGATATCCCTGCTGACAAATCATACTTCAGCGACGGTGCCACCTTCATCAAAGCCTGTCCCTTGATGTATGCTTTTGTGCACAACCCGTGGGAATCACTGCGCATCTTCAAGCTCTATGGTACACCGCTCAATACACAACCCTCACCACTGACAAGGACAAAAATCTTCCTGCTATCCGCTTCACTATCCCTGCTCTCGGCGACTTTGCCTTCACCCTAGGCTTCCTAAGAAATGCCCTCCGCCTTCCTTCCAGAGGTAAGAATGAGCCCTGGGCCCCCGAGCCCACCAAGGAACAGATAGAGGACTTCTTGGACTCTATTGGCTATGTTTGGGAGAACCCTGAAATAAAATATGTGGGATCAAAGATGGAGAAGAAGCGCCTTCTAGGTCGCTGGCAATACATCTTTACCCAAGTGATTCAGTGCTTGGGCTCCAAGATTGGCTCTCATGATCAAGCCAGCAAGCACATCCAGGACCTTGGCTTTGCTCTCTGCACAAACTACAAGCTGAACTATGCAGACTACATATTCAGCGACATGTTCAACAGGGTAAAAGCTGGAAAAAGGAACCAATTCATTCCTTACCCTAGGTTCTTTGCAACCATCTTGGAGGTTGCCTTCAAGGATGAATATCCAAAGGTCGCCAACCAAAGCTTCTCCATGGTCGGCAAGAAGTCTCTGGACATTGATGTTCATCCAGATGATGCTCCTTTCACTCCCTACATGTTGTAACTCATTGAAGCAGCCACACATGTGTCCGTCTCATTGAACGACCCACCAGTGAGTATCCCAGACACCTCCACTCCCTCCAAAAGAAAGGAACCTACCAATGGTCATAGAAAGACCATCACTCATAAGCCAGCGGCAAAGAAAAAAAATGAAGGTTGTCTCTCAAAAGACTTCCCTTCCTGATTCAGATGTAATACCACCGTCCTCTGTAGCCACAGCCACGACAACGGTCTCTGATCCGCTGCCGTTTCTTCAGCACTACCACCAGTCACTGAACGTGTTATAGCCAGCTCCGCTGAAGCTGGATCAGGTACTACATTCACAACCTTCTCTTGTTCTTCCACCATCTCTTCTTTGGTCGTCACACAAACATATGATTCAGAGATAGTTGTCCCTATCTCTGATGATGCTGAATCGCACGCTGTCCAAACTTCAATGTTGTTTAGACAATCTGAACTTTGGAAAGCCAGTACAACAGGACCTCAGCATGTCTCTCACCGACATACTAAGACACAGGCTAGTGATCCACATGACACTGCCGTAGTACACGTTGTCCCTGAGAGTAATCCTCATGATACTCTCAAGGTCTTGTCATCCATCGTCTAACGCAGAGCTCTTCTTGGTTGCTCTGTTTATGTTATCATTAGGTATTGCACCTCCTCTCTCTACATCAGCAACCACCGTCACTACCTCCAAGGCTGTTGCTGCTGCTGCTCCCTCCAATGTTAGCAAAGGAAAATCTCCTCAGCAACCAAAGACGGATGGTGATCTGCGCCGAATAAAGCAGGAGAAGTTTTCCTCAAAGCTTCCTCCTTTCGCTATGGAGATTCCCAAGGTCGTTCTTCCTAGCCCCACATTCCCTGCAATTGACTACTTGGTCAATGAATGTGCTCTCACAAGGGCTACGGTAGACAACCTTCAGACGTCCGCTGAGTTCATCTTCCAGACTATCGCTGGTACACCAGGCATGAAGGCCACCATCAACAATGTCTACACTGACATTCAGGGTTGATAACCTGGCTCATGAGCAAGCTCTTGCCAAGCTGGAGAAGAAGGTAGAAGCCCAAAACCTGGTGCTCGAGTCTATTAAGAAGACTCAGTCCGACATGATGCAGATGCTGACCAAAATGCAAGAGGCTAGCTCTTCCTTCACTGCTGCTGATCGGACTTTGCTGAACCAGGTCATTCAGACCTAGACTACGCACACCAATTCTCTGAAGGACATTGGGTCCAATGTGCGTATCCTGGTGGTGCATGTTCTCCCCGCTGACAACATCGAGGGGGAGAGATGCGCCAAAGAAATCGCTGACGAGATTATCGTAGAGGCAAATGAAAGATTCCCTGGCACTCTGATATCTCCCTACATTCAGCGATACCCTCCTTCCACTGTCGTTGAAAAAGAAGTTGATGAGGAAGATGATGAGGAAGAAGAAGACATGAAGAAGACAACGATGATATCCCTCACTATGGGGGAAATGATGAAGATGATGATGATGACATCCCTCCTAGTGCTCTTGAGCACTTCAAAAATAGTAGACCAGGCAACTTCATGCCTGAAGTAGTCTACATGGAGCCCTTGGGGGATGGACCACGTCCTTTTTAGGATCCGTCCAACCAATCAGGCAAAGGACATGAAGTGGTAGATCTTGATGCCACCATTCCAATATCCGAGGGGGAGACCGCTGCAGAGGTAACTCTTCCCCTTATCCCTTATACTCCCATCTCTGAACCTCCAACCTATCCATCTTTCTCCCCTCCAAATTTTGGTTCTGACCAACCTCTCTCTCCATCTCCCATTCTCAGCGAGTCTAGTCCCCCAAAGGACTCTACTTTTTGGAAGGAACCTTCATCAGAGGAGCAGTTTATGTACATATCTGACTCTGACTCTGAAGATGAAGAAGGCCTCATTCCCAGACGGCGCGCACAAAGACCTCTAATAAGCGAGCCTAAAGAGGAAGAAAGGCGAATAAACTTCTTAACAGAACTTCAAGCCAAAAGAATAAAGATGCCCTCTGCTGAACCAGAAAATCCCATGCCTATCAGCGTGGTGGATGATTTCTACTTCCTATCAAAAGAAGAGAGAGCACAAGCACTTGAGGCTCAGAGAATAAGGGATGAAAAGATGAAGCAAACAGTGAGTGATCTAGAGCTTGGAAGGAAAATACTCAGGGAGGATGCTGCTAGAGATAAGGCGACTAAAGAGCTAATCGAGAAAAGTCAAAGAGTCACTAAAGCTCTGGCACAAAGAGAACTGAATGAAGAAAATTTAAAAGTGAATCCCATCCTCGCTCAAGAGAAAATCCTAAATGCTCTAACTAATGAAGAACCAAGCAACAGAGAAAAGGAACTACGCTGGTGCACTAAACGATTCAATATTCGTCGATCTGACTCAAAAATCATTCGAGCAACTATCGAAGGACGTCCTTCCAAAAGGTATGGAATGAAGGTATTTGTTCGAATGTACAGACATACGAACGTTGAAAAAGAAGAAGCCAAGTTCTTCAAATTCTATGGATACTCTGAATGGCTAGAAATCAGAGATGCCATTCAGGGTTCCAAATCAAAGTTTAAAGATGTAGTGGAAAGAGCATTGGATCGGCTACTTCAGAGGATGTCACAACATGTGCAAGTTTAGCCTCTCCCTAAGCCTACAAGAAAAAAAAGATCAAATGCGGAAGGGGGTTCATCTTCTAAAAGTGAACATGAAACCAAATTCAACTACGAAAGCATTCTCGGCCATCTGGAAATCCCTAACATCTCAAATCTGAACTCCTCTCTCCCTCAAGATCGAAGATATGAAGAAAATGAAATCATCATCTTCCCTGAACTTGGTTTGGTTTTCTTGGATAATGATGGATTCTTAGGGCTCTTCAGAAACAAAGAAGTCAGCAAGGCTCCATCAGCCATCATAAAGATCATGCATCGCTACTGCAGGTCAGATGATCCGCTGATGAATCGACAGAAGAGGCTCTATGAAAATGAAATACGAAGAACACATGAAAAACTCTCTAATTGATATATAGTCGTCTTTTCCTTTGTAGTTTTCTTCAGTGTATTGTACTTTTCTCTTCTTGCAAATTTGTAATTTCATTTTTCATGTAATTTCTTCAGATTATTCATAATGAAATTTCAAATGAAGTACTCTACTCCAAATATGTACTGAAAAGATCCCTGAAAACAGTAAATGGGACACTAAACATAAGAGTTCAAATTTCTTGACAAGCATCTTTACTCACTGATATTTTTCTCTAAAATTTAATTCAGTGAATGTAGTTAAAACCTCTACTTGTAAAAATTGTGCTTTCATATCCTTATAAATGAAACTCAATGGCTATAATAGATTAGCTGAAAAAGATCTCACAGATTAGTACTTAGAAATTTTTACTTCAATAATTCTTAAGTCCCTACTAATACGTTCAAGTAATTTTCCCATGTTACTTAATCATAATCAAATAGAGGGAGATTGTTGATCATAACTCCTCTCAGTGATTTGAATATGATTCCTCTGTATACTTAGTGAAATTCCATTTGTATACTTAGGCTTAAATTCAGCGATAGCATACGTTGAATGGTATCAGCGATCGCTAAAAATCAGACGCCTCAAGTCTACGTCTGAAGATCTGAAGATCAACCATCACACCAAAAGAACATTCAGCAAAAGTCGAAGACTAATCGGAAGAAAGAGATAATTAGCTAATGATCTAAAGCGGTTCAGTGATAGCAATGGTTATCTAAACCAAAGTGTGAAGTCTTGTCAAGCCTCAGCGATACTCTGAAAGTTCATCCTTCAAGTTTTAAGTTCAGCGATCAGGTGAAGCTTCTAAAACAAGATTATCGTTGATCTTATCCTCGATCACAAAAGTTAAACCTTATACTATGTCAGAGAAGGACGTACGAATTGTCACATATGTCCCCATCAAATCTGATATGGTACTGTTCATACCCGGCCAAAAGCATGGTTGCTTTTTGAACAAAGGACAAGGTTCCTATGAATGCTTGACATGTGGCATATACCTGTTGTCTTGCATTAAACGCAAACGGGTATAAATAAAATGAAAATATATTCTTCATCTTCATGCATGCTACTTTCTATTGCCTAAAACCTTTGTCTCTTTTCTTTCTTACTTTCTTCTGCATCAATCTGTGTGATTTATTAAGTTACAATAGAATAGGTTTACTTGTTCTAATTCCGCTTGTAACTGTAAATTTGTTTCTTCAATATAAACTCATTTAAAAACAAAAATCTGACTGTTTGTATTTAACCCCCCCCCCTTCTACAAACTGTTTCTATATCCTTGAACTCTTGTAGACTCATTTGGGACCAACAGTATGATCACTTGATAAGATTCGTAGCTCCCCATTAACCTTAGCATAACATTTAGTAATAGAATGTCGAAGGAGCCGTGAAGTCGTAGGGTGAAATATTCCTTCAAATATACACGAGGAGATGCAAGGAGGGTCTTTGGGTCTTTGAGATGCTATTACTTTACTGTGCTCATGAAAGTTAATGCGACAACTTGATTCTTGGGTAAGGGGAATGCGATAAACTAAATTCAAAATGGAGCTCGAATTTTAAATAGTTGGAAAGGTCATGCCATGTGTCAAAAATGTCATTAGTCGTTGATCAAGTCAACTTCGCGGATGGAACAGATGGGCAAAAGAGCTTAGGTCTTTGATATCCGAGCAAAACACTGTGCTCGGATAGGTTCATCCGAGATCCTAGGAGCTGGGGTCAGTATGTATCGATAAACTGAGTTGTCGGATCTCTGAGAGGCGATAAACGTCAAGTCGTTGTTCCGTGTGATCTTTTTACGTGTCTTTAATATACACTTTCTCCCCGTCATAATGATTAGGAGAATCCGGAGCATTATCAATGATCAAAGACAATAATCAAATTAGAGTGATCAAACACGTATGGGTAAAAAGCTAACATAAAAGCACAAGGAGTTGTAACACCTCATTTTTTTCCAAATAAATGAAATGTCACGTCATCAAAACATCTCATTAAATTCTCCAATTAATAAACTAAAACGTTTACAGCGGAAGTCTAAACATCAAATCCAAGTAAATTTTAAAAGATAACTCGTCCCATACCGAGTCACTATAATTCAAACCAAGACAAACTCTGAAATACATATAATTGTACGCTAAATAAAATAAAAGGATCTAAACTTCTTAAGTGTGTCCTTTGCCCTTGTCGATTTCTGAACATTCCGATCCTAAGATGTATAATATAGTCAGCTAAATAGCTAAGTGAGTTCATGGTTTACGTGCGACTATTCGACACACGTTCAATAACATATAATTATCAAATAAATATGATATGCAATTTCACCAATTATATGCACCCCAAATGAGATATCTTAATTCCTCTCCGTTAGGTAGACATGGCATTCCCTGGGCGTGTGAGTCCACAAAGAACTACCGCCCATTTCGGGTCGTGCCTCCCCAAAGTATGACATATCGAGCCGATATCCCATACTCCGGGTTATACATCATATAGGCACGTTAACCCATACCCCAGACCCTTTGCATGCAATGTATATAAAAATTATTATAACATAAGTTGCATGCCACAACACAATTTAAACCATATACATGTAAATCACCAATTAATAAAATGTGCAATAACACCTCATCAATTAAACATATAAACACCCACACCATATACATATGTATACATTCAAGTGAAATCTCGTGAAAAACTCACCTGAATAGCTCCACTTAGCTAAACCTCATCCCTGAGTAATACCATATGAAACATAATTCATTTCCATAATTAGTGTCTTGACTTTTCTCACAAAGTAAATCCTAAAGTCAAATGGGTCAACCTATAGCCAACCCTGATTGGCATGGTCCACGGGTAAACCCCAAACAAACCTCCTCACCATGTACCCCCAATGGACTACTTCACGTCCAAAATAAATCACGACGCATTAAACTCAACCGATAATTACTTAGGTCTCATTCTAAAACACTCAATCCCACAATTATCCAACCACGACTCCTTAAATAAGCTATTAAATTATTATTATTTAATAATCCTTCCATCCTTAAATAGATAAATAAATAACTTGGAGATTAAAATATTAATTAGGTATAATCTAATTAATAAATACTAAATCTCTAAATAATAAATCCCAAAATGCGATAACCCAATTAATTAAAACCCTTTATAATTGACGTTCAAAAATCTTGAGTAAACTTAATCGAAACATCTCGATTTATTTCAATTAATCCAAGTAAATAAACGAGACTCAAATATCTTTAGAGTATAAATAGATTTAATCAAAATGACTCGATTTCAATCGACCCCGACCCAAAAAGACATCCTCGACACAAAGTTGCGTCCCAACTTGACGCCCGACTCGACCCGTTCGCACCTTCGGTGGGCTGTCATGAATAGCCCCCGTTTGGGGTCGGTTCTGGACCTCTTTTCACCAAAATTCTTACAAATATTTATAACAAACAAACATCCCAACTCATATATAAATTTACAGCCCGTATGGTTCATTATTAAACTCGTATTTTGAGTTTTTGCACAAGAATCTCGTCGAGCCGCCATCACAACAACTTCTAGACCAAACTGCTCGACGTACAGGCCACTATATTCCACTAAACTTATACCAACAGAAAGGTAATTGAAAAACGAAGCCATCCATATATTATATATCGAATTTGGTTGAGTATCTTACCTTCAATCGTCGTTTACGTATCGAATGACCCTATGCCTCCAAATTCGATATCTCTCTCATTTCTCAAGGAAATCCTGAAATTCCAATTGGGTTTACTTCCTTACACCCTTAGGAACGACTCCAAAATATTTCAGCTAAAAAGTCTCAAATAACAATCATTTCCAAATCAAATATTCTCATTTGGAAGAACTAGTTCCTCTAGTTTTCCTTTTTGCATTCTTTTCTGAAATCAATTAAATTTAAAATATATAATTTCCCCTATTATTGATTTTATTTATTGCAATAAAATCATATTTTCCGAGTATCGACAGTATAATTCCTTATGTCGTGTACTCTTCAAATTTGTAACCCTCAATAATTATTTACTTTACAAATCTTAAATTTTAGAGCGTTACAACTCTCCCCCACTAAAAAGAAATATCGTCCCCGAAATCTTATCCCGTTCAAAGGTACTTGGCTTTCATCTCCATCTCTGATTCCCATATTATTTCAAACCCTTTTTGGAATTTCCACATAACTAAGACCAATAGGATGGTCTTTGTCAGCAACCTCTTTGGTTTCTCGTTTAAGACCCTAATCATTTCTTTCACACTTTTTACATCTTTCAACGCCCAAGTTGTTAACTCTTCGTCTAGGCATTTTATCAGATTTGACACGTGAAATGTGTCATGAACCCCTTATAATTATTTGGTATCTTCAACCATATGCCGCACCATTACCCTTGAACTTATCTCAAATAGTCCGACACCTCCAAGACTTAACCTTATATGTTTACTGAAGCACACCACTCATTTCCATGGTGATATTTTTGGGTCATCCCGACCCAATCAAAAATCAATGATCTTACTCGCTCTTATTAAGTACAACCTTCAACCTCTTGTGTAGTCATGCGATCTTAACTGACGTTTATAGATCTATCCATGTCCAATTAACTACCTCTTCATGTTGATAGTTAAACATACTAACATCATGTATGCCCTACTACAAATGCCGCAATAGCTCTGTCTAGACTTTTAAATCATAATTGATGATGTAGACCAACTCTACTAATGATGTTGAAACCCAGATCCCCAATTACTCTATATTCAGTAGATTTAATTACGAAAATCAACAGAGTAAGCAGAAGAACAATCTACTGTATTCAACAATAAGATAATCAACAACGATAAACATTAAACAATTCAATTCAATGAAGAAAGATGTTGAAGAACCAATGTATTCAATAAGCTGATGATTACAATACTGAAGAACAATTTCTCTCTCAAAATAGGAGTTCTCGCCTCTCTTTTCGAAATCACTCTTTTACAATACACGAAATGAAATCTATTTATACTACAGTGAGGGAGAAAGTCAATGCATCAGCCAAAGAAAAAGAGACACGTCATGGAATATTGTAACAAATTCTGTTGAGCATAAGTCGCATGACTGTCCACGTCAGCAAGCGCGTGTGCTGGAAATAACCGCTGATTCACAGAGGTCCACAGAGGTTGTCCAAGCCTCTGGGAGCATCTGTGTTCTAAACACTTAGAGAAATCCGCAGCTCTGGCATCTTCTGGATAAGCTTCTGTGAAAACACTTAAGATTTCTGATTACATACTTTTACATAAAGAAATATTCTCACAATCTCCCCCTAAGTATGAATCAGAAAACAAAAGAAATTACAATATAATTACAGAAATGAAATCAAAAAGGAGCATCTGGATGAAGCTTTATAATCTTTTGAAAAATATCTATTAGTTTCCTCATCTTCTGTAAGCTTTCGAGTTTAAGACAGATTTTCCTTGCCAGAACTCTTTCACCTTGTTCAACTGTCTGTTTATCTTTTAACAAAGACGCATAACCCCTGATGAGCTCAACAACTTCTCGGAATATTACTAACTCTGAAGAAGCACTTCTGTGATTGTCTCCTGAACACGACCCCCTCTTCTCGTGTAGTTAGAATTCTTCCAACAGGAAACATATCTACCTCTTCTCTATGAGTATTTGGTGCAGAAATAGCTAAGTTATGAATATCCATATCCAGACCCACTTGAAAGTCTGTTTGTGCTCTGTGCCTTATAAAATTTTCAATGCACCTGATGATCCTGTTGAAAGCTACTTTATCGTGTGGATGCTTTCTTTCATTCATCTTCTGCTTCATTTTTCTAGCCAGAGGTATTAAATCACAAGGATTTATTGACAGCAGGTCGTTGTCACAGAAGTACTGGCTCTGATTATCTTCTCTCAATACTTCATAGATTGTGTAAATGATTTCCGTCCCTAGAAATTGTACATGCTTTGCTCCAGATATCTTCTTTATTGGGGACTTTGAGTAGGCTTCTTCTTTAAACAAACGATGAGCCATGAACTTATCCTTCACTTCATCTGTAACTCTATAGTCATTTGCAAAGTTTGGCAGCATTAAGAACACCTTAATATCGATGAGTGCATATCGATGAGCCTGTTCCACCTCAATCGTTGTCTTCCTCTTGAAACTTCTCACTTTATCTATTTCCGCAGCCAAATTCTCTTTTCTTTGCAAAGAGTCGCACTTTGCAGGAGCCTTGTCTTTAGGTTATGTTCTAGTGGGAATGTGTGTTGATTTTGGCTCTAGAGCTAATTCTGGTTCTGGGGTAGGAATTGGAGTTGAAGTGGGAGTTGGTATTTTGGGAGTGGGAGTTGGATATGGAGTGGGAGTGGGAGTGGGAGTGGGAGTTGGTTTTGTTGTTGAGGGCTTTTGTGGCTTCTGTGAAGATTGCTTCTGTGTATTACTCATTAGGTTAAGTAAAAACTTTGCCATATCTGGGTCTTTGGGCAAGGATCCTTTGAATTGGGCATGTGGTGTTGGACTCAGAGGGACTTCTTTCGCAGATTCCTTCCCTTTTTCTTGCACAGGGGGCTCAGAGACTGGATTTTGTGGGGCAGAGGTGGATGTAGGGACTTCTGGCTTCTGTTTCTTTGAATTCTCCCCCTTCTGAGAATCAGGATCCTGATCCTCAGACCTTTTCGCTTAAGCTCGGCCCGTTTGCTAGCTCTTTCCTCTTTACTATTATTCCTCTAGGCTTGAACAGTTGAGATTTGTTCGGCAACGTTGGTAAGTTTGGACATAGAGGTATCAAGATCTGATACCTTCTGGGAAAATGTAGTATTTTTCTTGTTGGTTTTAGCAGCGAACTTTGCACTTACGTACGTTAGATTTTCAATTAACGAACGTTGTAAGGCAGCAACGTTTGACTGTCGAACCAGAGCTTGAGATTGTCATTCTGGGAGGTGGGATTGGCAGAGCTTCTGTATATCCTCCTTCAAAGACGTAAAGTCAGATGCAGAGATGGTTACCTCTGGAGTAGGAGTCTCTGTAGGAATGTTGCTCAGAGCCTCTGTATTGGATTGAAGAGTTCGTGCTATCTTCTGCAGCTCCTCCTCTGTTTTCTTTGAGCTTTCTTCTGTGTTCTCCTTGACGAATATCTGTATTTCAACCAAAGTTTTAGCTTGATCATCACTCTGAGTTTGGACCAAATTTCTGAGTTTCATGGTCATTGTGACTTGCTCCGTTAAAGTAGTCTGCAGAGATGAGATTAAGGAGCTTTGGGCTTTAAGCTCTGTGTTAACCTTCTGTTCATGAGTAACAAAGGCTTGTTTTAGATCCGCCACAGATCCCTTGACATTATCAACAAATACTTGGAACGCAGCATTTGTGACATAGTCTTGGGTGGTAACCGGTGCATCTCCAACACATGGAGCCCCGTTTCCCTCGCGTCCAGAGGGGCCTTCATTCACGCCTGTGTTGACGTTTAACATGGAGCCCTGGTTAGAGGAACTCTCTTCGGGTGTTCTGACTACTTCGGCTTCTTCCTCATCATCAGAGGATGAGGAGTCGAAAGTAGTGTGCTTACCTTGAGCAATGGCGAAAACGCCGGTATGTGGTGCATCCTCTGGCTGTAACCCCTCTGATGGGATTTCATGATCCTCTATACTACCAGAGGGTATGGACGTACCCTCTGGGATCCCTATATCGGTGTTGGCCACGAAGGCTTCAACATGTGTAGTTCTGGACGAGATATGGGGCAATGGATCTCTTATTACTTTATCATCATCCTTTTGAGAGGATGAAGATGGAAGGGATTCCCCGGAAGTGCTTGAGACAGAGTTTATAAGACCCTCTACTCGGTAAGGTTCTGGGCGGTTTGGACCGTGTTTTCCTTTTTCAATGAATGTAGATGTGTTGGCATCTACTTCAGCAGTTGTGGTTACCCTGATTGGACTCGGAGAGGTTCTCACAAATATGTCTCTGTGGACATCTTCTGTGGCTGCTCTTAAAAGAGCATTCGGATGGGTAGAATCTCTCTGGTTGTCACTCGAATTATTTTCAAGCTCATCCTCACCAGACCCCTCACTTCCTACTTCTGGCTCTAAATGCTCAGGGGTAGGTATTCTCGGTTCTGAGTATACCAGTGAGCTTCTATAAGAGATTAGATTGGGGATGGTAGAAGGAATAAGGTCTAGCATGTACCTTGATAGTTCGCGATGATGTGGGTAACCAGCAGGATCCACAGTTGGTTTGTGGGTATTCATAGTGTGAATTTTGCACAGAGGAGGGACGATTGGTGCTTGAAGCTTTAGAACTGCAGCATGTGCAAAAACTGATAGAAATCTTGGATAGCATAGGTGAGTGAGATCACTTCCTGCTTCTTGGGCTTGTACCTTCTTTAACCCTGCGGCTCTGAACTCATTGTAGATGAGAGAAACGTAGTCGATATTGAGGTTAAAGTACAACCCGTACATGATTGTGAGAATGTTCCTGTTTGCTTGGTCCATAGAGGTTTCGGTTCAGGATAGACACAAGCACATTCCACATTGGGGGAATATGTTTCCTCTTGAATGTTGACAGGGCTGAAATGAGTTTATTGTAACCCAAAAATGAGATAAACACTAGGAGAGCGTCCGTTGAGGGAAGAGCAGTTAGGTTAGGGTTTGGAACAACTATGCCATTGATTTTAATCTCTGGAGGAGCAAGGCTAAAAAATTGAGCGAAGTTGCGCTTGGTAAAAGGTATTGCCACGGCGTCATCCGTGTTAATGGGGTGGCCAAAACTTCCAATCATTTCTTGGGTTTCGTCGTTGATGCACAGGGTATGCCATATTTCTTGAATGTATAACTCGGGGATATTTGGGTCTGCTAAAGTTAGGGATTTGTTGATGGGATGATGTTGTAGGAACTCGATCATACCCTGTAGGCGGCTGGATAAGTAGCAGGATCCAATAGAACTTGGGTATTATTTGGTTTGATTGGAAGACGAGTGAAAACGAAATTTTCGGCGGTGGATTCGACAATCTGATGATCATTGTCGTTGGCTTCTTGGTTTGCAATAAGAATATGATCGGCCATTGATGAGGTTTGGATTTTGGAAATAAGTTGCAGGTTTGATTTTGCCAAGAGAGTTTGAGAAGATGATGAGCGTAAAAGGTTTGGTGGTTTTGAAATTTTGGGGTTTTATGGAAGGTTTTGAATGCGAAGGGTTTATGCTCGATTAAATCAAATTAACGGCATAATTAGCTGACGTCATTGGGATTAAGCGTGGGTTGTGACGTGAGCAGCTTTAATTTCGCAGTCATGTGATGGATAGATTATGGACACGTGGAAAGGAGGTTTCTCAAAGGTTTTCTCGATTGGTTTTAATCGAGAAATGCGGTGCTATTTAATTCGGAATGATTTTTTTTTTAAGAATTAAAATCGATCAATTGAAATATTAAAATAAATCAATTAAAAGTTTTAACTAAAATTGATCATTTAGTCAGGATAAAAGATGTGTAAGTGACTAAATGATGGTTTTGTATTTAATATGTAATTTTTAAAGAACAAATTTAACTGATTCAAGATATTATGATGAACCTTGAAGGCAAGAGTTAATTCATAAATTCTTGAGTAAAGAAAATTTCTAAGTTAAAAAGAACTTAAGAAATAACTCCCTATCACAGAGTTTGAAAAGTGTTTGAGCTCTGGATATTTGAAGACTTTGAATCTCATAGATCAGAGCTCCCCCTTGAATGATGGTTTATTCTGTTGCTCCCCCTCGAGTTCTGCAATGATAAGCTCCCCATAGAACTATGTTTGGATCAAAAATTAAGAATATCGAGCATTCTGTCTGCACAGAGGCACACAGAGGCTTCTGTGGGGTTCTGGATGGTGCAATCAGAGCCTATCAGAGACCTCTGGGTGATTCTGGGTTATTGAAAATAAAGACAAGGATAGAAAAGTAAAGACATGTGAAACATATAACCATGCAAATCTTGAAGATTTGAAGTAGTTACATATTTAACATGCCCAACTTGCTGATTAGAAAATTAAATCTCTTCTCATCCAGAGCTTTTGTAAACAGATCAACAAGTTGGTAATCAGTGGAGACAAAATACATTTCAATGGTCCCTTTCTCCACATGATCCTTTATGAAGTGATATCTGACATCTATGTGCTTGGTTTTTGAGTGCATCACTGAGTTTTCAGTTATTGCTATGGCACTCTCTGAGTCACAGAGGATGGGAATCTTATCATATATCAATCCATAGTTTCTAAGTTGGGTTTTCATCCAGATCACCTGTGAGAAACAACTTGCAGCGGCTACATACTCTGCTTCTGCTGTAGAGGTGGAAACACAGTTCTGCTTTCTGGAAGTCCAACTTATTAGACGATTTCCCAGAAGTTGACAGCTACCAGAAGTGCTTTTTCTGTCCAACTTACATCCTGCATGATCTGAGTCAGTGTATGCAATAAGATCAAATGACGAAATCTTTGGATACCAGAGACCCAAAGAGGGTGATCCTTTGAGGTATCTAATAATTCTTTTTACTGCAGCCAAGTGAGATTCTTTTGGATTGGTCTGAAACCTTACACAGAGACAAGTGGCAAACATAATATCTGGTCTACTAGCTGTCAAGTATAGAAGTGATCCAATCATTCCTTTATAACTCTTAACATCTACTGGTTTCCCAGAGAGATAAGAATCTAGTTTGGTGCTGGGAGAGATTGGTGTTTTCATGGAAGTGACATTTTGGAATTTAAACTTTTTGAGCATATCAGAAACATATTTGGCTTGATTTATGAAAATTCCAGATGGGGTCTGTTTTACCTGAAGTCCTAGAAAATAGTTTAACTCCCCCATCATGCTCATTTCAAATTCACTTTCCATTAGTTTTGAAAACAACTTTACTTCTGATTGATCAGTGGAACCAAATATGATATCATCCACATAAATTTGTACAACAGTTAACGTACCTTTGCCTCTTTTAATGAACAAGGTGGTGTCAACTTTACCTTTTTCATAGTTGTGGGTGATCAGAAATTTAGACAGACGTTCATACCATGCTTTGGGGGCTTGTTTCAGACCATACAGAGCCTTGTCCAGAAGGTAAACGTAGTCTGGATGTCGTGCATTTTCAAAGCCTGGAGGTTGTTGCACATACACCTCTTCTTTGAGATTTCCATTAAGAAAGGCACACTTTACATCTATTTGATATACTTTGAAGTCCCTGTATGCTGAGAATGCCAAAAATAACCTAATTGCCTCCAATCTTGCAACTGGAGCAAATGTCTCATCATAATCAATTCCTTCTTCTTGGCAGTATCCTTTTGCCACCAATCTTGCCTTGTTTCTGATCACTATCCCGTCTTCATCTCTTTTGTTTCTGAAAACCCACTTTGTGCCAATTGCTGTCACATTCTCTGGTAATGGCACGAGTTTCCAAACTTTATTTTTCTCAAACTGGAGCAACTCCTCTGGCATTGCATCAATCCAGCTTGGATCTCCTAATGCTTCATCAACCTTCTTGGGTTCTATCATGCTTAGAAAGTTTACATAAAAAGATTCATTTGTCGTTGCAGATCTTGTTTTTACTCCTCCAGAGGGATCACCAATGATTTGTGATGGAGGATGATCAGTTGTCCACTTCGTCATTCTTGTCTGTGAAATTTGAGTGGCTTGAATCTCAGTTTCTGGTTGAGCTTCCTCTGGAATTGAACTTGGTATTTCTGTTGAACTTGAGGTTGATGGTTCTGTGTAAGGTTCAGCTTCTGGGATCTGTTCGGGTTCATCTATTTGCACAGAATCTTGGATTGGTTCCTCTTGAAGAAGATCAAAGGTTGGTGCAGATGATACTTCTTCTGTGTCTTGAGATTCAGGAGTGGCTGGACCAGAATTAATTACCCCAGAGGTTTGAAGGACTTCTGGAATATTCAATGCTGTTCTTCTGGTAGGAGATTCAGATGGGATTTCTTCTCCGAGGAAATCGTTGAATATTGTATTGATCTTTGTTTCTCTGCTACCTGAAAGATAGTCAGAGGTAATATTGTTAAGATTGAGTTCTGAGTTGGAGAAATCAGAAGCCAGTCGATCATCAAAATCAACATTTATGCTTTCCATGAACATTTTTGTTCTTAAGTTGAAAACTCTGAAAGCTCTTGAATTTAAAGAATATCCTAAAAACTTAGCTTCATCAGATTTCTTATCAAACTTGCCAAGTTTATCACGATCATTTAGAAGAAAGCATTTACATCCAAAAACATGCAAAAAATCTATTGTTGGTTTTCTGTTGTTAATCAACTCATATGATGTTTTCAGATGCCTCTTTACTAAAATAGATCTGTTTTGGGTGAAACATGTTGTAGCTACTGCTTCTGCCCAGAAGTGAGTGGGCATTTCTGATGCTGCCAGCATTGTTCTGGCTGCCTCCACCAAGGTGCGATTTCTTCTCTCTACAACTCTATTTTGTTGAGGAGTTCTAACTGCAGAGAAGTTTTGGGAGATTCCTTGGTGAATCATGAACTCTTCCAGTTTAGCATTTTTGAATTTTGTGCCATTGTCACTTCTGAGGTTCTGAATTTTGCAATTAAGTCTGACTTGAAGTCTTTTCATCATGTTAATTAGGACAGTTGGCACATCAGATTTTAACCGAATGAAAGCGAGCCAAGTATACCTGGAAAATTCATCAATTAGCACAAGGATATATACTTTTTCCCAGATAGAGATTGTACAGAAATTGGACCACAGAGATCCACATGGAGTAGTTGTTAGGGTCTTATGCAAGAATGATCACTCTTTGTTTTGTGAGAAGCTCTTTTGATTTTTCCCATTTCACAAGCAGGACAGAGATGATCTTTTTGAAAGCGAATGTTTGGGAGCCCTTCAACCAAACCATGTTTGACAAGAAGTTCAAGGTTCTGAAAACTGAGATGAGACAATTTATGATGCCACAACCAAGCTACTTCACTCTTTTTGGAAATGAGACATAGAGTTTCTTTTCCATCCTTGGAGGTAAAGTTCATCATGTATAACTTACCTTTCCTGTTTGCTCTCCACAGTTCTTCACCTGCCTTAGATAACAAGTAGCAATGTTTTTCATCAAACAGAACTAACACTTTTGCATCACAGAGTTGACTGACACTTAGTAAATTATGCTTAAGACCAGAGACATGGGCTACTCTTGATAAAGTAACATTACCTTCCTGTAGTGTTCCATAGCCCTTAATTTGACCCTTAACATCATCTCCAAAAGTTACAGCTCCACCAGATTTGTCTTTGAATTTGGAGAGTATGTTTCGGGTTCCAGTCATGTGCCTCGAGCATCCAGAGTCAAGATACCAGATGTGTACACGCTGGGTCTGCACATAGAATCAGAGAGATTTAGGAACCCATTTCATAATGGGTACCTTAATGTTAGCTATTGGATTTATTGCAGAGTTTCTCTGTGGAAACGATGGTTTTCTAAAATGTTCAGATCCTCTGGGTTTTGTTTCAGAGGTTTCTGGTTTTTGAAATCTTTGCTTCTGGTTATTATAGTAACTTTTCTTGGGCTTATCAGAGATATAGCCATATGATTATAGAAGAATTGTTTTAACTTTAAGAACAAATAAAAGCATTCAGAGTTCTGAGACAAAAAAGAATTCATGGAATTTTCATTTCTGGAATGATAATTACAATAGTTCTTATTTGAATCTATTCTAGCATCGAAATTTTTAAATTCCTTATCTAGTCTAGATTTATTTCTCTGAACTCTTGAATTTATCTCCGTTGGCTTTCTCTGATTCTCTTTAACTTGAGCTTTCGAATGATTCACTGAAACATGAGAAGCAGATGAATTAGAAATCCATTTAGCTTTTTATTCGGTTGAGAACTTTGGCTTCTGAGAAGTTTGACCAGAGAACTTGAAGTTGGTGTTTTGCTTGAAAACAGGTGCTCTTTTTGCCTTTTCTTTTTCAAGCTCAGTACTTGTTTTAGCTTGAATACACATCCCAAGGAAATCTGGATGAATAGGAAACTTTTTTCTTTGTATCCTTGGGGGTACAGAAGAATTTGGTATCCCATTAGAAAGTTTAGAAGCTTCTGGGCCCGTAGCTCTGACTTCTGTGAATTCACATGGTTTTGATAAAGAATCATTTTGAATCGTGAATTCTTTTTCAGAAGTATTGATCTCTTGATTTACAAATTTCAGCAAGAGAGCTTCAGAAGATTCAAAGAAATCAGAGTCCTGATCATTGTTTTCCCAGGGATAGAATTCGTGTTTATCCTTGTCTTGACTTTCTGAAAGATTTAGATCAATGAAAAAACAGGGAGTTATCTCTAGAGGTTTTGAAAGGATAGCATCAGTTTTTGAATTTTCATTGAGGAAGCATTCATTCATTGTTTGAAGAATGTCTTGTTCAAAGATTGATGCAAATTCTGACAACATGCTATTTTCCAGAGTTTCAATGATGTCTTTTTCAAACATAGATCTTAAATTCTCTTCTGCATGCCTGGGTATAAATGCATCAGCTTCTGGGTTTAAAGTTATTTGAGAGAAGGATCCAAACATAAAGATATTGTTCTTCTTCTGGACATGCTTTAGATTGACTTGAGCTTTTGGTCCAGAGGAGTATCTTATGTTTTTGAATTTTAACCTTCTGGGACTATGTCCATTCTCATACTTGGAGCGTTTAAAAGCTGATTTTTGGTATATGATGGGAAAATCAGATTTTTGTTCCTTACCCATGCAAAATACAGAAGTTAATGTGGATCTCTTTTTACACGTGTAGGGATCCAGATCCTCGAAACCAAGGCCTGTTTTCCCTACTTGTGTATTGATCTTATCATGCACTTTTTGAGCTTCTAAATAAATTTTAATTTGAAGCTTGTTTTTCTCAAGTTCTATGTGCATGACCTCCCTTTCTTTTACCCAGTAATTAGAAATAGCGACAGAGTTTAATCTATCACTTTCTTTATCTTTAATTTCTCTGTCCTTTTCCTTCAGAAGTTTTTTAAAATTTGCAATCTCTTCTTTGAACAGAGTCTCTGTGGATTTGTGTTTTTGTAAAATGTTTTCAATATCCACAGAGAGTTCTTGTTTTTCTTTTATTGCTATGTTCATTTCTTTCTGGTAAATATCTCTTGACCTTTCTGTTTTGGAAAGAGATATTTCAAGCTCTTTTCAAACTCTCTTTTCATCTACAAGCTTCTGTTTTAGTTTTTCAAATTCAAAAGTTAAGTTTAAAACTGTGTTTTCATGTTCAGAAGAAGTAGAAGTGATGCAAACCGGAGTCTCAGAGGGCTGATCTTCTGAGTCTGTCATAGCCATTCCATAGAGGATGTCTTCTTCTCCACTGGATTTGTCAAATATCCAGTTCTCTTGCTCAGCAAACTTTGCCCTTTCTGTGCAATTGTATTTGTACTTATTTTTGTAATAAGCCTTATCTTTTACTATTATGCCCTTGCATTCCTTTGCAAAATGTCCCGGTTTTCCACATCTGTAACACACGTTCTTCTTTCCTTCCTCTTCCTTCTCTTCTTCTACCTTCTCTGCCTTCTGAACTTCCTGCCTCTGGTTGTTCTCAGTCCTTGGCGCATATCGGGTGTATGTCCTGTTGTTGCCTCTGTTCCCTTGAAATGACTTGCTTCCAAATCTTCTGCTAACTGTCTGGTTATAAATGAGATTCAGCGAAGGCACTTATATCTTCATCTTCTGAGTCAGATGGTTCTGAGTTGACCTCTGAGACAAATGCCTTCTTTCCATTCTTTGCATTTTCTCTGTTTTTCTTCCCAGATCCTTTGGCTTCTGACATCAGGGCCAGAGGACCTCCAACAGTTGTTTTCTTCAGTAGAACCTCCTTCTCATGGGCTTGCAGAGTACCATACACATCATGCAGTGACCATTCCTCAAGATCTTGATTGGCTTGAAGAGACATGGTTAGATTTGACCATTCAGGATTGAGCCTTTTTAGAAACAGAACATTGTTCTCTTCATTTGAGCGAGCAATTTCACATCTCTTGCACATGTTAATCAGGGTATTAAACCTATGATAGGTTTGCTCAAGAGTTTCGTCAGGTAGTGCTTGAAATGCGTTATACTCGTTTAGGGCTTGTGCTCGTCTGTTCGTTTTCATCTTTGAGCCTCCTTCGAATTCATTTGCAAGCTGATCCCATAATTCCTTAGCCATCTCGCAGGAATCAAGGGATATGAAGATGTCATTTGGAAGAGCCATGATCAGTAGCCTTTTTGCTTTGTTAGCAATCTCGATTTTCTCCTTGTCGTCATCGTTCCACTTTCCCCTTTCTTTGGGAACCATTTTTTCAGGAACTTCATCACTTTCAGTGGTTGCTGGGATCCTTGGGAGTTTGACCATGGGTACATAAGGACCGTTTAAGATTGTGTCATATAGATCAGTGTCCATCCCTTCCAAAAAATTCACCATCCTCACTTTCCATTGAGGGTATTCTTCCCTGATCAACGTTGGGGGCTAGGTTAAAGAACCAGCGGAGAACATGGAGGTCATACCTTGATTAGCCATTTTCAGCAAAAATTTGGATGAAGGAGTTTAATATTTGACGATTAATTGAAATCGAAAACGTTTTCAAAAAAAAAAACAGGGTAGAGTGAAGAACAGTAATCTAAACCTGGAAAGATTTATGAGATGATTTAGATCTAAGATAACCACTGATTTGAGAATTTTGTACTGAATTTCACAAAATCTCGAAAAAACAGGGTAGAGTGAAGAACAGTAATCTAAATCGCGAGACACAAACAAAATAGAGTAGCGATTATCCAAAATCGGATGAGATCGACTAATCAAAAGCTTGATTAGAAGGCTCTGATACCAATTGTTGAAACCCAGATCCCCAATTACTCTATATTCAGTAGATTTAATTACGAAAATCAACAGAGTAAGCGGAAGAACAATCTACTGTATTCAACAATAAGATAATCAACAACGATAAACATTAAACAATTCAATTCAATGAAGAAAGATGTTGAAGAACCAATGTATTCAATAAGCTGATGATTACAATAATGAAGAACAATTTCTATCTCAAAATAGGAATTCTCGCCTCTCTTTTCTAAATCACTCTTTTACAATACACGAAATGAAATCTATTTATACTACAGTCAGAGAGAAAGTCAATGCATCAACCAAAGAAAAAGAGACACGTCATGGAATATTGTAACAAATTCTGTTGAGCATAAGTCGCATGACTATCCACGTCAGCAAGTGCGTGTGCTGGAAATAACCGCTGATTCACAGAGGTCCACAGAGGTTGTCCAAGCCTCTGGGAGCATCTGTGTTCTAAACACTTAGAGATATCCGCAGCTCTGGCATCTTCTGGATAAGCTTCTGTGAAAACACTTAAGATTTCTGATTACATACTTTTACATAAAGAAATATTCCAACAAATGACATTTTATGATTTAGACTTCTTTGAATTCTAAACATCTAACATTCCCACCAATCTCCCCATTTAAAATTTTCTCATCTCCTTAGCCCTATATCCAAGGATGGTAAGTTTTGCTCCATTTTAACCTTATCCACGCCCCTTATTAAAGACTCATCTCGACATTTAACGTAAAATCTTGGACCCCTACCTGAGATCTTTAATGATGGCGCTCTATGCACCACTACTATCTCATCCTCCATATATATATATATGATGGCGCTCTATGCACCACTACTATCTCATCCTCCATATATATATATATATTCAACCTTTCGCTATAATCACTTTCCACTTCATATGTGAGCTAACCACGTGTTTTGATCAATGTTTGCTCATTTTTGAGACTTTTCGTTCTTTTGCCTATAGCAACAACACCCTTTGCATCTTATCCCATTGTCATTATAGAGATTCTGTCTGTTAAAGCCTAAATGATGGTTTCTCACATTTCATCTTCCCATAACTCCTTATACAACATACCATCACGTTTTTTTAACGTACCGACACCCATAGTCCTTCTTCCAACCCTTGAATTTTATTGCCACTACCTCTACCTTTATGTATGCGGATTTGACATTTCCTCTTATATTCTTTTAGTTGGAATGATGCATAAACAATGACTTTGCCTATTGCATCAACATATCTTTAACCAACTTACATGCATTACTATATACCACACTTGTGTTTCTTCTGGTAATGTCATCTTAAGTTTGAGGCAAATCCTCCCCCTCAACATCTGAAAAGCCCCCTCCTTTTTTTTAACCAATCCAAACTTATTTGGTTCCCTAATCAAACCTCCTATTAAGAAATAATCGATAGGTCTCAAGCATTCCTTGGGGGTATACGATTTTCCCTAGAGCTAGTATCCCATAACAAGGTCATGCTTCTATATCACAGGCATTCCCTGGCGTATACTACTCTCCCTAGAACAAGTAACCAATTTTTGGAGTCGTGCCTCCCCTTAAGTGTGACGAACCTTTCTAGATTATCATTCTTTCAACTGTGTCCCTTTGGTACCATTTAAAACTACCATAAACCTTAGCATGCAATAAATGTTTATAATCCAAAACTAATTAACATGCATACTCATAAATCTCCATATACATGTAATCAAAAAAGTGAGAACATGTAATTAAAACAACTTATGCAAAGCATACATCACCACATAATCATATACATGAAAATACATTTCAAACATATAAACTAACACAAAGTTTCTCACTGCCAAAAGCCCCCATACCAATCCTATGTGTTTTTGTGATCCATTTCGCATGTTTGAAGTCGACCGACTTGATCGCCACCTTTAGCAAAACCTTTGTTCCTGCCAATGATCTTATACACACCAATCCATTGATGCATACATGCACCGTACCATTTTTCTATTAACTAGCAATGTCAAAATTCCTCATAATGCTAACTTATCCAAATAGACTCCTAGATCAAAGGCTCTTGCAATCTCTTCATCACATTTGGCACTAAACACAGACAATATACTTATATTTTGTGTTCTCCTTGGAACTAGATCAATTTCAGGTGCTCTTACACCCAGTGATACTTTCGATACACTATCTCTAGCCACCTTAATACTCGCCCATCATAGGTTCATCATATACAACCTTATTTATTGATTGACATCAAAACCATATGCTAAACCTTCAATTCTACATTTTCCAATATAGTTACTTCTCTTCCTTACTGACACTTCATCAAAACTTTAGTACATTGCTTGAATTGTTTCACGTCCCCTTCATCTTCTTCCTTCCTTCCATGGCCTCATAGTTTCTTTTCGTATCATGTTGTTCACCTTTATAACATGTATAAATGATGATCAAACAATCATGACTATGCATTATTTGAATTTCTAACTTTAGACCACCTACCATTGGTCTATTTTGACATCCTTGTGAATCGATTCACATTGTCCCATATTTCCTTCGATCCCACACTCTAAGTCTAGGTTTTCATCCCAAGCCAAAGGACAATACTTTTATGACACATATCCTTCACCTGGTCCCACCACAGGACCAATCACAGCTTCTACCGGTTGCGGCAAAACTAATTCATACAGACTAAACTGCATTTATACTCTTTCACTGACCTTTCTCTTAGTCACAGCCCCAAACTATGATCTATCGTTCCATTTGGCATCATTGTTAAATCTGTCTCCCCTTAGCTCCCTAAAGCTATCTTGATCAATCCTTAATAGTCATACTATAATGACGTTTCCATGGTAATTTTATAGATATAGAACTTACTTTAAGTACTAGTAATCATTTCAATTAATAATAATTCATTCAACTGTTAACATTATAATTTCTCCATCCCGATCTTATCATTGCTTCCCTTTATGGAATATTTGGCATCCAGTTAGTCCTTATATACTTTAGACATTGACACCAAGTTTAACGAGTCTGTGGCCATTCCCGATACCACTCCCTCCAATATCTCTAGTACCATGTGCCCAAATCATAGTACTCTCCAATTGTGTCTCGATGGAACTCCTATATGTTCCATAGTATCACGCCCAAAGGTCTAAGAGTGATTAAACATACTCTTCTTATAATTATCAATTAGATGGGTGGCGTAATCACCAACCCCATACTCAACGTATATAGTATATGACTATTCTTTATCATGCAAGTGTCTTTTTACCTTAAATAAATTCTCCACGTACATTAAACATGATTGAGCATTCTGAAAACTCTTGTCTCTAAAGGCAATAATCCTTTTTAATACCCAAACTAACATTGGTCTCCAACTCATTTCTAAATCACTTATATCTCTCCCCAAGAGCACCATTATATTTATAAATGTTTCGTGTCAGCCTTATTGGTTTTCTATTTCTAGAACTCAATGTTTCTTATCCCTATAACCACATATGTTGAGCACCACCTCAACTATCTTAATCTCCAACCCTTTAAATATTTACTAGTCCATAGGTCAATCCCCTCATCCGACTATACCTACATGAACCATCTATTCCATCCCATTCTCAAAAATAAAATACATTACATCACCAAAAACTCGACCATGATTTCTACAACATCATATTTCACCCATTAGAATCTTATATGACATTCATATTCTTAATCCAATTATTTAAGCTTAGGTTGCCACATATCCTAATTTACTTAAACCATGTTCCATCTCCTCATTATACCAAATTTGAATAACCTTTTACTCCTATTACTCTCCTATTACTGTTTTCAGGGATCTTTTCAGTACCCAGATGGAGTAGAGTACTTCATTGAATTTCATTTAAAGGATAATCGGAAGAATTACATGAAAATGAAATTACAATAGTAGAATAAAGTACAATATACTGAAAAATGTTACAAAGGAAAAGAAACTAATAACTAGTTAGAGAGTTTCTCTTTTCTTCTTCGTAGCTCATTTTCATAGATCTTCTTCTGAATTTGATGGAGCCTTGCTGATCTCTATGTTTCTGAGAAACCTTAATAACCCTTGGTTATCAAGAAAGACCATTCCTGCTTCAGGGAGTGTAATGATTTCATGTTCAGTGAATCTTCTGGCTTCAGGAAGAGAGGTGTTGAGCATTGAGATGTCAGGGATTTCAAGATGACCAAGGATACTTTCGTAGTTGAATTTTGTTTTATGGTCGCTTCTTGATGATGGACCTTCTTTAGCATCTGATTTTGGCTTTTTTCTTTTGGTCTGATCAGGGAGAGGAGGAACTTGGATGTATTGTGAAATCCTTTGCAATAGTTGGTCAAGAATTCTTTCTACAGCATCTTTGAATTTGGACTTTGATTGCTGAATGGCATCTCTGATTTCCAGACATTCAGAGTATCCATAAAACTTCAGAAACTTGGCCTCTTCTCGTTCACTCCTTGAATGCCAATATATTCGTATGAATACCTTCATTATTTGTTTATGTATGCGCCTTTGAACAAGGCCTTCTTCTTTTTCAGATTCAGTATCGGATATGTACATGACCTGATCATCAGAAGAAGGTTCATTCAGGAATGAAGAACCCTTTGGGGAACAGGGATCACTGAGAGGAGAAGAGCAAAGAGGTTCATCAGCAACAGAAGTTTGGTGAGGAGATTGATCTTCAAAATGAGGGATATAAGTGACGAGAGGAAGGCATACCTCAGTAATGAGCCCTCCCTCTGAATTTAAAGGAGTAGAACCAAGATCTACAACTTCTTTATTTTTCTCTAAGGGGCCAAGTTGATCCATTGCAGGATTTTCACTGTCCCCCAAAGGGCTTCTGAAAACGGTTCTCCCTGAAATCATTATTGTCTTCATCTTCTTCATCTTCTTCATCATCTTCATCACATACTTTAGGGATGGATTGTTGTTGATGACGTTGTGGTTGTTGCTGAGGTTGCGGAGGTGGTTGGTTCATGAGTTGTTCAGCGAGCTCTTGTGCGAACATCTCCCCCTCTTTTTTATTAACAAGTAGAGTGTGCACCAAGAGAGTGTGTACATTTGAGTTGAGCTTGGAAAGATTGTCAGCGTGAGAGGTTTGAGTTTAAGCAATCAAACCCAGTTGAGACCTGTCTGCTTCAGAGAATGAAGGGGCTTTCTTTGACATGCCTTTAAGAAGGCGCAGAATCTCCACTTGATTTTGCTGTATTTCAGCAATAGCCTTGGCTTGACTTTCAGCTTGCTGAGAGAGAGCTTTTACCTCTCGCTCAATGGAGCATTGGTCGTTTCTCACTATATGAAGATCAATGGAGAAGTTGCTGATAGCCACCTTCATGGCAGGGACCGCAACCGCTCGCTTGTATATTTTCTATGAGGAGAAACATAGTTTGTCAAACCAATGCCTTGTGGTCGCGCACTCTTTCACCAAAAAATCAATTGCTGGGAGTGAGGGAGGAGACAGAGAAATCTGGGGTATATCCATAGGGATAGACGGAAATGTGGGAAGACCCTTCTCCTTCTTAACATCTCTTAGATCAACAGCATAAGGCCTGCTGACCGGAGGGTGGTTGTGACAGCAGTTGCTAAAGTAAATTGAGGTGCAGCGACACCTGTGGATAACAAAGAAAGATGAGCCAAAAAGAGCTCAGGGTTAGCAGAAGGAAGAGGATGGGTAAAGTTTACACATGGGTGCCTTGACACTATCTGAAGGATTACTCTCAGGGATGGTGCATGCAACGGTAGTGTCCTGAGGATCACTGACCTGTTTCTGAGAATGCATAAGAGAAGCATTTTCAGGTCTTGTGCACGTTGCTTTCCAGAGATCAGATTGTCGAAACAAAACTTATGTCTGAATAGTACATTGCTCAATATCATCAGGGATGGGGACAACCATACCTGAATCATAGATTGATGTGAGGACCAAAGAAGATGAGATAGAAGAAGATAAGAGGGCAGTGCATGTGATACCTGATACAGCTTCAGCGTGGCTGACTATAACAATTTCAAAGACCGAGGTCACTAAAAAAGGAGGTAGAGCTGATGAAGCGGCAACAGAAGTAGAAGCTATTGTCGTGGCTGTGGGGAGGATTGTAGAGAAGGTAGGTAGAATCCCGAAATCAAAGAGAGTGCTTGATTGAGTGACACTCTTCTTGAATTTCTTGGAAACTGACTTTTGGGCGACGGACTTCTTGTGTCCATCGGTTGGTTGTTTTCACTTTTCAGCTAGAAGGGAGATGCCTTGGTTAGTCACTGAGGGGATTGGCAGTGACGTAGGCATGGCAGCTACCTGAGAGGTAGAGATGGTTGATATAGCAGCATCAGCACATTGAATTACCTGCAGCATGTATGCAGTGTAGGGAGCATCTCCATCTTTTTCATCCACCTCTAGAGCCTTCTTCCCAATTTGAGAGAAATTTTGGTTTCCTTCAGTGGGGTATCCTTCAGTGGAGAAATTTTGGTTTCCTTCATCCACCTCTAAAGCTGGGAAAAGCAATAGTATTGTCCCTCTTCTGGTATTTAACCCAATTGTACAATTCGCTGAATAGTTCATCTTCCGACCAGTGCAGAGAGCAACCGCCATCTCTTGGGAGGGCTTGCTAGTCTGATCCTGTGAGCCAAATTTGGAGCTTAAGCACTGAATAACGTGCGTCCAAATATATTTCCATCTCGCTGGCATGCGCTTCTTTTCCACCTTAGTGATGGACTTGACGATCTGCTTCATCTCTTTGTCAACTGGCCAAACATAGCCAGTGCATAGTATGCCGGTATTGCTTAAGATGAGCAGTAATCCCAACAGGGACATGGATGAAAGCATAATTCAGTGGGCACTGCTTGATGAAGCAGGCACCATCCCTCAGATAAGCACGTTCAGCAGGGATGTCAATGATACCAACATAGTTGCTTGGTTTCACCATAGCTTGTTCAGGAGGAAAGCTGGCCTCTGGTGCAGCAACGAAGGTATTGATAGAGATGACTTCAGTTTCAGATTGAGAGATGTTGCTTGGAGTTGCCATTCCTGTTTCAAAAAATATGTATAAACCAGAATATTTTTGGTACAAAGGTTACCAAACAGAAAATATAATGAAAACTATTGTTTTGATGAACAAAATCAAAATAATTGTTATTTGGCCGAGTTTTGAAATAAAATTTTAAACAGGTAAACCAAATGTTAGTGATTTTGGTAAAGAAAGTATACCAAAAACAAGTATTAGAGGTTTTTGAATAGAAATTTGGATTAAACTTTCCAACAATTCTTGTGTTCTAAGAAGAAAAGACTTAGAACAAGTTTTAGAGTTTTTGGTTTTAATCCAGATTTAAAAAAGAAATCTTTATAACAAGATGTTATAAAAGATTTAAAAATGAAGTAAACAACATTCTTGTTGTTGTTAGAGAAGAAAGGGTTAGATTAAACCTTGAAAGTTAAGACCGAAGAAAAAATGCATAAGTGCATGTTCTTGGTGTTCTTGAGAAAGCTTTGAAGATTCGAGAGCGTTTCTTGCTTTTGAAAGTTTTGAGCTAGTAAAGAGTGAAATGAAGTAGATTTCACTTTATATAAGAGGAGACGATACGGAGTAGAAAAAGAAGAATCGACGGTTTTAGCTTTTTGAGAAAAAGGTAATAATGACCTACAACACGTTCCTAGGGTTTGATTGGATAGGAGACGTTGAGACCGTCGTGTCCTTTTCGAAAAATAAAACGAATATCATTAAAATAATGTTAATCATTATCCTTAAATTCCTCCTATCATTAAGAACAAAAGTGTTCTCAGTGATGGGTTTTCTTTTTAGAATTCATTCCCTGAATAGAAGACATTCAGAGAGTATAAGAGATTCGAAGTCATACCTGAGTGATATATTTTTAGAGTTCAGCAAATGACTGAAGAATTGTGATGGAAATTTTACCCGTTGGGGCGGGTACCCGCGGGTACCCGACCCTAACGAGCGGGGATTCCCCGGTTTAACGGGTAACGGGACAGGGACGGGGATTTATTTTCGTACCCGAAACGGGGTCGCGGCAAGGTCGGGGATGGCATTACCCGCCCCTAATATACCCGATTAATTTTTTAATTTTATTTAATATTATGTATATAGTGTGTGTATAAATAAATAAACATATATATATGTATTGATTTATTATTAAATTGTAAATATATTTGTTTTTTCAATATTGTTGATTAATATAGTAACAATTTTTTTATAATTTTAATTTTAAAATACGTCGTTTTTTACTAAACGGGTAACCAACGGTTCCGCGAACCCGTCGGGGATTTGTCGGGTCGGGGACGAGGGATGCATTACCCGCACAATACCCACCCCGTTTCCGTCCCTGAAGAAGTTATTCTTCCATGTTTAACATTCACAATTCGCTGATTAACGTATTAAATCTTGATTCTTCAAGAGGTTTTGTAAAAAGATTAGCCAGCTGAAATCAGTGGGGAGAAAATGAAGTTCAATTTCACCATTCATAATGTGATCTCTGATAAAATGATATCTGATCTCGATGTGTTTGGTCTTAGAGTGAAAAACAGGGTTGTTTGCAATTGCAATAGCACTAGTGCTGTCACAATATATAGAATTTTTTTATAGTTGAATATCATAATCAGCGAGCTGATTTCTCATTTAAAGAATTTGGGCATAACAACTCCCTGCTGCGACATATTCAGCTTCAACAGTAGATGTGGATACTGAATTTTGCTTTTTACTCGTCCAACTGATCAACTTTCCACCAATGAGCTGACACCTACCAGTGGTGGTTTTCCTATCAATTTTCCATCCTGCAAAATCACTATTTGAATAACCCATTAGATCGAACCCATAGTCTCTGGGATACCAGAGACCAAGATTAGGAGTCACTTTCAGATACCTGAAGATTCTCTTTACAGCGATATGATGGGATTCTTTAGGTTCGGATTGATATCTAGCACATAAACAGGTGGCATACATGATATCAGGCCTACTAGCAGTTAGATAAAGTAAGGATCCTATCATTCCTCTATAAGCAGTGACATTAACAGGTTTACCATCAGGGTCCTTATTTAAAGTCAGAGGAGGTGCCATAGGGGTTTTCATTGAAGAACTCTGAGCTAAATCAAATTTCTTCAAGATACCTTTAACATATTTACTTTGACAAATAAAGATACCTTTTTCAGATTCTTTTACCTAAAGACCAAGAAAATATGTTAGTTAACTCATCATACTCATTTTATATTCCTTTTTCATACGTTTGGCAAAATGAGTGCAAAGTTTGGGTTTCGTGGAATGAAATATAATGTCATCTACATATATCTGAGCAAGAATGATATGTCCCTTACGTTTTCTAAGAAAGAGGGTTTGATCAATCTTACCACGAACAAACTTTTCAGCGAGAAGGTATTTAGAGAGAGTGTCATACCACGCACAGGGAGCTTGTTTCAACCCGTAGAGTGCCTTATCTAGCTTATAGACGTATCTTGGATCTCTTGCATCATCGAAGCCAGGAGGTTGTTCGACATAGACTTCTTCCTTCAACTTGCTGTTCAGGGAGGCATTCTTGACGTCCATCTGATAGACTTTGAAATTTTTATGGGCAGCGAAGGCTAGGGACAATCTGACTGCTTCTAACCTTGCTACTGGAGCAAAAGTTTGATCATAGTCTATCCCTTCCTCTTGTCTGTATCTCTGAGCAACAAGTCGAGCCTTGTTGCGGATTACAGTGTTGTTTTCTTCTAACTTGTTACGAAACACTCATTTGGTGCCTATAACGGTTTTGCCAGAGGGTCTGGGAACAAGCTTCCAAACTTTATTTTTCTTAAACTCAGAGAGTTCTTCTTGCATGGCGATAATCCAATCTTGATCAAGGATAACTTCATTGATCTTCTTGGGGTTCTATAACAAAAATAAAGTTTACATAGAGACATATGTTAGCCATACTTCTTTTTGTCTGAACACCTATACAGGGATCACCAATTATTTGATCGATGGGATGATTTTGAGTCCATCTTTGAGCTAGTAGCTGAGGATTTGGATCAACTAATGATTCAACGGCCTGTTCAGGAGTTGAAGAAGATAGATCAGCGTGACATTTTTCATTTTCTCTAATCGTCTCTGGAGGAGGTCCTGAGGGAATTTCATTTTCTGGAGAAGAGGAAGGTGCTTGATTATTCACTGAAGAGTTACCGAGAGAAGGACTGGATGGAGGAATCTGATTTAATGCAGTAACATCATCCTTGATGATCAATTGTTACTATTCAATGATGTGGGAATAAGAACATGACCATCACCAAGGTTTTTTACTAATGAATCGATAGTCAAACTCATTCCATACATTATCTTTTACTCTATCAAAGCGGCGGATTTCTAAATTTTCATAGGTCCCCCCCGGAATTCCTTCTAGAGCTATATTTTTTATTAGGGATTACAATCCGGAACAGAATGAGGATAATGTATTGGCAAGAATGTTAGAACATAAAGAAGCTATCATATCTCATTTAAGTTGGGCCAGCCTCTTTTTGGGTTTCCATACCTTGGGAAGTGACAGAAGGTGTACTAAAATAAGATTCAGGTTCCCCATAATGAGATTTCATCCAGTTGTTCAGTTCTACATCGTCTTCAGGGATAGAAGTGGAATTTGAAGGACGAGATTCATCATAGTTGACATTAAAGGTTTTTTCTACATGTTGTCTTCTTTTATTGAAGACCCTGAATGCCTTGGATACAGAGGAGTGCCAAAGAAATATACCATCATTAGCTTTGGGATCGAACTTTCCAAATGATCTCTGTCATTCAGGATGTAACAATTACATCCGAAAATATGCAAATGTTCTATTGAGGGGTTCTTCTCATGAAATAAATCATAAGCAGTTTTCTTGAATCTCCTTACAATCAGGGATCGATTTTGATCGTAACAGGCAGTATTGACTGCTTTAGCCCAGAATTGAGTTGGAAGATGAGATTCGCTTAGCATTGAGCGAGCAACTTCGATAATAGTTCGATTTCTTCTTTTAGCAACACCATTTTGCTGAGGAATCCTTACTGAAGAAAAATTATGAGTAATATTTTTTTCTTTAAAGAAATTGACCAGGGTACTGTTTTGAATTCAATACCATGATCACTTCTTATGGAACGAACTGGAATACTTTTCAGCAGCTCAATCTTCTTGATGAAAGAAATTATTTCATCAGACGTATCACTCTTAGATCGCAGAAAGAATACCCAAGTGTATCTGAAATATTCATCTACTATAACAAGAGTACATTTCTTCCCTGATATGGATTGGACATTGACAGGTCCAAAAAGATCCATATGGAGTAGGTGAAGAGGAGTGTTTATTGAGGATACTTGCTTAGATCTGAACGTGGCCCTTGTCAGCTTGCCTTTTTCACATGCTAAGCAAGGAGATTCCTTTGCAAAGCCATGTTTAGGTAGGCCTCTGACAAGTTACTTTCTTGATAAATCATTTATCATTTTGAAGTTAAGATGAGAGAGTCTCTTATGCCAAAGCCAGTTGACATCAGAGGAGGCTCTTGATAGAAAGCACACATTGTCAGAGTGAGTGATGTCCATATTGATGACGTATATGTTCTCTGAACTTTTGCCTTTTAAGGGCAAGCATGCCATTTTTGTCAGTGACCGCACATCTAGTCTTTGTGAACAAAACTTTAAAGTCCTTATCACAGAGTTGACTGACGCTCAATAAATTGTGCTTTAGTCCTTCAACATATGCAACTCGAGAGAAGGAGGTTGCTCTGTTGGATAGAATGCCATAACCTCTAGTGTATCCTTTGCCATTTTCACCAAAAGTCACTAAAGGACCATTTTCCTCCTTATATTCAGTGAGCAGGGATATTCTGCCTGTCATGTGCCTTGAGCATTCGCTATCTAGATACCAGGTACCTTTAGCACTCTACAAAAATAAGGGGATCACTTTTTCATAGGTACCTATATTACTATAGGTCCTGCATTGTTAGTGGAAGTAATAGGAGAACTAGAGGAAGTACTGGCTGAAACTTTATCCTTCATGGTTTGTCCTGACTTAGTTGTTTTATCAACTTTGATAGTTTTACCCTTCACTGATTTCGCAACTTGGGCAATTTTCTTTCCATGGGATAATTTTTCAACTCAAGCGGCATTAGGACATTTGCTAGCAATGTGGGTAGTCTCACCACTGTGATAGCACTTCCTATATTTGAAAATAGGTTTTGAACTAAAAGCATGCTGAGTGGAGGTCTTGTTTTCAGGACAGGATCCAAGAATTCCCTTTTCCATAGACCTGGTAGGTACCACTAGTTTCTCAGGATTAGAAGGAGTCAAATCAATCTTAACCTGAGGAGTTGGTCTCTAAAAGAAATCAGGGACCTTCTTCTTGGATTTAGAAGGTTGACTTACTTAAAGAAAAGACGGAATTTTCTTCAGTGAAGGGAGTTTCTTGTCCTTGGGAACTTGGCTAATGAACTTGTCTTTAGTCACTTTCCCTGAATCCTTGTGAATAGGTTCAGAAGGTCTTGTCTCTGAGATAGAAGTACTCTGAGACGAGGGGTCAGGGATAGAAGAAACAAACATTCCAAATTTTTAGCATGGAACGGTCAATATCAATATCTTCTTGGTCAAAGGAATATCCAAGACCACTTTTGACCTTAGCAGGAATCTGAGCTTTCATGATTTTAGTTATCTTATCATAAGATTTACACCATCCTTCAATGGTGGCTTTCTCAGCCTTTAGATCAGCGATGGCCTTTTCGCGCTCAGTGATAGCTTGTTGTCTTTCAATACTTATGGTCTGATTTAGAAAGATTTGGTCCTTAAGATCTTCTTCGATCTTAGTAAGTTCTTTGATCTTCAGATGACAATTCTTTAGTTGTTCAGATAGATCAATGTTAATTTGTTCAGCTTTGATCTTGCCATTTAGAGCATTGTAAAATTCAACAGTCATAGAGTCGAGAATGATAACCATTGAAGACATGAAGGGCCAAAATGTAAAAGCCAACAAAGTCTTTAATTAGGAAAGATTGTATGTTTAATTATAAGGAAACGATTTAATTGTAAATAAGGCAAGTGTATAATGCCTTATCTCCTAGTTTCCTTATTACGATAAATGTTCTACATATAAATAGAGGGTTAGGGCTATAATTAGAAGTCAAGAACATTAATTCAAATCATTCTAGAGAGGTTTAGACTAAGCCATATTATTGTGAGCTTTACATTGTAATCGATATATTGATCAAGTAAGATATCCGACTTCGGATCTTCATCAATATTCAAAGTGTTCTTCGTGTTCTTGCATACATTCATTGTTACCTGATCAAATCTGGGATCCACAATTGGTATCAGAGCCTCACGATCTGAGTATTTGATCTGATTCTAATCGAGTTCGAAAAAAATCAAAGGTATTTATCTTGAATTTTGTTTCTATCCAAACTTATCGATCCAAGCTTCCATAGCCTGGATCAAACAAGTTTTTTTTCTCGCACCATGTATCTCGACAAGAATTGTTAATTTTTATCGCACCATATTTATCGAGAAGAATTCTTATTTTTCTATTTTATCGAATTCTTATTTCTAAAATCAACTTAGTTACTTTAGTTTAATCTGCGGTACTTTTGCTTCTCTTTCACAACAGAAAACTTAGGAATGCTGACTCCTGCAGCTTTTCTAGTTTAAGGGTTCTCAAGTACATACCTTAAACTTTAGTAATTCTTTTTTTATTTTATCGTGAAATTATTGGAGACTCGGGAACTTACTTCTTCTCTTCCATAAAATGACTTGTTCTTTTTTGTCGATGAAGACTTCTGTTAGATCCCAAACTATCAAGAATGTAGAAAGATTAAAGAACAGGAACAAGAATTATGTCACTGACGTTGTTTACCGTATTGATCACTGAACAGTATTACAAAGTATGTATCTTTTCAAGCTCTATAAACGTGAACACTAACTGTCTAACAAACTATCTATTTATATACAAACAGAAATGGTAAAGTTACAGTACAATAATGACAAACATGTTCAGAACTGCTTTTGAACATCTTCAGAAGTCCATCTTCAGAACTTCTCTTTAGAACCTCTTTAGAAGTGTTCTTCAGAACTTCAGAACTTCTGAAGTAGTTACTTCAGAAGTTATGCCTTAGACGTTCCTTTGCTTATCTTCAGACTTCTGAGCTTTTCTCTCTTCAGAACCTGGTCTACTTTTAAAGCTATCTTCTGATATCTATCAATCTCCCCCTTAGCTTCAAAAATCCAAATTATACTTCTAGAAGTTCAAAATCTTTCTTACATCTTTAAGAATAAGGCTTTTGTATTCCAAAATAGATTCAATGATTCTGAGCATCTCTTTTGCCAACTTTCTGTATTTCTCCTATTCCTCATCACTAAATTTCTTTTGTCTTTTATCCTTCTTCTTTTCCAGTCTATCTCTTATAATCATAAGACTTCCATTACAGCACTTGTGCAGTTCTTTAAATCTTACAAATAACAATCTATCAAAACACATGCACACAAAGCCTGGAGGTTGAATGACCAGAGTACTTCTTTTGAGGTTTTCAATATCTGGTAAGCTTAAGTTTGGAGCACTCATATGAACTTTTCCTTTGTTCATAACATAAGCCACTTGGAAATCTGTTTTAGCTGCCAAAAAAATTCTCTGTACAGGCCATCTCTGAGAACTGGGAAGGATTTTCTGAATTTGGCAATGGAATCATGAAATGGATATAAACTTCTGTATACTCTTAAAAGATCTCTGAGGTGAACATTCTGAAAATCAACCTCTGTAAAAGTAGAAATCCACCATCTTTTCTTTCCACAGTGAAATAAGCATGCTTGTACTTGTTTTTCTGTTTTAGATCAGCAATGATTACTTTCACTATTGGACTTTCTTTTCTTACTTGACTTAAAGGGAGTGTGATTTTTCTAATGATATCAGAATACCATTGTTTCCATCCAAATGACTTCTGAATCCAACAATCAATATAATTGAACTTTTGTTCATATTCCATGAACATTTCTGGATGGAAGAATTCAAGAAACATGGTGAAATCATGTTCTTCAATCCTTTGCTTTTGTATATGTTCAGATTTAGATTTCTGAGGAATAGGAACAATCTCTTCTGGATTGTTTTCAGAAACCTTTTCTTTTCCTTTTTCAGTCTCCTTCTGGCTGACTTCTGAACTTTCTATCTACTGAGAAAGTTTTTGAATTTCTTCAATATCTTGTTTCTTTGTATGAATCTGAAAATCATAGACACTACTCAGAAGATAATCAGCTCTTTTGATTTGATTCACTCTTGTGTGCCCAGCCATATAACTCTTTCTTATATAATCTCTGAATTGTATTCTTTCCTTGATCAAGTAAATTATTTCTTCTGATACATCAGATGAAGGACGATATTGTTCTGCATATTCTACTAACCATTTCAGAGTAGAGGTTGAGTACTTTGGTATATCTAAAACAATAAATGTCTTTGGATGATCTACATCTGTTTTGTAAGTGAATCCCAAATCTGGATTTGTGAAGACATTTTTAAGTCCATGCCTTTCAATACTCTCTGGTTCCAAGAGATTGACATTATTTAATTTGAATTGTAATGCAAGCTGAAAATCATGTTTGATTATATTTCTGACACAGATCCCTAGAATTCTTCTGATTTCATAAACAACTTCAGAATCTTTATTCTTGATACAAAAATTCAGAATAGTAAGCTTGTCTTGCAACCTCAACTTGTACAGATCAAATAGAGAAAATTATGTCATAGAACCAACTCTTCTTTCAGCTCCAACAACTTTAGATATACATCTGATCTTCTTAATCAAGGTTGAGTCATGCAATTCTTGTAGCCCATGTCTTTGTACATACAACTTTACTTTTGAAATATGATCCTTAGACCACTCATCATTCACATAATCTTCTAAGTTTCCAGACTTGAGACTTCTTCTATACATGCTAGAATAATTATCTTCAGGAAAGATAAGCTGACTTTCTCCAGAAATCCCAAATATCATATCACTTTCATAAATTTGATCAATTATGGGTTCTTCAAGAATAGGAAAGTCAATCAAGGGAATATTTATGCAACTTCTGAACCTGACCTCTGGTTTCTCTGAAGCAGTCATTAAAATTTCATCTGTAAAATCAAATTCCTCCATATGACTTAAATCAACTTCAATCTCAAACCATTCAGCTAGTTGATTAAGAAATTCCTTGAAAATCATTAGTCTTTCATCCAAGAATCTACACTCCAGATTCCTTGGATTATTCAAGATGATATGTATCCAGCAATATTGACTAATCAATATCCAAAAGTTTACAGAAATTTCATAGTTTTCAATTACTCTTAGAACTTGAGGTCTCCAGATCACCATATCTCTGTTCCCATTTATTACAACATCATTTTCTAACTCCATTTCTTCATTCACTTCCATTTCTTCATCAAATAATATTACATCAGATAAGTCACTTGGCTCTCCGATAATATCTTCAAAAGAAAGATACTCATTCAACATTTCCTCATTTGAATCAGGAATAACATCTGTGTCTTCAGAACTAAGATTGTTTTCAGAGCCTAGAGACACTCTTTCAGTCTTCTAATTCAGCTTCAGAAGTTCTGTTAGTTTCATCATTTAAAATATTCCGAACTTCTTCAGAAGTTTTCTTAGAAGATCTTTCAGAAGTTTGAACTTGGGCTTCTTCAGAAGATTTTTGCAGAATTCTGAGCTTGTGGCATTGGAATATCTTCAGAGACTTTCTGTCTTTTCTCCCCCTCTTGATTATCAGGATCATCCTGATCATCCAGATTTCGTTTTAAAGTTACTGCCTGAGAACCACACTCTAATGCAGAAAGTCGATTATTCAAGGAGACTTGAGAATTCTGAATAGCAGACAGTTGATTCAGAATATGAGAGATATCATCCTTTGTTGCAAATTCAGAAGATGTTGTCTGAGTAGATGAAGATGGCATTGAAGTATTTAAGGATTGAACTGTGGATATAACTTCAGAAAAAGAATCCAGGGTTGACTTTTGAAAAACTTTGAAATCAGAACCAGTTGCCAGTTGTAAGTCATTCAATCTATCCACCACTTTCTTCTCCTGTCCATCCAACCTATCTTCCATCACCTTACAAGTGTTATCCATCAATTCCTAAATGTCCTTCTGAATCTTTGCAAATTCAGAAGTACATAAATCTTTGAATTCTGAGAATTCAGAAGATGAGGGAAGGGGTCCAAGACCAACAAATGGTCTTGTTTGCAGTCCTTCAGAAGAAGGCTAGCCTGTAGATGCCACAGCATCATGAACTACAAAAGATTCTGTAATGGAGCTTTAGTGATGTTCACTCTACCAGGTCTTCCAACTAATCCTTGATATCCTGAAGTAGGAATATCTATAGTTTTTTTGGCAATGTGACTAACACTTTGCTTTTTGACATCTGAAAGATGTGTGCTAGTGTGAAGAAAATCCACATTTAGTGGTTCATTTGGCTCAAGATTGAGTGGACTTTCAGACTCAATGTGTTCAAAGTTGTGAAGGGGGGACATATATCCTTCAGTTTCAACAATGGACTCCACCAAATGGGGACCTATTGTTTCAACACCCTTCTGTTGAGAGATGGGTGAGTGGCGGGGGGTTAACAAGAGTTGCCATGGGCTCACTAGCTATTTCAATATTACCCAACAAAGAGTGTGGAGTAATAGATGATGTGGCTGCCCGGCTTGTAACATTTGGTTTACAAGTTTGTTTATCTTTTACTTGTGTTCTCCCCTCTTCAATTCTTTTTCTCACTCTTCTACCCAAGCTCTCATTTACATTTTTCCTCTTCACACCATGAGGTTGTTCTCCCCCATGAACAACCTCCCCCCTCTCCCTAGTAATTCTAGACTTCTCACAATGCTCACCACTCTAGTGGGAATCAGGGGAAGAGACTACTGGTTTTGGTAGTCCCATTGATTCATAATACTCATTCAGAATCCTGTTTTTGGGACATAGAAGAGTAAGTAGATAATCAGGTAATGGTAATGCATTGGGAAACTGTAATTTTGCACTTGGTGGACTTAGATTGTCCATAGAAAAAAGTGGAACATGTACCTTATGAGCTAATTCTGGAATGGTTGAAACTGCTTTCTTAGCACCTTTGATGAAAGTTTGAAAAAATCTCAAAAATGGTATGTAGTTGTAAGTAGATTTCTTCAGAACAGCAGACTTGAGTTCTTCAAATATAAGAGAAGCATAATCATAATGCTTATTAAAAGCAACCCCATGAAAAATGATCCTCCCATTTGTAGAAGCTTGATCCAGACTTGAACTTTTTGTAGAAAGACAAGTGTTTTAGAATTGTGAAAAGACAATACCAGATTGGAGGTAAACACTTCCTTCTGAAGGAGCTTAAAGCATGTAATTGTTCTTAATAGCCCAATCTCATAAAATTAGAAATCATTTCTGAGGATGATGGAATAGGGTCATATGATGTTTTACCAACAACTGCATCTTCTTTAGGAAGAAAATGAATACTTCGAATATCTTCAACAGAAACACATACCCTGTAGCTATGGATATATGAAGAAATGTCATTTGCTTCGTCATCAATATCAGCATGAAACCACCATTGTTGGAGATATGAGGCAGGAACTAGAAATTTCCTTGATACGAGAGCACGTAGGGGATGTTTCTTCAGAATTTGAATCAATATCATTTGATCATCATTGAAATCAGTTGATTTGAAATTCAAAGCATAATTGTTCTTCTTGATATCCAATACTTTTTCTTCAGGAACATACAACTTTGACAAATCAGAGCCATCACTGCTTTCAGCACGAGAATGAGAGTCACCAACACCAACATTCGATTCAGAAGCCACATAAATAAGTTCAATTTGTGTTTCCCCAATTTTTTAAGTACGCGGGTTAGGGTTAGGGTTAGCATTTGAAGGTCTGGCTTCTGTATTACCAGTTGCAGCAGTGTCTTTTAACATTTGATCATCTTCCAGAGTTATCTCCATAGAACCAACCATTATCTTCTTAGGAACAATTTTGAATGAAGCATCACTGGATGATTCATTACTGTCACTGAATCGCTATTTGGCAGATTGAACATTAGAGGTCGACATTGCAGGAAATGAGTAAGGATTTGAAGTTGATTGAAGATCAATAAGCACAGAGAGATTTCGGAGGGAAAAATTGCTAAGAAATGAAGACGATGATGAATCCATGGATTATATATGACTGATTAATCGTGGATAGACATGTGGCCAAAAGTAATGGTGATTAGAATAGTAATCATCATTTATTTAGATAAATGAACCGTTTAAGAGACGTGTTTAAAAGATATCCAATGAAATTAAAACACGTGGCACACGCTTAAATGAAGTTTAACGGGAAGTAAGTTTCTGAGAACAAGTTCAAAAATTCCAGAATGAGTTCAGAACTTCTGAGAACAAGTTCAGAAGTTTGAATGAAAGAATTCAGAAATATTCTTCAGAACTTTCGAAATAAGTTCAGAACTTAACTGTTATTACCTCATATCCACTAAAATCATTTAAAATTACAAACTTCTGAAAAATAAAAAACATTTAGATATTTCAGAAGTAGGTTTGAAACAATATGAGAAGAAAAAGATTTTATCTTCAGAAGTTTGTCCATACTTCTGAGATTTAGAATTTTTAAACTATGACCCATCATTTCAGATCTTGAAAACATAGAAGAGTACCAAAGATGTTGATGTTAGTATCACTCCCACTTGAATCATGAACAACTATGATTCTCCCCCTTAATCAATGCAAATCATCAAATTTGTTAAAAAAAACTAAATAGAGAAATGAGACAAAGAAAATAAATTGAAAGTATTAAGAAACAAACAACTTGGGAATTAAAAATTAATACTTCTGAGGAATGAAATATGAATTTCTGAAAAAGTGAACTTCAGAAATTCTGAAGTGAAACAATTTTCAGAATTTTGATAGTGTATCTCAGAGCATAACTTTTAATTCTTAGTTGATGTCTAATACTTACATAGACATATTCATCATACCCAGTTTACTTACCAAAAAAATAAAACGTTTTTCATCAAGTGCTTTGGTAAACAAATCAGCCAATTGATAATCAGTCTGAACAAAGAACATTTCAATATTACCTTTTTCAACACGATCTTTGATAAAATGATATCTTACACCAATGTGCTTTGTCTTTGAGTGTTGAACAGGATTTGCAGTGATTGTTATGGCACTCTTCGAGTCACAAAACAAAGGTATTTTTTTGAATGTGTAACCATAGTCTTTTAGGTATGTTTGCATCCAGATCACTTGTGAGCAACATATTGCAGCAGCAACATATTCAGCTTCTGCAGTAGAACTTGAAACACAGTTTTGTTTCTTTGAAGACCAATTCACAAGTCTATCACCTAAAATTGACATGATCCAGATGTGCTTTTGCTGTCCAATTTACAACCACCATGATCTGCATCTGTGAAAGCTGTTTGTTCAAAACCAGAATCCTTTGGATACCAAAGTCCCAATGAAGGTGAACCTTTGAGATATCTAAGGATTCTTTTAGCAGCAAGAAGATGAGATTCCTTAGGATCAGCTTGATATCTAGCACAAATACATGTAGCAAACATTATATCAGGTCTACTAGATGTTAAGTAAAGCAAACATCCAATAATGCCCCTATACTTTTTCTTATCCACAGATTTACCATTTAAATCAGGTTCTTATTTTGTTGCAGTGGCCATTGGAGTTTGAATACTAGAACAATCAGTCATATCAAACTTAATAAGTAAGTCAGAAACATACTTAGATTGATTAATGAATATGCCAGTGGGAAGTTGTTTTACTTGAAGACCAAAAAAAAAGTAAACTCTCCCATCATACTCATTTCAAATTCAGTTTGCATGATTTTCTCAAAATTTCTACAAAATTTTGGATTAGTAGATGCTAATATAATATCATCTATATACAATATCATATCATCACCTTCCTTTTTCATAAATAAAGTGGTATCTACTGTACCTCTTTTGAAGTTGGAATTCTGAAGAAAAGTTGTGAGAGTGTCATACCATGCTCTTGGTGCTTGTTTAAGTCCATATAAGGCTTTGTCTAAGATATTGACATGATCTGGAAATTCTTTACCTACAAAACCTTCTGGTTGCTCAACATACACTGCTTCATGAAGAATTCCATTGAGAAATCCACATTTAACATCCATTTGAAAGACTTTCATGTTTTTATGAGCAGCATATGCAAGAAAAATTCTAATAGCTTCAAGTCTTGCAACATGAGCAAAGGTTTCATCATAATCAATACCTTCTTGTTAACAATACCCCTTAGCAACAAGTCTAGCTTTGTTCCTCACAACAATTCCATTTTCATTCTTTTTATTTTTGAAAACCTACTTGGTGCCACTGATTGATTTACCTTGTGGTTTTGGAATCAATCTCCAGACTTTATTTCTTTCAAATTGATTTAGCTCATCTTGCATAGCTAAAATCCAGTCTGGATCTTGAAATGCTTCATATAGCTTTTTGGGTTCCATACTGCTTAAGAAATTAACATACAGACACTCATTTGCTGTGGCTGACCTTGTTTGTACACCTTTAGATGCATCACCAATAATCTGATGAATTGGATGACTGGATGTCCATTTGGTTACATTTGGTAATGGTTGAACAGATGATACATTGTTGAAGGAGTCATAATCATCAATGATTGCTTGAGTTTTAGTATCATGATTGATAATTGAATGTAGATCTTAAGTCTCCCCTCAAATTGAAGATTCTGTACTGGTTCAGAACTGACTTGAACTATTTCTGAAATGACTTGTACAGATTCAGAAGTAGGAAAATCTGAATTTGAGGTTGAGATTTGTGGTCCAGAAAGATTTGAAATTGTAAGTTCTGTAGATTCTTGGTCTGGTATGCTTCTGAGAAGAGAAGGATTCTGATAATCTGCAGAAGCATTTACAGAAATATCAAATAAGTCTTGCAGTTTTCTGAATCCAAAATTTCAGAAATTGGGTTAAGTTTGAGTTCTGAACTGTCTTGTTCAGAAGTCACTGTTGGCACATGAAATCTGATATTTGAAGTCTCAATGATCCTTTGAGTTCCTTTGATGAGTACTCTGTATGCCTTGGATCTTTGAGAATAGCCAACAAAGATACCAGCTGTACCCTTAGGTGCAAATTTATCAGGATGCTATGTATCATTCAGAAGAAAACACCTGCAACCAAAGATTTTAAAATAATCAATAGAGGGTTTTCTTTGCTTAATAATTTCATAAGGAGTTTTAAGTAATTTTCTGTTAAGAATAGTCATGTTCTAAGTAAAACATGTAGTTGTTATTGCTTCTGCCCAAAGAGATAAAGGGAGTTCAGAATAGGCTAGCATGGTCCTTGCAGCTTCTACCAAAGTTCTATTTTTCCTTTCAACAACACCATTCTGTAGGAGTTCTGGCAGCAGAAAAGTTATGTGATATACCAACAGATTCCAAAAAGTTCTGAAGTGTAGAATTTGTAAATTCTGTGCCATTATCACTTCTGATCTTTTGGATTGTTAGTTGAAGAAGAACTTGTATTTTCTTCAGAAAAGGGATGAGTCTTTCAGAAGTATCAGATTTGAGTCTTAGAAATTCAACCCAAGTATATCTTGAATATTCATCAACAATAACAAGAATATACTTCTTTCCACCCATGCTTTGAGTATTCAGTGAAAGTGGCAGTGTATATATCTCCTTCTCTATAAGCAGTTAATTCATTTTTATTTGCTAAACTCAGAACATGACAGTAGTCTATGTCAAAAATTACTTTCCAATATTTGTCACAAAACTGACTTATACTGAAAAGATTATGTTTTAGACCTTCAACATAGAAAACCTTCATTATTTTGACATCTCATTTGGAAAAAGTTCCATAACCTCTCACATATCCTTTTGCATTGTTTCCAAAGCTAACTGTTCCTCCATGTATTTCATGATAATCAGTTAGAAGCTCTTTGAAAGGTGTCATGTGTATTGAACATCCTGAATCTAAGATCCACACATGACATATCTGCAAAAATGATTATTGAGATATAGGTACCTATTTAAGAATGGGTCCTGTGAGATTAGTGAAAAACTTTGAAGTTCTGAATTTTGACTTAACATGTGAAGATACAGAATTTTGCTTAGAACTTTTCAATTTGTCTGTTTTAGTATTGTTTTTAATTTTATTTTTGTTTTTATTTTTATTTGCCAATTTTGCTGAAAAGTTTTGAATTGATTTCTCAAGATTTTTCTTGTTGGTTTTGTTGTTGAGATGAAAAATATGATGACCACAATTAATACAATGAATATGATTCTTCAGAATATTTAATATGTCAGTAGATGAAAAAGAATCAACAATATTTGATTTTGCAATAGAAGCCTTTCTTTTATTCACTTGATTAATATGTGGTACATCAGTTTTCTTAGAAATTGAAAAACTATCTAATTTGACAGTCTTTGATAGCCTTTCACCTTTCTTTCTCAGTCTGATCATCAGAATTATCAAAAAATATTTCTGAATTCTCCTCAATATCTTTTAAAGATTCAATATCTGAGAATTCGTCATATTTTTCTTCATGTTCTGATTTATTATTAGAATGATCTTCGGGACAAACTTCAGAAAATAATTCAGAAGTATGTTCAGAAGATAATTCAGAAGTATTCTCAGTTTTAATAATTGGTTCAGATTTTTCTTCAGAAATAGTTTTTGATTCAGAAGTATGTTCAAAAATATTTTCTGAAATATTTGAAACATCTTTATCTATTACTTCTGTTTCAGAAATTTTATCTGTTTCACCAGAACTAAGATGTTTTTCTTCAGAAAATAAAGTATCTGATTTTACAAATGGAATTCTTTCAGGCAAAGAGTAATTAACAGTTTTGGGTATGACACCTGTGTTAGCTTCATTAAAAATCTTCATTTTTTAGAGATCATAAAGATTTGTAGATGCCTTTTTCAAAATTTGACTTTCATTATATCCCAAACCTTCTTTTATATTGTAAAATTTTGAATTTTGAGCCTAATTTGTTAAAATACTCAGAGTTCTCAGAGTTAGTTCTGCTTGACCTCTTTTAAAATTCAAATCATCTAATTCCTTAATCTTTTTGTAAAGATCAAGTCTTTCTTGATTCAGAAAGTTCATTTTTACATTCAGAACTTCTTTTTCAGACTTTTCATTTATAATATCTTTTTGTAAACTACCCATCTTTTCTTTTAATAATGATTTTTCTTCAGAAACATTTCAAGAATTTGTTCAGCTTCTTGGCAATTTTGTTTATAAATTTGGCTTTCAGCTCTGAATTGATTTACCAAAATTCTTTCACCTTTGATTATGTTTCTAAGTGTTTCAAATTCAGAATACATGTATAGAATTTGATTTTCATTTTAGGTTCTCTAGAATTTGATTCAGAATTTTGTTCAGAATTTAGTTCAGAAGATGAAGAAAGCACCTCAGAGTCATGTGCATGTTTATCTTCAGGATTCAGATGGCACATGTAACAATGTGAAGCATAGTGAGCCACTTCTTCATCATATTCTCCATCACTCCAGTTCAACCAATCTTCCTCATACTTGGCCACCATAGCTGGATTGAGTTCCTTCTTCTTAGCAAGAAGATGCTTCTTCTCATAGTAACTAGCATTTTTTACTTTGGGCATTTTGCACTGTCTTGCATAATGTCCTGGCTTACCACAATTGAAGCATCTTCCTGGTTCTTGTGTGTCATTTTGACCAGCATCTTGACCTTTCTTAGGTCCTTCTTCAGATTTAGACTTGTTCTTATATTTCTGATTATATCTTTGAGTGAATTGCCTTGTCATGAAAGAAATATTATCAGAAATTCTATTAAGCTCTTCATCTGATTCATCTCCATCACACAGAGTTGTCTCTGGTATTTCACAAAACTTGCTCTTAGCAGAAATGGTCATGGAATTATTATACTTCTTTCTCAATAAGGCTACTATTTCATTTGCCTTCTTTTGCTCATTCTTCCTAGTCTTAATTTTGTCCTCTTGTTGGAACAGGATGCCATAAACTTCATGAATAGACTTTCTTGACAGATTTCTAGTAACCATATTGTCAGAAAAACTTGACCACTCATTACCCAAATTATTCATAAATTTATTATTTATTTCTTAGTTGGATTTTTGAACACCATTCCTTCTCAGATCATTCAGGATATTGTTGAATCTGTGATAAGTCTCTGTAATAGATTCATTTTCTTTATACTTGAAGTTTTCATAAGTGTCAACACATATGTTTAATCTTTGGGCTTGGGCTTTTGTGCTTCCCTGCATTTGAGCTTCAACCTCATCCCACATGGCCTTAGCAGAGGTTAAACTATCTGCCCTATTGAATATTTCATTTGGAATGGCCATTATAAGAAGAGTCAATGCCCTTTTGTCAATCTTAGCTTGATTTTTCTCAGCTGTACTATACATACCTGGGATTTTCTTGATTCACGATGCAGGAATCTCAGGAGTAGATTCAGTTCTTGGAACTGCAGGAATTTCCACATAGACCTCCAGAGGGCCATTTACAATCGATTGCATTAGAGCTTCGTCGATATTGTCCAAGAATTGAATCATTCTGATTCGCCATTGATGGTACTCGCCTAGAAACAAGGTTGGTGGTTTGGTTTCAGATCCGATGGAGACAATTTCTTTCGACATCTTGACAAAAATAGATCGTGAATTCAACTGGGTTTGAATCAAATTGGTCTTGAATGTATTGATCAAGAATTTCAAGAACTGTCTGATCTGACAAGTTCTTCACAAAATTGATCAAACAGTTGAATTAGCTCTCATAACAATTGTTAGATCCTAAACTATCAAGAATGTAGAAAGATTAAAGAACAGGAACAATAATTATGTCACTGAAGTTATATATTGTATTGATCACTGAACAGTATTACAAAGTATGTATCTTTTCAAGCTCTTAAACATTAACACTAACTGTCTAACAAACTATCTATTTATATACAAACAGAAATGCTAAAGTTATAGTACAATAATGAAAAACATGTTCAGAACTGCTTCTGAACATCCTCAGAACCTCTTCAGAAGTGTTCTTCAGAACTTCTGAAGTAGTCACTTCAGAAGTTTTGCCTTAGACGTTCCTTTGCTTATCTTCAGACTTTTGAGCTTTTCTCTCTTCAGAACCTGGTCTGCTTTTGAAGCTATCTTCTGATATCTATCAGCTTCGTTCTTGCTCCTCAATTTTTCAAAGTAAAGATAAAACGGAATTTCGATAAAATTGTTAATTTTTTCGATTTTTATCGGGTCCTTAAGACGAAACATAAATTCTTATCGGGTCTTTAAGATGAGACATAAATTTTATCTGGCCTTTAAGACGAGACAAAATTTTTTATCTCGCCTTAAGACTAGACATAAAAATTTTATCTTGCTTTTAAGACAAGACATAAATTTTTTATCGAGCCTTAACCCGACATCAATTCTTGTCGAGCCCATACATTCTTCGCGACTCTGCTTGTCTCGACATAAATTGTTGTCGAGCGCTTGTCAATTGAAATAATTTACCTATTTTAAAAACAAAACTTATAATTTTTTCAAACCTCACCGATCGAGATCACTTTATCAGGTAACCCGTGCTTTCATGATGAGTTCTCAAAAATAAATCTCTGAGCTAAATGCAAAAATTTCTCAACCTGAAACCAGACACACAAAAAACATGCAAGCTTTGGATGAACTTTTAAGAGAACATGTCACTCTCAAATCTAAGCTTAATAACTCAGAAGAATCAAAAAAAGTTTTGCAAAATCAAAATAAATTTTTGGAGAAACAAATTAAAAAGTATTCTAGGAATATAGACCATATGAGGTATGAAGACTTTTGCAAAAAGACAAATCTTGAGTTGATAAAAATAAATTTTGATTTGAAAACTTCTGAGTTAGAAAAGTTTATAGATCATGAGACTTATAATGTGGTTTTTAAAAGAAAATTAACTGAATTTTTGGAATATGAGAAAGAAAGAATTTTAACTTCTGATGACAAACACAAATTTGAGTCTGAACGAAAAGATTTTGAAAGCAAAATTAACACTTGTGAATTGACCATTCAAAAACTTTCTAAACAAGTGTCAGATTTTGAACAAGTTGTGATTTTAGAAATAAAATCATCTGAAATGAAATGTCTAAAACTATCAAAACAACTTTCTGAACTTCAAAATCTTTTAAAAGATGAAAGAAAAGTGTTTGAAACTGATAAGACGAATTTAATCAAGAAAAGTGTTTTGATCGTTGCTAAAAGAAAAAATTTGGAAAAAGTTTTTGAAAACGAAAGTAAAACTTTTGAAGAGAAAACTAGTAAACTTTCAAACAAGTTATCTGTTTTAGAAACAACTCTTATGAATGAACGGAAAATGAGATCCGAATCTCAAACAAAATTTGATGTGATTATGAAAGAAAGAGATCATCTATTGTGCAAAATTAGAAAACTTGAAAGTTTTACAACTGCTTCAAGTACAATTTTTCAGTTGAATTCTCTTTCTACAATAAATGTTTGTAAGAATAACTCGTCTTCAAGTGTCAAATCAAACAGTTATTCTAACAGCTCCAAATCATATAATTCTCCAACTTCCCGGACTCATAATTCTACTTTTTCTCACAAGGATTTTGTTGCTAATTCCGGTAATTCTAAGAAGTTTAAAATGGTTTGGAGGAAGAAATCAACTACAGATGATAGTGATGGAAACATGCCACATACATCTCCTGTAGTTGATACAAGATCATTTGTTTCCAAGACTAATTTGCCTTATTTTGTCAAATCTATCAATCAGCTAATTAGTCTAAGTGCCACAAAGATTTGTTGTTCTAATTGTGGAACAAATGATTTTGTTCACCAAAGGTATGTTCATAAATGGTATGGTACTTACAGTACCCCCACTTCCCCATATGATTTTTCTAAAGCTAACCTCCGAGGACCCAACAAAGCTTGGGTACCAAAGTCTCTTTAATCTGTTTTGTAGGTATGTCGTGTGTATTCTAAATTTCGAATATTCACTTCACATGACAATCTTTCAAAAGGTTATGCTACATTTGAGGGGGAGTACCACATTTTTACCATTTTCTAAGCTTCATAGTATCTCAGTTATGGACCTGCTCTTAACCCGTTTTACATTGCATTATGACTTCTGAATACACAAATTTAAAACTCGGTCTTCCATGTTTTGAATCTTTGTGTGTGATAGGATTTAGACGTTTCAATGGTCAAACCAAATGTTAGTCCCATATTACAACAAATCTGATATAGAATGCTCAATGAATCCTCATTTTATTAGAACTGTAGAAAGCTTTACAGAGAAACACACACTTACACCTTTAAACGGCTCTCATGTGTGGTGTTCTATTAATGTTCAACTCCCTAACTGTCTAACAGACTCTCTATATATACTACAAAGGTAAAGCTACAGTTACATTAAGACATGTCATCAAAAATTCTATTCACAAGTTCTTTAGAACTTCTGAACTGTCTTCAGAACTTCTGAACTTTCACTTCAGAACCACTTCTGAATTCTTCAGAACTTCTTCAGAACTTCTTCAGAAGTTGTCTTCAGAAGTTATCTTCCGAACTTCAGAACTTTTATTCTGAACTTCAGAGTATCTGAATAATGACTTTACAAAACATTCCAAACATAGGATTCTTTGGATCCTAACTCTATATATCTCTGATCTAAAGTCTGAAGTTCTTTCAGAAGATAATTTTGATAAAAAATCAGAACATGAAGAAAAATATGATGAATTTTCAGATATTGAATCTTTTCAAGGTAATGATGAGAATTCAAAAATTATTTTTGATAAGTCTGATAATGAGTCAAAGATAATTTCAAATCAGAATTTTTTTGCTTCTAGCATGACCCAAGATAAGTTCTCAGATTTAATGAATGTTTCAGATTCAGAAGATAATGATGATCATATGGTTCAAGTTATAGATAAAGATGGATATTTGGTATACAAATTACAATCATCTATGATTGATGGGGACATTTTAAAATCTGAAGAACCAAAATTGTCTTAAGAAAAGTTTAACACTGTTTTTCTGAAACAAGAGTTTCTGAAAACTGAAATTTCTTCTACATCATCTAATGATACTTCTATTTCTCCAAATACATCTTTAACTTCTGAAAAATCTTCAACATCATCATCTGACTTTATAAATAGAGTCAAATTCTTTGAAAAAGGACAGTCTTCCAATTCAACTTCTGAAGTTCATAACACAAAACTTAAATCCAAAGATAAATCTAAAGTTGGTAAAAAGACTACTTATACTAATCCTCATTTCTTATCTTTTACAGAGCTGTCCTCTTTAGTTTGGAGAAAGAAAGGTGAAAGACTATCAAAGACTGACAAATTAGATAGTTTTTCATTTTCAAAGAAACATGATGTACCCAAACTTAATAAAGTGAATAAAAGAAATTTTGTTGATAAATCCAATAGTGTTGATTCTTGTTCATATACTACTTTATTAAATATTCTGAAGAATCATATTCACTGTATTAATTGTGGTAATCATAATTTTCAACTAAACTCCAAATCAAAGAAGAATAATCTTAAGAAATCAATTCAGAACATTTCAGCTAAATTGGCAAATAAAAAAAAAGAAATAGATCACCGAATGTTGTATATTGTATTGATTAGATGAACTGTATTACAAAATATGTCTTTACAAGCTTATGAAAACGTTCGCTCTAACTATCTAACAAACTATCTATTTATACATGAAATAGAAATACTAAAGTTACAGTACAAAAATGACAAGCATGTTCAGAACTACTTCTGAACTTCTTTAGAACTACTTCTGAACTTCTTCAGAACTACTTCTGAACTTCTTCAGAAGTATCTTCAGAATCTTCAGAACTTCTGAAGTTGCCACTTCAGAAGTTATGCCTTAGGCTTTTATCTACTTGTCTTCTGAGTTCTGAGTCTTTCGTTCTTCAGATCTTTCTTACTCTTCAGAACCCAGTACCTTTTGAAGCTATATTAGTATCTCTATCAATCTCCCGCTTAGTTTCAAAAGTTCAGATCATAATTCCAAAAATTCAAGATTTGTCTAACATCCTTCAAAATTAGACTTCTGTATTCTAACAGAGATTCTGCGATTCTGATCATCTCCTTTGCAAGCTTCTTATGCTTCTCCCAATCTTCATCATTCAGATTCTCTGGTCTTCTGTTTTTTCTTTTAACCAAACGATCTCGGATAGCCATTAAAGTTCCATTGCAACATTTGTGGAGTTCTTTAAATCTAACAAAAAGTAATTCTTGAAAGCACTTGCATACAAATCCTGGAGGTTGAATCACCAAAGTACTTTTCTTCAGATTCTAAATATCAGGTAAACTTAAGTTTGGTTTACTTAGATGAACTTGTTTCTTATTCAGCACATACGCAACTTGGAAATCAGTCTTTGAAGCCCAGATAAATTCTCTATACAAACCATCTCTGAGAACTGGAAATGATTTTCTGAACTTTGTAATTGAATCATGAAAGGATAAAGACTCCTGTATACTCTGAGCATATCTCTTAGGTGAACATTCTAAAAGTCAGCTTCTGAAAAAGTAGATACCTCACCATTTTTTCTTTCTACAGTGAAAAATGCACAATTATAATTTTTCCTTGTCTTTAAATCTGCATTAATCACTTTGATAACACGACTTTCCTTTCTTGCTTCATTAACAGGAATCCTTAGCTTTCTAATGATATCAGAATACCATTGCTTCCATTCAAAGGATTTGTTGATCCAACAATCAATATAATTGAACTTCTGTTCATATTCCATGAACATTTCTGGATGGAAATATTCAAGGAACATGGTAAATGCATTTTCTTCAATCCTTTGTTCTTGTAGTTGTTCCATTTTAGAAACTTGCTTTGTAGGAACCAACTCTTCAGAAACATCTTCAGAAATTTTCTCCTTTTCTTTTTCCTTTTCTTTTGGGCTTACTTCTGAACTTTCAAGATTCAGAGTGAACTTCTGAATTTCTTTCATGTCTTGTTTCTTTGTATGAATTTTGAAATCATAAGCATCACTCAGCAAATAGTCAGCTCCTCTGATTTTGTTTACCCTCTTGTGACCAGCAAGATAGCTTTTCCTTATACATTCTCTGAAGTTGATTCTTTCCTTAATCAAATAAACTATCTCTTCCTTTATATCTGATTCTTCAATAAAATCTTCAGCAAAATCCAGAAACCATTTCAGAGTTGATGTTGAATACTTTGGAATATTAGAGACAAGAAAAGTTCTGTATCCTTCCACATTATATAAGAATCCAATGTCTTGATTAGTATATACTATTGTTAGCCATGATCTTTCAATATTAACTGGCTCTAACAAGTTTACTTTATTTATTCTGTATTCCAAAGCCAACTAAAAATCATGTTTGATGAGATTCCTTATATAGATTCCCAAGATTCTTCTAATCTCTAAGACTAGTTCAGATTCACCTTTGTTAACACAGAAAGACAAAGTTGCCACCTTATCCTGCAGTCTTAACTTGTAAATATCAAACTGAGTAAACTCACATAAAGTACCATCCCTTCTTTCTGCTCCAAACCTGACTAGAAACAAGTCATCTTTGATTGACTTTGATAAGCATCTGATCTTCTTTATTAAAGTTGAATCATGAAAGTTCTGAACACCATGATTCTGAATATAGTTTCTCACTTTAGAAATATGATCTTCAAACCATTCATCATTCAGAAAATCTCCCAGAGTTGCACACTTCAGATTTTTTCTGTACATGAAGTAATAAGTATCTTCAGGAAATTCCAAACTACTTTCTCCAGGAATGAACACAATATCCTTTTCAAAAACTTGATCCAAAACAGGTTCTTCAAGTACTGGAAGATCTATTGAAGGAATAACAATACAAGGTCAGAACCTTACTTCAAATTTTTCTGAAAAGACAATAAGGATTTCATCTGTAATTTCAATTCCTCCCATATGATTTAGATCAAACTCTATTTCAAATCTCTCATCTGGTTGACTCAGAAAGTCTTTAAAAATTGACAATTTGTTATCCAAAAATCTACACTCCAGATTTCTTGGATTGTTCAGAAATAAATGAACCCAACAGAATTTTCTCAACAAACTCCATAAATCTTCAGAAATTTTACTATAAACTTCATTCAGAAGTTGTTGTGGCTTCCAGATCACTAAATCTCTGACTTCATTAACTTCTGAGATTTCTTCCATATTAACTTCAGATTAATTATTTACATCTTCTTCAAACATAATCACATCTGAAAGATCACTTGGTTCACCAATTACATCTTCAAATGCAAGATATTCTCTTAGCATTTCTTCATTAGAATCTAGAGCAGCCGAAAGGACCTACCCATGAAACACATCCCTAGGTTAGATATCCTGAAAGGGTATGTTTAAAATAAAATTGAGTGCTTGTGAGATAAAAGAAAAATGTGAGAGTGTGAGAAGACTTAAAAGAAAATATTTGGTCTTTACCAAATCTAAACAGTTATCCGGAGATGAATATTGAAATAGACATGGACCCAATGTCGATAACTCGTGTCACCCCACCCAGCTACTCAAGTATCTCACAAAAGATATTTGTTTCATATATCACGGAGAATGAGCTTATCTGCTATCTTTTCTTCACTCGGAAGATTAAGATATTGAAAATGAAGACACACCTCTGGTCTCCGAACTTCACATGAGATGCACATTGAGTCTGTGAAATGTCTTTTCACATCTTGAGCCTTAAAAATAGCATTTAGTATTTAATTCTTTCTACATATTGCACGAGTCTTTGTGATTCCACAAGCATATCTTTTTGTGTACGCCGGAACAGTTTTAGAAGTTAGTTTTATCACTTACTTCTGTGATAACTGGAAGTCCTGTCAGTGCCAACCCGTTGCCAACACTGAATATAGGCCACTTAATTAAATTTATTTTTGATTAAGTGATAACAGTTGCTACATGTGCTTCTGTCTGTTAGCCTATTACCTGATATTCCACATTTACATTTGATCACATTCGCGCTTATTGTCTTTGATAATGTTCATAATGATTCGGATTCTCCTTATCATTCTGAGGGGGAGAAAAGGTATATCAAAGAAGAATGCTTATTGTGAAGGGAAGAAAATGTGTTTCAAAGCCAAATGAAGAAAAAGTTGAAAACTTATCAACTACTTAAGACCCGACAAAATTTATTGTCGAGCAACAAAGGATTGACAAGTAGAGGAAGTGTTTTCATCGCGTATTTGACCCAACACCTGATTTGATCGACTCATCTTGGCCCGACATCAATTTTTGTCGAATCTACTAGGCCCGAGATCTTTTTATGTCGACATCGCCTGGCCTGACATGTTTTTTGACCCGACAGGTTTTATACCCTACGACATCGCGGCTCCTTCGATTTTCATTTCATGCTAATGTTAAGGGGGAGCTACGGAGCTTACCAGAGATCATTTTCGTAGGGGGAGCAAAAGAATCAAGAAGAAAGATTTGTTGACAAAAGTTTCACCGTCTTCAAAAAGGTGCTGATTTGCTGAAGTGTAATCTCGAATACAAAGGGGGAGATTGTTAGGTCTGAAAATGTTGTATCCGAGATGACAACCATTGAAGACATGAAGGGCCAAAATGTAAAAGTCAACAAAGTCTTTAATTAGGAAAGATTGTATGTTTAATTATAAGGAAACGATTTAATTGTAAATAAGGCAAGTGTATAATGCCTTATCTCCAAGTTTTCTTATTATGATAAATGTTCTACATATAAATAGAGGGTTAGGGCTATCATTAGAAGTTAAGAACATTAATTCAAATCATTCTAGAGAGGTTTAGACTAAGTCATATTATTGTGAGCTTTACATTGTAATCGATATATTGATCAAGTAAGATATCCGACTTCGGATCTTCATCAATATTCAAAGTGTTCTTCGTGTTCTTGCATACATTCATTGTTACCTGATCAAATCTGGGATCCACAACTCTGAAGAAGATGTGTCAGATGCCTCTTCAGCTTCTTCAATTCTGGCCATAAGACATATTAGAGCTATGTCTTCTTCATCTGATTCAGATCCATCACTGGTATTTGCCCAATCGTCTTCCTGTTCCCAATCTGCCTCTTCATCGACAAGGCTTTTCCTTTTCGCTGGTTATTTCGCAGATTCTAATATTTCTATTTTAACGTAGAATATTTTTCCTTTTTAGATTTATCTGAGAAGTTGTTGGTGCAGCGACTTTCTTGGATCTACACGCACTTGCGAAGTGACCCTTACGCTGACAATTATATCAGATCGCTGAAGCCTTTTCAGCGGGAAGAGTCTTCGACTTATCAGAGTCAGTGATAGCCGGTGTTTTTCTAAACTTACTCTTTCTAGCAAATCTCCTGAGGTTGTTAGTAAGAAGAGCTAGAGAGTCATCAAATTCAGAGATGTCAGCATCAGAGAATTCTTCTGAGTCAGCTTGATCTAACTCAGTGATAGATGTGATGGAAGAAGATACACGTTTAGAAGGTTCAGCCTCTGAGGTCACAAGTGCCAAAGAAGTACTTTTGGTACTTTTGATGTCCTTTATGAGGTTTCTTGTTAATGCCTGAGATTGCTCATGATTTAGTAACATCCCATATGAAGCACTTAAAGACAGAGTTTCATTATTCTTTGACAAGTTAAGACATATAGTATAGACTTCCCATTGTTCAGGTAGTGCCTCCATGAATTTTGTCAGTATCTCAGCATTAGAGTACTCTCTGTGGACAGTTTTCATGTCAATCAAGAGAAAGTTAAATTTTTGGTGAATTTGAGATAGTGTTTCATTTTTCAGAAACATAATGCTTTCATATTGTCTTACCAAATTAATGCTACGAGTTATCTTAACTTCATCAGTTCCTTCATATTAAATACAGAGAGTATCCCACATGGCTTTTGAAGTTCTCATTTTCATCACAGAGTGATAAACTTCATTAGGAAGAGACATGAGAATTATAGATCTAGCTTTTGAATCAATAGCTATTTCTCTTTTGTCTTCATCACTCCATTGAATTGGATTTTTGACAATTCGTCTCTCAGGGATAGCTGGAGAGGTAGCAGTGGCAAGTACTGCAGGAGGCATGACTTTAGAAACAAATGGTCCATTCTCTAGATAATAGAGGATCTTAGGATCTGACCCTTCTAGGAATAAAGTCATTATTTCTTTCCATATAGAGGGAAATTATCACGGCTAAATCTTGGAGGTTTAGATAAAGATCCATTATCTATGTAGTTGGTGTTTGTGTTAGTCATTTTAAAATAGCTTGATAAAAAGTTGTTTTAAAGATTAGTAAGCAGAAAACACGGCTTTGATACCACTTGTTGGTCCCAAAGGGTTCTACAAGAGTTTAAAAATATAGAACAGTTCGTAGAAGGGGGGATTGAATACAAACACAAGTAGATTTTCGTTTTTAAATTAGTTTATATAAATAAACAAATTTATAGTTACAAGCGGAATAAGAACAAGTATAAACCTATTCTATTGTAACTAGAGAAAATACTAAGTTGATGCACAAGGAAAGAAAGAATTAGCAATAGAGGTTTTTGAGAGAGAAAGTAGCATGCATAAAGATGGAAAGGGGTTTCCTATCTATTTATACCCGTTTGCATTTAATGAAAGCAAAAGGTACATGCCATGTGTCAAACATGTGGAGGATGTTTGTCCTTTGGTTAATAGGATGGTCATGCTTTTAGCCACCTATGAGCAATACTAAATCAGATTTGATGGGGACATAAGGGTGCGTTTGGTACATGGGACATGACAGGACAGGATGGGACAGAACTGCGTGTCCCATGTTTGGTGCAGCATGGGACAGAACAGGAATTCACTATCCCACGTTTGGCGCGACATGGGACAAGGACAGGACTAGGACAATGTGGGACAGAGTGGGACAAAAAATGGTTTTTCTTGTTCCACCAAAATAGGTGGAACAAGATGGGACAGAAAATCAAACATCACTAATCTACTCTCATTTGAGATATAAACTTAACATGTTTAATGGTCGACACCACTAGCCACGACCGTCGGTACCGCCGATGACCACCGGTAGCCACAGTCGGCCACCAACCACCATCATCCATTGCAACTACCACCACCGCGTTGGCCACCTCCACCTTTTTCTCTAGAACAACAACCTCCTCCACTACCTGTACAACCACAGTCGGCCACCAACCACCACCGTTCATCGCTACTACTACCATCGTGGCCACCTCACCTCCATCATAAACACTACCACTCCACCGTCACCGTTATCTAATATTTTCACCTGCTTCACAACCACCACTGTCCATCTCCACCACCACCACCATTGTGGGCCCCCTCACCTCCACCATAACCACCACCATTGTGGGCCATCTCACCTACACCATAGCCACCACTGCCGCCCCCGACCACCACTACTGTGGGCCATCTCACCTCCACCATAACCACCACCGCCTCCCCCGACCACCACCACTGTGGGCCATCTCACCTCCAACCATAACCACCACCACTACTACCATCTTAAGTCATCTATAATCAACATCGGCCACTGATCACCACCGTCCATCGCCGCCACCAATACTACCATCAGAATGAAGCATAATTTCTTATTTGTGTGAATCAGGTTTTTCAAACTATCATCAATTATAACAAAATTCTCATTCAATTTTTTTACTAATATGTATGTATGTGTGTGTGTGTGTGTATATATATATATGCAAGTTGAGTAAAAATGCTTATAAATTAAATTATTTAGTCTGTTGTTTTTTTGTGTAATTATAACTATTATATAATATATAAAATCGTCAAATAACTTATGTGACAACTTGTCTAGTTCTGTTCTGGCATGTCCTGTCCTAGGTGTACCAAACACATACTTGTTCTGTCATGTCCAGTCCTGTCCTGTCCCACCCTCTTGTCCTGTCATGTCCCGTCCTGTCCTGTCCAATCATGTCTGCGTATCAAACGCTACCTAAGAGACAATCCGTACATCCTTTTTTGACAAGGTGTTGAGGTTTTGACTTTTGTGCATCGAGGATAAGATCAACAATAATCTTGTTGAAAGATTCATTTGATCGCTGAACCGGAGACTTCAAGGATGAAGTCATTGAGGTAAAGCTGAGGCTTACAAGATTTCACACTTCTGATTAGATGAGCTTTGCTATCACTGAACCGCTTCAGATCACTAGCTATTCATCTCTATCTTCAGCTTGGTCTTCGACTGTCGCTGAATGGACTTGTGGTGTGACTGTTGCTCTTCAGATCTTTAGAGATAAGATTAGAGTTCCTGATGTTCAGTGATCGTTGAGTGCAATCAGCGTGTGTATCTCTATACCTGAACTATAACTTATATATGGAATTTTCACTAAGTACAGAGATGAATCATATTCAAATCACTGAAAGGAGTTTTGGATCAACACATCTATTCCATCCCATTCTCAAAAAGAAATTACATCACATCACCAAAAACTCGACCATGATTTCTACAACAACATATTTCACCCATTAGAATCTTATATGACATTTATATTCTTAATCCAATTATTTAAGTTTAGGTTGCCACATATCCTAATTTTCTTAAACCATGTTCCATCTCCTCATTATACCAAACTCGAATACCCTTTTACTCCTTACTTAATTAACTTCTAGGATAATAGATACCTAGCTCACCCAATTTGATGTCCCTTAACACTCTTCCAGTCTAAGGCTCACACTTAACGTCATAACCTAATTCGCTTAAACTAAGGCTCACACTTAACGTCTTAACTAACAAAAACTCGTCATACTCAAGACTTCAATCGAACTAACGTCATAGGATCAACCACCATGTCTCAACAAACCATGTAAAACAATTGTGATATGCACCCGTATATATTTGTAATAAATAAATTTGAACTTCGCATAGAGGAATCATCATTTCTACATACGGAAAACAATTGGAACTTATATAAATGATAACCAAATGTTTGTTAATTTTTCACCAACTCGACTACACACTATGGTTCTTACTTTAACGAGTAATACCTCACAGCCTTTGCAATTTATAATAATTATACAATTCACCAACACTTCAGTGATACTTTCTTATCACATACATCTACTCCCATGACGTAATAAACAAACCAAATATATCCAAAACACCTCCACCACCATATATCCATCATAATAGCCATATAGTACCAGTTGGTTGGCTATATGCTTAACCAAACTCCCAGTATTATAAGAATGCATTATAATGTACTATTGAAGATGCGTCTCCCTCAACAATGTCCCATTAACCTCTATTGGCATGATGAGTTATAAGAACCCGTGAATGTCTTCACATACGAATATATAGATCTACAATCCCAAAAGATCTCTCAAAGTCCTTGTTGATAACTTTTCTCCAATACTAACAACAGTCATAAGACTCCGACACTACACCTTAGTAAAACAGTCATAACTTAATACCTTCATTCCTAAGGATCTCCTAGCACTTACGTGCATACCTTAAACCAAAGTTAGATAATCATTTCCTCAAGCTCATCTATAGTCGATGATATGTCACATAATAGTACATGATCCGAATCTTATATGCAAAGCAAAGCAATTCTAAGTCATAGCCGACTTATACACTCTAGTTTCGTCATGATTTTAACTCCCAATACACCACTCAGTATAAGTTTAGGTTATAATCAAAACCTAATTCTCTTAAACTAAGACTCTGATACCAACTTGTAACACCCCATTTTTTTTTCAAATAAATGAAATGTCACGTCGTCAAAACACCTCATTAAATACGCCAATTAATAAATTAAAATGTTCACAGCGAAAGTCTAAACATAAAATCAAAATAAATCTTAAAAGATAACTCGTCCCATACTGAGTCACTATAATTCAAACCAAGACAAACTCCGAAATACATATAATTGTACGCTAAATAAAATAAAAGGATCTAAACTCCTTAAGCATGTCCTTTGCGCTTGTCGATTCCTGAACCTCTCGATCCTGAGATGTATACTAAGGTCAGCTAAATAGCTCAGTGAGTTCACGGTTTATGTGAGACTATTCGACACACATTCAATCACATATAATTATGGAATAAATATGATATGCAATTTCACCAATTATATGCACCCCATAATGAGATCTCTTAACTCCTCTCTGTTAGGTAGGGACCTGCCATGTCACAGGCATTCCCTGGGCGTGTGAGTCCACAAAGAACTACCGCCCATTTCGGGTCGTGCCTCCCCAAAGTGTGACACATCGAGCCGATATACCTTACCCTAAGTTGTACATCGTATAGGCATGTTAACCCACACCCCAAACCCTTTGCATGCAATGTATATAAAAATTATAACATAAGTAGCATGCTACACCACAATTTAAACCATATGCATGTAAATCACCAATTAATAAAACATGCAATAAAACCTTATCAATTAAACATATAAACACCCATACCATATATGTAAAAAATACATCTCATACATATGTATATATCCTAGTGAAATCTCATGAAAGACTCGCCTGAATAGCTTCGCATAGCTAAACCTCATCCCTGAGTAATACCCTATAAAACATAATTACATTTCCATAATTAGTGTCTTGAATTTTCCCGCAAAGTAAATCATAAGGTCAAATGGGTCAACCTATAGCCAACCCTGGTTGGCATGGTCAATGGGTCAACCCGAAACAAACCTCGTCACTATGCACCCTCAATGGACTACTTCACGTTCAAAATAAATCACGATGCATTAAACTCAACCGATAATTATATAGCTCTCATTCTAAAACACCAATCCCACAATTATCCAACCACGACTCATTAAATAAGCTATTAAATTATTATAATTTAATAATCCTTCCATCCTTAAATAAATAAATAACTTGGAGATTAAAATATTAATTAGATATAATCTAATTAATAAATACTAAATCTCTAAATAATAAATCCCAAAATGCGATAACCCAAATAATTAAAACCCTTTATAATTGTTGTCCAAAAATCTTCAGTAAACTTAATTGAAACATCTCGAGTTATTTCAATAATCCAAGTAAATAAACGAGACTTAAATATCTTTAGAATATACATAGATTTAATCAAAACGACTCGAGTTCAATCGATCCCGAATAAAAAAAACATCCCCGACACAAAGTTGCGGCCCAACTTGACGCCCGATCGATCCGTTCGCACGTTCGGTGCGGCTGGCATGAACAACCCCCGTTTGGGGTCGTTTCTCGACCTCTTTTCACCAAAAGTCTTACAAATGTTTAAAAAAACATCCAACTCATATATAAATTTACAGCCCCTATGTTCGTTATTAAACTCGTATTTTAAGGTTTTGTACCTGAATCTCATCGAGCTGCCGCGAAACTTATACCAACAGCAAGTTAATTGAAAAAAGAAGCCATCCATATATTATACATCGATTTTGGTTGAGTATCTTACCTCCAATCTTCTTTTTCGTACCGAATTACCCTATGCCGCTCCAAACTCCATATCTCTCTCATTTCTTGATGAAATCCCGAAATTCCAATTGGGTTTACTTCCTTACACCCTTAGGAACGATTCCACAAAATTTCAGCCGAAAATTCCCATATATAGGCCGTCAAATCTGGCCTTAAATATAAAAAACGTGATGTGGAATGATTTTCTCAAATCACAATCATTTCCAAATCAAATATTCTCATTTGGCATAGCTAGTCCCTCTAGTTTTCCTTTTTGCATTCTTTTATCAAACCAGTTAAATTCAAAAAATATAATTTCCCCTATTATTAATTTTATTTATTGCAATTATATCATATTTCTGAGTATCGACAGTATAATCCATTATGTCGTGTATTCTTTAAATTTGTAACCCTTAATAATTATTTACTTTACAAATCATAAATTTTAGAGTGTTACAAAGAGCAACTATTATCACTTAAATGAAAAATAAATTCAATTAAGTGGCATATATTCAGTGTTGGTATCGGGTTAGCACAGATAGGACTTCTATTAATCATAGAAGTAAGTCAAAACCTAATCATAGAAGTAAGTCAAAACCTATCTTCTCAAACAGTTCCGACATAAACACAAAGATATGCATGTGGAATCACAAAGACTTATGCAAAGTGGAAAAGTATATATATACCTTTTGGCGCAAGAGACTCAATGTGCAAAGAATATGAAGTTCGAAGTTCGGAGGTGTGTCTTCTTGTTTCAATATCTAAATCTTACGAGTGAAGAATAGATAGACAATATGTTGAATCTCCATGATATATGAAACAAACACCTTTTGTGAGATACTTGAGTAGCTGGGTGGGGTGACACAAGTTATCGACATTGGGTCCATGTCTAGTTCAATATTCATCTCCAAAGAATCGAGAATGAATAGATTATGTGGCTACCTGGATAACTGTTTAGGTTTGGTAAAGACCAAATATTTTCTTTTAACAATGGTCACACTCTCACATTTTTCTTTTATCGCACAAGCACTTAATTTATCAACATTTTATCTCAATCACATCCTTTAAAAATATCTAACTTAGGGATGTCTTTCATGCGTAGGTTCTTCCGGTTTTGGATTGGCCATTGAAACTTCTAATTCCTAAGACATAAAGAGTTGAACCATTGAAGTCCGAGTTCTGAACTGATATATTCAGAAGTCATAATAAGAGAAGGTTCATAGATGAGACACTATGAAGCTAAACCATAAAATATAAATAAAGAAAAGTGATGCTCCCCCTCAAATGTAGCATAACCTTTTGAATGATTATGTCATGTGATGTGAATATTCTAAATTTATAACACACACGACATACCTACAAAACGGATTAAAAAGATTTTGGTACCCAAGTTTTGTTGGGTCCTCGGTGGTTAGCTTTATAAACATCAAATATGGAAGTGGGGATACTGTAAGTACCATAACATTTATGAACGAACTTTTGATCGAAAAAAATCATTTGTTCCACAAGTAGAACAACAAACCTTTGTGGCGCTTAGACTAATTAACTGATTGATTGACCTGACAAAATAAGGCAAATCAGTCTTGGAAATAAATAATTTTGCATCAACTACAAGAGATGTCTGTGGCATGTTTCCAACACTATAATCTGTAATTGACTTCTTTTTCCTAACCATTTTAAACTTCTTAAATTTACCGGAATTAGCAACAAGATCATTGTGAAACCGTTTAGAATTATTAGTCTGAGAATTTGAAAAACCATATAATTTGGAGCTGTTAGTATAACTATTTGAGTTAACACTTAAAGTGCAGTTATTCTTACTTACATTTTTTAGAGAAAGAGGATTCATTTTATGATTTGAACTTGAAGCAATTTTGTAAGAGAAAATAGAATCAGTATCAGTTGAATTATCATGTGGAGAAATAAGATTTGTATCGGGACTAAACTGTTTAAAAATTTCAACTTTTACCGAATTCTCTTTATTTTGCTGTGAAATTACTTTATCAAGTTATCGGATTTTGCACAAAAGATGGTCTCTTTCTTTATCAGACAAACTAAAATTTAAAGTCGTTTTAGCTTCAAGAACCTTTTCAAGTTTCTTGAGTTTTTCAGATAAATAATTTATTTCTTTCAATAGCAAATCATATTTCTTTTTGAATTCAGAATTCAAATTTTTCTCCTTCACAAGATTTCATTGTAATTCAGACAGTTTCTTTGAAAGTTTACAAATTCCCTCTTCAAAAACTTTGCTTTCGTTCTCAGCATCTTTCTCTAAACGTTTATTCTTATCGGAAACTAAAATATTGTAGTTCAAAACAATTTTCTTATCAATTTCAAACACTTTTCTTTCATAATTTAGAACTGTCTGAAGTTCAGAAAGTTGCTTTAAAAGCTCCAAACATTTCGTTTCAGATGATTTTCTCTCTAAAATCACAAGTTTCTCAAAATCGGACACTTGTTTAGAAAATTTTCTAACGCTCAACTTACAAGTTTTAATTTTGATTTCAAAAGTTTTTCGCTCAATTTCAAACTTGTGTTTGTCATCAAACGTTAATTTCCTTTCTTTCTCAAATTTCACAATTTCAGAATTTTTACTTGAAAGAGCAACACCATAAGTCTTAGAATCTGTAAGCTTTTCTAACTAAGAAGTTTTGTTTTTCAGATCAAAAGTTATTTTTATCAACTCAAATTTTCTTTTTACAAAAGTCTTCATATCTCATATGATTTGTATTTCTAGAATGTTCTTTGAGTTGCTCTTGCAAAAACTCATTTTCATTTTTCAAAAATTTCTTGATTATTCTGAGTTATGAAACTTAGATTTGAGGTCAACATGTTATTTTAAAAGTTCATCAAGCACTTTCATGTTATTCGTGTATCTTGCTTCATGTCTTTCAATTTCAACATTGAGATTAGAAAATTGTCCTTCAAATACACAATTAGTTCGTGTACAAAATGTAAGCACTGGTTACCTGATGAAGGGGTTATAGATCAATGATTTGAATTATCGGATCACACTGATGCGAGAACAGGGAATCTCGGGTTATAAAGGCGCGATTTTCTAAGGCACAAAGGTGCGAGAAACATTTTTCTCGGGAGATGGAATGCAAGGACTAAAGATCTCGGGTCAAGTGGCTGTGAGAAACAAGTTACTCGGATCAAAGAGATTCGAAGACTAGGGTTCTCGGATCAAAGAGATTCGAAGACCAAGGTTCTCGGATCAAAAAATTCTAAAGGATTTTAACTTAGTTTATCAACTTGTGAGATCTTGGTTTATCAACTTAGTTTTAATAGGATTTTAACTAATATTCTAAAGGAAACAATAACAAAGTTTTCTTGTGTGGATCCCAGAATATGATCAAGTACTAAAGCTTTAATAAGAACACGTTGAACACGCAATTAATAATGATCCGAAGTCGGATATCTCACTTGTATTGATTATTATATCGATTCTCTCTCTAGCAATTTATATTAAAGGATTAAACTATATAAGGAAACAAGTAGAATGGCATTATACACTTGCCATGTTTACAATAAAGCAACGTTTCCTTATTTTGGCACAATTAAATTAAATCCTAACAATCTCCCCCTTTGTGTCAAATTGAATCTTCATCTTTTCTTCAGCTCGAACATTCCTTCAAATCTTCTAAGGTTATGTCGGTAGATGATGCGCTTCTCAATTACCTCGATCGTATTCAGTAAATTTTCTCTTACATTCGCCTTAAGCAGTTGTTTCTTACTTTTTCTTTGATCAGCACTTGCTTCTGCAAAAAGTCTGCTTCGAATAGCTAATAAAGTTCCGTCAGAATAAGAAGCAACTTCACCAAATCTCAAAAATCTCTTTTCTCCATTAGGCTTCATGTATACAACTCCATGAGCTGGCCGGGTCATCACTTGAGTCACTTTCAAATTCTTTAGGCCAGGGAAATCTTGATCAGGCTTTGGCAGATACACTTTCTTCTGTTTACTTTCCACAGCCCTTTGGAAATCATGAAGATAGCTATATCGAAGCTCCTTTTGAATATGCCTCACAATTTCTCTTAAAGCTCTTTGTTCATTCTCCAATCTTCTGGTTTTGTCTTTGAGCTCAATATACAAAGTTTCCATCAAATCTTCAGAAAAACAATAGACATTTCCATCAAATCTTCATACTTTGGAAGTTGGAAATTCTACTTGAAAGGCTTTATCACATCCGATTTCCATGATTGTGACAATTCTATGTCTAGAAACAACTTCTTTTGGATCCTTTGCTTTAGTCTGCAGTATGCTCACATATTCTGTTACTTGAAGCGGATCCGTGATCAGATGTATTCGAGACAGATCCTCTGGTTTCTTCTTTTCCACAAAGATCTTTTGCATGGTTTCTTCTAAGTACGGAGTTCTGACTTGTGGATTTACCCATTTGCTGTTAGAAAGAAGTCTTTCCCAACGAATTTGATGTGGTAGCAGTGGTGTTTGATCAATATTTGTTGGTAGGAATTTCTTTTCCGCGTGCATTAGATTTACATAATCTTCTTCTTTCAGCACGGGTTCATATGGATCATGAAACAAGTTTCGGACTGAATCTCTCAAATGTTGAACATTTACTTCTTCATCATTTGCTGGTTCAGTAGGTTGCGATCCACTCCCAATTTCAAATTCTACCGCGGGATTTTCAATGGTTGGCGGATTTGCTTGTTGTTGTGTGGGAGGTGGAGCAGAGTGTTGTTGTCTTGACGTTGGAACTGTAGAAGAAGATGGACCAGAAGTTGTAGCAGAAGATGGTCGAGATCGAGCTTGGGTTCTTGCAATTCGGCGGCGTGTCTCCCCCTTAGGACGATTTGGACCAGAGACCGGATCATCCTGATCAGGTCGCATGTGGAACAAACGCGGCGGGACGAAGAATCAATAATCTCATCAGTTGCTTGCTTTTGTATGGTTGCCATGTCAAGAAGTTGTGACTCAATATCAGCTTTGAACAAGTCGAACTCATAGCGAGTGACATTCAGAATTTCAAGGTTGCGACGAAGAAGACCCATCAGTGTATCTTCGGGTATCCTCGAGTTGTAGCTTCAGCATACAAGTTAGCATATAACATGGACATGAGTTCATCATTGTTGTACTCATATCTATGTGGTGATGGTGGTCGATTCCAAGGATCCGGATGTGGATCAGAATGCTGAGGTTGTGGAGGTGGAGGACGACTACTGCTTGGTCGAGACGAACTGGCTTGATTCGGATCTGGTTTTCGGGAGCGTGAAGCTTCAAGTACTTCTTGAACAAAGGCGCGTCTTTCAGCAGTCATTCGAGCCTCATGAGAATCCAAAGACGCTTAAGCTCCTTGGAATTGAGCAGCAATAAGAGCTTGAGCCTCTGGAGAGATCGTGAATTGAGAAGTAGGGGTACCTGAAAGATAAATATCGGGATCACGTAGATTGCTCGTTGACATCACAGTTGAGTAAACTGCATGACCTACGCTCAGCGGCGGCATTGATGTAGCACTTGTAGGATTTCCTTCCAATCATCGTGAAATGTCCGGAAGGGACATCACTATGGAAGTTCCGACTGGGCCACGTAGGCTCGCAGTGTGCAAAGACACGTGTTACCTAGGAGGCTCTAGACTCGGTGTGCACTCAACTGAAGTCGAAGCAGGTGAGCTACTGCTTCTTGGTTCAATAGCTATGTCCTTCAAAGAGAGAGCAACTAGATGAGGAGCTAAACTCAAAAGAATATCTGAAACCGTAGGCTGTTGTGAGCTTACGGAGTGGCTAGGAGGGGTGTGCATTTGCATTGTTGGGCTAACAACGTCTTGTCAAATGTTGGAACTCAACGAATGAGTAACAACAGTAGACTCGGTAACCCGGTTAGAGGTGACAGGTGTCTCACTCTTTGAAATATTTACCTCTTCTTCACTCACTCGCATGTCAATACTTTCAACTACTTCTCCCTCCGTTCTCCTTATGTCTCCAAATAATTGGTCAAGCGTAGGGTCAGGGTTAGGTTCAGAGAATTGTTCAAAGTCAAAAACATCATTAGTAGCCTCCGATGAGGTTTCAGAAAAAGAAGGTTGTCGGCCAATCCAGTGAAGGGAAACATCTTCCACAGCATCAACGTGTTGACGTTTTCTTCGAACAAGGTCATCAGAAAGAGTGTCTTCGGTATTAGATTCAGAAGATGGTTGATACACTCTACTTCGGCTAACGTGCATCTTTAACCGGCTGCTGGATGGAGGGATAGATGGAACGGTTGGGGCAACGGTAGGTGGAATAGGCATTTGCTGATCCGATGCACCTCCCACTTCATGTCCCCTTTCATCATCTGTTCTCTCAACACCCTGTTCAGGATCCCCTTGATCCTAAACCTGCTCATCTAATCTAAGACCCTCGCCTACTCCTTGATGTTTCTCACGGATTGGCTCTTGGGCAGGTTTCCCCGGTTGTTGGGGAGCCATTAAGCCGATACTCTCCCTATAAGCTATCACACTAGGTGCACCTTGATCAGCAAGGGATAGTAAGGCTTCGGGTAGAGGCATAGTGAAAGGAAATCGAGTTTTGTTTAGCTTTAAGTACTTTTGAACGAACGATGGTCCAAGTGGAGAGCCACATTGCGTCTTGGAATTTCCGCACGTGCATTCATTGTCCGATGGATGGCAATTTGAAAGAAGTGTTGGAATGGAATAAACTCACGTGCTCGTTTGTTCTCTTTATCGGCGGCAAAGGCAACGAGGCCTTTCCAAGTAAGTGACGCGTAGTTGTAATGACGACTGTATATGAATCCATGAAAGATGTGCGGTATGGATTAGCTGGCCCGATCCATGCCGGTGTACTTGCCTGTGAGACATCGGTTGATCAGTGAAAAGATAGTGAAATAAAGGTGGGCTGAAACATCCGTTTGAACGAAACATCCGTTTGAACTGGCCAAGGGAAGTAAGTTCCTCGTTGTCATTGTAACCAAGAGCTCGGAAGTCACGACACATTTCGTCCTCGCTTGGTGGATCTTCAAAGGTGTCATGGTCGGGGACGGAATTAGCAGCCGGAAGATGGAGAATGCACCGGAGTGTAGTTGGTGTGAGTTTGGTAACAAACTCATCTATTTGCGCGGTAAAGTGGTGGTCGCTTTCCACCGGGTGATATTCCAAGGTGTACCAAATTTGTTGCAAGTGGAATACATGGACCCGGTGTTCGAGTGCGAAAGCAAATCGAAGAGGATGGTTTCATATGATCTCCATGACGATGGGATGATATAGGCGCATGCCGAAGTTGAGACGATGATTGTTTGGTTTGATCTCCCGCGAGGTACCCGGGGGGAGTAAGATATCATCTCGATTGGCCGCCTTGATACTCGGTGCAGTGGAACGCTCAGAAGGCATCGCGTTCTCGTCATCAGACATGTTTGGATCATGGTGAGCCGCCATTGGAACTGGTGATGTCTTTGGAATCGAGAAATTCGAAGATTTGGAAAATGCGTCGTGCAACAGTGGATGTCGAGAGGGTTATGAGAGAAAAAGAGGGAAGAACACTTTTGAAATTGTGAAGAGTGCAGGTGGGGGCCCGAGTTTTAAATAGTGGGGTCATCAGAGGATGACACGTGGCAGAATTTTATCGGGCAGCCGACATCATAAAAGAAGTCGGTTCGAGAGCTTGTCGGGTCTGAGTCATGCGACAAGAAATCTTGTCAGGTGATGAAGAGCCGACGAGTGATCTGATTTTGAAAAAAATTGACAGAAATAAATTTTCTAAGTGCTCCCCCTTGATTCGTGCTTATGGTAAGAAAAATTAAAGAAGAAAAACTTACCTGTCCGCTCCCCCTTAAATGAAGATAGGTTAGATAACAACATCGAGACAAAAAGGAAAAAGACACAAACATGACGAAAAAGTGTATGAGACAAAACTAAATTTGAAAATACAGAACATTGAATTGTAACAGAAATTCACAAAATGAGAATTCAAGAATGATGAAAAATTCACTTTAAGAAGGGAAATTTGCATAAAGCATGAATGGGCTTTTTGTGTATTTTTTATAACGCTGATTGGAAATCAGGTTTTGAGATTTAGCATGCCCAACTTGTACACTAGGAACTGGAAGCGTTTTTCATCCAATGCCTTTGTGAACAAGTCGGCAAGCTGAAGTTCTGTATTAACAAAGTATAGTTCAATCGTACCTCTTTCGACATGGTCTTTAATAAAATGATACTGCACATCGATGTGTTTTGTCTTGGTGTGTTGAACAGGATTGCTCGAAATGGTGATTGCGCTTTTGGAGTCACAATAAATGGGAATCTTATCAAACCAGAAACCATAGTCCTTGAGTTGCGTGGGTATCCATAAGACTTGAGAACAGCAACTTGCGGCAGCAATGTATTCGGATTCCGCGGTAGAAGTGGAGACACAAGTTTGCTTTTTCGAGGACCAACTCACCAATTTATCTCCTAAGAACTGAATGTGTCCCGTCGTGCTTTTCCGATCAAGCATGCATCTGGCGTGATCAACATATGAAAAAGCAATTAACTCGAAGCCCGTATCGTTGGGATACCATAGGCCAAGATCAGTAGTACCTTTTAAATACCGAAAAATACGTTTTATAGCACTAAGGTGAGATTCTTTGGTAGACGCTTGATATTTAGCACATAAGCATGTGGCAGACATTATGTCCGGTCGGTTTCGAACCCGGAGACATTAAAGAACCAACCATTCCCCGATAGGTTTTAGAATCCACCACTTTTCCCAAGGGATCAGTGTGTAGTTTCGAACCCGGAGACATGGGAGTGCCAATCGGTGAACATGTCGTCATGTTATATTTACGTAACATATCCGAGATGTATTTCGATTGGTTGATGAATATTCCTGTTCAAAATTGTTTGAGTTGAAGGCCGAGGAAAAAATTTATCATTCCTATCATGCTCATATTGAACTTGGCAATTATGAGCTCAGAGAAATTCTTACAGTGTTGTGGATTAGTCGAACCAAAAATATTGTCGTCCACATAAATTTGAATTAGCATAATATCACCATTTTCCTTTTTAATGAAAAGAGTTGGATCGATTTTATCTTTGGAGTATCCATTTTTCACCAAATAATCAGAAAGACTGTCATACCATGCGCGCGGGACTTGTTTCAATCCATAGAGAGCCTTATCGAGGATATACACATGATTTGGCTTGGAAGGATCAACAAACCCGTCGGGTTGAGAGACATATACTTCTTCGCATAGCACGCCATTTAAGAAGGCCGTTTTGACATCCATTTGAAAGACGACAAAGTTCTTGTGTGCCGCATAGGCTAAGAACATCTGAATTGCTTCAATGCGGGCCACAGGTGCAAATGTCTCGTCATAATCAATACCTTCTTGCTGGCGGTATCCTTTTGCGACAAGTCGGGCTTTGTTGCGTATGACAATCCCATCTTCATCTTGTTTGTTTTTGAATATCCATTTGGTACCAATGATGGTTTTGTTTTGTGGACGGGGAACGAGACGCCAAACTTTCAGGCTTTCAAACTGGTTGAGCTCGTCTTGCATGGCCACAATCCAATCAGGATCGTTCATTGCTTCTTGAATGGATGTGGGTTCAATCTTGCTTAGAAAAGTAGAGAATAGGCAATCGTTGGCCGAGGCACATCGCATTGTGATTGGTTTGATTTGATCTCCAATAATCTGATCGGCTGGATGAGAACGGACACATTTGGTAGTGTGGGGAAGCGGTTGAAACGTGTTGGGGTCCGAGGTATCGTCTTCATATGTACCGAGGGGAAGATCTTGAAGTGATTCCAAGGCTATAGCCACGTCAGAAGATCTTGTGGAACTGTTGACATTCTTGGGAGACGAGGCCGATGGTGGGGGAGAGGATGTCGGTTCCGTAGGGAGCGGGTCAGAACTGGGTTGATCATGTGGTTGAGCGGGGGTAGCAGGAGCGGATGAGCTTGGAGTTGCAGCAGTTGAGACAGTTTCCGTTGTAACTGGCGGTCCAGAAAGATTGGTAGTCTCGGCAACCTCCAAGGTAGGCGGGGTGATTTGTTTGGGAATTTCGGTATAAGAGTCGAAATAATCCGAGTAAAAATCCTCGAATAAATCATCCAGATCTGATGATGCGGTTGTGGAAGTGGAAGCTTGAGCGGGGTTTTGAGCAGGTTCCGAACGGAGTTGTTCGGAAGCTAAAATACCAGTGAGTGCGGGTCCATAACTGTGTTGTTCAGGAGCCATTTCAGCGTTAGTATCAAACTGAACATTGACACTTTCCGTGACACAACGAGCTTGTTTCATGTAGACCCGATATGCTGATGCGTTTGGAGAATAGCCAAGAAAGTAGGCTTCATCGGCCTTTGGCTTGAGTTTTCCACGATCTTCCTTTTCATTTAGAATGAAGCAGCGACCACCGAAGGTGTGAAGGTGATCGATGGATGGAATGCGGTTGTAGACCAAATGATAGGGTGTCTTGTTGAATCGCTTGTTGATGATCGAACGGTTTTGAGTGTAGCAAGCGGTATTGATTGCTTCGGCCCAAAGGTAGTGCGGTAGTTTGGAATATGCAAGCATGGTTCGAGAAGCTTCAACTAACGTTCGATTGCGGCGTTCAACCACACCATTTTGTTGCGGAGTTCGGGCCGCAGAAAATGTGTGTGGAATTGTAACTGATTCGAGATAGCCGTCAAGATAGCGATTTTTGAACTCGGTTCCATTATCAGTGCGGATGGTTTGAGCGGTGAATTCCAATTTGACTTGTATGGCTTTCAAGAAATTTATGATGGTGTCGGGGGTTTCATCCTTTGAGCGATGAAATTTAACCCACGTAAATCGAGAATAATCGTCAACCATAACGAGAACATATTTCTTGCCATGAATATTTTGAGTCCGCATTGGGCCGCACAAATCCAAATGGATGAGTTGAAGAGGTCGAGTTGTGCTATGTACCACCTTGGGTTTGTGAGAAACTTTCTTCATCTTTCCCATCTCGCATGCTTCGCATAGGTGAGGTTTGTCAAACTTTATCTTTGGTAAACCAGTGACTAATCCGTGAATGGAGAGGCAATTGATATTTTTTGAAGTTCAAATAAGAAAGTCGTCGATGCCACAACCAGTTCTTGGGATTAGAGACATTTGAGAGTAGCCAAACATTTGAAGGAGCGTTCACTTGGGAAAGATCGATGGTGTACAGGTTTGATTTGCGTGTGTCGGCTCATAATTCCTTACCTTCAAAAGTTCGCACACAGCAATGTTCGGGTCGAAAGTTAACTTCGAGTTGTTTATCACAGAATTTTCCAATGCTTAGCAAATTGTGTCTCAGGCCTTGAACATAGGGAACATCTAAAATAGTGATGTTGTTTTGAATGATGTGTCCATGTCCCTTGATAGGTGCTAAATGATTGTTGACAAAGCGTAATAATCCTCCCTTTTTCTCCATGTAATTGGCAAGTAGCTCCTTTTGTCCGGTCATGTGTTTGGAGCATCCGGAATGTAAGTACCACACATGTCCGATCTACACAAAATCAGGCAGATTTAGGTACCCATTTGTAAATGGGTCATTCAAGATTAGTTGACTTGGCACCTTTGGGTACCCATTTGAAGTGGGACTTAAGGCGTTAGTCATGGTCTCTTTAAGAACCCATTTATAAACAGGTGGAGTTGGAATATGATTATGATGAATATTGTAAGAATAATGCATGTCCGGATAATAATCACAACCATAATCAAAAGAATTTGAACGCATAAAGTCATTCACACCGCAATTTGAGCAACAAATTTGATTACGTGAAAATTTAATTAAATGTCGAAACGAATGAATAGTATATGGAAAAAGAAAATGACGATTGGTTCTTTTGACATTTGTAGAATTCGAAAAAGAAAATTTGTCTTTATTGCGGGATGACGACTTTGGAGTGCGTTTGCCTTTTTCAACCTAAACTTGTTTGGTCTTTAATGTATGAACAGCCGAAACATCAACAGGACCACGGTTAGTATTTTTGGGAAAAAATGAGTTTGATTCCTTTGGTTAGAATGATTGTGTTTAGTTTGACTAGTGGAACATTCATTCTGAACATCCGGAATCAAAACTGATTCGACAGGTTTCTTTCCTTTGTCCAAAACTTCCATATGACTTGGAAGTGTAGGATTAAAATCAAAGTCAACATTCATTTCATTTAAACATTCGTTGGTTTTAACTTGGGATGGATTAGAATTTTCATTCGGAAACTCCATTTGCTCAAGGTCATCTAATGCAGTATCAATTTGGTCGAAAGCAAGGGAACTTTGTTGCTTAGGAGGGCAATAATTTAAATTCAATTTAAACAACTCTTCACAATCATCTAAATAATTGCCAACTAAAGCTTTACACGAAGAAATATTGGAAATTGTATCAGTTTCGTGGTTTTTGGTTACTTGTAAAGCCTCGTTTTCAAGTTTTTGGATTTTGGAAATTAACGCCTCTTTTTCCTTGTCCGACGAAGAACGTTCAGATTCCAACACCTTTTCAAGTTGAACAATTTTCTTTTCTAAAAATAAGGAGGGAATATATGGTTTAAATTCATGAATTTGAGTTTGAAGTTCTTCGTCAGTATAAGAGGGAAAATAGTCGTTCGGAAGAGTTTCTTTTGAAGATTCCGTTTCTACAGTCTTAGGATAGCTGAAAGGAATTTGTTGAAAATTCTTGTTTTTCCGATTCCTATATTTCCTTTCTTCGACGTCGGAATACGGCTTCATAAATTGAATTTTGTATTCCGGACCAAAGTTTAGATATTCAAATTTATAGATACTCGGAGTGTTGTAGATGGCCTTTTCTAAGCATTTCGGGTTATCAAATCCTAATCCCATCTTTGAACTTAAATCTTTTGGAGCGTTTAAGTGAATTGTTTGCTCAGTTTGACCAATCTTGTATAGTTTGAGTTCCAAATTCTTGAGTTTTTCTAAAAGATCTTGTCTTTGTATGGTGACAAACTCAAATTTTGATGAAAATTCTTCGGTCTCACGTTTAGATTTGTCAAGTTGATTTGTGAGATCAGAGATTTGTTGTTTTAATTTTAAATTTTCATTTTGAAAAATGGTTTTCTCCTTTTGATGATTTTGTGCAATACTTTGAGAGGTGGCAAGTTCAGATTGGACAATTAGCAGTTGATTATGATTATTTTCTAGACGTGCTTCTAAGTTGGAAACCAAGAGTTTCTCGGTTTGCAACCTAGATTGTAATTCTTTCAATTGAGTCATCAAATCATGCAATTGGGAAAAAAAATTGTCATATTCAGAACTGCTAACCTCGGGTGTGTAGTCGGAAGCGTTAGAAGTGGAATCATCAGAATAAGCCATCAAACTGAAGTGTGTTTGTACCTCGTTTTCCATATCATCATCGTCATTACCATGATTGAGCCAATGTTCATCTTCCGCCATGAGTACTTTTCCAGCCTCCTTTTGTTTAGCCAACATCTATTTGTAAGTGAAGTAGTTTGAGTCTTTGACTATTGGCTTTTTGCATTCACTGGCATAGTGGCCGGATTTTCCGCAGTTGTAGCACAGGCTCATTTCACCCTTGAATTTGTCTTCCGGTTTGGGTGGTGGACGAGATTCTTCTCCCCTTGGTTTAGGCTCAAACATAGCTTTACGCTCATGATTCTTTGTTCCCGAAGCATATCTTTGTTGATTGGGATTTGAGCGACGAGAGAACTTTTGTTGCAATGACTTTGTGAGAAAAGCCAATTGCTGTTGGAATTTGGCAATCTCCGGATCATAGTCGAATTCTTCGTCCTCTAATTCAAGAATAACGTCTTGTGATGTACTTTGGGATAAAGGAGAGCTTTCTTTTGGTACTAGAGCGATTGGATCGGAGGTCTTATTGGTTTTGTTGTTTGTCCCCATAGCTTCAAGTACCTCCTCCTCGTATTGTTGTAGGGTTTCATATACTTCGTGAAGATCGAGTTCAGCGAGAAATTTGCTGTGTTTTATTTGGTTGGCAAAATGACGCCATTCAGGCTGAAGATTGTTAACAAACTTCACGTTGTTCTCGATCTTTGTCTTACGAATATCGTTTTTGCTTAACTCGTTCACCAATTGAACGAAACGAGTGTAAGTATTCATAAGACTTTCACCCTCTTTGACTTTGAATTCTTCGTATTGAAAGATGTAGTTTGTGATTTTCAGTTGAGTCCCAATCTTTGTTCCTAGCATAAACTTTTCAATTTCTTCCCACATCTCTTTGGCAGATCTTTTTTGGTTGTATATGCTCATGTAGTTCTCATTTGGGAGGCTCATTAGGAGGTATGAGCATGCTAGTTGATCACCTTTCATGATTGTCTTTTCCTCGGCAGTCCAGGCGGATTTGGGTTTTACTCCCTCTTTGGCAGCGACAGGAGGAGTGGCATTTGGTACGGCAGGGAAGTCTTGATAAAAAATGGGTGGAGGACCTTCTTTGATGGAACTCATGATTTCATCGGCGTATTCACTACGTTCAATGAAGTCGAGAAATCAATCCTTCCACTGAGAGTATTCGCCCGGAAATAGAATCGGGGGTTTTGTGTCCGAACCAATGGATATTGCTTCGCGTGAAGTCATAGTACTTGACAGAGTGATCTCTATCAAGGAGTTTTGAAAAAATTCTAAGAGTTTTGAGAACTTAAATTAAAATCTCGATTTTGAAAAGATAAAAAATCTTATAGACAATAAAGACGCGATAAAAATTTATATCGGGTTACGTGAACTCGACAAGAAAACTTATCGGGTTGAGCAAAATCGAGAAGATTTTATATCGGGTAACTAAAAGCCGATAAGTATTTATGTCGGGTAATAAAGTGGCGATAAGAAAACTTGTCCGGTCTAACGAAAGTGAGTTAAACCAAGATTATGAAATTCCTTTTTATCTTTATTTTGAATTTTTGAAGAGCAAGAACGAAGCCTTCGTCGACAAAAAAAAGAACAGAGTCTTTTTAAGGAAGAGAAAATCTAAGTTCCCGAGTCCCCAATAATATCAAAAATAAATTAAAAAGGTTTACTTAAAGTTTAAGCAGTGTACTTGAGAACTCTTAAACTAGAAAAGCTGCAGAAGTCAGAGACCCTGAGTTTTCTAATAAAAGTGAAGCAAAAGTACTAAGGTTTAAACTAAAGTAAAAAATTCGAATTTTGTTAAAGTTTACGACTTGTTCTTGAGAACTTTTAAACTAGAAAAACTGCAGAAGTCAGAGACCCTGAGTTTTCTAATAAAAGTGAAGCAAAAGTATAAATAATTAAACTAAAAAAAATTGAACGAGAAACCGAATCTTGTCGGGTGATAAAGAGCCGATAAAAATTCTTATCGATAATAGCAGATGCGATATAAAACACTTAATAATAACAGATGCGATATAAAATTTTAATCGATACTCAAAGATGTGATAAACAAGATTTGTCGATAAACAAAGATGCGATAAGAAATCTTGTCGATTCAGGGTTGGAAAGCTTGAATCGATAAGTTTTTGAACAATGTTAGATTCGAGATTTTTACCTTGTTTTTCGAACTCGATCAGAATCAGATCAAAACTCAGATCGTGTAGCTCTGATACCAATTGTGGATCCCAGAATATGATCAAGTACTAAAGCTTTAATAAGAACACGATGAACACGCAATTAATAATGATCCGAAGTCGGATATCTCACTTGTATTGATTAATATATCGACTCTCTCTCTAGCAATTTAGCTCTCAATATATCGCACGCTCTAATACAATGACCCCTATGCGCTTATTTATATTAAAGAATTAAACTATATAAGGAAACAAGGAGAATGACATTATACACTTGTCATGTTTACAATAAAGCAACGTTTCCTTATTTTGGCACAATTAAATTAAATCCTAACATCTTGTCTAAAAAGAGCTGTGAGTAACAGAGTTCACGAGTTTTTTTTATGGACAAGAATGACTAGGTTATCAATGAAAAATGAACCTAATATTACTTCGTCTAAAGCTCTCTAATTTGATCTAGCTATATACTCACTCTTCTAATGTTGACTTAGCATCGCTATTTATATGAAGCATAAATGTGTAATAAGGAAACTAGGAAAGTAGGCATTATACGCTTGCCCTATTTACATGAAATCTTCCAATTAAACCTTACATATTGTCTTTAGATGACTTTGCACTTTGACCCTTCGTGTCTTCAATAATTGTCATCTCG